>JAOXNO010000001.1:40046969-40081458 GCA_028565335.1 Limnodromus scolopaceus
AGCATGGCACGTGATCAAAAGATAGAAACTATATATGCTGAAAAAGTGAAACAATAAAGGTCTTCGCTTCACCCCCCGTGGAGTCTATGCCCTTTGCCACCGCACTCCCCCCTCTTTTTCTGACTGTATACAGAAATCCATGTTTTACAAAGGAAAAGATCCTAGAATAGTTAAGATATTCCTACCTTTTGTGTGACCTCACAGGGGATTTAAGAGGAGGGAGAGTACCCACTGTTGATCAGAAATTAGGGCTCATGAGGCTGAAATGAAACACGTGTAAATAAAGGATACAGCTTAGTGTCTAATAAAATCAGAGCAACGTTAGAGGTAACAGCTAATTGTTGGATCCCATTCTCTCATATTTTAGGTGCTTATACACAATCATGCCTTTTTAGTAGGGTAGTAATCACAGTAAATTAAAAATACTGTGACACCAAGAGCCTCTCAAATGAGTGAAAATCAGCAACTTTATTAAAGAATATGTGAAAGTTACAGCCATAGTGGTATCAGAAAAATCAATATGAAGCAGATCGCTCTATGATCAGCCAAATGCACAGGACAATTAAATTCAACACATCAATTATAAACAGGAAAGAAAATTCATTTGCCCTGCACTTTAGCAGATTCTGTGTTCCCGCAGCATATCCAGCTTGGCTTTGACTTTATTTGGAAGCCCTTATTTTCCATTCATATTCTCAGAACTCGTGCGTTTCATTCTCAAACTGTAGGTTTTGCAGAAATAAATGTTTTAAACAGAAATACAGTATTCTTCAGAGGCTTTTGGCAAGAATCTCTAAAACTTATTCCCTCAACTGGATCCACATTCAGAAAGCTGATGTGCAGCAGAGACTGCCACTGATTTGTAGATGTATTCTCTCTGGCAGCTCTCTAGTCGTACATATCAAGGCTATAATGTTTTCAGAAATTTGGCTGTCCCCCATCCACCTTGGGGCACTTGCCCTAAGTGATGAAGTAAGTCTTGGAAAAAGTAGAATAAACCTTTTATACAGCCAGGCCAATGCCTTAAAAACTGTGATGGACTCATCTTGCTCTGGGTGGTTTTTTGACATTCCTATTATAAAACAATTTCAATTTATTTCAATTATCATAATATTATGTGGTTTTGAATTAAACAGTGAAAGTTGTTTTGGCTTTCCTTACCCAGTCTGGTAATTCTTCTTCCAAAACTCCATTAGAATACGAAGGAAATCCCATACTGGGCCAACACATCAGTTTGAAACAGTCTTTAGGTATTGTAGATTCCGGTGCTCAGGTTCCAGATATAATGGCTACTGCTAAAGTGTCAATGTCTTGAAAAAGAATGCATGCCCTGGAAGCCTAAGTTAGTTTGAGGTAAACGTGTAATTAAGACTTCATGAAGGTGGGAAAGAGCAAGAAACTCTGGAATCAGGTGTGCTTGTGTTGTCTGCACTGAATACCACTTCTGAGTTTCGGTCTGTTCAATAGTAAAGGTTTAAATTTGTTCAAATTTATTTCTCTTTCTGTCTAAAATGTGGTGTTTAGTCATGAAAGAATAGTCTTTCGCAAGACCTCCACACAGAACACATGAAACTTAAGTTTAGAAGGTGAATTTGCTTATGCTTTTGACTATGGTTTTTCTGGATTAATTTCAGGGAGAACAGTTGCAATAAAAGGAAGTTTAATTGCTTTTTATCCTCTTAATTCTGAACTTGACAACATTTAAACTACATATCTTTTGAACAAAACATGACCTTTAACTAAAGTAGTCCCAGCTGGAACCATTATAATTATAATTCTTATTTATTAATATGACTGATAATGCATAAAAATACAGTTGCAGTTATAGAAAAGTCAATTAGTGCAACACTCTAGAGGACACACTCTAAATTGATAAAATTCAATAATAATGATAATTACTTTCATCCAGAAGGATTCAAAATTAGATTATGAGGCTAACATGGTGTCCCCATGTTTAAAGGCTCAGTCTAACTCTGTTTGATACCAGAGATTATGTGGTTGACCCTTTATGTTCCAGGAAATTTTTTCCACTTTAAATTGATTTTATGCCCTTTCTCTTTTAAGGGGAAAAAGAGGATGAAAGGATTTGAGATGAACAACTGTTTAAAACAGGCAAGCACTTTTGTATCAAGGAACCTTTAGAATTTTTGTCTCTCTACCTTTTGAATTTATTTTTTTTAAACTTGTTATTTAACGTATTTGAAAGAGGATTATCTAAAAGTTGTATGTTGCACCAGAAACATAAATACCATAAATACTGTCTTTTTTTATGATTCTTTGAAAGAAAACATCCCTGGAATACTGTTTATGCAACCAAAGATTCAACGTCAATATCCTTTTCTTTCCCAATGTTTGGAGAGAAATTTCTGAGAAGATCCTCCATGTACTTTCCCTGTTGCTTCTGAAGTCCCCAAAACCTTCAGGTATCTGTGGATGTTTTACTGGTGTCATATCACTGATGTCTATTTCAATTCCTCACCAATATTCTTACGTATCATTGAAATGAGCTTTTAATGTAATGATGCCATTTCTTTTTTTGATTTTAGATTGCAGCACATTGGCCTGCTCTTCTGATATAAACTCTTTTCATCTTATCATAAAGAAGGTCAAGAACTTACTTGATACTCTTGTACTTCCACATGGAAAAGGTGTGTAAGGAGAGGTTTTTCAGTGTGACAGTCAAAGACATAGCAAGGTCCAATGACTTATTTTATTAAATAAGATACAATTTCCAAGCAGAAAGTGCAATTAAACATCAAAACAGGCTTCCCTGGGAAGGTGACAATTCTGTTTTCAAATTGAGATGAAATACATTTCAAGTTCTGGCCCTAATCCTATTTCTGAAAATGTTTGCCACTTGGGATATAGAAGGTCAGACAGCATGATCACATCAGTCACTTCTGTTCTCCAAGCCTATTCATATATAAATCCTGTAACTTGCCATGATCCAGGTATGGTGCATCATACTTGTGTATCGGAGAGGAGCCCTTATAGTAAATAGACAGCTCCTCATTCATCAAATGTGAAATTCAGTGGGGATTCTTTTCTCATTCCATAGGCTATCCTACTTTTTTTCTGCAATGCTTTATTCAAAAACAAACTCTAAAACACTTTTGTTTGGGGAACAATACATTGAAGTCAAGATTTAATGGAAAAAAAATCTTCCAATTGAAAATAGTTACCTTTTGGAGCTGTATCTTTGTGAAGCCATTTAAAAAGATGTGTTTTGATGCTATCCCATTACTATTCTTAGTATGTTGTTTATAGCATAAAATTCTAACTCTTTAAATGCAAGTATAGCATCATAATTATGCTTAGCCTTTTGATACACTTATTATCAAAGTATTTTTGAAATGGACTATATTAATTGTTTTCTGGCCAAAACCATGCTGTTTTTCCTCTATCATACTGAGATTATTTACACCATTTAAAAAAAAAAAAAAGAGCTAGTAAATTTAAGAGGTGCATATTTTAAATTTAATTTCTAATTTAATTTCTACAACCTAATGTAAGAAATTTCACTGACCAAATGAAATGGATTTGTTGGTACTGACTATTTTTTTGAGTCATATAAGCCACCCAGAACTAGAAAAATTAAATGTTTTCCTTTTTTGTGGTTGTATTATTGCTACCAGCATGATGGTCTAAATGTTATGCCGGATAGGAAAGTATTAGTGACCATGCAACATGAAGTCAGACTGAATAGTGATAATAATTAGAATATTTATTTATTCATTCATTTATTTATTTATTTCTGATCTGATAGTGGAACTCTGAGCCTGAAAACCTTTCTGGTTTTCTAACAGTATTTATCAGTTAACAAGGTATTTCATATTCCTGTGAAATTTTCCCCTCTGCAAAAGAATTAAAAGAGTAAGGGATAAGAGTGTGGGACCATTCTGTATTCAATTTCTTTTTTATCTATATGTGAAGATGGTATAGATGGTCACCTTTAAAGAGGTGAGATAGATACACCTTCAAATGTATTGTACCTCCCTTTGCAAAGTATTTATTATGAAGTATTTTACTTCCAGAAACACATCCTGAGTTGGTGTGTATTTTCTTTGGTCTTTTCTGAATTAAGTGCCACAAGCGTGCCCTTAAAATCTGTTGGGATCAATATGACATATGTTACATATTTCCTCAATAAGTGTAGAAATTCTGTGAAAGCTAATTTAAGAAATCATCAATACGGGAAATTTTATCTACTTAGGCTGGTTAAAAAAAGGTGTAACATAGTATGTAGATGTAACATTTGCAAAAAGTGAATGTGATTCAGGAACTCACATATGCTATGACTGTGCATGTAATTATTGAAAACAGCTGATTTTGTTAACTGAAATTGGTATTCTGGGTGCAGGTGTGTTCCAACTGCATGAATGCAAACAAGTTCTAAGTTTAGAAGAGTTTAAACCCAATTACCAAGAACAGTTAAATTTCCAAGATTTCACAGAAAAATAGAATACATCATGGAAGAAAGAAGCATTCTCTAAGGAATCATTGTTGTGATGATTCACATTACTTGCTTTTAGAGACAACAGTTGTGCAAATGCTACCATACAATGAATCTCGAATGTTAAATATACACTTGAGAGTTCCTACAGACTACACTAATAGTTCTAAGACAATTTGCTATGTATATGATTATATAAAGGAAGTCTCATTTGCACAGATTCATTCCCTGATAAATGGATAAAAACAGTTATGTATTATGTTATTGGAGACATTTTTGCTTAATATTAATTGCAATTTGGATATTCATAACACAGCAAATGTCTCCTGGCCTCTACATGACCTAACTATTTTATAAAAACTATTTTAGAAAAGAGCATAAATTGTAAAGTAATATAGTTCCAGTAAATTGAATGCCATGAAATTATTATAATAAGCTATAGTATGAAATCTTACAATTTTGCAATCAGTTACATAAAAATAAGTTTCATCCTAGAAGTTTTACTGTTTTTTTTTTTGCAAGCAGAGCTATTACAAATATTTAAATTACAAATGGCCACAATTTCAAGGACAGGTGATGGAAACTTGACTTAATGCTGGAGGCTACTTATTCTTGTGAGTAGTTCCACAGAAATTAAAAGGTAGACATGCAGAAGGAAGTTAATAAAAATAAGGATCACATCTAACAAGGCCATTGATTGAATACAGCAAAGATCTGTGTAACATACTGTAGTTTACAATTGAGTTCTCATAGTGAAATACTGAAACTTGAAACTCTTCTCAGTTCTGAAGGAGGCCAAAACCGAAGCAGAGTTGTGCGACGCTGACATTTTATTGGCAGGCTTTTTGCCGTTGCGCTCCTCTATCTCCTTTTAAATTTTTCTTTCCCCTTATTTGTTTATTTCATTTGCATGGTGTCAAGCTGCTAAGTAATTTCTCATTTATGCTATGACACCATGGCACAAGAGACATGCCAGAGTCTCTGAATACTGCAGATCTGGTATTGAACTAATCAATGAAGCATTGGTAAGGATATGAGTTTAAAGAACGCAAATAATTCCCCAGTTACCCTGTAATTTGAGAGAGATATTTAAGGTTTAACCTGAAAGATGAAAGGCTGAAAGGCTGATTTAGGCTGAAATGAACTGAACTCACCTCGAATGTGTTCCAGAATGGAAGCCTATTTGCTTGAGGAAGATCTTTTCAAAGCAAAGCTATTACAATTGTTCTCATATATGCTTAATGGGAAATAAATCAAGGCCTCATCTGACTTTAGAACCCCAGTGAGTTAGATCTGTATGTTTGTTACAAGTTCATACTATGCCATTTCAAATGATAAATGGCAATTTAGTCTCTTAGGTATCACAGATATATATGTACATGTAATTATATGGAGCAGAATCCAGTTGGACTAACACAATTTCTTTTGGGCATTGTTAATAATAGGATCAAAGAGATAAACTGTCATATGTGGCAGTGATGTAAATCTATTATATGTTACTATTCATAATTGTAAATTACTTTCCATGGTAACCAACATAAATTATTCATAATTTTGTGGGATTGAGTGCACCCTCAGCAAGTTTGCTGACAACACCAAGCTGTGTGGCGTGATCACATAGAAGGAGGGAAGGGATACCATCCAGAGGGACCTGGACAGGCTTGAGAGGTGGGCCCATGCAAACCTCATGAAGTTCAACAAGACCAAGTGCAAGGTTCTGCACATGGGTCAGGTCAATCCCAAGCACGAATACAGGCTGGACAGAGAATGAGAGCAGCCCAGAGGAGGACTTGGGGGGCATTGGTCAATGAAAAACTCAACGTGAGCCAGCAATATGTACTTGAAGCCCGGACAAACCACATCCTGGGCCGCATCAAAAGAAGCGTGGCCAGCAGGTCGAGGGAGGTGATTCTGTACCTCTACTCCTCCCTGGTGAGACCCCACCTGAAGTACTTGGTCTAGCTTTGGGGCACAAGAAGGATGTGGACCTGTTGGATTGGGTCAAGAGGAGGTTTACGAAGGTGATCAGAGGGCTGGAGCACCTCTCCTATGAAGACAGGCTGAGAGAGTTGGGGTTGTTCAGCCTGGAGAAGAGAAAGCTTCCAGGAGACATTATAGCAGCCTTCCAGTATTTGAAGAGAGCCTCCAGGAAAGCTGGAGAGGAACTTTTTACAAGGTCATGTAGTGATAGGACACAGAGTAATGGCTTCAAACTGGAAGAGGGTAGATTTAGATTAGATATCAGGAAGACATTCTTTACTGTGAGGGTTGTCAGCCACTGGAACAGGTTGCACAGAGAAGTTGTGGATGCCCCATCCCTGGAAGTGTTCAAGGCCAGGCTGGGTGGGGTTTTGGGCAACCTGGTCTAGTGGGAGGTGTCCCTGCCCATGTCAGGGTGGTTGGTAGTAGATTAAGGTCTTTTCCAACCTAAACCATTCTATGATTCTATGATTTTATGGTAACTTAATTTCTTCTTTGACTTTTTATTATACTTCCATTGCAGTTGCCAATCTTCACTGCTTTCCAATGTCTCAACTGGTAACATGTGAAAAAGAGATGGTAGTGTTTGTGGTGGCTGTTAGCTACATATGTCCTCCTTTACGTTTTTAGTTTAGTTCAGTAACTCTCTGAGAACCTATTTACCCTGTATAGTAGAGCACGTGTAATACTTGCTAAACTGGTTTTTGAGCGAGCAGGAGACTATGTAAGATCCTGAAAGCAGTTCAACCACAACAGCACAAATTTTCTTGCCCAACCAAGTTAGTTCCTGACATGTCTTTTCACTTTCCAGTTACACTGGCCAAAAATTTCTCCGAGTCCTCTGTGTTGTGGTTAGCACATTTCAGTGAGTCAGCAATGTGTTGTATTGTTAGATATAGTTATTCCCTTCTTCAATACTCGAATACTTTGAAGAAACCTGTGATAGATATGAATAATGCTAAAATCTTGCATCCCTTAGCCTCAAAAATTATCCTTACTAGCATAAACACCAATGCATCCATGCAAGCAAAATTTACACTCCTTATATGTCTGTCTAGGGTGTACGCCTGTGCCCATATGCCTTTGAAATAGTCTACCATCGAGGTTGCCCAAAGTTTCTATTATTAAGCCTGGTTTTCACTGGCTTATGACTTTGCCAAGCTGGTATCATACAGATTTAACCAGATGTACTGGGTACTTTTGTTGAACTCCATTTATATGCAAAAGTACATCTGATATTATCAGTGTGAAACATGGTGCTGAAACTAGTTTCAGTCATTGCAGCTCTTAACTGAGAAGCTGCAGTACCTCAGAGCTGGAATAAAATTTACCTCCATCTCAGGAGTTTCTTTTTTCTCTCACTTGAAAAATTTCTTCACATTTAGTTAAATTACATGTCCTTAAAATGATCTCTTCATAACTACAGAGGGGAGTAGTTAGTCTGCCAGACAATTCTCCACAGTTTTACTTGACAGGGAACATGTTCCTTTGCTTTGTAGCCTGCACTGACAAGGAGACTGCATCTCCGGGAGCAAACGAGCATGCTCCATCTGAGGGCTGCAGAGGCAGAGCAGGGCATTACTTGAAGCTTTCACTTGCTTACAAGAGTAAGAGGTCACAGCCTCCAACTAATGAGACCCAAACCCCTGTATAGAAAGGAACTGAGACCATCACTCCTGAATCTCCGAGATCATCTCTGACTAACAAATAGCTGTGGGACCACAGAGCAGCAGTGCCAGCAGCTCACATCAAGAGATCCTACTGATTTTTTCAGTGACAGTAGGGGTGATATCAACGCTCCAACATTACTGATAATGCTGGGGGAGGACACTACAGCATTTTAGCTTAGTGAGTCCTTTAGCTGGTGAGGTTCTCCACTGATGACTGCTGCACAGGCAGGGTGTACTTCCCGTCCCCGTGTGCTGTGATGTTAGGCTTGGTGTGGGAATATGTGTGCTTTGCACTTAAGGCAGGAATAAAATGAGACTGAAATTTTAGTGATGTTATAAGCTCCTCTTGGGGACAAGTTCCATTATCCCAAAGGTAAGTGTTGTCCCTGCCTGCTTTCTCTGGAATAAAAACCATACATATGCATACACATCCATACACACACACAGAGCCACATGGACTTGGAGGAGACGCAGTAACCAAGAAAGGTTACCAACAGAACTCATTGATGTGTGCATTTTCATTACCCACATTTTAATATATAAGCAGAGTACTTTTTTCTTTATTTCCCTCCATAGACCAGGCCTCATTCAGTTCACAGTGCAGAATGGACTAGTAATAAATCAGGTCATGTACTGCAAGAGGCTTTGTGGGACCTCTATCTCCCACAACTTGTCAGATAGGTGGTTTAACAGATGGTGTCATACAAATAGAAACAGTACTAATAATGTTAACATGTTCTAGTACATTTGTGTCACGTCTTTTGGTTCGAAATTCTTCTGTCATGCATATACTCAGAAACTGAAAAACAAATATGCTCATGTTTTAGTTTTTCCTCTTCCTTCATAAGGCCCAGAACCCTTTCCTAGCATCCTGTTTTTTGAAAACTTGTAGGTAACTATTAACTGTAACTGTAGATTAATAACTATTCCTGTACTTCTGGAATCTTTACTTTTCTGTCAAATCTTGCCAATAAATTCAATGAATATACAGAAGCAAATACATGTGTACAGACATGGGCACAAATATTTCTGGGAAAATCAGCTAAAATGGTTTCATGGTTATGGTGATTCACTGCTACTTTGTAAAATTGGATTCTACTTCTGTCTTTCAAAGAAATAATGAGAAGGTCACATTAACTGAAATTCTTACTACTTAGTCTTTGGTTTCTGGCTACCCAAATCTGATGTTTGATGCTCAGATTTTAGGTCAAGCTTTGCAAATCAGGTCAATAAGACCTATGCTTATATGTAAAGTATTCAACTTTACACTTAAATATAGCCTACAGTTTTGCTTCTATTCCCTTTATTCCAGTTTCTGATTCATAAAATGTTCTGAACAGTATAACCTCCTTCCTCCTTAGAGATATGTTACAAAGAAAAATTTATTACATATAAAGGGAAACAAATAGGCAAACATGCTGAAATATCCACTTCATGGAAAAAATTGGCTATTCTAAGGAAGGAAAAAAAAAAGTAACAATTCCAAACAAGACTTTTTTTTTTTAGTTTTATTTCTTGTAAGAAAGAAAAGCACAAAAAGAAAAAAAATGCTTTGTTTTAACAACAATAGCCAGTGAGCTTCACAGAAAGTCTCCAAAATATACTGGATCATTGGATCCCAAGAGCAACAGCCTATAGACCAGCTGGGTTTTTTTATGTGAGCCAATACAGCCAACAGCCAGTGCTTGGAAGCTGGGAACCAGATGACTTGGGATGAGGACCTGAAACTCAGAAGTGCTCTGCTCCATGGCAGGGAGCCTGCGAGAGACAAGAGTACACATGTAGACTTTCAAAGAGGATCAAAGAGTATATCAATTCTTAGAGCTGTGCACTAGGTTTCAAGCGTTCACATGCTGTGAGAGATACCTGCATGTTTGCGCAGCTCCTCCCATTTAGACATGAGGTTTTGAACTCTGTTCCCTCAGCTCCAAAACTCTTTTCCACTGAGTCAAAGTGGATTGCCAGTCTGTGTGGCAAAGTGTGTGTGCTGTGATCCAGAGCTCAGGTGGGATGGGGTTATGTTAGAGCCCAAGTGGGTAGTCTGAGCTCTCCAATAGCAAGCAGGCAATCAGCAGATTCTTATCTGAGAGCTGTGCTGTTTCATCAGAACAAAATAACATGTTTCTCTGAAAAATTAAAATTTATGTAATGTAGTGTTTTTCAGTGAAAAATAGTTTCATCAGAGACTTCCTGTTGAGTCTGGACACACTTTGAGATCTAAATCCAAAAGTAGTTGGATATTACAGAGCTCTGACACAAAACTGAAAGTTGGGAAAAGCAAAAAGACCAACAAAACTCACATAAACCTACTAATCCTGCTGTTTTCCCTATAAAACCTTGAAATACTACTGAGACACATTACCAATCTTGGAGCCAGGTGAGGTATTTCTATGAACACCTCCCACTGTATGTTGTTCCAGGTTCAGGATTTAAGGCATGTGCGGTGTTTAAACTCTGGCAGTGCTGCATAATGGTACCTCTTCACGTGGCCTTGGCTTCCAAACTCCTTGTTTGCCAGGATCTGGATCCTGCAATCCTCAGGAACAAACTTTATATCCCCATCTTTCCAACTTTAGAACCAGCTAGCCTAAGACTCCTTCTCTCTCGTGAAGAGAGAGCTCCCTAAGAAGTCTATTTGCTATGAGTCATTTGAAAAACAATATCTGGCAAGAAAGTTTTGTAATCGTATGCTGGCAGCACTCAACAGACATTTCTAGCTGATCAGGAATACCCAGAGTGATTTTGCTTTTAGTCTGTAACCTCTCTGAACACCTGTAATCTCAACTGCAATTGTGGCCAAATATGGGCAAAGTTACGTACTTCAAAATGAAGCCCAGGTTTGATCAGTCACAGAATCACAGAATCACCTAGGTTGGAAGGGACCTTTTAAGATCATCTAGTCCAACCAATGAAAAAAAACCCAACCAACCAACCAAACAAACAAAAAAAAAACCAAAACAAGAAAACCATACCACACCCACCACACCACACCCAAAACACCACCAACCCAACACTAATCCATATCCCTGAGCACCATGTCAACTCGTCTCTTGAATACCTCCAGGGATGGTGCCTCAACCACCTCCCCGGGCAGCCCATTCCAATGCTTGAATGTTGAGAGAGGAGCCATCTGGGACAGGAAGCTGATAGAGGGTGAGACAGAACCCTAATCCAAAGATCTCTGTTCAGTCCAGGCTTGAACCCTCTCCTGATCATCTATGTAGAACTAATAACTTCAAAGCTGAGTAATGACAGCTGTTTCCACTGAAAAACAGCACAATGAAAGGAGAGACCCTTCATCCAAACACGTTTACAGCAATCAGAAATGTCACCAAAACCGCGGGAGACAAAATTAGTCACCAGCTGCTCTCGGTGGCAAGTACCTTCCTGTCTGGAGAATTTTCATTTTGAATGAAACAATTAAGAATTCATGGGGAATTAGGAGACTTTTATTACCAAAACCATACAGCATTCAAGAGGATGATATCCCCATTTTATGGCCAATCTTGTCCATCATTACATTCTGTGCAAGTCTCCATCCAGTTGCTGTTTTCTAAGAAAACTTAATGAACGGAGTCCCTTGAAGGAGGCATGCAGAGGAACATTTTGGTAGATACAGAATTGTTTTACATTTGGATTAAGAATTAAGCATGAGAATTTTGTCAAGACAGCAGAGGACTGGGGCATTCACAAAGGACAGTGGAATAATTCTGAGGTCTTGACCAATGTCTCTTCTGGAATAGGAGTTTAGGATTTTTTTTCCAGAGTATTAAATAAAAATTGTCAGGAAACTAATTAAATACTAAGACAATGCTAAGCAATCAGTAGATGAGGGCATACTTTCAATAATGGAGGAAAAATCTGTACATCAGTATACCCAAACGATACCATCAAACAGATTCACCAGAGGAGACAGGGTTCCTGCAGAAAGCAGTTGTGTATTACCAGGAAAGTTGCCTGTGTTATCATGACAGTGTACAAAAAAGAGAGTGAATTTGACTGTCTTAAACTGGCAGTTCCTAGCTTTTGAATGCTTGAATTTATAATCTACACAAAGACATTTTCACACAGCTTTTTTTTTTTTTTTAAAGTATTATCTATAAAAAGCCCAATTCTGGCAGATTTGAAAGAGTACGTACCAGTACAGAGGATTTGTACAATTGGGCTCTAAGCAGATAATTCACTGTTCCAAAAGGTTTTGGAATTGCATGCATTTACATAAAATTTTAGAAAACGATAAACTGATATTTGCATTCAGTCAAAGGCTTGCCTGTTGGTCATGGAAACATTCTCCTTTTTCTTGTTTTGAAAAATCTAATATAGTTTTCAAAATTTTTATAAAATAAAGACTTGAGTATGTTCTTGCATGCAAAATGAATGTGAAGTGGGTTTAATTTTTAGCTAATTGTTTTTCATATAATGAGTATAATGTGTATCCCAGTAGTTATTTTATTATAATTGCATTTAAAGTTATAAGTACAATACTAATGGCCAAAAAAAAAATTTCTAAGTTAATTGTAGCACAGCAGATATTTTACATAAAATTTTTTTCATTAATATTTTTGTAGGAGAAGAGGAAACCATCATAAGAAAATAAGCTGCCTGAGGCATGACATTCGAATGTTATACGTAGCAGAACACAAACTACTTGACTAGAGAAGATGGCAGCATAGAATAGTACAGATATCTGTGGGCTCCTTTCTATAAGCAATACTTTGTCTTGAACAAACATCTTGTACTGATTCAGATCTCACTGCTATGAGTGTTTTATATGCCCCACTATAGTCTATGCAAGTTATTGAGGTTAATGGCCAATACAGTCACTATTCCTTATGCAATAAACTACTCTATTTTCATCTGTAAGTTCTCTGAGGAGTAACACAAGCATAAAGGGTGTATTCAGCATATATGAAATACAACCCTATTAGAGGACTCAACTAAATTACGTGAGCTCTGAAGCAGAAAAGCTGCCAGCTCTGTAGAATAATGGCTTCTATATTCTTGAATGAAATGAAATTATAGGGCTGCAAATTTCACTCTAAGAGGTTAAACCAAAAATCCAGGGCTGCACAGAAAGGCCTCAATAAAATAGGAAAGTGACAAACATAAACTATTTAAAGATTTCATGTGAGAAGATAGGTACCTGGTTTAAAGCTGGACATTTCAGGATAAATAACCTCTGGAAGGAGAAAACCTCTTTAAAAATCTTCTTAAAATTATTTTGCCCACCCCATATCAAGAGACATTATGATAACCATACACGAAGATAATGACAGGACTTTTGAAGTAACCACTGTAATTAATATTAGGCTAATATAGCCTGTGTTTCTATATTCATATGCAAATGCTAGCTGAACTACTTCAAAATATAGTAACTTCTTATGGCCTAATTTCTAAACAGAAGATGGGCTACATGACATAACATAAGGGCAGGAAACAGAACTTATTCATGCTTTTGTTTTTATTAATTTTTGTGGCCAATGAGCCCCAGGCTCTTCAATTCATTACTAAAGGTTTGAATGTTCCTGTATAATCCTTTTTTGTATCATTCAGTAACAAACATCATTTACAGTTTCGCATCTAGACCCTATAAAACAGCAACCACATTCTAAATTCAGACACAATGAGATTTTACAGAGTACTTATTAACACTGCTTCTGTCTAGCCTGCTGTGATTAAAACAGCTAGTGGTAGCAATACAATAGTAAGCAGCACCAACTGAATGCATTTGCTGGTTACCTGTGGATTTCGGGAAGAAGTAGTCAGTATTGTAGCTGTCCCATCTACAATAAAAAACACATATAATAAGATTTTCTGTATCTGGTTTCTTTGAACTCCTTCATAGGTTTTTTACTTTTTTTTCTTCCCCTTTGGTTGTGTCTATTGATGCATATCCCTTTCTAGTCAGAATAAACATCATGGAAACTATTTTCTTCCAGCCAAACAAGGATGCACACTGTTTTCTGAACTGCACATCTTGTCTTGTAAGAGATACTAAAATTTGCACTCTTTGCAGCTTTCTGCTTAGGAAGTAATGTGTCTGGCATAATGAAGGAAACATCTGGAAAGATTGAAAACAATGTACTGATCCATTTATTAACTTTCCATTATACTGCCATCAAGCCTTTGGAAGAGGCCCTGCTGCCAAAAGAAATAAATGAGCAAAAATGACATTCACCATAAAATCAAATACTTTAACAGTAGCTTGAAACTGAGTCAAGCTACACAAGTTTTTCTTTTTTTTTTTTTTTAGTCATAAAAAATAGGTATGAATTATTTATTCAGAGCCAATTCCTGCGGCATTATCTAAGCTTGGGAAGTCGTTAACCTCCAAAAGTCTGCAAGGCATTAACATGGGCAGTGTTAAACATTCCTGTCAGCAGTCCAGAAGTGATATCCTTATATGAGAGATCTTGGGGAGAAGCAGTCCTTTCCTTGCAACAGCAGCAGGGTGCAATAAAACCTTCAATACGCAGCACTTTGGATTCTGGTGCCTGTGGAAGTGACTGTCAGCCATCTCAGCACATTGAGGACCCTGAAGCGAAGTGCCACCAAAGATACTTTTGCCACTGTGACAAAGACTTCATAGTCTGGTTGACAAAAAAACAATATTGAAATTTTTTTACTGCATTACAAGTTAAAATATTTTTACATCCATGTTGGTTGTATATATAAAGAACTATTTCAGGAAGAATATATATGGATGTTTAGATTAATTTAAATGGCAACGATGGTACTAATAGGGCACATATCCTTTTAATTAAATGGGTCAAAACTGCCTTATGGCTGTACTTAGTAGTTCTAAATGTCACAGTTCCAAATGTAGTCCCTGAGAATTGTGTGAGTTTTCCCATTATTTGTACATGGCAAACATTTTCTTTTCCTATTAAACTCTGCCACTTTGTACTGTTCAGTAGGGGACTGGTTACCTAGTGGCTTAGTGAGGCTCTGCTGAATAGTTTCAATAAAATGTAATATCCAGTTGAAATTGTGAGATGGAATATAAATAACGTGTTTAAAAATTGATCAAATGATGACACACTTAGAAAAACAAACAAACAAACAAGTCAGACCTGGGTCATCCTTGTACTGCTCAGTCACAACTTAATCCTTATTCTTTACACAATTCCTGCATGTGCAGAATGCTACCTGACAGCCCTCTGAACAATTGTTTTAGTGGATAGCAAGAAGAAAATGTTATTTTATCACTTACCAATATTCCCTCACTGTCCAAGAGTTACTCAGCTAAACCTTGCTAGATAAGAAAAGCAAGTTGAACTTTATGGATGGAAACAGGAGAATTCTTGATCCTAGAATAATTTTAATTGGAAGCAGACCAGGAAGTTGAAGGCTAGATAAACCTTATTCTGTCTTCTTTAATTTTTTCTAACTCTGTAATTTAAAAGTGGGAATCTGTATCTCAGAAAGCCTTGAAAGAAATGATACTGTGTGTTTACTTTATTCTTCCTATAAAACATTTCTAAAAAGTCCTAAAACATTTTTTTTTAACACTATCTTATTTTTACTACCAGTCTGAGTAGGAGCCAAAACAGAGTAGGTTTGCTTCCTTTTGCTCTGGACTAGATATTTACATAGCCAGCATATTTTAGAGATTTTTCACATTGAGTTGTTAGGGAAAACAATTAGTTTGTCCTGATATTATTTATTGCACAGAAATGGAAGGAGAGATTGCAGCAAAATTTATAAACTCCGTGAATGTGATTAATTTCTTGCTGCTTTTTTTCCCCAATATATTTTCATATCTTCTCTTTAAATATTGGTTATTTGTTAGAGCCACTTGCTTGGTAATTTAAGCATTATGAAGGCAGGGCAGGAGAGTATTAACTCTATCCAACTAGTGGTTTCCAATTTAATTTACTTAACCTGTTCAGTTATTTGGCTAGGCTTCAGAGCACATAAATTAGGCTCATGCTCTCAGTTCTCCCTGAAAGTCCCTGTCTATGTGCTGACTACAAAGGGAGCCTTGGGAGACCAGCTGCCAGCTTAGTTGCCTGAATCTAATGATGCAATTGAGCTCCTCTTGAAGTCAAAGGAAAGACTGATTTCAGTTTGTCTGACAATATGTTTGTTTACAAATGTTAACTTGTCCCACAGATGATATAAAAATTATTGACATAGCTACAATAGCCATAAAATTCTTTCCAAAGGCAATCACAAATTCTGAAGATTGCAGGTATGCATGTAACAAAAAACCCAGTAGCTGCAATCTTGTTTATTAGCTCTCAGAATAAGAGTAAACTATAAAAGTCATAGAAAAATAAGAACTGTAGGAGGCTCAAGAGCATCATCTAGACTTTCTTTCTGCCCCAGGGCAGAGTCAGATTGTGACAGATGCTATTCCTATCATGAACTATTCTTGACAAATTATTGCCTGAGCTGTCCAAAAACTGGTCCAAAGATGAAGACTCCACAATCTCTCCAGTCAAATTAGTTCAGTCCTTCTAGCTGTACTAGTCTTTCAAAGCTTTTTCTGCTTCCCAACTTAAATCTTACCTGGTACAGCTAAAGCCCACTACTACCTGTCATACCTACCACAGTATGTAGGGAACAGACTATTGCTTTACTTTGTGCAATCAATCACCTTTTACTTGCTTGATTGATATCATCTACTTTCCTGTGATGGTTTTTCAGTAAAGGCAGATGCAAAAAGGTTGGTAAACACCATCAGACATCTCAGTGTCATATAGCAACATCGTTCCAAACCATGTAATAACAGACTAGCACCTCCGCTCTTATTTTTATGACTAACATACTGGAATGTAACATACTGGAATCCTCCTTAGTCCTGGCAGCTGGAAAAACTTTATTTGTGATCACTTCCACCCAGACTTTGATTTATATCTACCATTGTTGTCATTTTATCTGCTTGAAGCCAGCCCTAGACATTAACAGGAAGGTCTAATGCTTGTTTTACATTCAGGGGCTATATGAATTGATATCTGAGTCATAGCTATTTGTCAGTACAACTTTAGAAATATAGAGAAAATCTTAAACACTGTATTTTAATAGAAATGTTAAAGATGCAATCTTAATTGTAGCACTGCATTTAGATGCCCAAATGGTAGCAAACTTGGCATGAATCACAGAGACAAGGACAGAAATGTCACAACATAGGGGAAAATGTAGGCTGAAAGACTTACACCAGGTGGCTACCTGGAGGAGAAATAAAGCAGCAGAAAGATTTACAGGGTACTGTCTTAATAGAGCTTGATACGTTGCAGTGAAGCATGGATATTTATGTTCTATGTACAAGGTTTTCCTTGCAATTTCATTTGAATGAAGTATCCTTTTACTTAGTCTTTCTAAGTTTGTTACGTAGTGCTATTAGTTGGCATGCCTATACCAGGATTTGTCTGCGCACTTCACTATTTGAAAATTGACTGTACTGGGTACTGACTCTAGCCTTGGGCAGGAGCAGCTTCTGGAGGCTTCCAGGCTAAGGTTTGTGAGAGTTTGAGTTCCTCTTCTTTACCAGTTGTGCAGGAAAGATGAATTCTTTAACTGTCACACTTTGAAATACACAGAGCAATCTTGATGATCAGATCTGTGTGACAAGTCCTTCTGGTTAACTGTGAATTTAAGCTGTGTACCAAGACCTTCAGATAAACAGGATTTTACTGTAAATAAATAAGAAATTGCTGTCATTGAGTAGTCTCAGCTACTTATCTTGCTAAAAGCCATCAGTCCCATGATGAATTCATTTCAACCAATAAACTTTATTCATGTTGGGTTTTATTTTACCATTGGGCCACCTTTTATTATAAATTCTTATTGTAAGAACTGTAAGCTGGCAACATGTCACATGTGAATGAAAACTGATGAGCTCAGAATGAGAATAAGCTAGGTGCCTCAATTAAAGTTTGATTTTAATAGCACTCTTCTGGTAACTTTTTCAAAAGCACTATGCTGGCATTAAACAAAATTGGTGGAGTCTGTCAAAAACGCAGATCATTCATTTCTTCATGTACATCACCAGGGCACAATAAAGACATAAAGGATGGCAGAGATGATCAAATGTAAGTGCACATGTTCAGGGAGACTGCTGAAATTCAGATTTTTCATAAAATCAGCTCAACCAGTTAAAGAAGGATCCTGATCATGCATCCAAGCCTTTACTGAGAAAGCAGCTAGGGCAATAGCTTGAGTACAAGTAACATACTATCTTCCTTATTCTTCCTATCAGCAGCTAAAGGATACGGGTTTCTCTTCACAAGATAGGATGCACACATATTTATTAACTTCTTTCCCTATAGTTTCTCTAAGTTTTATTAAATTCTCAGCTTTTTTTAAAAAAAGATGTTTAAAAAAAGGCACAAAGTAAAGGGAATTGACTTCTTTTATGTTAGGTGGCTGAAGAAGATCTGGATTCATTTTATTTTTTTGGTATATAATGTCTATGTAAGTTTAATGACAAGGATTTATAAGCAGATTTTCAAAATTATATAGGCAGTTCTTTACAAATGGAAGCCTAAAGTTCTTTGCTGCAGTCACATATACAGGAATATATTAAATTTTATAATATTAATGATTCCTATCCTTCGTTTCTGTTGTGATATTTAAGTCATAATAATTGGGAAAGAGATGGTTTTACAACACTAGAAGACATTAAAGTAGTTAGAAAAGAGTCAATAATAGACGTATTTATTTCACTGCAAAATGTATTTTCTTTTAATCAACAAGACATATGTTGCTGAAAATAGATGTGGTCCCCACATTTTCATTAAAAATTGTCAGCAGTTCCCCCATAACTAACAACACATGCCTAATCCCTAGATGTCTCTTACCTTTGGTACTTCCAGACTTTGTTTTTAATATTCATACAAAATAATAATATTAATGCGTATCTTAATAACAGTAATTTGAGTTAAGAAACAAGAAATAAAACTAGTACTCTGCCTTTAAACTGAAGCCTTCAGACACTTCAGTTTCTGAAACAGGAATGTCAAAACGTTAGTGATGTGGGGTTTAAAATATTCAACACAAATGAAACTATCTTTAAAAAATACTTACTTGAACCATCAAATAAAGTGGTTTCCTTATAATTCTTTTACAAATGTGCTGTTATCTACCCCACAGCTACTCAGTCACAGAACTATGTTTCTGATGATAAATCCAGTTGGAATTTTGTTTTTGTTTTGTTTTTTCTGCATACATTAAAAACTCTATGTTTCTTACTAATTTAGAAAATGATGTTCTCTGCTGGAAATATTCAAATAGGATTCCCAGCAGTTCGATTTGAAAGAGATTCTCCATGTGCAACATCTAACGTAATAAGTTTTTTTGTTTGTTTTTAATAAAGAAAGCTTAAGATTAAATTATTATGACCCAAATGGCAGCACACATTTTTCATGTCAACATTTGTCATTTGACAGACAGATCTACCACAAAAATGTTAAATTTCATTATAAAGATTAGTTTAAAACCACACATTTTCACATTAACATACTGTTTATGTTAGCAAATAATTTAAATGCAAATGCATTAACCAATAAGACTATACACTTTCATTTTAAAAGTTTACAAGAACTGTCTTACACTAAGTACTAAACTAGCAAAACTATGAAAAGAAAAGGAATTTGATATCTTGACCTCTCTCCTATACATCAAAGATGTATAAAATATATTGTATACATGTCTTGATTTTTTACTGCACACAGACTACCCTGAAAAAAAATGTGCAAAGATGAATATAGTATCATAAGGAGGATAAATAACATTATCAGCTAAGAAAAAACAAAAACATTATTAAAAGTATGAAAGGATAGATATTTGAGTAAGATTCTTTGCTAAACTGGCCACAAAAAAGATATCCACTATGAAACTAATGTTATTCTCACATTTTAAAAATAATGTTTTCAATTATGTCTCAGATTTGGCCAGAAAATGTCTGATTAAATTTTCCTATTGATATGAAAATAAATATGTTTTCTGGAATCACGGCAATTTTTTCAAAGAAGTCAAAAGGAAAAAAGAGATAGACAAAAAAATATTCATGATATCTTGGCATTAGGCAATGAAACATTTTAATGGTAGTTTTGAAATTATTCTTAAGTTCAATGTTATGTAATGCTTTGATTCTTTTGAAACAAAATGCTTTGATACAAAACCAGTCTTTGAAAGCATTTTTTGAAATATACAGATTTATGTATTTTTGGAAATGAAGTAAAAATATTTTAGAAAAAGAAATGCCAACTGAGCTCTGTTTTAGTTAGTTGTATGTTCCATGCCTTTCCAAATGCTTAGTTTTGTTTTTTTAGTCTCTATAAACTGTTTGATTTTTTTTTTTTTGATATCTGTTTGTGATTTTGTTGAATATTTGAAGAATTGAGAAAAAACACTGAGAATCCCTCCACATCTCACACAGTCTCAGACCCACTCACACCCACACTCACTTTTTTGACCCAGTTCAGCCAAAACCATGGGCAACTTCACTTTCAACACATTGAAGAACTGGTGGGGAGGGATAATATTCCTTTGCCAAACTATTGGAATTGAACAGGGAATTGTAGCAAAACCTGTTCACATGTATTTTCCCAGCACAGTATCATTAGAAACAAACTCCTTTTTGATCTTTACAGGCCGCTTTTTTCCACATTCCTCAAACACATCCAAAGTGGCTTACTTCATTCATGCTAGTTTGACAGTTAACCGAAGATATATTGTTTTTCCTTATTCCACTAGAGATCAGCTTCAAATGAGCTCATAGGCATTCTCAGCATTACTTGTGAGCTTAGTGAGAGATAATGGTTTTAAAATCTTCACCAAACCTGTATCCAGAAGATAATACACTTCATAAAATCACTGACTCTAGCTTACCACAGTTTAAACCTCTCTGGCATTTAGAGAAACTGGCATAATTTTTTTCCAACAAAATAACATTTGTAAAGTGTTAAAAGTTCATTTTAAAGTACTGTTGATGTAGTTCACTGGAATTTGCCTTAATAGCTTTTGTAATCCCTGGGTGAAAAAGCAGATCATTTGCTTTAGCAGATTATTTGTTTTTTTCAAATAGAAAGCTGTGGAAGGGATTTAGTTTACTGACAAAGCAAAAAAGTAAAGTAATTTCATTAACTACGCTAATTTAGATTTCCCTATTAAAAAAATCCCAAACTATACTTTATTACATTTTCAATTACAATTAATCTATTTTTGAAATTCTAATTAAATGCCTGAGTGACAAAATATGGTATGGTTTTGTGGGATTTTTAAGAGACAAAGTGTTTATTTTGTCCACTGCATTAAAAATATGTTTTATGATTTTCAAGTTTGAAGTTACTTAGCAGATTCTATCTTAGAATTACACGCATGATACTGGGCTTGAAAAGTAGCTTCTATTACTTTCTTTTGAGATTATAGTGTTTTTCAACATAAAGTTTTGCTTTCAGAATCCTTTTTGGGAGAGAGGAAAAGGAGTAAGAAAGATATCCTACTTGGACATTTTACTTAATGTACTCACAGTGCATCAGAAATATGTAACTTCGTACTGTTCACATTTGAGTTTGGACTTTTGAACTTTTACGGACTTACTGCAAATTGCCAATCATGAGTGATCCTTTATGAGATAATCTCCCGTTTCAGGAAACCAAGCACCAGGATGTGAGGCATGCAAAATACTTGCCTTGGAGGGAAAGGCATTAGGAAATTGCCTTGCTGCATATAAGTTCTGTGATGGTACTCTTAATAATGTTACTTGTAATGAAATAAAATGCACTTCTTTAACCCCAATCTGTTGCTAAGGAAGATTTTTGGCAGAGACATTAGCTGCACAGAGGATTATTACACACCATAATCAGAACTTTGGTCATTTTCACTCTAACACATGGGAAATTGCAAGGAGAAAAGCTATTCGCACCTACATTTCTTTTGTATGTAAGATTCAAAGAGATATTTCTATGCGAAAAGACAAAAGAGACAATAGTGGAGTAAGGGTGGAGGACACATAGGCCTGATCCAGACATGTCAGGCTAAAAGTTCAACTGCTTGATCTCACAAACACATATCCTTAGTTTTGTCAGATACAGTAATGTAAGTAGTTGCAGTGAGACACAATAATAATTCATAGTTCTATAATAAAATATTTTCTTGAGAACTACAAAAAAAGCAAAATAATAACAATCATTAAAAAAAATATGGTAATCATTAAATCTCTGGAGGAGAATGAAAACAGTCATGCCTTCTTTTCAAACAGATAAATCAATGAGCATGACTTCTTTGTATTGACATCTCTGTATCCAGAGATGTAAAAATTTCATTGGAATGTTCAAATGAATACATTATGTGCTACTCTTGCCTTTGTCATCATCAGCCTGCTGCTGGGCCAAATCAGAGTTGCTTCACCTCCCTGAATTTTCATGTCATCTTTTTCTCTGATTCATTTTAAGATCGTTAGTTCCTGAGGCTGGAGAAGTCAGTATATGCCCTCTTCATGCCTAGTATTATGGACCTGCAGTATTTATCTCTCAGGTTCTCTGGCACTATTGTATTACAACGCATAACAACAGAGATTCACATATAGATGTATCTTAGCAATTCCTTGTAACAAAAGAAAACAAACAAATAATTCGCCTTCTCTGATATAAAAATACATTCTTCTTTTCGTTGTGACAATAACATGATTTGTATCCACCTAATGAAAATTAGATCTATATATTAAGCCTTTGAAAGTTCTCACTGACAAGCAGAGGGAAATGGTTCTTCCCTTTCCTGATTCAATGATATTTGACAACCTACTTCTTTGCACATCCTTTGTGCCTACGTGGCCGTGGCCATGTCCCTGTGGTTGCAAGAAAGAGAAGTCCTATTTGAATATAGTTTAAAGTATATTTTACCTGTGTTAAATTGTGTTCTCCTGTTCTGAGGGTAAATAAAAACCCTGTGAGAAAGATAAAATTACTTCAAAATCTATGACATTCTGCCAATGTGTCCCCCATAGCATTGAGCAGAGTGAGCAGACTGGGCTTTTTTAAAACTTAAAATGGGCAGTTCTCCATCTTCCATCATGGGAACACATCAAGACATTTTACAGATTTTGGCAAGTTGAAATAGGCTCTGCACACC
Organism: Limnodromus scolopaceus; assembly: GCA_028565335.1. Lineage (NCBI taxonomy): Eukaryota > Metazoa > Chordata > Aves > Charadriiformes > Scolopacidae > Limnodromus > Limnodromus scolopaceus. The sequence goes on from JAOXNO010000001.1 coordinate 40,070,151, forward strand.
TTTCTGTTTCTTTACAAGGCTGCATCTAATGACTCCCATACTCTGATGCCTCTTCACCTTGCCTCTGAGCAAATCCAACCTGTGCTGCCAGTACGAATATGATCAGACTTCAGGTACATGATTTACCTCATGGGTTATGAAGTCACTTGCCAATATCACTGCATCTCTGTTCAGCTTCACTGTCCGCAAAATCTTGGAAACTTTGAGATGCATTCTGTTCAGGGAGATGTATTTGTTAAGATCAGTATTGCTAACAATATTACTTGGACAGAGAACAATTTTGAGGAAGGATTTTTGTTTGTGTGTACCACTTGTTCTGAATCTAAGACAGGGTGACAGTGTGTATATGCATCCTTGGAGTCTAGCTTCTGTTGATCATGAGGGAAACGACATATTTTTTAAGTGTTAATCCTGTAATGAGGATAAGGGCGTAATAAGTGACAGTATCATTGGTCCTGGGGATTTTGGATTAGTCTGTAAACATATTTTTTTTTACCTTCTAAGTTGGTATATCGATTTTATATTGATATTTCCATTATCCTTACAGTTTTACCTTAAGAATCCATTTGTTGATTCAATGTCTTGCTTGGGCAGAAGGAAGGAAAGATTAATAAAGTGAAGTCAAGTTGATAATGACTACTCACAGATCCCTGGGAATATGGAAACTGCCAAACTCCACCTTTTTCTAGTTTTGAAGATTACTTTGGCAGTCCTTTTTTGTTTATCTTGTACTCAAGCACCACTTTATTGCAGCTCACAGAAACAATCCAATGCTCCTTGAAAAGAGCTAAGGTATATATTTTAGGTGCATTTTCTTTAGCGCTTCATCAGCATTTGTTCTTGTCACCCAGTGGAATAATACGACAGAAACAAATGACAATGTGTTTCCTGCTTGCTAAATACAAAATGGTTTGCATACAGCTAAGAGAACTCTAACTTCTTTTGTTTTTGAAAGTGCTCTGTGGAAAATCAAATGCTAGTGACAGACAGCATTCCTTTAACTATATTCAGATTTAATGTAGACCTGCCAGACCTCCTGGGAAAAGAAAATCAATCTTTCTATTTCTTTTTTTTGTTAACATATTTATGATTTTTTTAGCCTTTTCATACAACAAAAAGTGACAGACACAAATAGAATTCATATAACGTGAAATAGATAACTCCATGTCATGGATATACAAAAATAAAGAGCAGTGCCATAAAAATAAGTCCTCAGAAATATGAAACAGGGAAGACTGTACATTGAAAAAAAGAAGTGCAGCAGTGATTACCATCAGAATTGTATTCACAGGGTAGGTTTCATGTTAGCAGTAAAAAATTGAAAAAGAGCAAGATAATGTTTGTAATTTACATTTAAATTCTTTATCTAAAACAAAGAGTCACACAATTAATACCTTAGGGAATACATCATCATAAATACTCTACTCAGATAACACCAGAGTATTTTTAATACAGAGGCTGCATATTTTATTATCTGGTATCAGAAGAAAAGGAAAAAAATACCCTTAATAATAACTTAGTTATTTGGTTCCTCAATTTCTTAAAGTTTCTTTTTGAAAAATTCTTATGGAATTTAATTGGGAATTAAATCAACAGGGTTTAATAGAAAACAAATATGATTATTGAAGCTTTCCCAGGAGAAGTGACAAGCACGTGCCTAAAATAATTTTTATTCAAAGACCATGAAAAATGTAGCATTCTCTTTTGAATGGAAATTTGAATTTTCCAATGGAAGTTATGTTCCTGTATAGATTTCTGCTAGATTACTTTTCATGCATAAAAAGTTCACATTTCTCATTGCAAGATTTTGAAAATATATTTAGGAGAAAGGATGTAACTGGATGAATTTGGAACCCAGAAGTAATTTATCTTTTTCATTGCTGAAAAATATTTCATACCTCCATGAAATACCATAGAAGTCCAAAGACTACCTCCTAGATGTTAATTTGTTAATATGGAAACATTCAACCCACTTATTATTTCCCATCTATCCTGACATAATTATAATGAACACTGGAAACTAGGCTTTGATAGATAATGTTGGGTCCATGTAGCTAGAACATTAAAAACTTATTTACTTTGGAAAAACAGCTGCATTCTGGGCTAGGCTTTGTTTTGTTGAGAGAAAGCCTCAGACAACTGACAGACTAAAACAAAATAGTAACTATGGCCACTGCCTTCAGTCAATCTTTTCCTCTGGGAAATGTTTCACAATAAGGAGAAGCTATCTGTCTTCATAACTGTTTGCTAGCATTTGGGAGGCAGAAAAGAGGGACATAATGGCTTCTAGATTTTCTTGCTGCCAGAAGATTTTGTAAAATGTTCCAATTCCCCTAAAGGAGATGAAGAAGGAAAAGTGACTATTCTCTTTTGTTCACAGTGTGAGCTGTCAGGATTGACCTGGTCTACTCTTGTCAGCTCCCTGTGTATGTATGTGCAAAGAGCAGTGCACTTGTGTCATCAGTTTTGTAATCCCAGAGACCATGATGCCTATGTACTTTTAGAAGACCCCAACATAAACCCTATTTTGTGATGTGCTGCCATATGTTTGGTGGCAAGCAGTGGACCAGATTTATTGTATGGAAAGCATCTCTCTATTGTGGTCATTCCAGCAAAGTGTTAATGTCCAGAGAAGACAGTACAAAGCCATTTCACCCTTCCAATAAAAAGCTCATATGGTTTCTAATACCCCTTTTATAAAACAGGCAAAAAAATTATATTATATTTGCATCCTGGTCTGGATGCTCACATCCCCTCACTACTCCTAGGGCACTGGTTTGCCCCATGCTTAGTAACTCTCTCTTGTTCCCATTCTGCCAGGCTATGCACCTATACACAAGTTATATAGCTTACCTACAGGCTCTCTGGTGATGTTGTTTTTACTCTCAGCTAAATCAGGATGCATAGCTAGATCTGCATAGAGGAATGCATTTCAGATATTTATCAGAAACAAATATCCTTTTAATGACAGAAGTGTAGACTGATTCTCAGTATTCTGTAAAGTCTGATTTCATAACTATTCATTTAGTAGTTGCATAGCACTAATTTATGCAAACTGTCTTATATAAAGTCAGACTTTCTACAGAAAATACACAGAAGTTCTGGAGAAAATAAAAACTTGTCTATCTATTCCAGTCACGTCATCTGGAAATTTATCTGTAAATACAGCTCAAAACAGGGTCCCCAATGCTCAAGATGTTTCATTCTTCCACTGAAATTTTTCTAACCTGAATAGTAATCTGTCCCCAGCTTTGACTTTAATGGACAATAAGTTGATGTTGAGAGAGACTAGGTATAATTAAGTTCTGCATTTTTAACAGTTTTCCCCTTTATATCTTCACTTTCAAACCATTCTTTTTCATTTGTGGTGATTTTCCATTTCATTGCTGTCTGGCTGCAATTTGAACATTATCTGAGATAAGAGTGAAAGGTTTTTCTTGTGATAGTTCCGTGAAGCCAAACACTGACTCATTCCCTCTGTATATCAAAGTCTGAAATAGATCAAATAAAAACAGTCTGAGAAATATTTCACTCTCTCTTTTCTCCTCTCTTGGAGACACTGACGTACGTCTCCCGAGAAAAAAAAATGTCCTGCTCTCCCATCCATGCTGCTGACACATTGGCCTTGTCACCATACAGTGACTGATAATAATGATGGTTGAAATCACCTTCAGATACACTCATGACCAAATATGGTCTTAGCTGAGCTTGAAACAATGGACATGCTACAATTGCTAGATGAAAATTGACTTCATTGCCTTCTACTCTTCCATATTTTTTTTAAATTTCCCTTCCCAAAGTGTGCAATGAAGCAGTCATAAGACTATGCTAGTGACAACCATGTCATAAAATGAGTGTCTAATGCAGATTTATCTGCCACTCTGAGATACTAAGTTTTCTATATATATCTATAGATATTTGTATCTACGGGTATAGCAACTATATTCAGGTTGTTTCTCTAATCTTTAGAAAATCGTCCATGATTTGAGCCTTTACAAGGTCTCATGTTTGTTTTCTGAGTAAGCCATACCAAGCTTAGATTTTTTTTTATGCCTTCAGTAACTAGTGTTGCTGGAGTGCTGATTCCTGTGCATACAGAGGCATTAGTAAAGCATTAAGATAGGTTTCCAGAAGCTGTGATCAATAGAGTACTGGCCAAAACAAGACTTCTTTAAGAGAGCTAAAGGTTGTTAAAGGTGCATAGTCTTTCAGACTGTTAGGATGATGATCTCAAGACAGCTCCTGACAAACAGATTTTCGAGATACCATTGGCATGAAAAGAAACCTTTTAAATAGTTGAAATGCCAAAGCCTGAACAGACATGGGGTTGGAAATGCCCCTTAGTTTTAATACTAATGCCAGAGAATAAGGGTGCTTTTGCTTTTGAAAAAGTGGAGAGAGACAGAAACTAGAGGCTCAACTCCTTCAAGCTACATGTCTCACTTTTGAACATGATTTAAGGGTGCTTTTCTAACAGTAAAATGAAAATAACAGTACTCAGTCTTCAACTTGAAACTGGAACTGGCTATTAAGAGAATTGGAGAGCCTTGTCTCTTAAGAGGTGGCTTGAAGAGTTTGGTTTATTCAGAAGAGCAAAAGAAAGACTGAGAGAGAATATGACCGCTGCCTCTGAATAGCTTTCTGGGCTGAACTGCAGAATGAGGAAAAACAGCTTCAGTGAATATGTTATACTGGTACAAGAGCACCTGGACACTGGAATGAAATAGATTCAGGCTGGAAATACTCCAGCCCTTATAGCACTGAGGTTTTGGAACAATGTTTCAGCAGGAGGAGCAGTAAAATATTTCATAAGCTTTTAGATGGAATTTGACTGATTTATGAAAAAGAGTGTAGAACATAATTTTTCACCGTGACAAAGAATGGGATTTGCAAACTTTTCAATTCTTGTACCTATAGTCCAGGCAGAGCAGTGCAGAGAAGCACTTGCTGGGCATCCTGTAAAGAAGCTTTTGAAGCTTTTGTCATCAACCTCTGTGATATTTCTGTTTTGGGGACAAACATAATGCTTCTATTTCTAGTGCTGTTAACCTGACATATTTTATGGATACTAAACTGTGCTTAAAATAAAACAGCATATGCAGAGCTGAGATCAGCTGTTATTCCAATTGCTTATGAGATGAAGAGGTAACTGTAGTCTTGGAGACACAAATATCCAGGAGGCACAAGAAGCCATGAAGTTAAAATTAAAAATAACATGTCTTTGAAATGTGATGAAGTTGTAACAGGTTTATGGCCATTTCTCCAGTAGTCTGCCTTTGCTTTACAAGTCTTGGTGTGTTATTAAATTCACTATAAAAAGCAAGTTGGAAAAAAACTAGAGAAAATTCATGACAATAAATATATGGGGAATTAAAATTGTTCCTTGTGTGGAAGCAAAAAAGTTTGGTTAATAGCAATATTAATCATTTTCTAATTCTGCCTTCTTCTTTTCCAGGGAGCATATGGATATAGTTTTATTTTGATGAAATATTTGCAGTCAGTAGAAAATTTAAAAAAAGCTGATTAGCCTTATGTACTGCAAATACTATGTTTTTCAGTGCTTTTATACTTTAAAATATCACTGAGAAAAAAACAAATCAGTCTAAACTCCCAGACACTATGGTAAGGCCCAGATTCAGGAGAATCATTTGGTCAAAGCTTTTCTATTAACTCAGACATACAAAATTAAATTTCTTAAATTAATTAAACTAAATTAATTGGTCATATGAAAGCTACTATATTTTTTGCTGTTGAGACACACCAGTTTTTCTAAGATATATACAGAAGGACGGAGGAGAACAAGAAGGAACAGTCTCAGTCCACCACAAGGTGAATAAAGGACAGATTGGTTCTGGGTATTTATAGAAACTGAAAGAAAGACAAAAAAAACCTAATCCCAAACCTGTAGGCCCCAGGTCCATGATCATGTTCTGTGGTCCTGGATCGTTACTGCCTAAGCATGGGGATTTGCCCTGGGACCTTAGAGTGGCTGACAATTTTTCAGTTTGACTTTAATATTAGCTTAAATCATTGAAATAATTAATTTTAAGAAATTCTTCATGTTTTGTTTTTGCTGCAAGGGATTTTACTAGACAGGTTTAGTGAAGCTTACAAAGCTTTAGTTTTCAAGAAGAAAATGGCAGTCTGCAAGCAAGGCTTTGCTGCGTATCGCAGACATTTTTCACTGGCACTTGACAAATGAGAGTGGAACTGAAGGAGGCTTAAGAACAGGAGATTTTTTTAAGACATACAGCTAATTGATAATGCAATTTGCTCATGCTCAAGAGAGATTTTCATCAGCTAGTCACTTTTTTGCACAAAGCTTGTCATATGTTAAGCCAAAAGATTCCCAAGAAAGATAACTCATTTATCTTATTTTGTATTACTTTATTGATTTTATGCTGTACCATATCAAATGATATGATTACAGTTTTGAAAAGTATCATAGCTCTGTGGCTTGAAAAAAAAATTCTTGAATGTCCTCCAACAACAAGATAAAGTATGCTGTTGAAATTATATCTGTTGCAACAGATTTCTGATGGCAAGAGATTATCAAAGTCAGCAAGTAATTTAGCAAATTAAGGTAAAATTACAGTGAACATCTAGACCAAATTAGTGTGGAATTCTGTATTATAACTGGGACTGCAAAACTGCTTTATGTCTTCATAGTTTTGACCCTTTGAATGATCACCTACTGTGATGAGACAATGTTGTGTCCTTGTGAGATACCTACTCTAAAAGGGGAGAACAACGCTTCCTATTAGTATTCTTCACTCACTGTTAGTTTCTACAGTTCTGTGAATGAAAAGTTATGACTAACAGAGGTCCGTGAGCTGATAGTCCATTGTGTAAAATACAGGATGCAGTAGTATCGCCTGCGGTATGACAGGTCTTTGGCAACAGACCTTATTACCTTCTTCAGACCTGAACACAACTGAAAGTGGGTAGGGGCATCACATGGATAAAGTTTCCCATGACACCTGAGTGAGGTAGCTGCAGTCCGTGAAATTGTCTCTTGTAGTGCAGAGTGAGAGGAGAAAGATTCATATTGAGAGACAGTCAATTTTGCTCTATTTGTCGGAAAGGTTGTTAAACAGTATTGATTAAATGTACTTTTGCAGCCCTCAAAATAATGCTAATTTCAGATTCCTAAAGCAGCCAGAGTTCATGGTAGACACACAGTAAATCTGGGGTTCAAGGTGATGGTTATTTATTTATAAGGAGCATAGGTATTCACAAATAGGGCAGAATTTAGAGTATGTAATGTAATACTTGTGTCTGTATTACATTTCATTCCTGATGTCAATGTAAGAACTTTGGATACTTTTGCAGTAAAAACAGAAAACTAGTCAGCATGATTTTTATAATTATATGCCAGAAAAATATTTCAAATTAAAAAAAACCCAACCAGCAAAACCAAGCCCCAAAACATTTTTGGGAGAATGGATTGAAAATCTGGTGGTGTTCTTACAAAATAAAGCAGTTCTATCTTACAGGGTGGAGGAGACTGAAATCCAAGACTTTCCCATGATTATGAAACAAATTTAAAATAGTCACATCTTGTGTTCACTGGAATACAGGATCCCAGATCAGGAGACAGCTGTGATATAACAGGTTACCTGGAAAGAGATAATTTAGTCATATAGATTATGGTTTTGTGCTGTGCCATGACTCCCAGATGGAAATAAAGCCATACAGAACTTTTTGCTGATGGCATGGTATTGGTTGGCATCACATTTAACAAAACACTGCAGTCTCCTTTTAAATTCAGTATGTGCAATTTCTTCATTACCTGTTCTCAGACATGGAAACTTAAAATTTTTTAATGCAATATAGATGATCATTTAATGTGAAGTTAATGCTTTAGTTGATATAGTTATCTATGTGTTCCCACTAAGTGACAATTAGCCAGCATATTGCATATTTGGTGTCTTCCAGTGTTTGCTGCAAATGATAACTAATGATAAAGAGGAAAAAAGTACTACCTCTGTCTCCTTGTAAGATTCTGTTTTGCTACAACAGACATGGGGAACAGAAGATGAATTTTAATATACCTACCTGAACAGCAACAATAATTAAATAAATGATTTGTTTGTATTGGAAGAATGTATTCTATAATGAAGCAAAATCCTCCTGCATTACTTATTGAGCTTCTCAGGGTTTTTCTGTGCCAAAAATAAAAAAGTTTTTGATACAAATTTTCTTCAGTTACTTTTACTGGGGAATGTTTTTTCTTCAAATCCTTAAATTTTTTTGGCTAATCAACAAGTAACACAGTCGATAATAAAACAAAACAGGAGAAAACAAAACCTAAAAAAAGCCCAAACCACTGGAAATTCTGAAAATATATTTTCTATTGTATCTGTTATCTTTTCTATAAAAAAATATTTTATGCAAACTCAAACATTTCTTAAGTACAAATTTTGCTTGGTGGAAAAAACCCTTACTATCTATGTTTTTGGAAATGTAAGGTTTTTGATGAAAATCTTTTCTAATTCTGGACTTTTAGTCAACAAGAACAGTTCCTTTAGAAAAATATTTTGAATTCAGCAGAGGAAAATATGACCTAGAGGGACATGATTGAAACTCAGTGCAAGACTTCCACCAGTGGTACCTTAGTCTTGTATCCTTCCAGGATTATTATAGTGATGATGTTGACTTAATCATAACTAAATTAACCTGGAGACATTATTTTTCAAACAACAGAATACAAGATAGATCTTAGGCATATCTCCTTGCATATTAGTGCAGAATATAGGAGTAACTGTTGTGTAAATGTCCCTTTTAGAAGTTCGCAAAATACAAACTCAGAAAGTACTTAACTCTCTGCCTTTTATTCTCCATTTTAAATGTACAAACTATTGTATAAATAAAATTTTAAATAAATCTCTATTATTTGGGGCATAGTACCTAATGACTGGAAAATATAACAAATAGTACTGAAAAGGGGAAAAAAGGAATCTAAGCAACAAGAGGTCTATTAGGTTGACTTCACTACTCTGCAAAGTCTTAGAACACATTTTGAAACAAAGAACAATCAAGGACAAAGGTAATTGGGAAGTGGTAAAGTGGGATAGATTGCAATATTGATCATCACAGGTGAATAGTGTCTGACTAATCTTATGTCTTTTCTGCTAAAATGACTAATTTCTTAGATGGAATTAATTCAGTGGGCTTCATCTGTCTCGATTTAAGTAATTCTTTTGCTATAAAGTTCTATATGAAATTATTATTTAAGGTGGAAATTACAGGGATTAATAAAAGAATTAGGAATTGTATGAAAAACTGGCTAAGGAGGCTATCATAGGTTATGGCAAAGGCCAATTATCAGGAATGATATCCCTCGGAATTCTGTTCTGTGATTGTTCCTATTTCATATATTCATTAATAACTTCAGGATATGAACTAATACACGTGCCTGTGACTTTTTGATTTGGAGTCCTTGACAGTGCCAAGCAGGACCAGAACGTTGTACAAGAAGGGTGAAATGTTCTTTCCAACTGAAGGGTTAGAAAATTAATGGCACAAAGTGCAAAAATGTCATAGCGCAAGCACTTCCATTCCAAAGTAGAAATTAACCAGCTAGAAATAAAGTAGGGGGAGAGATTCCTACCTGCTTTGACTGATCATATAACAGCTATGAACCATCAGTATGAAACAGCTTTGAAAAAGTCTCACGAAATTCAAGGATGAAGTAGGTGAAACACTTTTAGGGTCAGAGGTGGGAACAATCGTTCTACGAGACATTGGTTAAGCTTCATCTACAGCACTGTGCTTCAATGTACCAGAGTAATTTGTAACATTCTGGGAGGGGCTAGTAAAATGATCAGAACACTGAAATAACTGTATTATGAAAACCCAGTTTGGCCAAATAAAGGTTAAGAAATTGTATGATGACTCTTCAAATTTGGGGAAAATATCAGGGAAAATACAATTATTGAAATTAAACTTAATGTTGTAGAATTGTTGTAGATATTAGTTGAGAATTAACTTTGACTGAAAGGTTGGCTGTAAGTCCTGTAAAATTTCAGTAAAAAAAAATTCAGTAAAATTCTGAAAAGCGGCATGAAGCAATTTCTCATTTTCTATTTTTTTTTTCTTTTTTAGATTAGTTCATAAGCTTATTAAAAAGAGTATGTAACTAAATGGTATACCTAAACATATGCACTGGATTCAGTAAATCCAATTTCTGACATGAAACTACAGGCATCTGATGTGTTGGTATCTCCTAGGGAGTCTGAAAGAAGACTGCTTCATTGTCTTTTTGTGCTTGTAAGAGTTTCATGTTTCAGATGGTGCCTCTGTGGACCAGCAAGGTCTGCCTGACCCTGAAGGATCACTTTGCCCTTCAGCTTTGTCGGTTGTGCTTTGCTTTCCTGGGAAACATAAGAGAGAGGCTACAGCTCAGGGCAGGAAATAGATAGAGGAAACTTATTTTCCTCTGCACACTACATTTTCTTAGCTGTTTGGTGTTTACGTGGTCTTTTCATATGATCATGACTATGGCAAACAGAAAAAAAGTTGTGTGTGTGGAATAGTGGAGATACATTTATAAGGGAGTACTGAGATTATTCTTTTTCCCCACTGTAGGGCATGTTTTGTATTCAAGGATTATCTGGGAATTTTATTTAAAAAATCCCTTGCTATTTCAGAGACCTAGGACATCGGATAGCAGTTGAACAAGCCTTTGAATCCAAGTGATACTTTCCTTTGTTAGACAATGGCTGCAGCTTGTGTTCTTTTTGCAGGACCTTGAAGTTAGTGAATTTGGATCTTGGAAACCATTTTGTGGCCAGTGATTTCTACCACATTCTGTGGACTTTCTAAGGTAGCCAGCTATTACATGACTAGCTGCAGTAGTAGATATCTGTGTCTGAGGACTCCCCTTTCCATTTTGGGACATTTTCAATTCAACGTTAAAGACACCAACTTGCTTTTAGATTAATGAATATTAAAATTGGAGTAGTGGAATCCAGTTCTGTTAGTGTCTTGTAACCTTTTACTCTTCTTTCAAGGACTTTCCAAGAGTCTAGACCACATCAGAACAATACCTAGAGAAAATTTCCAAGCAAGTTTTAGTTCATGTATTCATAGACAAGTGTACCCTCCGCTGGATGAAAAACTGGCTGGGTGGCCGTGCCCAGTGAGTTGTGATTAATGGAGCAAAATCTGATTGGCTGCCGGTCACCAGTGGTGTCCCTCAGGGCTCAGTTTTGGGGCCAGTCTTGTTCAATATCTTTATTGATGATCTAGATAAGGGGATTGAGTGCACCCTCAGTAAGTTTGCAGATGACACCAAACTAGGTGG
>JAOXNO010000001.1:40085975-40097301 GCA_028565335.1 Limnodromus scolopaceus
TCCAATATAATTGAAGAACCCCTTCTTGTTGTCTTTGACATCTCTTGCCAATTTTAATTCCAAGGAGGCCTTGGCTTATCTTGAAGTAGAGTTCAACATCTCTTTACTTTGTTCACTGTCTTCATGGAAAAGATGCCTTTTGAAAGCCAGCATAATCCCCATGAGTAATCTCCTTATGAAAACTTTGGCAATTGTGGTGGGTTGACCCTGGCTGAACACCAGGTGCCCAGCAAAGCTGTTCTATCACTCTCAGTCCTCAGCTGGACAAGGGAGAGAAAATATAGCAAAAGGCTCATGGGTCAAGATAAGGACAGGGACATCACTCACCAATCACCATCATGGGCAAAACAGACTCAACTCTGAAAAACTGATTAATTTATTACCAGTCAAAATCAGAGTAGGATAATGAGGAACAATAAAATAAAAAATTTAAAGCACCTTCTCCCATCCCTTCCATTCTTCTCAAGGCCAACTTCACTCCCGATTTCTCTACGTCCTTCCCCCAAGTGGTGCAGGGGGACATGGAATGAGGGTTGTGCTCAGTTCATCACATGTTGTCTCTGCTACTCCTTCCTCCTCAGGGTGAGGAAGCCTCACACTATTCTCCTGCTCCAGCATGGGGTTCCTCCCACAGAAGACAGTTCTCCACAAACTTCTCCAATGTGAGTCCTTCCTGTGGGCTGCAGTTCTTCACAAACTACTCCAGCTTGGGTTCTTCCCATGCAGTGCAGTCCTTCAGAAACAGACTGTTCCAGCATGGGTCCTCCATGGGGTCACAAGTCCTGCCAGCAAGCCTGCTCCAGTCTGCTCAGACTGTAGGGCATATTATACATGATTAATGCTTTGGAAAATCAGGGAAAAATCTTGTGTCTGCTAATCAGTGGAAGTAGGGTTGGATTTCACCCTTGCTCATTATAACTCAAATTACCTACCTACACACCAAGGTCCTAATAATTGTTGCCTTCTATCAGAAATTGCAGAGAAAGATTTGATTGGTTGCATACATTTCCTAGTATTTGAATTTTTTAATCTTCCTATAGCAGTGCTGCTTTGAAGAGTGGTGGAGTTTTTTTAGAAGAAGGAAAAAATCACTATCTCAATCTGGAACTGAAATACTCAGTATACTCAGTAACCACAGTTAAACCAAAGATACTGTCATGGATTAGGCTGGATTGGCCTCAAACCAGGACAGACACCTTTAGAAAGCGAGCACATCAGCCTGTCTGTATCCTGATGTTCAGCCACTGAAATATCTTCTGAAACACAGTTGGCTAGGTCTGTACTAGGTACTGTGTTTTGTTTATCTTTACCTTTGTGGCCTACAAAATAAAATCCTTTGATTAGAAGATAAAAATGGAGAAAATCAATGACAAAAGATTAAACTAGAAAAATTATTTACCCAATAGGAAACAGAACAGAAAAAAAGTATGTTGTCTGGGTAGATGATCAGAAGTAAATGTTTTAGCTGTGTATCGCAAATAAATGTTTGAGCTTTTAATATTCCTGCTAGAAACAGACTATTTTCTTGTTTCTCAAAGGAAAATCCAAAATTCGACAAATAAAGAAATTCACTGGAATTAAAATTGTGCTATCATATGTTAAAGCTAGAACGAACCAGGCCAGACATTGTCCCTTCTCTGACACTGAGTCATGGGCTGATTTTGTTTAGGAACATTGAAGACACTTTCTTTCATATTGAGAGCTTAAAGGCTACCAAAACAGCCAATGCTTTCTTGTTATAACACCTGCTCCTCTTACTTTTTTGTAATATATATTCAGCTTGAAGGAGAAAATGTCAAACTGATGTCAGTTGACCATATCCTTTATTTTCTTACCAGGTCCTCATAACTGTCCCATTCTATCCTGGAAGTGATGAAGTGAGCCATAGAAATATCAGCAATATGTTCAGAAACACAAGTACGTCTTTTATTATAGAGCCTATCTAGAATATAAAACCTGTAGTATATTTAGCAATTACAACAATTTTTGTCCCCAGCTACATGCACTCATTTATCCCACTAGAGATGATAGAGATAAATGAACATTGGGCCAGAATTTGCCCTCGATGCCCAGTTTTTTTTCTTTTTTTCACTTTCCTTTGAATATCCTTTTCATTTGACCCATATAATCTGTGTTCATTTCATTTTTGCATCTTATCAAACAGAGACCAAATATGGTGTAACCCATTAGTGTGTCTGGTGAGTGGTGTTAAATATATGCTCATGTGTAAATGACTATGTAGATAGAAACATACAAGAGAATCAGTCATCTTGCTTTTGTGAAAGTTTGATTCAGGCTTAAAGTTTATTGTGGTGAGCCAGGAAGGTGAGAAATCAATAAGAACACAATGCTAACTCCAGAAAGAAGATTGGGGATGCAGTAAAAGAACAAGGTTTTGTTTGTTTCCCATGACAGATCTGCCAGCCCTGTCATGGCATTAGCCTCCCTGACTTATGTATGATATAAGTTTATTTTTTTATTGAAAGGCAGACAATATTTCTACTTTAAAACTTTAAAACAACCTGCAGAACTGAGCAGAAATGATGCCTAATGAGAAAATTCTTGACTTTCTCCATCTGCTCTAAAACAATGAGATTGCCAAGAGTTATAATTACCTGAAACAGGGCCTGTGCAGAATTCTGGTATGCCCATCAACACGGTTCATTCAAAAAAACTTAATTGGAAGCATTATTTTTTTCTGTCTTGGTATCCCTCTTTCTATCTTTGTGTTATACTTTTGAGGAGGAAGAAGAGGAAAGTGTTGAAGATAGCGTAAAGTAAAATACTAAATATCCTCATTTTGAGACTCTAAAATCAGGAGGAATACTAGTCAAAATGCTTTAAAAAAATTGCTAATTTTTGGAATATATTAAATATACTATATCCCTGAAGTGCTGCTTTGACCTACAATGGATATTTGGCTGATTTCAACCCAGTTCATCATTCAGGAAAACACCTCTTTGCCTCACATCAGGTCCATCCAGTTGCAGAACAGCTTGGAGAAAAATCAAATATCTAAATCTTTGTTAGGCAAGTTTGTACATGCAGCCCAAAAGCAAAGGGGGTTAAGGTTAATGGACAATTTTCTTATACTTGAATATTCATCCTCTTTTGCTAGCTGAAAAAAATTCCTCTACCAGTGGAAGTTTATTTTATAATTTTAGATATAGCAAATCACACACTTTAGCATCCTCTTGACTTGAATGGATTTGGAAACATCAACAAAATGTATTAAAATAAAGTTTCATGGTTTAACCCCAGCTAGCAACTAAGTACCACGCAGCTGCTTGCTCACTCCACCCTTGGTGGGATGGGGGCAGAATCAGAAAAGTGAGAAAATCCATGGGTTGAATAAAGACAGTTTAATAGGTAAAGCAAAAGCTGCGCACAGAAGCAAAGCAAAGCAAGGAATTCATTCACTACTTCCCATCAGCAGGCAGGGTTCAGCCATCTCCAGGAAAGCAGAGCTTCATCACAAGTAATGGTTACTTGGGAAGATAAAACACTATAGCTCTCAACGTCTTCTCCCTTCCTTCATCTTCCCCCAGCTCTATATGCTGAACATGACATCATATGGTACGGAATATCCCCTTGGTCAGTTGGGGTCAGCTCTCTGGGCTGTGTCTGCTCCTGACTTTCTCTGTACTCTTAGTCTACTTGTTGGCAGGGCAGTGTAAGGAGCAGAAAAAGCCCTGAGACTGTGTAAGCACTGTTCACCATTAACTAAAACATCCCTGTGTTATCCACACTGTTTCCAGCACAAATCCATAACATAACCCCATATTAGCTGCTATGAAAAAAATTAACTCTATCCAAGCCAAAACCAACATATAAGGTAACAATAAAAGAATGGGATTTCATAGAAAAAAAATATTTAACATTAAATTTCCTTAATTTTCCTTTCTTTTTTTCCTCATTGTTTACAGGACCCCACTCTACCTGTCTTGGTACTTCAGGAACACATTCTTAACTGAGCCAGTTTAGACACCAGATATTTCGTATGAAGACAATCCTATACTTTTGCTAGCATTCAGAAGACAACAAATTCAGCTAGTTACCCAACGATGTAGCCTTTTTATGATAACTTTAGATTTCATGAAGTTTTCTGCCCTCAGCTTCCTCTTCTGACCCTCTCTTGTGAAAATAACCCATGTAAAATAAGGTGTGAACAGCCACTTATTAGAGTTGCTGGCAGAATCCCAGTTTCACTACCTTCAGACGTAACCCCCAGGTTGCATTGATTTATGAAAGCCATAGCTTTTCTGATTTGTTTGACAGGTGACAATTTACATAGGCTCTCCACGGCTAGACTGAACAAAGAGGATTAAGAGGCAGAGTGACCCAGGTAGTTTATGTTGTGGAGACAACACTCACCTATCCATGGCTGAGGATTTGTACCCCGGTCAGGGCGATGTTAAAGCAGGTTCTGGTCAGAAGTGGAAGCAGTTGGAAACATGAACGGGAGAATGACCAGGAGTATCCTTTCAGATATATGATAACTCATGTTCCCTGCAGCCTTTGGACAACTTTTTCAACGAAATATCCTTTCCCTTACTTTTAAATAATTTTCCCTATTACTTAGAGTAATTTAATAACTATATTTAATAAGTATGTAAAAAAACATATTACATAGCTTCACAAATGACTCCTGGAGGAGGTGCACGGACAGTAAGTGGGGCTGGACCTGCTATACTTCAGAGGGTCAATCACTGAGCGATGTTGTGTGGCTGGATACACCTATTTTACAGTCAAATATAGTCACACTGACACACTGGCAAGGAAAAGGCATGCCATTACTACATACAGAAACAAATATGTACTACGGGAATATCTCCTTCCAAAGACCAAAAAAAACCAAAAACCAAACTAAAAAAAAAAATCCAGTGATTTTGGGAAATAACAGTTTTTCTGTTGTTTGCCTCAATTGTATACTGGAATAACATTGTATCACATCTCTTTCATAGGACATAGGACCTGTTTTGAAAAATTATCTTCATGTGTTTTCTAATAAAATACATGAAGCTCTTAACTAAAATAGAACGTCTTCATTATAAGACCAAGAATGTGCCTGTTGTCTTAATACCTCTTATGAACATATTTAATTCATGATAACTTTTTAGGTAAAACTTGGAACCTATACTTGAAGCAATAATGTACTTAAAATACTGATTTATTTTTTTTTCTGAGAAAGTGATTTCCTACCTGTGCCAATCTTTTGCAAAACGTGGCAAAAAATTACACAGCTTCCCAAAACCGGACACTAAGTGGCTCCCTTGAAAGACAGATAGTTCATTGTCGATAAGACAAGACAACAGGAACTTTTCTAAAATAAAACATCATGACAGCAAGCAGAAAGTCTTCTATTCTGCAGTCTCTTCTCATAATCCTTTATTCACTTTTCCCCTTCTCTGCAGTAGGTGAGTACTAACAGGACCATGTAATCTGTCCTTTGAGCTCATCTGAATTATCTTCTAAAATTCACTGCACTTCAGGGCTTATCTATATTTTTCAAAACAGTCTGCATTGCAGGAGTGAAAAGTCTTTTAAGGAAAGATAGTAAGTGTACAATTTTGCTCTGAATAAGGAGCAGAGAGGAGCCATACTAGCCCTGAAGCATTCCATGGAGTTACCTGTGATTCAGAATAGCTTGTGTCTGGTTTTCCTTCTTGTAGTCTAATAAGGAATAATTTTCTCCAGCTTATTTATAGGAAAATATTTTGCTTTCTTCCCTTGATTGCATTTGAACTGTGCCAGTTGCCACAGTGGGGAAACAAATTTCTGACCTTTAAGTCCTTGCTGATGGGCTTCACCATTCTTTTTTTTCTTCTTTTTTTTTTTCTTTTTTTTTTCCCTATTATGCTTCTATCTGAATAACTACAGAATTATCCATGTAATGAGTAGGAGCCCCAGTGAATTAGTGTGGGCTATAGTTGAATATGCAGAGATGCCAAGCAGCAGAAGCAACAACTCTTCTTCAGATCTTATATGACTTCTTTCTTAATTACTGTGTCTTCCATTTTATGGTTCCTCATAAAGCCTGTGTGACAGAAAACAGAAATACAACATATAAATCAGTGTGGTCCTGCCCTGGATACCTGTGCTCAGCATGAGAGAAGTCCTTTTGGTCCTTCAGCAGTGTTTGTTTTTATTATTGCTTCTTCTACATAGGCTTTGCAGGTAGAGGGGGGAGTGGGAAATGACTCCATTTTAAACTGTAGCAGAACAAAGCAGCTCCATTCTCTCTGGTAAATGGCCTGATGATACAGAATTGTTGCTACATCTTGTCCTCCTTTTCCAGAAGTTCTTTTGTTTTTCCTCCACCAGTGGTCAGATGGAAAATACCCACACACACTTCACGTGTCAGAGTCTGGAACCCAAACCTGACTCCTGGCAGCTCCCTTTGGGTCCCCGCTGTACTCACGTTCCTGGCTGTGCTGAGGGGCAGTGTTTCGGCATAAGAACTGGGATATGAGAAGTCAGACCACGCAGAAGGATGCAGACGCCTGAGGCTGCAGTAAGTCCGGTTTACCAATTTCATGGGTGAGCAGGTAGGACCCCACATTGCCAGGCAATTGCTGGAGGAAAGTCTGTATGTTTTTGACCAAAGTGACATCTCCCCAGTAACAAATCAGCTCTGCATCTGTGGACAGAAAAGTCTAAAATTCCCTGCTATTCCCTAGGAACCCTGTGGAGAGAGGGTCAAAGTGTTAGTTTTATGGTGGCTGCTGTACCTCCAGAAAGGGTAAAACATGTAACTCTTGTGCTGGTCCTATAGCCTACTTAAGTACCAACTTTAAGGGATTGTTTCGTCCCTTGCAGGGTGAGGAATGTAAAGCTAGGCATATTTGCACCTGCATTTAGCATCTAAATTCAGTTACTGGAATAACTATATGTAGTTATAAACCATTTGGTTGCAATATGAGCATAAAATTGTACAAAGAAAATCTCAATCACAGTCCTCTGTAGCCTCACTGAGCTCACTGGTGGGCCAGGGTAGGAGTTCGCTCCCAGAGCACAGGTTCTTCAGGACAGCAGCTAAAACAGGAGTCTCAAATCCCAGCCCAGGGATTAGGATCCTATCACAATTAATAGCAGTCTCAGAACACACATTGGTTGTTTTTTTTTTCCAGTAGATTCTTTTAACCCCTTAATTTTGTGACATGATAAGGAATTTAAATGACTTTGGGACAGCTTTGTTCACATACTCAAATGTTCTTGTATCTGAGGTTATCTGGCTCAGTGTTCTCAGGAATGTTCACATATGCTGCATACACTATTTTACCGGAATCAGTGATTTTCAATAATTATTAACCTTTATTATTTACTTATGTTTATTTTAGAATGATCAGTGTTTCTAAGTTTTATGAAGATTTTTATGCATTTATGTAATAAGCCACAGTCCACTAACATTAGGAAAAACTAATTTAGTTAAATCAGCTCATACCAGTGTGTTTGTTATGGCAGGAGGTAAGGCTGATAACCTTCTTTTAATGTCAAAACGGTAATTATTACTTGCCGATTGTGTCAACACTTAGTACTTTTTATTCTGGGTTTTTTTTTCTTACTTCCTACAACTTTCTTATTTTATCTTATTTATCAGCTATATTTGCAAAGGAATGTGGCAGCTAAAGGACCATTTCAACCTTGAGCTGCATAAAGCAGAGATATTTATGCCTCTCATGGAGCAGGGAGATAATGGACCCTATCTGTATAGTGAGACTGAACCTGGAATATTGCACTGAGAGCTTTAGGCACCTCATTTCCTGAAAAATGTAGACAAACTGGATGGAGTTCAGGGAAGAGCAATGGATAATAATCATGAAGATGAAAGGATTGCTATATAAGGAAAGATTAAAAGAGACTCAGCATTCAGCTGTAACAAACAACAAAAAACTTCAGAAGATAAATGCTCCAAACCTTACACACAAATATAAACCCACATGTATATAACTACAATAACATTCACAGAATTTTCCATTTAGTATACCAATGGCAAAATAAAATGTGTTTTTCTGCAGATTGGGAGTTAAACAGCAGGTAATTCAAAAACTACAGTGGGCATCAGAGTGAACAGCAGGAAGAGAAGACAGTTTTCCTCCATCACTCCATGTTAGTTAACCTGCAAGGAACTATTACAGCGGCTCAGTAACTCATTCCCCAAATAATCTAGAACTTCATGTAAACTCCACTCATGCAAGCTATGATAAGAATGTAGGCATAGCATTAATATTTCACTCAGTAATTTGGTATCCCAGTGCCCAGGACATCATGCTGGCTTTTTGAATAAACTGCTTCTTGTTTCTGCTCTAATGTCAAGTTTAAATCAACTTAGAAGTCAAATCTTGAATTAAGCCTAGCAAAGGTCCATGTTTTTACACAACAGCTGAGGGGGTAGGAGAGGTGAAGGTTTCAATTTCCTTTCTTGCCTCTTATGAAGGGTCTTGGTACCCTTGCAGCCATTGGCATTGGCTAGGAAGGGAGTCAGGATTCTTAGGCAGAATTGTGGGAATTCAGCAAGGTGTGAATTTGAAGCAAAATATATCCAAAATGAAATCCACCTGTACACATATTTATTCTTCATTTGGTGTGCTTTGCCTAATCTGTTCAAACACATTTCTACTATTTTCTAATGCAAGAGACAAATGGGAAAATGCACTGCTATCTTGCATTGAGTGTCCACACACAAGCACACTGCAATATAGACCTTATGTAAATGAGCCCTGAGTTTAGGGGAAGGATATCCTATTTAAAGGCTTTGAGTTTGAACTGATTGTTATTTCTAGGTCTTGGTCCTAACATCTGAGATGCCTGGAGGCCATAACTGCTACAACTCCCACATCTGCAGATGCTCTGTGGCATAAATCAGAATAGTTCATTGAATTTCATGAAAGGACACTGATTTTGCATTGGCTGAGGATTTGATTTCTGCTGAACTTGAGTATTCATAATGACAAATGTGTTGAGGAAGTGACTCATGAGAATTATCTAGTGGGAACGAAGCTGGTCACTGCACCTTTAAAGCAGAAATGACAGTGACACATGCCGCAGGTTCTGTGATGCAGATGAGCAAGTAGGGGAGACTCAAATGAGACAGTAAATCACTTACATCTTAAACTAGGTACTGAATGCAGGGTTCCAGTGGTGAAAGGGGAATTACATGTCAAAGTCAGTGTCCTGTGCTTTGTGCTGGAGCTAAATTGTCGCTTTAAATACAGAAATTTGATTAAATCTGTACTGTCCTGTCAAGACAGTAGCTGAAGGTGGGTAATTGAAATGAAAAATGCAGACTGTTGGTTGCAGGTTTGTTTATTTCTTAAGGATTGGAAAAAAATGGTGTGAAGGAAATAGAGCGCTCAAATTTTAGATGTTCACTGGGGACACTATTACTTGGCAGTTGATACGTTGTTCATCTCCTAGAAATAATTATGTATTCAGGCCCCCTTAGGTAAATTGGCACATTAAGATTTCTGACTTAGTGTCACAACTGTAAAGCAGAAATCCTGCAAGCTGGTGGCAGGTCTGCCTTTGGGGCTCTGCCCAAATCAAAATCTCTGCAAGTATAATCCCGGGACCAGGTCTGTTGCCAGTGTCACTTAGCATAGCTCCTCCACTGTCAGCAAGCCTACGCTGGTTTACAATTGTGGCAAACCTGGTGCTGAAGAGATACTTTCACCATTTAAGTCAAATGTAATCCTGTAGGTATTCAAAGACATGGGGGAAAACACTGGCTGCTGTGCTGCTGTGGGAATGTGTGTCACTCTCCAGCTGTGGCCTCCTCAGATGCAGTGTTCCTTGCAGGGGCTCTTGGCGAAGAGCTGGCACCCATGTACTGAGTGGAACAGCTTGAACAGAGGCCTCTGGGCAGTCTGAGAAGCTGTCTCACTGATCACGGCATTTGTATCTGGCACTCGGCGTGAGATGGAGTTAATCATATCAAACATGCAACAGGGAGATGATGCAGAGCCTACTGCTCCCGTTTGGCTGAGGGAGTGGGAAACAGTGAAGCTTTGCTATTGTGTATTCATCCCTCAGCTGCTGCAGGGAGAGAGAGAATGGTTTCTGGCAGAAGAGCTCTTTCACATCCTGAAACAACAAGAGGGTACAGAAAAACCACCCTGCAGAGCAGTAGCTTTGAGGGCCCTGGGGCAGGTTCTGCCAAGTCCCAATATCAACAGCCTGCTGCCTCCTCCTCTCCTGGCCTCATGCAGCCATGGAGGCAGACTGTCCTACCAGCAGCTGCCACCACAGGGAACAAATGTGAGACTGTGACTCCAAGTTGGGACACACAAAGCGTGTGTGTATGTCCAAGGCATTTTGTATCAGCTGGCTGTATTTTTGAGTTGTCAGCCAAGGAAAAGGAGCCCAGTTTGAGAAATGGTTTAGAAGCAGCGAACAACCAAGTGGTTAGGGGCAAGAGGTAGGAAAAAGTTAGTTTCGCTGTAAGAAAATGTCTGGAATGCTTCATGCATTCCTAATCACCCATATCACTTGAAGATGTTCTTGAGAAGAAAAACAGTCAAGAAGGGCTGTGATAAGATAAAAGAGGAATAACACATCTGTCTCATATAGGGCAACTGAAAGACTTAGTCTTCTTTAGCCTGAAGGCTGAGAGGAGATATGGTATCTTTTTGTAAGTGCATCAATGGAGAAAACACTGAGGAAGGAAGTGGTCTAAGAATCTGTAAATTGGCTGGGAATTTAAGCCTAACCAACAAACCAGTAAGGTGCATACTGTGGGAATAACAGGGACAAAAATATCTTTTCCTTGTCAGAAATGGGGACCAAGAAATATCCAGCGTGATGCCTGGTTAATAGAGCTCTAGTGTTGAAAACATAGGAGGCTGTGTTGCTTCCAGCTCATTGCTCCTTCAGAAAGGATCACTGGGAAAAGTTGAGAGAACACAGACACATGTTGTAGAACACCATATAATTTTCTGTAAGATTTCTTTCGTATAAGACTTTCTATAAGACAAAATCTTCTACCTTCAATAACATGAGACTTCTGAAAAACTTCTGGAGCTGGCACAACTAATGACATTGCAACCTTACACAGGTGACATGTACCTTTGATAATAACGACAGAAATTTTGGCTATGAGAAGATCATAGAATCAAGTCTGCCCTATTCTGTAATTGGAAGGAGGTGTTATTTCAATTTTTTAACTCTTTCATTGGTTATATAAAAGACTGCTGAATCTGGAGATCAACATATCAAGCCATCTGTGCCACAGTGCAGGTTTGTGAGTAGAATTGAAAACTGAGCACACTGGAGCTTGGGAATCACAGAATACTATTTCCCTGGTGTCTACTTTTGCAGTAATAATTTG
>JAOXNO010000001.1:40097401-40110870 GCA_028565335.1 Limnodromus scolopaceus
TTGAAAACTGAGCACACTGGAGCTTGGGAATCACAGAATACTATTTCCCTGGTGTCTACTTTTGCAGTAATAATTTGGTTTGAGGAATTGTGATCTGATCTGAAGATGCTATGTTCATTCCAAGATTTGACAACTTATGAAAGATGGCATCACAATAGATAGGAGACATTTGTTTTCTTGTTAAATAAGGTAAGGAGTATAATCGATGGAAGATGAGAAAGGACAGAAAGTTAGGCTTCAGCTGTTTACTAGTGGCCTCAGGGCTTCAGGTTTCAAATTAGTTGTTTTCTGCTAACATGTCTTTGTGAGCTGAGGATCAGTTGCAATTTCGGTTTAGTTCAAAGTAACTCCATTGAGGTACGATAGCTTACACCAGCTGAGCATGCAACCCACAATATTTTGGTATTCAAAGCAGGCAGCCTGTGGTCACAAGTTAAGGAATTTCTGTATAAAAGTTCCATTAGCACCTGCTCATCATGCAATTCCTGCTAATGCCTCTCTATCCACTTGTATATTTCTGATGAAGGCTGGACTATGCTAGTAGAGTAGCATGTAGCTTTTTCAGTTCCTCGAAGTGGGTCAAATCCTGTAATCTTTACTCCTTTCAGTTCAATAAGGACTGCATCTCAGTAAACTGAAGCATTTGAACTCATTTGAATACATTTATTTTCTCTCTAATTTCCTTTCATTCACTCATCCTGAGCTTTACACCAGGATCCAAGATTAGGATTCATCAAACACCATACACAAAAATTTTAAAGTCTTTGCACTTCACTGTGTGTCTTGTAAATTTAAAGATCAGCATTTCCCCTATTTTAGTAAAGATTAAGATTCTATGCTTTATTCCTTCTTTGTTTTATATGTGTCCTCAAATCAATCTTGCTGTTTTCTTCATTACTGCAAAGTCCTTTCCTTCCAGTGACAAATTTTTACTCAGATAACCTTACATATTCAGGACATTATAATTTCATTTATTCCCAGGAGATGCAGAATCTCTTCTTCATTCTATTAGTGACCCAGGTGCTACATTTCCATTGTTCCCTTTATTCTGCCTCTGTAAGTTTCCTGATTCATCCCAGTGTATTTGTCAGCAATTTGCCAGCATATGCTTAGGTGGTCACTCTCACTAAAAGGCTTTTCTTCTCAATCTCAGAAATTCTAATGAAATCAGAAGGATTTCTGGGCAGGATTTCAAACAGTAAGAGGGGAAAGAGTGCAGCTTTCTTTCTCATGCATGCTACAGGTTCTGTGGGAAGACAACTCTCCATCTGCAAGACAAACACTAAAGATCCACTTTCATGTGACGAAGAGGTGACTCATGGGTATGCTGCCACTGGTGCTCCTTATCTCAGGTGCTGCAGCCGTAACCTACAATTATTTCCCTTTCTCTGCTTGCCACAGAAACACAGATGCACATATGCAGAGATGGGATTCAGGCATCGCTGGAGGACGAAGGAGGATATCTTCTCACAGGCTTTATCTGGGTTTCCAGAAGTATGGCACAGTAGTGGAAAGTAAAACTGATGTATCTTACCAACACTTTATTAGTGCAGTTCCTACAGTGTCTTGCTGAGGAGGGAATAATATGCTTCATACATTAATAGAGTTGGAGATATTAAGAGCTCAGCATTTGTCATTTAGAGTGTCACTTGACATTCTAAATACAGGAGGATATTGTGGTTATTGCAAGTATTTAATACTGCCTACTATAATGGAGAAAGAGCAGTGAGCCACTTTTTTCATACATAAAACAAGAAAGGTACCTGATAGATTCCACATTAGACTGAGCGTTTGGAAAAAAAATCTAGTGAAAAATGCTCATGCTGAAATATACAAAGTCCAAAATTTTCTACCTTATATTCAGCTGCTATAACTTCTTCTAATGAGAATCTCTGAGGCATGAGAATATGTCTAGAGACTTCAATCTTGCACTTAAAAAGATAGCTGAAAAAAGCTCCCTCAGAAAAATTCTGGAATGAATCTTAACTCTCGGACAAGTCAGTCTTTACATTTTTCAGTACAATGTTTTCAATAAATCAAACATTTTCATTTTAAAACTGTTATCAGTTAAATCGTGAAGGGAATTCATTTATAAAAAAAGCCGAAGTATAAAAAATTATCTTTCTCCTAGCTCTCTAGTTTAATATCTTCAATAAGTCAGAAGTCCTTGTATGAATCCCGGAAAGTAGAAAATAATATATATCTGTTAGCATTTCGCACAAGACACATTTTTCCATGGGAGTCCCTGCAAGGTGACTACCTCCTTTAGAGTTTCGTGTCTCATTTAACAAGGCCTGGGACATAAATTAGGAGAAAGATTTTTTCTGCCACTCCATTTATGTGTATAATGATTTTTGTTGTCTTAGCACGATCCTTATATTTACCCATATGTAAAATGCTTAAAGCACTGTGTCAAGCTTTCTGTTTTTGCTGAAGTGAGGTATAAGCATGGAGCAAGAAATGTCTGGTCAGAAGACGTACACAGAGCGGAGTAAGTCAGAGCACAAAGATGGCAGGTTCAGTCTTACATCTACTGTGAATCCCTGACATTTGTTGCAAATCTTCAGATGACACATCTTGTATCTCTATCAGTAGTAGCTTGTTATGGGTCAACAGGAAGTTGCATATTCTGAGAATCTGCTTGCTGCATATTTAGGATGCCTTAACAGAAAAGAAAGGGATGTTTAGTGGGCATCTGGGATCTTGATACAGCTTTCCATTGAGACTGACCGTGTCCTGTTCCCTGACTCTTTACTGAGAGCAGAAGCTATTGCAAATAGTGTGGGTCACAAATTATGTTGGCCACCTCTATGTTTTGTAGTTAGTCAGTAAACTTATGTGATAATCAGACAGGAACACAGCTCTCTAAAAAAATTAAGAAATTTTATTAAGGGAGGGCTGGCTGAAAAATGGGGGTTTGGAAACATTTTGAGTTTATTTCAGAAACTAGAAATAGTTTTGAAAATAGACTTCTGAAACTTACTCTCCAAAGTGTTGAGGAAATGTTGATGGGGACCTGACAGCCTCTACGCTATCTATTTTAAATGCAACTATTCCAGGCACAGCAGAGATTCTGTTTTTACGGATAAGTAAAATATGGCAGTTGCAGCCAGTATTAAACCTGCAGCCAATTTGCATTGTGGTTTCTTCTCTGAAGTATATATTGACGGCTGCAGAGTACTTACAGAAATCACAAAATTCAAGAAATCTTGAAGAAGATGATGTGCAGAGTAATCAAAATGATTGACCTGACATTAGATCCAAAATCAAGGTATCTCAGCTTTTCTTAACTGGGTCTATCCATCTTAAATTGATGTATTTTAATACCAGATACCTGAGTTATAAACTTCATTTTAGTACTAGGCTCCATTTAAATAATCTCCTCTACTTTGGAAGACACTTAAAGACATATGCATGTTTAAACAAAGTTGTGATTATGTTGAACTTCAGTTTAAACAAATCTCAGATGTAAAGCCAATGCCTCCCTCCTTGACCCTAAAAAAGGGGGGAAAAAGGAAAAATAAAAAAAAAAAATAAAAAAGAGAGAGAGAGAAAGGTGTGTTTTTTAATAAAAAGGATAGATAAGATTCCTGTGTGACAATATCACTTTTTCCTTCCTTTCTTATAAAATCTGCTGAGTTCAGCTATGGAAATGAATAGTTAAGAATACCACACTTGTGCCAGTACTCAAACAAATATAGGGCTTAGGTGATCATATGATTAGGTTGTTTAAGCCAAGTGAAGCCAAGAAGATTTACAAGCAAATTGTAGAACTTTGACAGCAGGAGTGGAGAACCGCTCAGGTCAGTCCTTATTTTCCAAGGGGCAAAATGTATGTCTAAGAATAGGGAGGAATGGCTAAGGATGCATTGGGCATTCTAAGATATTGCAGCATCTCTCTAGGATGATTGATGTTATTTATTGGACAAATAACAAATTTAATGAAAATACAATAATGTTAATTTCATGAAATAGAGCAATTTCGTTTAGTTATTGGACCAAGCAGTAAAAGAATTACTCCGTATAATAGGAATACCTGTAGGCATATCATCTAACTTGTAGGAGATTCTAAAATTAAATCTTTAACATAAATCAGACAAATTAAAAGCCTAAACTTGTATTTCTGATATTTAATATAGTATACAGATGAGACTGGAGGGTAGAAAGCAAAATCTGTCTCAGACTTTTTAACAAAAAATAATAAACCAGTACATTCTACACTGGATCTTAGAGTACCTCATAATCCTCCTTATCATCTTTCACTAATTGGTACTGTTTTTCAGCCAATTCTGCCTTTGATAGTATTTGGCAAAGAGCCTATTGTAATTGAACATCCCTGAGTTTTATTAATAACACAGTCACCACATTATTCACGTGTCTCCAGGTTTCTCCACACTGACATGCTCCTTCTCTCCCACCCATGCCTAGCTTACCTCTGCAGACAAAATGAACAAAACATCAATAGCAAATTAATTAAGTTATTTACTTTTACTATTATTTACATGAGATGTGAAAAGGCTCCAAATTTCATTAAGGAGAATATGCAATTTCATGGTATTCTGCTTGGGTACCTTCAACAGGCTTAAAGAAATGCACAAACAACTATCAGTTTGATAACTGTAATGATTTCAAGTCTACCGAAACAAACACAGATTTGTGATTTTCTAACCAATATATTTATTCCATGACGAACAATCTAATATGAATATCTGATTATAGGACTCTTCTTTGTTTATTTTCAATTGTGCAGTCCTTTAAATAGTAGTACTATGATGAAATAAACTCCTTCCACTGGAGCTAAATGCTGCCTTTGTGCTTCTCTGATCATGATTCAAAATGTGATGCTCATACTATTTTTATTACTACTTTAGAAGGACTAGAGCAAAGAAGGGTGAGTATTGCCGAACAATACTCACAAAAAAAGAATTCCTAAAAAAATAAATAAAAAACCCCACAAAAATCACTTTGACAAAATTAGGAACATTTTAAATCTGTTCTCTAGAAACAGCTGCTTGCAGAAATGATGTGGAAGGCAAGGTTATTGCTTGTACTTACTGATGTAGGCTCCCCCAGGCAGATTGATTAATATTTAACTCACACCACAACTTTAGAACATGTTTAAACCCATTTCTTCTAAATGATTATGTGGGACTCCGTGCTTTACTTTATATAATGCAACAAGGCCAATCACAAATGGAAAGTTATACAAGTTCTTAGGAGCTTTGCTGAATCAGATGCAAGATACTAATGCTACACAGGGTTAAGCCAGAGTTGTGGAAGAGTCCTCTTCCCTGGCCAGAAGGATCCTATAACTTAATGGCTTATAAATAAGCCATTAAGTAATGCTTTGAACCACAGTATATTTCTTGAAGCATTGTTCAAATAAATTTGACCACTGTTTCTTTTCAAATATCGCAGAAGAAAAAAGTCAGTGCTCTTATAGAATTAATACATCATTACAAATAGCTTAAAAATTATGTGAAAAGTTACACAGACCTGAGGGTATAACTCATCCCATTCTGATAGTGAAGGAATTGTAGTTTAGCATAAAGATTACAGCCTTAGAGAAAAATGCAACAGAACATGCAGTGGTATTAGTAGAAGGTGCATTTTTCCATGTCATTCTGAAAGGACAAGAATTAGCAATCAATAAGCACATGCCATATATTTGGTGAAAAAGGTTGCAAAGAAACAAAATGGTGCTTGAAATGGTCTTCTAAACTCGACAAAAATGTAACCCTTTAAATGACAACAAAGAGATCTCAACCTTGTACTAGCAAACATAGTTGTCTACTTCCCTTTCCAGTACTGCCCTCTTGTACTGAATAGTTACAGAGCAGTAACATGAACTGAAAATTTGTTGGCAGCATTGAGAAGAGTTTTAGTTCCACAGTGCACGTGCAGTGCAAATTGAACAGTACATATTAATATAAACCAATTTAAGAATTTACAGACAATGAATATGTGCCAAATGATGCAATAATCTTTTTTACTTATTGGAAAGAAATGAAGTAATGAAAAAATACTGCTTTCATTACGTCTTTTGAAAATGACTAATGCATTATTTCTTTTCGTGTTATATGAATAACATTTTTGTTTAATTCAGGAAGAATGCCTACAGACTGTGTATGAGCAAAAAGCCACATGTCCAGTGTGGGAATAGATACAAAATAGTGTCTTGCTTGGCATGTCTGAGCTGTATGTGCTTGAATATGACTTTTCCATAAGGATGGACTGAGTGGCCAGGGAAACTTGGAATTTATTACTTATTCTGGCGTAGGATCTGGGAAATGCATGTAGGGCTAACTCGAAGCAAGAACTTTATTGTCTTCTACCTCAGCATTACTCTCAAAGAACCTATCCTCAAGGTAGAATATCTCACACCTATCACCCTCAGTCCAGAGTTCACTTCTCTCAAGTGTCTGATATCACCAGGTAACAGGCTTTGTGTCTGTCCTGCTCCGAACAAAGGCATACCTTGCGAGGATTTCTCACAGTGTGCAGCACTGTCAAACTGCACCACAGTTGGACTCATTAGAAGTGCTGTACAAAACAACCACTCAGCCCCAGGATCCTGCTGGGACAACTGCAGACAGCAGCAGGGAGTGGGCAGAGTAAGAGTTACACTCCCCACATACTCCCCCAGCCTCGGTGATTTGCTGCTCAAAGATGGTCTGAGTTAGGGGTGGTGTCTTTGGCTACTTCAGTATTTGTTAACAGTTGTTGAGTGTGCATGTCAGCTGACAGCACTTGTCCAAAAAGGCGGGCTTTCTTTCCCTCCGGACCAAGAGGGCAACTTCCAAGCTGCTTGTCGGCAACACGTCTTCTCCGTGTCAGTTCTTGCACTATATCCAGGCATTGCCTAGGGCAGTGCTAGTTTTCCCACTCCTAAACTGTGCCAGGGTCCAACTTGACAATTCAACTGTGTGAGCTGTCTCATGCTGGTATTCAAACCTGAGCTCCCTCTCTCTGTTTAGTTTACTACTGCAGACAAAGGCGCCGTGTTTAATAGCCCACAAATAGATTTATCTTCCTGGTATTTGTCTAAATGCACTTTGAACACATGTAAATTTGTAGCTTCCAGAACTGATGGGAGTTTTACAGTCAATTTCAGTGAGAAAAGAGTCTAACCACTGCCAACTGTCTTCAAATCCCACCATTCGTCTTCTTGAAGTGTTAAAGAACTCAAGCACTGCACTGCAGATTGTTTAGCAGGTCTTTTATTACACATGTGAGAGAAATAAACAATACCTGATAGTACTGTATTAGTTAATGACTTAGCACTCATATACATGGTAAACTAAATTTTAAGTCCAACAGTTACTATGAAAAAACTATGTAAACATGTATAGATTTTTACTAATTATAGAAGACATCAGTATGTTAATTTGTCACTTGCCATCAACAGACTGATATTTTATGGGAAACTGTTGAAAGTCGTACAGCACATGATATTTTACAGATAATTATATAAACATTAAGCAGATTGGTTTAGATTTTAAAGCATTTTGCTATATTGTTTACCATATTTTGCACTAAATGAATAGTTATGTAATATTTAAAAGATTGCCAGCTGCAATCTGAAATCTGTTAAATAATTACTTAAATATTATCTATTAATCATTTCAGTTGAGTAAAGAATGAAAAATGCTATTTCATTAATTAGTACCATAGATTTAATTTTTTCTTGTATGTTTTCCCCCCCTCAACAACTTGACTTAGTAAAAGCATTAGTTTTCTAAAATATGAGACTGCCTTTGTTGTGACAGCTGACATATCAGTATAACAGCACAAGAATGAACACGCGTTCAAATATTTGAACATTCCCAACAAAATATATAGGATATCTTTGTGTCTGAAGTTAAATTGGTGCCCAAGTACTTTGCTTGATCTCAGCCTACAGATTGACAATACAATTAAAATTATTTGCATCAGAAAACCCAAAAGTCCAGTGTCTTGACACTAGCTGAGGAAAGTGTGCTTAAAAAAAACTCTTACAGGTAGTGATACACATCTAGAAGAGTGTTCTAACTTCTATCAGTCCATAGCCAAGAGAATTTCTCAACAAGAGATGGTGTCTTTGCAATAAATTTTCATTGATGGGATTTTGTTCCATTGACTTATCTGATAATTTTTGGAATCTGCATAAACTTTTACCTTCACTTAATAAAAGAAAAGAAGGAAGCAAATTATATCAATTTTGCATTCTTTAAAATGCTGTAGTCTGGAAGGTATTAATCAAGTTGTAAATTGTGGGTTGTGGGTCATGTTGTATTCAAAACATTACATCAAAAAATAGCAAGCACAAAATTATACAGCACAAGGAATGCTATACTATGAGCTTATGCTGTCCTTATTTTTCAGCAGTACTCTTTTTATCTTTCTCTCTAGTTTTCCTCCTCTCCTTTCTTCTCCCAACCACATTCGCTTTTTCACCTCTGTTTTAACAATCTATTGTCTCCATCCTCCATCCTTTCCTTCTTTGGACTATTCAGTCATCTTCAAGCCTTTTCCATGGTTGCTGAGGTCAACCTATCTCACTTCCTTGCAGTCCAAATAGTTCCTACTTTTGGTTAATACACTTCCTTGAAGTAGAATTAATGCCTTAGCTGTACCTTTAAGATATACTTTTTATGCTGAACACCTCATGTAATGGGGAACCTCAGACCTAAAGTTCTGACTGATCCTAATTTCAATTAATAGCAGTGATGAGTATTTTCATACATGTATGACTCTTTTTAAGTTTAAAGATCCTTTTTAACGTCAGCACAACAGAGCATATGATGGAGTTTCACTGCTGTAGATCAAGGGAGCCATCTGCATCATGATTCCCATAAAATGTGTGGTTCATGGTGAAGTCTGGAACCATCTGTCAGGCAGAAGACATGAAAACAGTGAAAAGGAAAAAGGAAAGGAGTTCTCTGGACAACCCTTGAAAACTGATATAATAAAAGGGTGCTAAAACTGGTTAGTAAGTAATCTTTCACTGTTTTCTCAGTAATAGGAATGGAAGCACAATGAGTAGAAGGTCAAAGACCATTTTTATGGGCCCTAGTAATGCCAGAAGTACTAATTTCTTGTTTTTCTATTGCATATTTAATAAGAATAAAAAGGATTAAGCCGCAGAGGATGAATGCAATCCAGCTGTTGCTACCAAGCTGTTGCTTGGTGTCCTGAGCACTGGCCCATTGCACTGTTTACTGGGAGACATGGCCACTCACTGACGCAGGCTTGCCGAGAGGTCACTTTCCCAGAAAGCATTTGCAAGATCTAATATAAGTCTAGGTATTTGCATTTATTCATGCTGCTATGCAGGCAGGCCAAATGTGCCAGAATTTATCATCAATAAAGAATTCCTTGAGGAAGTTACAAATTCATAAAAGAACAGCTGTTGTGTGGTTGAAAGCAATGCATTAGTACATGCATGGTGCTATAAAACCTGGTGCTGCTTCATTGTTCAACTCTTCTACAGGGTGGTGTTTTTTTTGGTTTATGTTAATTCTCATCTATTTCAGTCACAGCTTGTGTGGGATTTCCTTTGAGCAGTGAACTTATCACAAATAAACAAGTAATAATTAAGTTATTAATGGTCATGTAGATCACTGCAGACTGAGAAACTAAATGAAATAGAAGCTCAGAACTGTTGCCTTCCCTCAGTGGGTATTAGGCTTTGTTGAGAAAGGGTTTGCAGGAAGATTATTTAAACACAGAAAAACTGTAATCTTTTAAATTAGCCCTGTCTTCTGAATCTGTTAAGACCACATTTGCATAGCTCCATGTAGGCCTGAAGCTTCCACCTGTTTTGAAAAAATTTTTCCTTCTTTCCCTCATAGTATGCGAAGATTTTGTAAATCTTCATTTCCAGTAACACATAAATAGGGTGGGTTGGATTATTCTTTCAGCAAGTAATTTGCCTTTCCCTGTATCATGGAGACACCTCCTAAAAAGAACAATGTCAGCCCCTAAACCACTACTTAAATTGCTTCTGGTTACTCAGGTATTTAAAAACAAAAGGGAAGTGGATAAGCAGGTTTTGGCCTGGTACAATTTGCTTCAATTGCGTCTTCTTCACATCCCCAGACAAATTACTTGATTTTTAATGTAAGTGGAAAGAAAGAGGAGTATATAAGCCTGGGAGGAGCTGAAAGGCCATAGCTGTAGGCAGCTCTACTGTGTGTGATAGTGGTAGGTAAGTACTTCCTTTCTTTAGAGCAGCTTTCCTTGCTTCATGGGTGATGTTACATATGGGACAAGCAAGCCTCAGTTCACGGAATTTGTCTTATTTATTGCTTTTAAGGACTTGGGCAGCCGATTGTTCATTTATATTAGGACTAAATTGTTCTGTTGACAGCAACTCACACACAGTCAGCCATCTCACCCAACTTTAATCTCTTTAGTATGGGTATCTAAATCAGAGCTGGTAATGTACATTTTATTACCATCAATTAAGAAAAATGGGCACTGACAGGTGCAATTCTTTTGCCCCTAATGAGGTCAGAAGAATCCTAAAAAAGGCCATTTCTCTCTCCCTATTTAAATAAACATCTGAAGTAAGGAAGGGTGAATCAGGTTTCAGGCGTGGGTTTTTTCTTAAAACACAATGCAATTCCATTTCTCCCAGAAAGATGGCTGAAAATACCAGGCAAACACAGTATATCTACTGTTTGGCGAGGAGATCAGAGCTGTGAGAAGAGAGAAAAGTCAACTGTAAAAATATGCCTTTAGGTTTTGTTTTGTACTGTTCTTGCCATGTTTCAAATCAGTATTCAGTGTTAAACATCAGTTCAGAACAAATCGTGCCTTGCAAGTCTCTACCAGCCTTGAGGAGGGCCCACGGAGAGTTCCACAACCTGAGCTCAACCCATCTCAAATGGGCAATACATCTGTGGAAAGAGCTGTTTGGCAGACTTTCAAATATCTTTTGAACAAGCTCTTTTATGCTCATGCACTCATTGTTTCTGTTCAAAGCTCATCATGACAACTAATCCTGAAAGCAGCCAATATTTGTATTGATTCGGTTTTTTTATTTGAGGAGAGCAGTCAAGGAGAAAAAAAGACTTTTTATGCCTACAACAAAATTAGCATCTTCAGTGTCTGGGAGAAAACTTCAAAGGCACCCAAGCTCCAGCACTATCAGAGAATCTCTGACTTATGGTCCTACAATGCTATTTAAAGGTTTGATCCAAAACTCACTGTAACTGAATGGGTTTTCCCAGGGATTTCCACAGATTTTGAATAAGGACCTAAGATCATGTTCCTAATCACATTTTGCTTTGAGAATTTAGTCTACCAATGTTTTCTAGTCTTGCAGTGTCTCTTTTGATTCACTACAGAAGTTAACACTAAGCCTGCAGTTTTTAAGGAGCTATACAGTGAATCAGTTGTGGGAAATGGCTGAGGTACAGCAAAAAAAAAAAAAACTTGCCTTGTGAGTAAGGCAAAAAGTGTGATAGCTTAGTATCTTCATGCGGTCAACTGTTTCCTTCTAATTTGATGCTTTTCTGTGCTTTTAGACCCTAGCTTGGAAAAGTGCAAATTCATGACGTGGCATTTGTGAGTTGTTTTTGTTAAAGTCAGGGGCTTATTCACCAATTAAAAAAGTTTAAGTAAAGATCACATAACAATCCACAGTGACAATCTTCCATAAGTCTCAACTAGCTAGAAGCACATCATCCCTCTATTATCCAAAATGCCATTTTCTAAAATGTATGATTGGGTCTAACGACACACTTGTTGCATAGCTGGTCTTGGCAGATCAGGTCGAATTAGGTTGACAAGATTTCCTAGTACTTATTCCTTTCTTTCCTCTTACCACTCAACAGTTACTAACTCTGTGAATCCTTGAACATGTTGATGACTAATTTTAAACTCCAAATATAAAATGCAGATTTAGGCCATATACTTGGCTATCCAGTAGCTTTTGGAAAAGATCTTACCCGATATATGTGAGGCGTTGCATATATTGCAGCACAGTGTTGAGAAACTTGGAAAATAATGATGCTTCATGGAAACGATTTGAAAATTGGCAGTTTCAGAAAAAAATAGGCAATAAATTTTGTGTTTAGATGCAAACTCTGTACTAAAGAATTGGAAAATAATCCTGGATTTAATGGTCTATAAAGATGGGGTAGCTCTAAGTTACAGTTTTCATTGGCTGTGAATCTATCCATGAAGCCATGGAGTGAGTTGGCTGGTAAAAGAGATTGGGGAAAAAAAAAAAAAAAAAGAAAGATTTTTGGTATTTTTGTGGAGTATTATCCTTTTTTTTCCTAAACACTTTATAGCTAACTCCTATCCATCTAAACTATGGCTCAGTCACATTTGGAAACTGTTGAGATGGATGTTTTTCAGAAGTTCATTAGCATATATCTAATATATTGTCCTGTAGAATAAACTGTGATTTGGCAAGCAAATAATTTTCCTAAAATTCCACTCTATGGCAATGCATCTTTTCTAATCACTACAGAAGAAAATCACTTGAAAAGTTTCTACAAAGGTAGCCAGAGCTAAACTTAACGCATTCCCCCATGCTCCATCTAAGGGGCAGGATGGACCCTGAGGCTGCTCTGTGGGAGCATGCATAAAGCAATCAGATGATAGAACTGCTCTCTTAAAGAACTATTAATTCTCTCATTTTACACACCCTAAGTTAAAGTCATCCTCAGTTTTCTCTTGCTTTGGAAGAGTGTCCATTTAACGTAGATTAACTCATTAAACATACTTGACTATCACGTTTCATACTCAGAGATTCCTGTTGCTTTATACGGGATTTGGTCCAGGTTTTCATTTAGGGTGTGCTGCTTTGTCTATCTATCTCTCTTTGTCCCATTTCATTGACATGCCAAGATTTGTCATTGATTAGGTGAGGGAACACGGTTGGCACAAACAGTTCCTTCCAGCAGGGTCATGCATTTACTAGTCTCTGACTG
Organism: Limnodromus scolopaceus; assembly: GCA_028565335.1. Classification (NCBI taxonomy): domain Eukaryota; kingdom Metazoa; phylum Chordata; class Aves; order Charadriiformes; family Scolopacidae; genus Limnodromus; species Limnodromus scolopaceus. The sequence goes on from JAOXNO010000001.1 coordinate 40,110,331, forward strand.
TTACTTAATTCTCTTCCATGGTGGAATACATCAAACACATTCTGTTCCTTCTTATAATAAAGACTATACGCATTTTCAAAAAACCTTCAGGCAATATCTCAATGAATTATAAAGCAACAGCAAGACACTGATGATATATATATATATTACAATGATACAACCCAAAGATAAATTGGAAATGTGATGCTATCTTCACATTAGCCATTTTCTCAGAACATTGGCTAAGCAGTCATTATAGCAGAAACAGAATGTATTCAGAGATGGATAACAAAAAGAAGAGAAACACAAAGAAATTCCTTCATACTCCAGGCATGAAAAGATCAAGTTTGTTTAGTATAGACAGAGGCACTATTCTTCCTCCATTCTCAGGAAGTAATGCCATAAGATTGAATTAAAAACCATAAAATTTACTCAGGTGATTACAGGAGAGGCAGGCATTATTTTCACTGAATTTCACTGAATATCACTGAATTTTTTAGAGTTGGAAGGGACCATAGAGATCATCTAGTCCAACTCCCCTGCTGAAGCAGGATTGCCTAG
>JAOXNO010000001.1:40112256-40168285 GCA_028565335.1 Limnodromus scolopaceus
TATAAGTATCTAAAGGGTGGGTTGAAGGATGTTGGAGTCGGACTCTTTTCAGTGGTTTCCAGCGATAGGACAAGGGGGAACAGGCTCAAGCTGGAACATAGAAAGTTCCATTCAAGTATGAGGAAAAAACTTCTTTACGGTGAGGGTGACGGAGCACTGGAACAGGCTGCCCAGCAAGGTTGTGGAGTCCCTTCTCTGAAGATCTTCAAGACTAGCCTGGATGCAGTCCTGAGTGATGTGCTCTAGGCATTCCTTCTTTAGCAGGAGAGTTGGACTAGATGATCTCTAGAGGTCCCTTCCAACTCTGACAATTCTGTGATTCCGTGATTCAGTGAATGTGACTACACTGCTCTGGGAGCCCAGTTAGTGTCTCAGTACTAAGTAGATGTAAGATCTGCTTAATATTTATGGTTTGTCATTAGCCTTTCCTACTACCTGGTTGCCAAGAACTTGTCTTTTTACAGAATTAGTTTCATTGCTGTAAGTTAAGTGTGCGTACTGTGGCATGTGTGATCCAGAGATTCCCATTACAGACAACAGGCTGATACTCACTATGCCAAAATCTTTCATAGTGTGGTCTGACCAACCAGGCCAACTCTAGACCAACTCTGGAAGATCTATAAAAGAAAACAAGGAAAATAAGTTTGATAGCTTCTTACAGCTACAAAAATCTTGGACATCTGTAAAGAAGATCTGAATCTTCATTGGCAATCTTTTAGCAAGCAAGCTAGATCTGGAAAAGGTTGAAATGTCCTGCTCCGGATTTCAGACCTTCCCATTTGGAAGCTGAACTTCTCTCAAACTTTCACCAGTCCTTCATTCATGGAATATATTGCTGTAGTGATAGGCCAGTGACAAAATTAATTCTTCCAAACAACCATTACACTACGTAACATAGATGACAGTGCAATTTAAGATGTGAGTATTCTTTTTCTTCCTCTAGTGAATCTGTGGTGTAGATAATAGGTAGTTTTGTCACTGCCAGACAAGCGTCTTCCCCTCTAGGAGATCTCTCTCTGCACTTAGAAATTCATTCTTTGAACTACTTTCTTCTTGTGGGGTGAACCCTAGTAAAACTGAAATGTCAAACACTAGTAAGAAGAGATGGTATTTTATCAGGCACTTACACCACAGTGACTGAGTAAAACTGAATCAAGTATATTCCTCACTGAAATGCAGATTGTTGGCAACTTGGTATTAAGAAAGGCTAAAGATGAATCATAAATTTAACCAGATCTTACAGTTACTCACAAGCTACAGAGCAACAGACTGGTAGATAAGAGCTGGAAAAGACCTGTATGGGCATAGAAGTAAACTTTCTGCCAGTGCAAAATTATTCTCTATTTTGCAAAGGCTAAAGAGGTAAAATTTCAAGGAGAGATAATGGTTTACCTAGACCACGTGACAACAACAGAAGTATAACATTCTTTTGTTAGGTCACTGTCTGGGCTAATTGTATGTCTCAATGATTATTGAGGATTATTTGAGGCAAGATGAGGTTACTATCAATGGAGCTTCATAGAAATAAGAAGGGATATTATTGCTTGGGACTGGGAAAATCTGAATGTTTTGAGAATGACTTTTGTCAAGTAAACAAAAGAAAGAGTTGTGCAGCACTATATCCATGTTCCTGTCACCTTCCCAATATGCTGCATGGTGTAAGCATCTAAAGGCCACGACTTTGAGGTGACCCTGCCATGCTTATTGTTCAGAATTGCCAGGGATTCCACTTATACTGGTTTCCTTGGTAAATAAGCAGGAACTGGTCAGCCTTGGAGATTCTTGGCTATTGGAATCCATTATATGTAGTGCCCAGGAAACAGGCCTTAACCCAAGGATACTCAAAATGTTTGTTTGTGATCTTTTCAACAAACTTGCAATAGTTTCTGGTACATTTCCAGGCAAACCCAGGAGTTGGTGGGCTGGTAACTAGAAATAATATTCTTCTTTTTCAAATGATCTGAGTCACAAGTTAAATCCAGCCATTTTAATGACATTTTAATCCAGCAACCTCCAAGATAATGTCCTGGGAAACCAAGAACATGAGTTAGAGCAAGAGGATAAGTCTTTCTTGGAAAGCAGGGATTCGTAGAAGAGCTTAGACACTTCAACATGATCACTTTGTATGTTTCTATGGCAAGAAACGCTAATGATACATTTTCATTTATGTAAAGAGGGAAGATGAAGCAGAATTGAGGACAGAAGTCATCTAATCAAACTCGTCTTCTAGAAGTCAGAGATTAAGCCTAAGCTGGTTATCTTGGTTCATAATAGGTGGAGACAGGTAGGAACTTCTACAGGGGCAAACACAGCATACAAAAATTGCATATACCATCTTATTGGAAGCTGGCAGGGACTAAATAGGAAACCTGAACAATTATTGTACACCAAGGTGCTAAAGCCAACTGATCCTACCAAAGATTTCTGAAGTGCATACAGTCTATATATGTGGTTTTGATAAGACAGATCTATAACAGGACCATGAGCTGTTTTTTCATACTTCAGCGAGAATATAGAAATGCAGCTTCAAAGAATGATGGAAGGTGTAAAGCAGCCACTATGTGACACAGGAAACATAATGAGTGATTTAGCTTACCAAACAAGAAGGTAAATTTGATAAGGTTTGTGGCAGTATATGAGGAATATAATTGAAAATTGCTAGATGTAGAACTCACTGACTAGAATTTAGCAGCTTCTGTCACTGAACGTCAAAATTAAAAAAAAGTAACGTTGATATTTCTTAGTTCGGAGGTGTGTCTCTCAGGCAAGCACAGAATGGTTTGTTAGGACAGACAATAAGTAATCACAATCTGAAGTACTAAAGCAAGAATAATTCATTTAAAGACATTCTTGACTCAAATCTGGGAGTTCTGTGATCTGTGTCAAACTGTAAGACAAACCTGTTCCTTCTAATCATATTGTCTGTGGTGTGGGTCCCGCATATTTGTGTTCCTTTATAGGACCTGGAAGGAAATGTATTCCCTTAGCAAGCTTGTACCTCTTCCACAGTCCTTTTGCACGGCTTCAGACAGATACTTCCATATGAGATTTTTTTTTTTCCTGAGAATATACAGTTATGTCAATATTTTCTTCTTTCCTTCATTCTACTGTCTTCAAGGCAAGTAGTACTTTTTGTACTTTGAAGACTTGTGCAGATGGAGATACCATAATACTTAACGTCATCTGGGTCAAATGCTCAGATGAAGATGCGGATTGTGATCCAGGAAAGGAATTTTCCTGGGTCAGACTGGCAGGGAGGTTGCCGTTGTTTCTACTTTGTCCTGCAGGCAGGGAGTCATTCATTAAGCTCACCTGTTCTCCATTACCATCTTTATCCTGTGATCTAGCTGCCAATTATGTGGACTTCCTGCAGACATCCAAGTCTTTTTCAAAGTGTTGTGTGAGACGAATCAGAAGCTCTGGTGTGAGACGCATCAGAATCGCTGGTTTCGGAGTTGCCAGAGGAGGCAGGTCTGTCACTGTACTTTAGATTTCTAATCCAGCATAAATGTATAGAGAGAAAATATGACTGAGTCCACATCCAAAAAGGATTTCGTAGTCTGCCAAAAGTACATGGTACTGCAGCTTCTCTCTTGGGTGAAACATAATGCTCTTGATAGAGCTCAAGATGGATCACCTGACTGTCCTTTCTTTTCTTAAATTCTGGCTAAAAATTCAAGGCAGAAAAGGCCTGATCTTAGAGTTCCTAGAAAAAATTTCTGGAATGGAATTTTTCTTATTCTGTGGCTTTTGAGGTCTATTCAGTGGGGTTATGGAATAAAAGGTATAGAAGATATATTGCCATAAATTTTTAAGGTAAATATATCAACAGGTTGGAAAGGGAATAAGCTTTGCTGGGCTTGTCTCTTTGACACATTAGCGAATACAGAGCAAAAATTTCAAAATGAAAGCCAGAACTATTTACAACAAGATTCATTCTTTTTGGATCAATATGTAACTCCATTTTAAATGCCTTGCTCTGAATAGAATGCATTTTGCAATGTATTACCTCCATAAATACCATTGGTAGTATGAGTATGCAGCTTTGAGGGATTTGTTCTCTTATCTGCAACAACTTCATTTTTGATTCATGTATTGAATATTTTTATTGATTCCACTAGTTACATTTCACATTAGAATGAGAGATGAAAATACTGCCACCACTCTAGACCATGGGAAAAATGACCAAATCTTTTCACTTATTTGGTGAAAAACATCATGAGTGAAAAATGTAGTAATGAAATACTTCAAAAGTGGAAGATGATTAATAAGGAGAGATATTAAATGTCTTGTCAGAATGATGACATAGTGTCATTTACTACCATCACCCCAAATAGTGGTCTCAGCCACTGCAAACCACTAACCATTTAAGAAAAAACGCATGAAAGGGAGCAAATGACAAAAAGAAAAGGATCTGGATCAGTTTGTAGCTTAAATACGTATATTGAAAAGCCTTTAACTATTTTCTCTGAGGTTCCAGCAAATAAACTTGAACATAATTTTGAGAAGTAGCATTTTCCTTTGAGTTTGCTTTTATTCAGTCTTGCTGCAAAGTAGGTGAGAACATACAGAGCACTTCAATGAGACTGACTACATTTAGAGATGGAAGAAAAGGATGATAATTAGTGAGCTTGCTGCATTCCAAAACATGAGACAAATAAATTGAATTCTGCCTTTTGGTGGTGTCAGTAATATGCCAGTAGCACAACTATTTCCATAATAATTAAACAAAGAAACAGTCAAAATATGAACAAAAGAGGGGATGTATATGATGTAATTAAAATGTGTTAGGTGGGTGGTGTGCAGAAAGAACACTTACGCATCATAGGTTCCTGAGTAATGTGACATCTTAAAGTACTGGAAAAACAAATCTAGCCTACATGGTAAGCACAACTTTGTACAAACATTTACAGATTTGTTAGATGAGAATAGCCAGTAAACAACTTTAACTGTACAGAGACAATATGAGCTTTTGATAGAAATGCTCAGGCACAGATAATGTGAAAGTGTTTCGTTCAGGAGAAACTGTGTATTCTTATTGCTTTCTAAAAGTGACCAAAGCAGGAGTCTGTAAGGCTGTTCCATGCATCAAAATCCCACTTTGAACCTTCTCAAACAGAATTCCACACCCAGACCAGAATAATTAATCTGTGTCCCTGCTGCTGTAAGCAACAAAGATATGCACAGTGATGTACTGTGTCAGGATTGTGCAGTATGAGTAACCTATGACAGCCAGGCTTTGTAGAACCCAGTTTAAAATTATTCCACTGGAAATAGCCACACTGAAGGTACAAAAAACCCAAAGATACTGTTTGTTGTTGTATTACAAAGGGAAGCCCGAGAAAGAATTAATACACTCACGGAATCACATCTTCCTGCCTTCTAACTTCACGAGATACAAGAAGTTAAAGATTACATCTCATATTCCAGTAAGATTGGCTCCATTTTCTTTGACCTCTTTCTTTCCCCACTGCTATTGTAACACTTTCTTTCATTCAGTTGGACATTTATTTACAATGGGAAATAAAATAAACCACAGGGGAGAAATAAAGAAATAAACAAGCAATAAAGACCAGCTTGCTGTTGTAGGGAGCTATTGCACTATCTTCTATTGAATCTTCATTTCCTTTATTTCACCTCCAAAAGTGTAAAGAAGTGTAATATTCTCAGTAAATGGAAAGATGAAAAGTAAACTGAGGGCATGCTGGAACAAGACATGAGATGGAAGGGGCTGCATATTGCATATCTTTGACTTAAAGCTTGGCAATCGCAGAATTGCCAAGAACAAGTAAGGCTGAGTGGCTGGAAGGGCAATGAGAATGCAGATGAAAAACAGTTTATATGTGTCTCTGGTTATTTTCAAATTTAGTTAAATAGGACTACTTTTCAACAAGAGAAACCATATTTATATGGCATAAATTAGGGAAAGTAAAATGGTCAAACGGAGTTGTTTATTTTCAAGCCAAAGGCTGGCAGGTTAGCCATATTCCATGTACTGCTTGAAAAACAATTTCAAAGAAAATGGCATATATATAACAGCATAAATGCATTTTTTCCTTACCCCAGAATATTTTATTCTAAGGCTGATGAGAAATGGAAGTGCTTGATTTAGTAAATGGCATGGCATAACATTTTCAGAAAGGACTTTTGGATTTTGTATATCATCTTGCGCTCAAGTTGGCAATGACTTTACAGAAAATCAAAACATTTTAAATAAAACATTTATCATCTCTAATTATGGTACAAAACCATCCAAACAAATGAAGAAACAAATTTTGAAAAAGTTTAAGTGCTATGATTTTGATTACAAAAGGAAGGTAATATGATTTTTCAGGTCCCATTTTGCTTTGGTCCAAACCATAGAAAAATTGGCACTACCAGAAGAGCCTTAGCTTCTCCAACAAAAATTAATATCCAGGCTTTATGAAATCTTTCAAGGATGTCACAATTCTAACTGCAAAGCAAAAGTGTGCGTTCTCACCATATTTCCAGGTATTGTGTTGTTGCAGTTGTTGATCATAACAGCTTTACTACCTGAAAATATAGAGAGCGGTGTCCTTATGTCACGTAAATCATAAGTTTCATCCCTGTTCTGTACTGGATGTTGGCAGAAAGGTGACGTTGTGCAACAAACATATTCCTGTAGAAGTTTAGGTTTTCTTGAGTACCCAGAGGTCTCTACTGAAGAGTTAAAGATGTTATTTCAGGTTTGATTTTTTTTTATGTGTGCTTTTCTGTAAATACCTGTTTTCTTAAAAGCCAAATGGTCCCTTTTGTTCTGATCAGCAATTCCTTAGAGATTCTAATTAAATCTAGTCCATTAGGTGGTGTTAAAAAGCAATTTGATTTCCCTTCCCCAGTCCATGCCAGTGTCCTTACCCAATTACTTCCACAGTGCTTTAAAGATGAGATTTTCAAAAATGTCGGCACTGGCAAAATACTGTTTTCAGTACGTCAGTGGTCATCCCATTGACTTCAAATATACAAGAAACAAAATAGCAAATATTCAAGTATCCTTTAAAGACCCCAAACTGTCTAAATTATGGGATATCACTGTAATACATTACAGCAATACCACTAAGCTAATTAGTTGGTGCTTTCAGTGGCTTCTTATGTCAATATAATTCAATTGCTTAGAGCCTCTTCCCCATTCTGGGTTTGGGCAGTAATGGAGACATTATAACTGACACTAGCAATTAGATTTCAGAGATTACTTTATGAAGCTCATTTCTTTTTTCCCCTAGAAACACTACTTTTTGAGTCACAGAAAAACAAATTTTGGAACTTATGAGCCTGCCTATCAGGATGGAAAGGAAAGTAGAGGCAGTCAGAGAACACCTGAATTCATTCTACATTTAATAATTCACTAATTACCACCATGAACGGAAAGTAAACAGCTGAGATTGGAGTGATCTGGCTGCAGAATATAGAAATTTGGGTCCCAAACACTCTCAGTGTCAGGGGTATCATCCTTCTCAAGGTCCTTCAGTGCTTTCCTCATTTTTATACCATTCTGAAATGTTTCTTCTCCGACAACTTTAACTTCTAAAATGTGCAGCACTTCTTTAGTGAGGGAAGTGAAGGACTCCAAAGCTGGGGTTTGTATTATGGATATTATTATTGTTATTATTTTGAAAGTGAAAGAGAAAAAAAATTTATAACAAATATTAGAGCCTGGAGGTAGGTGTCATGCAGCTAGGATACAGAATTTAAGTTGATCTGATTCTCATGGTTGTATAACATCTCTTAGGAAGGCTTCAAAGGTGAGAGCAGATTATTGGTCTCTCTTCTGGGAAGAAACTCAGAGCCCTCAGTCAGCCCCTTATTGCTATTAAGCTTTCCAGCCAGGTGCCTCTTAGTGGATTTGATATATACTAACAAATTAAACAATTTTTAGTCTATGTCAGAGTGGCAAGGAACAAGCTCTCCAAAGGGCTGAAAAGTATTAATCACATATACTGAACTTAGAGAAGAGAGATATGTTCTCATTTGGGTTTACCTCCATGGGCGGTAATCACTTCCACTGCAACAGCTCTTATCCAAGCCTTGGAGTTTTCGTTTACTTTGTAGGCTGGTGTATTAATGCAAAGCTGAAAATTGTGGTAGATTACACTGATGAGCTAAGCAGTGAAATGCAGCATGGGAGGACCCGACACAGCAGCTGTGGCCCTGGTGGGGCATCCTACAGCAGCACGGAGGGATGCAGCCAGCCACTGCATGGCCCCAGGCAAGCACCATCTCCCCACTCTGAGCCCCAGGGAAGCAGCTGAGCACTCACCTGCGAGGCACTTTGTTACCAGTTTGGTTACACGTGATTTACAAAGCAGGAAGAACAATCTTGTTAAGAGCAAAAGAAGGAAATAAAGACAAAATAGCTTTTCAATTATAGGTACAAAGTGTTAGGCAGTGTGCCAATTGCTCTCCATCTGTATTCTGCATCTGTTGACTTTTGCACATTTTGCTGTGTGTCTTCAACATTTTTCATTGATTATAGATTTAGACGCTGTAATTTCTACCAAGTATGATACCAGAAAATTGCAAAAATATTTGCAGCCAAATGCAAACCTGCTTAAAATTCCACTGCCTTTGAACTCCAAAGCTTATAGGCAGAAAAAAAAACCCAAAACTTAGCTTAATAATTTTCTTCAGAAAAAAAATGCTGCATTTTGCAGTGCAAGATGTTGACTTTTAGATCAAAACTTTTTCACTGCTCAATATTGGGATTAGAATTCCCCAAACCAAGCATTTTTACCTTTATACATTTCAAAAGTGTCTTTCCAGATTTTCCAAATTTGATCAATGAAGTTATTTCTTTTTTTTTTTTCCAGTTTGGAAGCAAGATAAATTGTTCTTTGGCAAGGGACAAACTAAATGAGAAGGGAAAAGCTCCTTCACCAGTAAAGACAGGCAGGATGAAAATAAATTGACATGGTGCTTGGATTGCAGTGACCATTAGGGTACTCTGAGGACAAAACAAAGGAAAAGGTGAAGGGAAGGCAGTAACAGCAGACTATACTGACTAGCCCTTTGCTCCAACATTAACCAAAGTTTTAGAGAGAAATAAAAGATTTTAGGTGAAGATCACATGCACATACAAGAAAGGAATTCCATCTGTGTTTTTTTCCTGTTGAACTTTTCTTTCTGGTGAATATTCCGCCAGAGGAGATGAACCCTCAGCTTTCAGGTTTTTGAGTAATTATATAGATACAGTAAAAGACAATGGAGGAGAAGCAGACTCTTAGGTCATTTAAATGCAGACACAGAAATGTAGGATCTAGTCTGTTTAATAAGTGAGCTCGACAGGGAAAACCCAGCATGATTTTTTTCAGGTTTTATTTCTTCTTTCTTAAGCTTTTAATGTTTTGTTGCTATTGTTTCCTGTCTATGAGGCCGGGCAACAGCCTCAGTGAGAATTGAAGCCTCTGTAGATTTTCCTGCTGGCTCCTAAACTGCATATAAGTACAATATTCCCAGGCTTATCCAGCTCTGCTTTAGAATCCATTTGTAATCCACACAAGAGCAGTAAAGAAGAAACATATACCGTATTATTACTGGGATAATTGCTGCCTGGCTAATCTCACGTTTCATTGCTGCTGGGCCTCTTTTCTTATTAGCTGTGAATGTTTACAATTTCGAGTGATTGTGTAAATCCTTCTTGCTTCATCTAGCCCCTCTGCAGAACAGATAGCTGTCCTTGACTTTAAAGCGTGATACATTCTGTTTCATTTACAATACATCCAAATCCACTCTAAACAGACTTTCCATTTCTTGGTGAGGTGCCAGTGATACCGAACAGTCAGATTCTTCCAGCTATTACTATTGTCAATAGCTGACTTCTGGGAGGAAAAACATGGTATAAGGCTTTGAAGTAGTTGATCAGCTATGCTCAAGTGACCACTGCTAACTATATGGCTGTAACTTGGATTCATTGTACACACGTACATCTCATTTCAGTACGAAGTCAAAGAAAGAGAGCTGAGAAATGTGTCTGCATCTGCAAAAGCTGAAAACAAGATCTACCTTCTGTTGCTTTGCAGATGTGGCTGACCTCAAAGCTTCCAAGAATGGGCAAAAGGGGATTAAAAGAAAAATAATAAGTTATATATTTACCCTGAAAGAAAAAAAAAAGCTCTGGTGAGTTTCATACACTCCAGTATTTCCTGTTTTTCATAAAGCCACATGCTTTTAGTCTTTCCTTTGTTTGCTTTCTCATTTTTAACACTCTAAGACAGAAATTTAAAAGGATTGATTAGGAGAAGTAGTGTTCTATTTTTTATGAAAACCAAATTTGTTGCGGTTTGCTCAGGTCTTTAACCATCAGTAAATGCAGGTTCAATTTGCTGGCTATTTCTAGTTTGGGAAGGGGACAAGAGCTGTCACACCGCATCTGAGACCACAGACACTGAGCTGCTTGTCTCCAATGTCCCCTTTCTGGTAAATCTGTATCCTGCAATGCCTGAAATCCAGGAATCCTGTCTCTCAACTGAGTCTCCAGTGACTAGTCTGGAAGCTTCTCTGTTTCTTACTTTCTAAATCAATGAATATTTAATTTTTTTAAAACTGGAAAATCTCCAGATGGAGAGGTGTGTATTGCAAACAACCCTACAGCTGCCAGTTGGTACATGCTCCCCAAGAACAGGACACCACAGGACCTATTCCATGACCAGCTTCCACATTAAAAAAAGTGGTGTATCCTCCATATTCCTACCTTGCTCTGGCAGATGGCTGTACAGATATCATGGGTATCTCTCAGGCATCTGCGATGGCACAAAACACCTATATCTAGGCACCTGAAACACTTCCTTAAATACATAAAGCAATTTTCTGCTGGAGGTAACTACCAATCATAGGAAGTGCTTGTTAAAATCTTCTCATGGGGAGAACGGAGCTGAATACCGTGATTCAACATCCCACTTGATTGCTCTAACCACTGTGATGTAAGAACAAAATTCCGCTTCCCTTCCCTTTCCCTCTTCCCTTCCCTTTCCCTCTTCCCTTCCCCTCCCCTTCCCTCTCCTGTCTTCTTTAGGGCTCAAACATTAGAGTGTTAACCCAGAATTGTCACATTCTTTTTACAAGGAAAGAGTGAGAAAAGAGTGAAATCAAGCTCATTTTCATTCAGATATCATTGATATTTTTGGCTTGGCAGCCGTCCTCCCTAGCTGCAAGCCCGCCTGTATTGCAAGATGCTGCACTAATAATTCTGACACATTTCCCATCTCCTTAATTGCACCTAAATGTTCACTACAGTACTAATAACGCAATAGTGGGGAGTTTACAGATAGTTCAGGGAATGTGGTAAACATTTCCAAATTTGGTATCCCATACTGTTATTCTATCTATACACAGCAGAGCAGAAATCTGTCTTTTCTAACAGAAACTCTTTGGGGAAGGATTGTGTTTAAACTCATGAATTTTGGGTGTTAAATGCCTTGCTGGTTTGAAAACAAACAGTAACAAGCAAGGCAAATGCATTCCTGAGAGGAGGAGTGTCTGTGACTACTCTGACACTGAAAATCCAAACTTTGATTCTAATCAGTCTCCTTTCTACATATCTCTGAAAGATATAAAATCCTCAATTTTAATGGCACTAAGGCGTTTCTCCATTGTCCTTCCTTGTTTCTCCTTTGTGGAGCTAAGGGCTTGTCTATTTTTGCCTCTCTTTTATTCCCATCTTGTCAAAGCTATCGTCTCCTAGTGGCAGTATTAATTCAGAGTCCTTTGACGGGATGTTTTAAAGACGTGGATGTCGCAGAAAGCTGAAACATCACCATAGCTTTATGCAAAAATGTCTATTGTAATATAAATCTTTATGCCACAGCAATTTTAGCTTCTCATTTACTCACTTACACAAGATGTGCTATAATCGTGGTGAAGGCATAACTTATTGTTGCATTGATAGATTCCATACAATCAGTGCATTGTAAAATATGATGAAAATCATGTTTTATTCTGGCAATTCAGCATTACATGACAATAGAGCCACTGCTCCCTTAAATCCTCCACAGTTCTCAGTCCATTCTTTTTCTGCTGGTTAAATCTGCTTTTCCCATAGGTTTTGAGATGCAGCCAAGTTTCATTGACAGTCCTTCTCAGGAGCTATTCTCCATCTGACTACCAGAGCATCAGCTGCTCTCTGACCCCTGCACAAGGAATTCCCCCAGTGTATCTAAAAGAATGAGTCGCACAGAACCTCTAGCCCACCGTAAAACAGTATTGCTTTTTCCCTTCTGAACAGAGAGTAAGGGCCACAGATGCCAAGCTGGGGAAGGTCTTCTCTGAGAAGCCACGTCTGCCTCTTTGGCAAGCTCCATATGTTGCTTTCCTGGCACCACAATAGCCACCTCTGGCTCTCACACTGGGCTGCCATTCCCCTGCCCTGATGGCCTGTTTCAGCCTTCCACCTGAGACTTCCCACCTACCTTCCCAAGACTGAATCTTCAAGATACCAGGTCGAGACATGCCCTGGAGCCTCTCACCTTGAAACAAACATTTTCGTAATATTCCTGGCCTCATTTCAGGGAAAGAATTGTGTTTCAGGATCTGTCCTTTGACTTCAGGAAGACAGACAGCAGCTTCCTTACTATTTTTCTGCACAATAACCTTGGATTTTTTTGTCATGCTAAATAATTCTTTCATACTGACAAGTGGTAATATGGAAAAGTTTCAGAGCACGATTACAAAGTGGTTTCAGTGAACATGCAGATGCAGTATGACAAATGGAATCTCATGAAGACAGACACCTATTTGAAGATGCTATCTTTGTGAAACAAACCAAACCTTCCCCAAACAATTTATACTGTTAGATGATAGCACACTGCAAAAGTTATGTACATCTCTATCTTATCAGAAAAACAATAAATGACATCTTTTTTGTGTTTTTTTTAAACCCTGAAGTTCTTTTTTTTTTTTTTCCTGTATTATAGATACCAAGCCCCAAACAGAGATGGTTCAGAACAACATGGAGGCAATCTACTTTTACAAGGACCTCTGTCTACGTGAATACACATTTCTTATGAAACAGCTTAGCACCAAGACTAGATCACAGGTAGAATGATTGAATCAGTGTGTGCATTCTCCAGGTCTCCTCCTTAGCTCCTCCAAAGAACTGAAGGTTACTACGGCATTTCTTCAGAGGTGCCGCCCTGCTTTTCCACCAAAACATTCACCACATTCAGTTTAATTACAAAAACATTTTGTGCTGTTCAAAATCCAAATTTCTCAGCCCAAGATTTATATCACAATGCATCATACCAATCATATCATACTTTGCATATTACATACATACAGGAAAATCTCTGCAGCTTTTTTACATCTTTTATTCTCAAAAAAGTGGTTTATAGAATCATTTTTATGACATTATTACTATATAGTTAAGATAAAAAATGGATTTAACATTTAACATTGCTGGTGAAATTTGAGGTCATCTATCATGGAAGCAAGTTCTAAAATCATGGCCCAGTTGCCGGTTTTCTGTACGTAAACTTCACTTTTGAGATTAACAATTGCATTGTTATAGCCATGGGATATCACAACAACATAGCACGCAAGTGACTTTGTAATTTAGGTCAACCCCACTGAAGTATTTGAAGATTAATTGAGGACAGTCTGAACACTGTCTTTGGGTATTTTTTTTTTTATACTGCAAGTTGAAATGTTGTGAAATCAATCATCTGGAATAATCCCACTTTGGGGTGTAATTTAAACCAACAAATCCTTCAAAAGCCATGAAATCTTCTGTCACACTAGTGCTACCTAATGATTTTAATAGGTGCAGCACCAACAAAATTAAGGGCACAAATGAGAACTAGTATGCTAAGTGAAAAACCATTGAGCCCACATTATTTATGTTTATAATATCACTAAGACATGGCAATATATGCTTTTGTTTTAAAAACATCCACACATGGAATTTCACAGAAAATTCATGAAGAGATTTTGTGATGGGAAATGAAACCCAGTATGTCAGTGTGATTCAGGCCAAATCACAATCCTTTTAGTCAGGAAGAATATATCTTATCAACTTCAGACTTTGTTCTCAAGGCAAAGGAAACGCTATGCTCTAGCCCCATTTATGAGGGAAAAACATCCAGACTTAAAGCACTAACATATTCGCAAAGCCAATGAATTGCAATGTACTCCAGTAAAGGAAAAAAAAGAGTCGAGCTTGTTTTAAATTAGAAGAGTAAACTGAAAATCTTCTAACCAGCTCCACCTGACACCATTTTGTCCAAGGTATTTAAGTCTTTGATAACCTGATGATACCGGTGAACCGTTCCAACAAGTATTAGATTTTGGGGGCTACTTTTTTACTGGTGGAATAAAAAAAAAGCTTTAATGGTTTGACTTTTATCAAGATCAAATGAAATTACAGAAGGAGACACCAAGAATCTTGAGTGATTGTTGGGAAAAAAGGCATTTCTTTCAAGCTGAGTGACAGGTTGTAGGAGGTCGAATAACATGGTCAAGCATTTAGAGTTTGGTTGGCTGAAAGAGAGAACGACATTATCAGAGACAAAAATCTTTCTTTCCCACCTCTTTTAATTAACTCAGAACACTTCATCAAATACTGTGACTTGGCAGCATGACTTGAAATTGATAGAAACATAGATGATTCAAAGTCTGGCTGAGTTTTTGTGGTTCAGGCCCACAGTTACCAGTTTACAACAAAAGATGACAGTATTTAGCTTTTATTTATAGGCATTTTAAAAATAGCAAGCCAAATTCTAGTGCTCTGCTGCCATGCTTCTGATATGAATAAGACCCAGAACAACTCCCTGAGAAATTTGTTTTATGTGTGTCCCTGAGAAAGTCCTTTTACACAGCACAGGGTCAATAGAAACAGCCCTCATCTGCCTTTGTTCAAAGTCCCAGTAGAGGCAATCAGTGGGAGACTGTGGGACTGTTGGCATGTGAAGCCATCTGAGCTGTCCTGGAAAGCCTGGGGTCTAGGCTTCTAGGACTCCCCCTCCCCTTATTTTGACTGACAGGGGTCAGTACTGGGACCAGAGACGTTCAACATCTTTGTCAGGGATATGGACAGTGGGACTGAGTATGCCCTCAGAAAGTTTGCCAGTTACACCAAGCTGTATGGCATGGTCAGCATGTTGGAGGGAAGGGATGCCCCAGAGGGACCTGGACAGGCTTGAGAGGTGGGCCAGTGTGAAGCTCATGAAGTTCAACAAGGCCAAGTGCCAAATCCTGCACCTGGGTCAATGCAATCCCAGGCACAAATACAAGTTGGGCAGAGAATGGGTTGAGAGCAGCCCTGAGGAGAAGGACTTGGGGTTGTTGGTGGATAAGAAGTTCAACATGAGCCGACAATGTGCACTGGCAGCCCCGAAAGCCAATGGCATCCTGGGCTGAATCAAGAGGAGTGTGGCCAGCAGGTTTAGGGGCGTGATTCTGCCCTTCTACTCTGATCTCATGAGACCCCACCTGGGTCCTCAGCACAGGAAGGACATGGACTTACTGGAACAAGTCCAGCAGAGGATCACAAAGACGATCAGAGGACTGGAGCACCTCTCCTATGACAATAGGCTGAGAGAGTTGGTGTTGTTCAGCCTGGAGAAGAGAAGGCTCTGGGTAGGACTTATAGTATGCTTCCAGTACCTGAAGGGGTCCTACAGGAGAGATGGGGAGGGACTCTTTATCAGGGAGTGTAGCAATAGGATGAGGGGTAAGGTTTTAAACTGAAAGAGGGTAGATTTAGATTAGATACTAGGAAGAAATTCTTTACTGTGAGGGTGGTGAGACACTGGAACAGGTTGCCCAGAGAAGTTGTGGATGCCCCATCCCTGGAGGTGTTCTAGGCCAAGTTGGATTGGCCTTTGAGCAACCCGGTCCAGTGGGAGGTGTCCCTGCCCATGGCAGGTGGGTTGGAACTCAGTGGTCTTTAAGGTTCCTTCCAATCCAAACCATTCTATGATTCTATAATTCTATGACATAAGACAATACCAGTGTCCTACAAACTGCAAGGATAGAGCAACCACATACTGCTGTTTCCTTGGAATACTCTTCCAGAAAGTTGGGGTTCAGGAACTTTCAAAAACCAGAAGTTGCATATTTTTTTTAACGAATGACATTAGATGATTTCTATTGCATTTAGGAAACTCAGAATGCTTAATTTCTGACCTGGACCACAAGTCCCCGAGCAGGTTGCATAGGTTTTTTGATGACACAATCCAGCACACAGAATATACAGAAATTTGATCTAACATAATCCTTATGCTCACATTGTGGGTAGTGGTGTCAGTAGTCAAACAAACAGTAAATCAGAATACTGGAGAGAAGACTGTAATGCTTTGCCATTTTCAGCAGAGAAGCACTCAGGAGGCTGAATAATACTGAAAATGACCTGGGATTGCATACCAATAAAGAAAAGAGATTTTCTTTCCAACTGTACCTGATGGCTACGTGGCCAAAAGTTTTCTTGTGCACTTCTCTACAGAAGAAAAACATGACCAGAGAAGCCCACTTTCAAAAATATCTTCACATGTAACACTGTTTTTCTGCAATTCAGTTAAAGTTCTTTTCTGTACATGTGGTATGTGTTCATGATCACTCTTCAATATATTAGTGCACATGCAATAAGCCACACTTTTTACTGAAGCTCAATTTAAATGGAAAGTTAATGTCTTGTTTTGCTTTCGCTAAAAGACTAATTACTTAATGATATAGTGCCTCTTACATGCTCATCAGTGAAACAAAAGAGGAGAGATTTGCTGTTGTCTTCCCCTTTCTTGTAAAAGATAGAAAGAATGGAATTTATCTAACCAAATCCATACGTCTACAGCATAGGTGTCTACTTCTGAGCTCTCTCCCTTTGTAATTGTTGGAGAAAAATAAACACATTCTGTGTATTGTTCATCTCATCCTAAAGTCTAAAACAGATGATGTGCCCTCTAAATGTGGTTCTGTTTTCTCTCCACTGAGCGTAGCCTGATTAGATGTCTATGTTCTAGAAATCTAAAGTTAGACAAATTGATTCCCACCTAAGATGCCAAAAATAAGTGAATAATAGCCAAAAGTTCACCCGAACAGTTTGTTTTCAGCCTCATTTCAATGTATAAAGTTCCAGTGCATAGAAAAGGCCTGACAAGAGTATGAGTTTAATGTCTATCCGTACGAAACTGTTATCCTCCTTTCACCACTCAGTTTCAGAGTTCTGCACTGGGTTTTGCAGAGCAACTGGTGTTATCTATGTACCCTACATCTTCTTTAACGTAGGTCACTTTGAATGCCTGACAGCTAAAGCATGCTTAGATACCAGTTGCTTCATCCCTCTGCCACATTATTGAGCAGCCCATGTAGCGAACATTTTTCTCTCAGTCTGCCAATATTACAGCAATTTCACTGTTCTGCACTGCACTCTGGTAGTACAAAACCAAATAAGTATCAGTCTGTCTCTTTGTACTGAACAGCACTAAGATAGTTTCCTCTCTGGGATTCTGCTTATATTAAAATCTGTGGAAATGTTGGCCATAGTGACAAGCCTGAATAAACAAAGTAGTGCTCCACGAATAAAGCAGATCTCTGTTATAAAATGCCTTAATTCAGTTAAAAGGAAGGTTATTGTATGAAGGGTATGGAATAATTTTCTTAATGGGGTTTTGGAAGAGTATTCATCAGTATACTAATTATTACTATGCAATTTATCTTAATTATTAATTCTAACAGATTTCCTGGGCTAACTCAGCAAACATTAATTTGTTTCTTGATCACCAACTACTGTTTCTCCACAAATGGGTTTTTAAGCTAAATAATATTCTAACATGTCTTATATTTGCTTCTATGGAGGAGCAATGATTAACCTGGTTATTATGTTCCTTGTGAATCTTAAAGGATTTGAATGGAATTGGAAGATTGAAATTTATTATAAATAATGACAAATACTTTTATAAGCAAGACTGAATGCATTTGTGCTAATAATATTGGTTTAATAAGAAAACATATGAACAAATTCCAATGTAGTATGCAAAACTATAAGGACTGGTCTAATGTTTTCTTTCAGCTTCTCAATCCTGCAAATATTCACTAAATAGTGTATCACTGCAAGGATTATGTTCTAATGTTTTTAAAAATCTTCTTTAAAAATACATTTTAATTTTAGCGTAACACCTCATAAGTGGAGCTAGTTGTAATTAAATTAAATATTTGATTCTCTGTCAGATGACATTCCATTTTACCAGTCTAATTTATTTTTTTTCTTTCATTTGGGCTTTCAAAATGAGAAAAAGAGTACTTTAGGACCTTAAAAATTGTTCCCAAATGTTTTCAGGCACCATACTTCAGATTCTTTAAATATGGTTTCTAACTTTTTTTGACTTTTCCTACTGAGAACTTAATTCACTTTCTCCGTCTTCAGTGCAATGACTTCAAGGACTCCAAATCTAGCTACTACATTCCGTCACACAAATACCTTGTTCTCTCTCCATACACAATTTTTCCCCTAATAAATTGACTGAGTTTGTGGGCATGGTTTGTGGCCACACATTAAATCTGAGACCTAGGAAGGATAAGATTCAGTGCTAAATATGCACATTAAAATTCTTGCCCATCTCTGCATGCATATATATGTTTATATTTATGTATATGTTTCAACTTTCAATTATCCTTGCTTATTTTAAAATGTTTGAAGTCTGATATTTTATATCCATGTGTTGGGGAGAGAGTAAAGAAGAAAGTACATTCAACTTCCCTTACTGTGAAGTGTGTGAATCTGAGGTGCTTTCTTCCTCTTTTTCCTCTTCTCTTGTTGCCTTTTGCTCTCCATTGCCCTCCTTTTGCTCTTTTGAAAATTTGGTCCCAGTTATGGGTACTGGTGTCTTTTGAAAGTATACTTTAAGGCACAACTGGGCCATTGCTAATTAATCCTGCATATAATTGCATGTTATTAAATAATCAAAAGGATTTTAAGTAATGCCAAAAAATAACAAACAAGATTCTCTTTATTAAATATATTAGCTGTGTAATTTTATAGACAAAGGAAAGCTTGACTTAACAGAATTAACTAAAAATATATAAACTTTTTAGTTTAAACTTTTAAACTGTTTAACTTTTCTACTGCAGTGTCAGGGAACTTGATTTTGGCCAAAGTTTTAATTGGCTGGTTGTCTAGTGTACATGAAGGTTTAGTGACTTCTTTAAGCCTGGGACAAGAAGCATCAGGAGCCTATTCTGTAGAATGCCTTAGTTGTTCTGGTAATAAATCTCACATGGAACAGGTGAAGGAGAATAAGGGAGATTATATTTAAATAAGGAAAGCCTGACTAAATCGGTATCTTCACTTAACAGGAAGCAAGGGGACATTTTGATTCCCTGGAAAGTTTCTTTTATAAAATAACATGCTATCAAAAACAGATTTAGTGCTAAATATTGTGAGATGGTCTGACATCCTTGGAATAATAAATTAGTTGCATGTTCTGTGTCCTGCCCTCCCTTCCCCTCTGCCCCATAGATATTCCTCTTTGACTGACTGTCATTTTGGATGCTGACAAGACGTATTAACTGAGGGGTCTGCTGATCGCAGATTGTTTGCAGAATAAAATATACCCTTATTTTCCGCAGAGCTGAATAGTGAAATGGGTGTGCATAGCAGGTCTTTGGGGCCTAAAAAAGATTCTGCCCCATATTCTCGATTCTAAGGAAAAAATACCACTACAACTATGACAACGCTTGCAGCTTTTTCTGTAACTTTTAGTGATTTTGCTTTTTAGTGCCTTTATCAGCAGTAGCTCTCAAACATTTTTTTATTTCACTAGAATCATTACATCTCTCTGCACCAGTAGTGCTTTTATCTTCCATGAATGTATTATTTCTATAATACACATGAAATTCCAAGCAGAAATCTAAAACACCTTTTGGCAATTTAATAATACTGAAGGTGTGCATTTATGAATAGACATTTTTACTAACAATCTAAGATTCAATTGTAGCTTGGTCACAAATCCTCAAGATGAAAAAACACAGAAATGCACCTGCTGCCAGAGCAGAATAGAAACCAAATTGCCAGTAATTTGGAGTCCTGATCCTGCTGTTAGCTTCCCTTTTGTCTTAGAAAAGACAAAGCATGGAACTAAATGCTTTTCATGTTCTTGGTACAGTCATGCTTGTTGACACACTGAAAGCCCAGACTCAACTCACAAAATTTAAATCATACCTATGGGTCAGGATGAATCCCTGCAAAAAGAGATTCATGGGAAGCAGGACAGTGATTGCCAAGGATGGTTTCCTTTGTCTTGTAACACAACAGGAGAATATGACTTGATGCAGAGAGGTTCTCTCTTTCCGATTCATACCAAGCTTGCAGTTCCTCTTTCACTTTGTAAATTGGGAGATACCAGAAAAAAATAAATAAATTGTTAATATAGCCAAATGCCGATGCAGCCTGTGCACAGAAAAAGATGTATTCTGCACCAATGAGTTGGTATAGATTTTAAATATCTTCATGGACAAATAACTCAACATACTTTTGAGACAAAAACAGGTTAATACGATCTTTGGATCTTTAAAAAATAAGTAAGCGCAAAGAGTTGACTTGACTCTCACACAGATTTGATGGAATACTGTGTACAGTTCTGGTATGCTTGTTTTTAAGATGATTTTGCACAAGTTGCAGCATAACAGATTTTGGACTGTTCAGAGCGGAGCTATTCAGAAATGCATGATAGGAAGTTACACTATTTGCATGTCTTCAACGTTGAAATTGGACAGAAAACAATTGTTTTGTATAAGCAAACCTTTTGCTGATAGGGCTTTTGTACAGAAATCTGTGTAGTAAATGCTGCTCATTATTACTCTGAAAGCCTGAGTTAAGTCAGGAAATAGCTGACATAGATAAGAATGACAAGGGTTCTAGATCTCAACTGCTTTCAGTCTTGCAGTGATACAAAGATGACCAAAGTGTGTGGAAAAGCATGCTTGTGACTATAATATTACATAATTCTAATACACAGAAGAAGTATAATAAGCTAGTAAGCTTCAGATGAAGCTCAGGAACACAGGCCAGGAGAACATGAGTGACCTTAAAGTTTTAGTATCTTAGGAGCAGCATAGTTTGAGGACTAGATAAAAATCTCTGGAGTGGTGTATTGGGTTTGTGTGGCAATGTTTTGGTAGCTGCAGGGGTGGCTTCTGTGAGAAGCTGCTGGAAGCTTCCCCTGTGTCTGACTCTGACAGAGCCAATGACAGCTGACTCCAGGAGAGACCCACTGCTGGCCAATACTGAGCCCATCAGCGATGGTGGTAGCACCTCTGTGATAACATATTGAAGAAGGGGGAAAAAACCCCACACAACATCAGTTGCAGGTGGAGAGAGGAATGAGAATATGTGAAAGCAAGAACCCTGAAGACACCGAGGTCAGTGAAGAAGGGGGAGGAGGTGGTCCAGGCACCAGAACAGAGATTCCCCTGCAGCCTGTGGTAAAGATCATGGTGAGGCAGGCTGTCTCCCTGCAGCCCATGAAGGGTAACACTGGAGCAGATATCCACTTGCAACCCATGGAGGACCCCATGCCAGAGCAGGTGAATGCCTGAAGGCAACTGTGATGCCATGTAGAGCCTGAGCTGGAGCAGGTTTGCTGGCAGGACTTGTGATCGAGTGGAGAATCCATGCTGGGGCAGCCTGTTCTGAAAGGACGGCACTGTACGGTAAAAGCCCAAGCTGGACCAGTTTGTGAACAACTGCAGCTTGTGGGAAGTGTGAGAAATAAGCTGAGTTTTGCTTCAGCTACTTAATATATTTTTTTTGTCAGTATGCCTGTATTGACGGAGGAGGCTCGGTGATAGTAAACTCTCCTCCATTATATCCAACTAATCCTTAGAAATGCCCTGGAGTGGTCCTGACATCCTGGTTTATAGGAAGTTATTTAGGTGAAGAGAACCAGACTGATGGCAGACTGATAAGTGGACAAAGGACTGTGAAGGCAGACCGATAAGGGGACCAAGGACTGGGAAGGCTGAATAGACCTGCGATAGGTCAGGCGGTTGGGAAGAATGTGAGCTCCAACTTCTCAGCCAATGAGAAGAGAGACAGGAACTCAGGCGGCTGGAAAAAAGGTATAAAATACCTAAAAACTAAAGATCAGTGTGCCTCTGCTTTGAGATGCACCTGATTCAACGCTGTTTCGTACAATAAATTTTTATGTCTTTGCTCCAGCGACTTTGTCCTCTTTAAATTCTAAGTATGAGCCGGTGTTTCTCACAGAAGGACTCACATTGAAGAAATTCTTGAAGGACTGTCTCCTGTGGGAGGGACCCCACGGTGAAGCAGGGGAAGAGTGTGGGGAGTCATCCCCTTGAGGAGGAAGGAGCAGAGGAAACAACATGTGATGAACTGATCACAACTCTGATTCCCTGTTTTCCTGTGCGGCTGCGGGGAGGAGGTAGAGAATTCAGGAGTAGAGTTGAGCCCAGGAAGAAGGGAGGGGTGAGGAGAAGGTGTTTTTAAGATTTGGTTTTATTTCTCAGTATCCTACTCTGATTTGATTGGTAATAAATTGAACTAATTTCCCCGAGTCAAGTTTGTTTTGTCTGCGACGGTAATTGGTGAGTGATCTCCCAGACCTTTTTTCGACCCATGAGCCTTTTGTTATATTTTCTCTCCCCTGTCCAGCTGAGGAGGGGGAGTGACAGAGCAGCTTTGGTGAGCACCTGGTGTCCAGCCAGGGTCAACCCGCCACAAATGACCATCTAAAAGAACTGAATCTGCGTTAGTTCATCATAAATATATAGTAATATGCTTAAGTGCATAAATATTCTTGAGGACTGAAAATATCGCAAAGGACAAAAATATAATAAACATGAATGGCTAGAACCCAAAGCCAGACAAGTTCAAGTTCAAAATTAAGCATAAAATTACAGCCTTAGTAATCCATCATTGGAGCAGATAATCAAAAGGTTGTAATAGATAGTTTGTCCCTTGTACTCAAACCAAATCACCATGCCATTCTGGCAGGCAGATTTTGACTAAGATACAGCTTTAGCTTAAAACTTACTTATTATGGCAACAGCATAATGAAAAAGAAATAGGAGAGAATACAGCGAGAAGGCTGAATTATTCATCAAGGTTTAAATTATATGAATTTTAATTAAAAGAGGATGAAAAAGGAAAATTCACCATCCAAGAAAAAAAAAGAGAAAAAAGAAAATAAAAAGCAGTTTTCAGGGGCAAAATTTACTATGCCTGCATAAGGGGGTCTTTTTATTTTTTTCCCCCAAATAAATACTATTATACAGACTAGCATAACAGAATGTGTTTGTTTTTCTGCTCTTCCACTCAATTCTGGTTTATTTTGTTTCCTTAAAAGAGTGAAAAACAAATTACATGTTTCCTCAAAACCTCAGTTTGGTTAAGTCAGCATTTTTTGTCAGAATATTCTTTGCCCAACTTCTTCCAATTATAATCTTAATATTGCTTCCACTACAATGCTGACTGCACCATCAAAACTTCGTAAAGGGGGTAAAAGAAAGAGGAATTATTGCTAGTTGAACAATCAAAAAGAATAACCTAGATTATGGTTTGTATTTATGTGAGATGACATGATTTGGAGTGGCTGGATTTTGTTTCTGTTATCTGAAGTAGATCGGTACATAAAGTGTCTGACTTTTGCATAAAATCGGAGCTTTAAAATCATTTAATATTTTAAGGATTTGTGACTTCTGGTCAGTCTTTTCCTGCAAATACATTAATGCTTCTGACCTTCTACTTCTGCACATTAATGCACTGTTAATTAAGACAGTATTGCACTTTATGCAGAGATTCTTTTCAACTCCATTCATTTGAATCAAATTACATTTTTAATAGCATTATCTTGAAGGTCAATACTTTTTCTTTGGCGTAAACTTTTAAATCCTTGATAATGGAATGGCAGTTCTCAGAGCAGGGAGGAGCAGCGAAAAAAGCTATTTGCAAATAATGCCATTTCCATTCCAAAATGTGTTGGCTTTATCAGCTGCATAATTTAGCTTCTTTTTTTCCCTTTACAATGCTCTTCTGTAGAACCTGCTGAAATCTATTAGTACCATGTGCCTGTGGGTGACCCAGGGCCAGGCTTTGCGTGGAAAGAGGTGTCAAACATCACACCTGCTTGTGAGAAGTAAAACCTTATCACAGTTTAAAGAGCGCATCCCAGAAGATAATCCTGCCTGCTCTCATGACCTCTTGGCATTCCTTTCTATGGTCTTCCATTATCACCTCATAAAGGCTCTGAACTTAGCACAGAGGTGGAGCATTCATTTTTCTCTACTTTTAAGATGTCTCATGAACAACTAGCCTTCCAGTCGTGAATCCATAGTAATTTAGGGTTATTTATTCAGATAAAAAGTCCAGCAAGGGTCATTAGAAAGGTAGTGCATTTAAATAGCTCTTTTATTTTTATATTATTATTCCAAGGAGAGCGTACCATCACTTCTGTTCAAAGACACTCTTTTCATTTTGAGCCATACAAGCCATAACCACAGCATCTTAAAGGTTCACTTTCCCAAAACAGAAAAATAGTGGTCGCTCCACAAAGGTGCCTCTTTTGATTATTGCTATAGAAACAAAAACCTTTATGTGTGTATATTTGTAGACACAGGTACCTGTGCATACTTTTAAAGGGATACTTTCTCATATTTAGAACTGTCAATTCTGAGATTTCTGCGAAAAATCCCCCAGATGAAAATATCCTGCAGAGGAGAGAAAGGATGAAGAAAGCATGTGTATACTTCAGAAGAAAAGTAGAATTTCATGAAGTAGTGTAAGCCTTTTATGGCGAATGCTATTTTTGATAACATAAGCTAATATCCAGGCCAGTAGACAACATGGGTCTGCCTGTGCAGTTGATATTTGGTGTTGGGTTGGGGAGACTGTCACTGGAGAGGAAGAGAAATGTCAGTTTAAGAAAAATGTTGATGCTGATCCCTTCCATGTGCACATGTGATCCTCAGCACAAGCACCAGCGGTCACACTTTAGAAAGGGAGCTCACTATCTTGCCTGAATATAACCCTGCTTTTACCAGCTTGAGGGAAAAACAGACAGAATCTACAGAATCAAATGTATGAACTAATATTTTCCCAACACATATTTTTATATCTAGACAGCTTTTCTACATTGCCATGGCAAGACAGGGCTTGTTTACAGGGGGAGTTTGTCTAAGCATAGGACAAGCTGTCAGAGTACAAAAGGATCTGTGAAATGAGGTCTGACAAGAGGTTTTGTGATCACCTGGAGAGCATCAGTGATTCTAAAGATGTTACCTGAAGAAGGAACACCTGAAGATAGAGAGAAAGGAACTGAAGAGGAAGCAGCTAGGACAATCCAAGAGGCAGTCCTGACCCTATCTGGAAAGACTACACCCAGGTACAAAAATAAATGATGTAGGATCATTGGGAAGGGAAAGGAAAGCCAAAATAACTACAAATTTGAGAAAAAAGAGGCAAACAAGTGGTTAGAACAAAGGTTCTGTTCTGCAGTCAGAGTCTAAAGGTGAGGCAGGACTTGGGGATAATTCTGCAGGTCAAGGTCCTGCCAGTAGGATAAAACATGAAAAAGAAACTGCAATGGCAACTTTAAAAACCAACAGAAACAGAGAGTAAACTTTTGATTGACTTTGTGTTCAGAAATGTTTGAAATGGTTCAGGGTTGGTAGATGGCAGCTGGTGTACAGAAACATTTTTGGGATATATACGCATGGCAAATATGAGGAACTATATAGAACAGAAGAATTTTGGGGGGAATTGGAAACAAAGGTATGTTTTCAGCAGAGAAATGCATGAGAGAGTTATTACATGTGCCTCAAGAAAATGTCAAGAGATGGGTTGCTTTGTCTTAGGGATATTGGCCATAGGACTTCATTATTGCTGTTATTACCTACCTTCGGGCAGCCAAGTTTGAGAGTTTTGGTCTCAGTGTTTACAATCATAAGCCAAAGGTAAAATCCAGAAAGCTCTGAAAGTGATTCCAGTAAGGTCAGGATGCTCCCCAGTCAGCAAATCTTGTAATTACTTCTAACACCGAGCAGAGCATCCTTAAGAGCACCTATCACTTCCCTGTATGTCTAAAGCTAGAGAAAAGAAGCTGGGGCAGGTGGTCTTATGTGTCAGAGGTAATATAGCATTGGGAAGAATGAAACCCATTGCATATAAAGCCAAGTGTACTTGAAATCTAATTCAGTAATCGTTATTAATCTAGATCTGGTTATTACAGAAAATAATACATAAGAATACTTTTATACAGAAAAAAACATCTCAATAATAGTAATGATCCAGTTAAAATTGAAATACACACATTTTTATCCCTTTCCTGATGTTGTGCTCATCCTTCCACTGCTCCACCGGGTTGCAAAGTCGGTAGCTCCATAGTGCTGGTGAGGTCGTTATGATGAGATGTCAAGCTCTGGTTCTTTTATAAGGAGGCATATGGTGTTGTTAGTTTCCTCTTTCCCCTTCACTCTAGGATTCAATTACAGTAATTTTATACATTTGGCAACATGCTTTTACACCCTTGTTCTTTATTAATCTGTAGCTGCATTCAAATTTACTATATGTGGTAACTTTTATGCATTAGATGCTCTTTCTTTTTTCCTTCGTTACCTGTAAAATTGATTTTATCTAGCTCCAGGTATGCATTTCTTCAACTGACCATTGGTGAGTTGTTTATAAATGTGGGGTCTCCTGTGTCAAGCATGTACCCCATCTCTTACCATCCCATGCTTGCACTTCTCTATGCTGCATGCATCCTGTGGCCTCAGTTCTCAAAGCTTCTGCTATTGTACCAAAGCTTCTTCTATGTCCCTACTACTTGATTAGGTTAGAGGTGGTACCATACAAAGATAAACAGAGCTAAAGCAAATTCACCTTATACATCTGGTCAATTAGAGAAAATGCTGTTAGAGATAATCCAAGTAAAACAAAGCTGCAGGCGGGTCAAGAAAAGCTCAGGCAGAGTGGACCTGACAGCCTTTGTCCCAAGGCCTTGCAAACTCTGTACAGAGCTTATCTGTTACTTGCAGTGGCAAGGCCATATTACAGGTTGACACAGTTACAAAGGAAGTTAAAAAGAGGGAAAGTTGAATTTGTTCCTGTTAGAATGTCTTCAAGTTTTCTACTTCTGGAATCTAGAGCTTTCCCAGCTGCAATACTGAGAAAGTAGAAATACTCACTAACTGAAACTCATTTCTGTAGTTGATCCAGTTTATAGTGTTATATTAGAAAGCAATCTCTGAGATTTTTTGTCCAAAATCAATAAAGTACACAAACCCTTCTCATCACCCTTGCCTATGGCTTTCCTTAGCAGAAATACTTTTTTAAGTCTTCAATCTCTCTTTTGCCTGGAAACCTGGAACCAGGTACATCTGGTTTCCATGAAATGCCCCAGGTAACATAGGAATGGAATATTTCCTATCAATTGTATATCAATATCTTTTATTATGGGATTGCTTCTTTCTGCTATGTTAGGAGCCAAAACATAGCAAAACCTATGTCTTTCTTTACTTCTCTTACCAAAGATCAGGTATTTAACAACTTTGATTTATTTCAGTCTGAACTGCCACCATCAGGGGAGGGCACCAAACAGTCCCTTATTTGATGTCTGCAGATTCTTTAGATTGTATGCTGAAGTAAAGATTTTAACATATGGATGGGAAATTGTAAAATAACAATCTATTCTCTTTTTTATCCTAATGCACAATGCTCCTGAAAACAGATGATGTTCTCTGTTTTCTCTGTGGTGTGAATGACCTTTCTTCTAATCCTTTCCCGTAACTCTTCCTGCTTGGTGAAGCTGCTGCCTCACCAACTCAGAGCTTCAAGCAATACAAAATATTACTGATGTAACACAGCATTTAAGTTCATGGTGGAGCTGATGATGAACCAGATTATTTTTCTATTGACATGAAGTTTCAGACAGAAAATCCAATCACCTCCTTTTTACCCTCACCTCTCCAAACTGACACAAAAATACATTGAGGTTTTTTTGTTTGGTTGGATGGGGTTTTTTAGATAAAGGATTATTTACAATTTAATTAGAAGTGATATTTTCTTAAAGTCAATGTTGATTTGAATAAGACTATCTTCTTCCCTGGAAAATCTTCACAATAAAATTTCTACCACATCCAGTTTATACGTTTTTGCTGTTCTTATTTATGCTAGAGTATCTTCAATACTTAGCAAATCTGTGAGAATCTGAACCATCACTCACAAATCTGCTTCTGAGGGAATATTTATCTTTAATTCTCTGAGTCTAGTCCCACCTGCAGACTCTATCAGTAAATAACATGAGCCATTTCTACTATTGGTGAGAATAAAACTTTTTTTTGTTTCTGAGTATATTATTGGAAGTTCAAGAATACTTTAATTTTCCTGGGTAAAACATATAATAGCAAAGCTGAATCATTACTGGCAAAGTTATCACAGAATCACAGTGAATCACAGAAAACAAACAAAAATCCCAACCAACCAAAAAGCCAGCTGTTTCATTCAGAAACCAAAAGAAGAGTAACTCCAAACTTCCTTGAATTTGAATACTCATAACAAAAATAACATTTAGGTGACTTCAAATCTGAACTCTAAGCTTTTTTTACTTTTTCTTGGTTAAGTTTAAACTTACAAAAACCGTAGCTGAGTTCACGTAGAAGCAGGCACCATTTAAGAGCCTTTAACATAAAGCTTCAAAATTCTTCATAGAAAGATACAATTTTAAAGCCCTCTCCTACTTGATACGTCTGCAGCTAGTATAAATTCAAGTGGCATATTATGTGCGGTTTTAGTGACACACAAAAATTAAAGTATGAAATTTTCTGAAAAGTCTGAGAATTCTGAATATTCTGTGCTTATTCACCAAGAACCCAAAGCACTTGTTTATAATTCAGGGGAGATGTTCCCATATTTTTTTCAAAACTAAAAAATCCATCTTGTCTGAGAAAAAAAAATGGTCTGTGAACTTACATACTTTCTGAAAACTGGTATTTGGTGTATTCTTGTCACACTGATAATGGAAATAAGCATTTTGATTTGCAAAATATATTAGTACAATACATTTTTTCTATAGTTTAAAATGACTTATTACTTTGAAAATACAGTATGGTAAGATCTTCAGCTGGCAAACATGTAAGTGTAAAAAATAATAAAAGTTTAATCCTTAATTTGTTTGTTCGTTGTTAAGATTCTTGTTTGGGACTAATGCTTTTTGGCTGAGTTTTGTTTTGGAATAAAGAAATAATGTAGACCACTTGAGCAAGTGTATTTCTTAGTAAATAGGCTAGCCAAAAGGTTTCAAAATCCCTGAATAATTAACAGGTATTTATAAGAAGTAGCTCTACAAGGAGTAGATTCACTAAAGGAGGTTTAGTCAGCCTTAATAAAGCCAGGGACCTTTGAGGGTGATCGCAAGTAGAACATTCAAACAAGGGCAGAAAGGGAAATAGCAGACCAAAGCTGATTGCCAACCCCTACTGAACCTCACAGGAGAGAGCCCCCATGCGACTGCCAGTCCCAGCATCACTCCTGTTGTAAGTACCTAATCAAAATACTTATAACTGTATTCCTCTATGGAAAGAAACTGCTTCATTATAACTGGTGATAAAGCTTAAAATACTATATGAATGTTAATTAGTCTTAACAACGTTTCTTCCCAGCTAAATTGCTTAAGTGCTCTATGGGCCTATTAAATTTCTGAGCTCAGGTTTTAACTCCGGTTCTCAGGGTGTGTTTATTTGATTGTTCAATATGACGCTGCTCAAGATTATACTTAGCAAGAACCACATGTATTCTAAGCAAATCTGTAATGTGTGTCTGTGTCTACTCATTTCCCCCATATAGAGGAAAGAACCTGTTCTTTGTGCTCAAGGCATTCTGACTGTTCCAAGTTCCTAACAGTGTAATTTACTTTGGTTGATCTTTGTGATGCTTGTTTGGTTTAGACCACTTGGTAAAATGTCTATGCAAGGCACTGTGAAGAATTGCACCTGCATCAGCCACTTGTGGCTGACCAATTTATGAGAAATATGATAGCTCTGAGATTGGCTTCTTATTTACATTCTCTTATGAAGTAGGCAATAAACTAGAAGCTAAATGAAATCAAACGTCTTGTCCATTTTTCTGTCCATTATCTTTTATGAGTTTCAGAAAAGCACAGCAATGAGTGATTTACTTGATTAATTTGTCAGACAACTAGAAGCAATGGCTAGTTAGCTATACATAATGTGTTGGTAAAGGTAGGGTTCCAGGATGTCTCTTCTGTGAAAGAACTACTGTTATTTCAGAAACTATTAATTCTGAGATATTTCTAATATCATGCATATACAGAAGTAATAGAGCTATTAAAGAAAATGATGTGAAGAAAAGACTTTGACCCAAATTCATCCCTGGGGTAGTTTCAAGAATTAGAGAGGAGTCATGGTAGGAATATAGCTGACCCTCATGTCAGTATATATAAAAATCTCAGTGATTTTTAAAGGTAGTAGAAAAGACTTAGTGAAATTACAGATATTATTTAAATAACAGCTTGATTCAAGAGGATGTGAACACATGCTCAAGCATTCAGCTAATGTGATGGAGTTCAAGACCCTGAACAGAACAAGCACTTTAACCACGGTGAGTATTTTGGTATTTTATTGAGCTGGTACCCAGTAGACTGTGGTGAATAACAGACAAGGAAATGGTGGTCTTGGCTTGTTTGAGAGCAAATTAAAAATAATATAATTCTGAATTAAATTGTAACACTGAAAGTTATATATTACAGATGCAATCTCAAACAAGATACCATTCTAAGTGCTTCAGAAATGTTTAGTATGTTTTCTCATTGGCTGATCTTGCATGTAGGCAGGATAAGAGGTCTTCAGGAGGCATCAGAGGTGCAATGATTCTGGTAGGGACTGACAAAGAGGAAACTGAAAAATAGCAAAGGACTGTTCTGAGGAACAGACTGGAGGCTGCGAGCACAGCAATTCACAGGTAATTTTCCTTCATTGTTTGCATGGTGAAAAGCTTAAGGCAAGGAAGAAGATGATTCCTAACCACATTTGTATATCATAAATATAAAAAGCAGACTTGCTCTCAAGCTCCCTGGCCAAGTGCAGATCCTTTGCAGATCTTCTAACTGGACGTAACCTTCTTCTGGATACTTGTCTAGTCCTGGTGAGTATGTCTGAGTTTAAGAGTTGTGGTTTCTTTTGTGTCTTCCCTGCAGTGTGGCAGCAGCAATTATCCAGCAGTGGAGGCTCGTGTCCTGGGAACAATGAGATGCAGTGCCATTGCTTCTGATGGCCAGCTGCTTTGATGTTGAGTCCCCCACAGGGACCTGGTTACTCTACCCTTTATATATGGATACATGGGTTGGCAGACATGACTGCTTCCCTCCAGTTAGTGCGGAAGGTGGGTCCCATCCAAGAAGTACAGCAGTTGACATATTGTCACTGCATCATCCTGTTGCTGGAAAAATATTGCACTTTGTTGCTGTGGCTTCTTCTTCTTTTTTTTTTTTTTTTTAATTATTTCAATTTTCCACTGTATCTGTACCTTGCTGGTGGGAAAGTCTCTGATCATGAGCTTCATAATTAACATCTTCCACACCCTACTTCAGCTCTCAGACTGGAGAAATCCCCTTATGACAGGGGCAATTCCTCTGTCACTAAACTTACCTCTTAAAGGCATATAATTCACAGAAGATGGTACATTTGAGAGCTGGAGGAGGTGACACCCCTTCCTGAAGAATTTTGCCAGTGATCTCAAACCAATGTACTGAAAATGAGATTTGGAAGAACTCAGATCAAATGAGAGAAAACCAATAATGGAGTAAAATAAGACTCCCATGAAATCCAGCACTGACAAGAACTGGAATTTCAGAAACAGATGTAAGAAATTTCATACGCATGCAGTCAGAAGGTAAGCTGCATAAAGTCTGCTTTTTATCATAACGCCTGTCATGGTTTTGGCTGGACTGGCCAATCAAAATGACAGTGGATGCCAGCCCCCCCATCCCCAACCCCACCCCCCGGCCTCTTTCTCCAAAGAGAGGAGAGGAAGAGATAAAGAGATTTATATGTTTAGGAAAAAAGTAAACTATTTTAATGAAAATATTATAAATTAATGAAATAATAATAATAGAAATGTATAAAATATATACAAAACTGTATCAAGCTCCCAGGATGACAGTTGCGTCTCCAGCAAACACAGGGAAAATCCCAGACTGGACTCAGGCACAGATAGGAGCTGGATTCCGGATTTGTAGTCAGGAATACTCAGATCAGGATCAAAAGCAGATGAACAGACAGAGTCCTCCTTGAACGCCTGCCATTGAAGACAGACAGTTGACCCTTTGATCCCTCAGCTTTTGTAATGACCATGGGGCAGATGGGATGGAATACCCTGTTGATCAAGTGTGGGTCACTTTCCTGTCCAGTCCTCCCTACAGGTGTGACCCCTCTACACTTTTCTGCTTCTGACCCTTTAATGGGGCAAAAAACCGAAATTAGCTAACCTTGGTTGTTATCGCTAAAAGTATAATCAGGAGCCTCTTTGCATACCATTCCTTCGCATAATCAGGTCTTATCACTTTGAGAGAGGACAGTTTCACCTCAATATGTTGTTAATTTCAGATTTTAATTAGTTAGAAGAGCCCCAGCTAAAAACTAAAATAACTGAACAGAAAATTCTTTCTGTTTTACCTCAAACCAGGACAACCCCTGGCATGTATTGCCCACCTTAATCCTTCAATTATCAGATGCTATCCCTCATAATTACCAAATAATGGTGCCAGTGCCATGACCAGTTTCCGCACCAAGATTCAAGGCTATCAGCGGAACTATGTAAGAGGAGACTACACTAATATCTATCCATCCAGAGGAGATGTTCAACCCTTAAGGCAACGCAGACGATGGAGTCCAGAGCAAAACTGTAGGAAGTGCAGATAAAGTAACTTGCAGCTGACAAGATCTACTGGTGTAATGAATTTCTGGACCAAAATGAACATATCAGGAATCTAAACAAGTTTAAAAGTAAAGACTTTTCAGTATAGAGCTTGTTAGAGATTACTCATTTTAGAAGGTCATGTAAAAAAAATCTGCTACTTGCTTCCCGCTGGACAAGGCAGTACCATAAGTAGGATTTTCTATTTACTCTGTAATAAAAAAATTCCAAAGAATGAAGAAAGCCCAGCAGAATTTCTGCTTTTGATGATCTATTTTATGAAAAATTGCTCAATTGGGACCTGCAAAAATATCCATTAATATAGACAGAGGAGTTGTACAGAGTTATGTTCAAAAATAAAGTCCTATCCCTTATAAAAATAGATAATAATCTGCCATTTAGAAATAAAAAAATAATCTAAAACAATACCCAAACTGAAACGTACAGTTGCTACTATAGAGAAAAAAAAAGAATCACAGAAGCCTCTCTCTATGAATGTCTGTCAGCTTAAGGTTGAAGATGAGTAAGAAGAAATGCTGCCTGGGCACCACAGGCGTGTTGGAAGTGACCGTTAAAAAGATCTCGGATAATGAAGTATCCTCTTCCCCTTGACAGAGATGATGAACATGGATGAATGACCTCGCTAATATTACTTGGTCTGAAAGCGTTCAGATCTGCTTGCTGAGCTATTACTTGTTAGTGGATGTCATGCAGAAAAACAGGATCAAATATATCATCCCTGTTCATCATAGGGCTGTGCTGAGAGCATTTGAAATACATTAGCCTCCAAATGCACCAGATACTTCAATTTTAACAGTTTTTATGTTACTTTTTTGTAAGCAATGAATAGCCTGTTGACCACACAGTTATTCAGTGACATACCAAAAGTCATAACAGAAATCTGGAACTACTTCTAATTGAAAAGTGTAGTATTCTGGCTACTCTGCATACTAGAGAAAAAAAAAAAAAAGTATTCATAAGTATTTTGACAAAGCTCCTATTCACTCTTCCCTACAAGCCTTTGGCATTTTGTTGTACTGAAGAGAAAAGAAAAACATATAGCAACTCAAGGAATGTTATTAAAAAAATCTGGTAAAAGATTTGATGTCAAAAGGGAAAGCTTGTGAATTTATGTATACAATTTTCCATCTGAAATTCTATTTAGATATCTTTAGTTCATTCTGGAAAGAACTAAATGAAATGTGTTGCCTTTACTTGCCTATCAGCTCTGCAGAAACAATTAAACACTTGCATTATGGAATAAAAAGGAAAAAGTACAATTCGTTTTCACTTCACAGAGAAAGTCAAAGATTTCAATTTATGGACTATCACTTAAATAGGCCTCATGTTTAAAATATGACTCTTGCATATTTTGGACAAAATTTATGTGTCAATATACTATTCCCCAAAACAGATAGAAGACCATTCCGCACAAAGAAATGGCTGGTGGTAGAAATGTCCAATAAATATCTAGGAACTGAAAATAGCAAGAACATTTTTTATGTGTAATGCAGTACATTTTATGAGGGAAAGTTTTTGTAACATATACAGAATTACACACTATTTGCCCCTTAGTGTTAATAGAAGCTGTTCATATCACTCCCTGCATGCCACGCTGAAAGTAGTTTACTCCCCCAGGTCTAGCAGTTAAAAAGAATTTGGTATTGCAGACTTTTGACTGATTCAGAACAACAGAGAGATAAATGGACGTTTAATCCACAGGCATTGCAAGTCACATTGGAGCCCTGATCCTAAAACCCACTGAAGTCTGTGGGAAGCTTTCCATTGCTTTTAATGGGCTTTAGATCAGGCTCCCAGGCATCGCTTGGCAAAGCCACAGTTAAAACATCTGACAGTGTTTGTATTACAAGCCTCCACTTTCACTGGGTTATAATCTCAGTCATAAATATTCACTCTGGACTCAGTTCTTGTCGTATTCTATAGACCAATTTTCAAAAGTGGGTTTGATAGTTCATAAATTATTATCTGCACAGGTTCATTCTTTTAATGGGAATACTTACATGGCTACATACAGACTACTTATTTGTGTGTATATATATCGATATACGTGTGTATATGCATACTGAATGCAGAATGACATACTGAATAACTCACCACAGTGTGGACAGGTTGGCCACCACAGTCCCGTTGGAGCCTCTCCCCATTTCTTTGTCACACATACCCTTTGACCACCCCTGCGTGCCAGTGCCCCTCCACTCCATCTCTCCTCTGAACTTGAGACATGGGAAGAAATTGCCCCTCTAAAGACACCTGTGTTCAAGTGTGCATCAGTACCTACCTGTGGGTGAACTCCCAAGGCTCCCACTCTAGGCAAAGGAGGTTCTAGTCAATACAGTCCATTACACCTGGAGTGATCAATCTCAGCCTGAGATATCAGGTAGAAAACAGCTCCCTAGACTTCACAGACTGTATTGGCTAGTTCTCCACTGGCTATAATGGGATCTTAGAAATGTAGTTCACAATAAAACTTTAATTTACATGTTTTAATCTTGAAGGACTTCCAGCTGTGATGCTTGCATCTGCTGCCAGAAAACTGGCTGGAGCCATCCATGCTCATTGCAAAGAGGCACAAAAAATTGGAAATCAGTACAACAAGTAACTTTTTACCCTCTTCTCCATTCCCCACATTTTTGAGAATTCCTGCTGTCTCATCCTCTCCACCTCACCAGGACCTTTCCTAGGGAGCACTAGGGTGTTGCTATTGCTCCAGCACTGACATTCATTTCATAACGCAACCGATTTGGATGATGGAGTCCAAAAGCTCATAATTCACCAGACTCAGGGCAAGAGTAATGAGCTGTCGAACCTGAGGATGTGAGACATTAATCTCTGATACCCTGTGTCAAGAATGAGCACCCACAGTGCAGCAGTCTTGCCCTCAGGTCTCAGAGGGAGGGGTAGAGTTGTTCTGTTTCTGTTAAGGAAGCTGCACCATCTGCTTATGTCACCCTCTCTGAGTTGCAGGTATCTTCCTACCTCTTTAAGAGCCCCCTGGAAAATGGTGTGGGAATCCAGGAGCCTGCTGAACAGTGGACAGCTGCCCAAGCGTGTGCTGTTCCTCCAGGGCAGATCAGGAAGCATTTGACTGGATGCCCACAGTGGTCCAGAATCACTTGGCAGATTGGCTGTGCAAGATGTGATGAAATGTCCACCTGAGACCCTGAGTAGCTCAGCATCTGGGAGCAAGTAGTGCAGGTTTGATAGGTACAAGCCAGATACCAGCCTCCAGCTCTGACACACTGACATCCACTTGTCCCTCTAGCCACAGCTTTTCCCATGTGAAGATACAAGGAGGTCCCACGGGGCCTGAAGATCCTTCTCCTGTGTTGGACTACCAAGATGAGCTGAAGGGGGAATGCAGAAAATTTAGCTTGGCTGAGACCTAGGTAGCTCAGGAGTTATATGATCACAGTTAAAACAGAAGTATGATTGGACCCAGCTGCTGCCTTACTTTACTCCCTTGGTCAGATGATCGAGAGCAAATGACTTGGGTTTCTTTTTCACATTTTACTATGAAAACAAACCTTCATATGATAGACTTTGGCATCAGCTGTTTTATTTGGCCTCTATTCCACTGGCACATTGACTTTTTCACTCCTTTATCAA
Organism: Limnodromus scolopaceus; assembly: GCA_028565335.1. Lineage (NCBI taxonomy): Eukaryota > Metazoa > Chordata > Aves > Charadriiformes > Scolopacidae > Limnodromus > Limnodromus scolopaceus. The sequence goes on from JAOXNO010000001.1 coordinate 40,148,771, forward strand.
GTATCAGTACCCTTATGAACACTTTCCAGATAAATCCATCTAGTTCCTTTTCTCTTTCATGGCTGACTAACTCTGTCCCTGGGATACAACCAACCTGTTCTCCCCTTAGTCAGTTCTGGGAATGCACATTAGCACAAAATTGCATGACCTGTGCTTTTGTCACCTGGTTAAATGAGGTACAGGTTAGTTTAATTGCAAATCTTTGAGGGAACAGCCTTGAAGCACACACCTTGGCATGTGTAAGTTCTCAAGGTTTAATGCTCTTTATAGCCTTTCAGTAAGGCCTGTAAGAATGACTTTGAATTGACTGACAATAATGTAACCTGTACAGCAAAAATAAAAGTGCTGCAAAAGTATTTTCATGCTTTACTTTTAAACTGCTTGTTAGGAAAAACGGAAATATTTAATGTAAAAATACTTTAATTCTTAGATATCTATTATGATTAAAATATATAAAGTTGAGTTTGATAAGGCCAAAATTTCCCTTATGAAAGGCGGGCTCGAAGTTGCAGGGGGTGGGGGTTAGGTTATTGTTTTGTTTGGTTTGCTTAGTTTTTTGTTCTTTACTTGAAGGAAAGGGATGCCTTCTATGATGATTCTGTACACAAAATTAGGGGCAGAAAGCACACGTGAAGGATTTCAGACATCTCACGGTTTAATGTAATAGATGATATTGTACTCTCCATGATTAAGAAATAACAACCCTAAGGTTCTTTAGTGCTTATATATTGCTATCTACTCTCCATCAGCAAATGATTTAATCAACTGTGACTATAGCCAGACAGTAAACATATGTTAGTCCTCCCTCAAGAAGCAGTAGATCTACCCTTGTTTGTTGATTCAAGCATGGTGTACACTTCAAAATTATTAGCCAGTCACCCGTGCTTTTAAATACAGAGAAGAAGGTCTATCTGCTTGCAGAGAGAACTGCAAGGTAGAGAAGAAAATACCTGAAGAAGCAAGGTGGCAATTATCCACCTGAGAATGGGAATTATTTGCTAGCCTGTAACTATACTGCTAGATTTTTACGAGAACACTCTTGGCAAGAAATCGCTGCCTTGTTTTGCTCCCAGAAGCACAGGCTGCTGAAAACGACACTGTGGAGCAATGAAGCCATTGATACACTGATGCTGTAACATCATTTTCTGGGGAGTCACTTGCTGGAGGGCATGTTTCACAGCATGGCACTACAAAGCAGTGGTTACTTTTGGTGATATGAGCATTACATATAAATACACTCAGCATGTAACAAACTAACCACAAAGATGATAGACATGTTTGATCTCCTTTAATATATTTCTGCTTTTCTTCCTTAGTGTTTCTCCAATGCACTGAGGTGCTTGATGCTTCCCTTATTACACAATTTTTATTCCTTTCTCACACTCTTCTAAACATACTGTCATTTAATTGGTGGCTCTGCCACAAACAGGGACCAACAGGAGGATTTTCCAGGGCTGAAAGACCTAATTCACATTAATTAGAGGTTATACCCATGCAGTGGACTCCTCTGTTTGATACCAGCACTGCTGGCACTCAAGGTCATGCTAAAAATTGTGGGGGTCTTATGTCACACCAAATACTGGGAGCACCCAATCTGCCCTCTCTTCCACAGTACTTTTAGTGGCAGTGGCTTCACCATTTTGTTCTTTGAACCAAAAAGGGAGGCTTTTTTTTTACAATTTCCTTGAGAAACAAGGTGTGAACTGTTAAAACTGAAACCCCAACATCAACAAAGTATCAGACTCACAAGCCATATTAATTGTTACCCGTTTCCCTCTCTCTGCCTCAGTGGGCCTGCCAAAGCTAGGATCCCTCTTTTTCGGAGACTGGAAGAGCAGCCATAGTCTTGTACCTGTCAAATGTGACCCTCAGTAGTCCCCCCCTAGAGGTACTCAGTCCTGCTCTGTGATTCTTCTGCTGGCTCAGGTGAAGCTGCTGCCAGGTAGCAGCTCCATTACTCAGGTGCCATCTCAAAGAGTGCTCTGTATACCACATACCAGGAGAATTTACTGGGTTGCTATTTGGCTTAGCCTTTAAGGTGAGGCTTGTCAGCCTCAATTCAATCCCTGGGAAGGTAATGGAGCAAATCCCCCTGAAAACCATCTCCAAGGATATTAAGAACAAGAAGGTGATTGAGAGCGGACAGCGTGGATTTACAAACGAGAAATCATGCTTGACCAACCTAATACCCTTCTGTCATGAAATTACTAGCCTATTGAATGAAGGGAGAGCAATGGATATTGTTTATCTTGAATTCAGCAATGATTTCAACATTGGACACTGTTTCCGTAGCATCTTCACAGACAAACTGAGGAAGTACTGACTAAGTAAATGGACAGTGAAGTGAACTGAAAATAACTGCTGACCTCAAATGGTTGTGATCAACAGCTCAAAATCCAGCTTGAAGCCAGTCACTGGTGGTGTAGCCCAGTGGTCAATACTATGATGAATACATTTTAACATCTTTATTAGGGACCTGGATGATGGGACAGAGTACACACTCAGGAAGTTTGCAGGTGATATAAAACTGTGGGGTGGGAGGGGGTGAAGTGGCTGATATGCCAGACAGCTGTCCTGCCTTTCAGAGGGATCTTTATGAGCTGGAGAAATGGGCCAGCAGAAACCCCATGAAGCTCATCAATTGGAAACACAAAGCCCTGTGCCTGGAGAGGAAAAAGCTTATGCACCAGTGCACACTGGAGGGCGACTGATTGGAAACCAACTTTGTAAGAAAAGACCTGGAGGTCCTGGCAGACACCAAGCCAGCAATGCGTTCTCACAGCAAAGAAGGCCAGCAGCAACCTGGACTATATCAGGAAGAGTGTCACCAGTAGATCAAGGGAGGTGATCTTTCCCTTCTACTCAGCCCAGGTAAGACATTTCCAGGGGGCTGAGTCCATTCCTGGGCTCCCCAGTACAACAAAGACATAGAGATACTGGAGCAGGTCTTATCAATGTGCACAAATACTTGATGGGAGTAAGAAAGACAGAGCAAGGGTCTTTTCAATGGAACCCAGTGACAGGACACAAACTGAAACACAGGAGGTTCCTTCTGAACCTAAGAAAACATTTTTTTTTCACTGTCAGGGTAGCCATGCACTGGCACAGATTTCCCAGAGACGTGAAGTCTCCATCCTTGGACATACTCAAAATCTGACTGGACACAACCCTGAGAAACCTGCTGTAGGTGACCTTGCTCTGACCAGGGGGTTGGACTAGAAGATCTCCAGAGACCCCTTGTTACCCCAATTGGTTTCTGACTGTTTTTGATTTGAGGAGCTCAAACATCTGTTCTGCTTTGAATAAGCCATATTACTGTTCTGGTCTTCAATGTTATGAAAGGAAAAAGAGGTTTAAGTACTTTTACTACTAAGAACTGGAATTATTGTGTAATATAAGCAATATTTGCCTCTTCTGTGGTTGTGTTAAAGCCCTACCCTGCCCATCACCAAAAGAATCCCCAAACAATGAAAATAAAAAAAACCCCAAATGCCCAGAAAATTATATCCATTTTGGGAAAAGTCACTTCTCTTGATGACATACGCTTATTCTGCTTTCAGCAACCTATAGCACGAAGTCCACAAACCACTTAGGTGAAGAAACAACTAGTTTGTAAATGCCTTTCAGGTTTTGGCAGAAAACCAATGCCAAACTGCTGTCCTGTGAGCTGTAGAACTTGTCCATGTATGCCGAAACAGTTGTAAGTGGTTGAAGAATATTTCAGTAAAAAGTGTGGAGCCTATAAAGATTATCTACTTACAGGATTGCACCTAAGTATCTCACTTGCAGCTCTCTTTAGGTACCTCTTTTGGCTGTAGCTCTTTATATCCCCTGATTCTGAAAAAGTGTGAGGAACTTTGTGAAAGCCCAGATTTGCCAGGTGTTGATGGCAAATTTGTATCTGAGGAGTGGAAGAGGAGTCTGTCAGGCTGCAGAAATTAGCATTGTGCCCAGGATCAGAACTGGCAGCTGGGCTGCAGGAGTCTCTGCTGCCGCAGCAGCTGCTACCCATCCATACCAAGTGCTTAGAGTCCTTGGGTCCCTGTATCTCTGTAAATATAACTCTGTTGATCCTTCTGACCCTACTGCTTTGCATATTTATTCTGTATTAGTGTGGAGATGCTTTCAGCACTTCTTGTGGGAAGATCAAGCAATCCATAGTGTCCCTACAAGGGCTACAACAGCACAGTGATGACTTTTTGTAGCACTAAGATGTTTCATCCAGAAGAAACATTTATGGCCACCTTAATGACTTTGAATTTTTTGGTTGTTCAACAAAGTCTTGCTCCTGAGTTGTAATTACTTTTCTCTAGTGTCTTTCCTACAAATGTAACAGCAAATGGCTCTGTTCTAAGAAGTTTAGTATGTGGCCAGCTAAGATTTGCTCTCTCAGTGCCTAGTGAAAATGATGATAGATAAATCTCCAGCCACCTGGAATAGTTGAACCCTTACATGGAAGTTAAATATATTACCAAAATGTTAGGTGAGGGTAATCAATATTGAGTAAGAATAAAAGTGTGGTTTGAATGACATTCATAATGCTCCATCGCAGTCAGGGAAGAAAGGGGAAAACATGTAATAAACAATTTCCCCCTTAAACTGAAAGATTAATTGTACTGTTAAGCAAAACTGTGTGTGCCAGAATGACTCATTCCTTTCTGTTGTTAAGAGCACATTAATCATTGCAGATACTGGAGTTTTGGGGAGTCTAATTAGCAAGTAGATGGTTTTCCAATGTATTTTCTTCAAAATCCCATCGCTTTCCTTCCTACCTTTTCAACTGTATACATACATTTTTCAGTACTTTATGGTATACGGCATTAAATCAGATAAAGTGTAGATGACAGTCACAGCTGGTTATTAATATTGATGTTCACCTAATTAAACATTATAACCCTGAGGTATTAATTTATAGCATCTTCAGTAAAAATCTAACAGATTTGAATGTATTATCTACATGATAGAAATAAATCATCCTGGCAACAGTTCTGTAGCACTTAGTCATTTGGGGAAACTCATTTTCTTAAAAATACATAGTTTTACACCAATTAATTAACTTTATGCCTTTGAATTGAGAAAGCAATCTTCTTTCTGTGCTGCTGTCGTACTTCACTGTAGAAATCAGATACTTTTCTGGTTGATGGTTAGTAGGAAATTCTGCAGTTTATAAATTACAAATAATATTAGATCCCAGAAATGATCTAGCCCTTTGTCATTAGCAAGTTTCATATCTGATGTTAGATAATCCATATGTTTGTATCTTTCCCTATCTTATTTCCTTCTCTGTAATACCAGACATCAGTTTGTCTGTAACCAGTCATTTACCAGACCTGTTTACATAGCCTAAAACTAGACATAATCTATTATATCTGAAATGTAATGCAGTGCGTCTACATGAAATGCTTTTTCATTGGGAATAGTAGATTAAGAATGCTGCATGTCATGATGCAACAGTTTTTATTTTTAATCAAAAGGCTGAGAGTGGCAGTTCAGATTCCAGCTAAACATATTTCATTCAGCCTCCATTCCCTGGTGTAACACAACAAAGTCAATAGCAATGTTCTAACCCATCTCCCTCCTCCTCTTCCTACGAATCAATTGTGTTTGTTCACTTATCACCTTCTGGATCATATTTCATTTCTATTTTGGGGCATCAAATGTGATATAGAATAGCTGCTACCTATTTGTTGTAAATTGCTTCTTGCTGCAGATTCTTATTCCTTTGCTACGTAATTCATATCAGTTTTAATCTCAGGGTCTAATAACATATCAGAGCTTTTCAAAGACACTTGACCAAATGTGTAGTTTGCCTCAGGAGCCTGGCTGGGATCTGATCCTCTTAAATATCATGTAAATACAGACAGCATTTGAGTCCATCTTCTTTCCAGGATCATCTGTCTGAGAGAGGCTTACATTCATTATGCATTTTCCTATTTGACCTGGAAGCTTAGAAGTGCCCCCATAGGTGGCTGACCCCGATGATCTGTTGTGATCATTTTTAGGTAGGCAGGCAGGCACTTGAAATCTTTCATTCCCTAAGAGAGCAGAAAAATTACATGAGCGGGAATATAATTAGCTTTACCTGCCAGTGATAGGAGATTGCAGTTATGGAGATTTGACAGTAAGAACTTCTGTCCCTGCTCACAAAGCGAGACTGCTTAGGTGATTTTTTTTTTTTCAGACCAATGGTAATCTAATGCATTTTAATGAAGCTGGCGCTGGAAGGCTGGGTCTCTCTTCTTCTAACAAACATAGCAACTAAGATATAGTCAAGCTTCTTTTATCTGACTTGCTGACATTATGAACACATGGAAGATACCAAGGCTGAAGATTAACAAGAATTCTAAGCAGCACATCAATCAGTTGAATATTTAGTTTGCAGAGATCATATTTAAGGAATTTTTGAACCAAAATTCCAGGTGTGGAAGAAATACTTCGTACGAAAAATATCTAAATAATATTTTTTTTCCCTGTAAACATGCATTTTTTTTCCTCTAGGAAAAAAAAAGAGGTAGAGCAAAACCATAAAATGAATTCAGATTTCTCTGTTATGAAGAAACATTCAAATTTATCTCTTTTAGCAACTTTTTTTTGGTTTCAAGAAAAAATGGAAAGAAAAAGTTTTTAATATAAAAAATAGCCTTCTCATACAGTATTTTCCCCACACAAACACTATTCTGAGACTGAATATGTTGTCTCAGTAATGTCATTGTCAATCTGAAAATTCAAGACAGAACCAGTTCAACTCATGGACCTATGAGTCAGACCACATGCTAACTAAAATAAAACAAAGTTGAATATTGAGCTTAGACACTATGATGCTGAGCATTACAATCTCCATCTTGCAAGTGCCTGGCTCCAGAGTGGAACAACTTCAGCATCTTATTTTTCTTTATTATAATTTTGTACATCCAGGTACATTGAAAGGAGCTCCAAAAAACCCCACCCATGTTTAGGAAAGAGAAACTTAAGTCTGAGACACAAGGATCGAGTATCCCAGTATTTGAATATATTTTTTTCATTATATGACCAGAAAAAAAGAATGCATTCCTGTGCCCAGGGTCTGGAACCCAGCCCACCCCTCCTGCAGAGGTATCCCCATTGGAAAGAGAAAGGCTCTTCCCGTGTTTATTCAAAGCGTGACAACCCATGCTTCTCCTCCTTCTCATCCTCATTCACTCCAAAGCACACCCACAGCTGCATAGCTGCCCACAGACAGAACTGCACACCTGGTATTGTGGTGAGGGCAACTTTGAGACAGACTGAGGAGATGCTGGGTCTGAAGCCCCTCAGCAAGTAGTAAAAGAAAGTCTAATAGCCACTTTGCTGTTCTATTAAGCACTTCCTCAGACTCTGTTTCCTTTTTCTTTTGAAGAGGCACCTCCCACTTCATTTTGTAAAGATCACAGATTTGCACTGCTATGCTGATAATCTCTATAAGAATCAGTCCCTCAGGAAACCTATGTGCTATGATGACTGGCAAATGAAACCTAATTTAACTCTGTGCTGCTCTTTTTGACCTGCTAAGATAAAAGTATACCTTGGCACATCACTGACTCTTTGGTGCTAGGGAGATTAAATATTGGGAAAATGGTGCAAAGAGAACATAAATTCCTCCAGGGTATTTTGCACACTGATACTGGTTGGAATTTAGAGAGTTAGTTCCCAGTTTAGCCCAATAATCATGTTTTGGATGTAGTCCATTGAGTCTTTTCTACACACGGTATCTTGAATTGAAAGGAAGCCTAACACTACATGAGGCTTCTGAGAGGATTGCTGTCAAGTCACAGAGAATAGATAGCAAAAACATTTTTTACTCCTCTAAGAACTTCTTTGCTTTATGAACAACACAACATTTTCAGTAGATGAGTGCTGAAAATGATAGGGACAAGATATTGATAGGTCAGAAAATGAATCCAGAGCAATGACCAGCTAAACAATCAAAAAGGTGTTTCAGGAGCCTGGAGTTCATTCTCTCTGTCAAAGTGGCAAGCAGCTCGCTGTACAAAGAATGGGGATTACAGCATATTCTCTTATCTGTCAATGTACAGGAGAAGGAGGCTTTCACAAAGACATTTTTAGTAAGCCCACCAGGACAGAATTACAATTACCCATTGTGGGCAGATCAAATCAGAAAACCAGCACTGATGCAGTGTTTTCGCTGTGACAGCACTTGGGATTTAGATAGCAATTCCAAACCCAGAGCCTTAACTGAGTGAGTTCAATTACAACTTCTATACATTTCCTTGATTACATCAGGCATTAAAATACGCAGAATAACATTTTATAAAAGCTGATTTTCAGGAGAAGACAAAAAAGGGGCAGAAGAAAGAGAGTCTCCTTTTCAGGAGAAAGCTAGAAATCATTGTCTCAGAGTCAAAAGCCAAAATATCACAGGTATCTTTTATGTTTGTTTTATATCTTTTTATAAACAGACCTCAAATAAAGCAGGAAATTCATGTCAAAGCAGATAACCCTTCTATTGACCCCCAACAGATTTTTTTCTTTTTTTTTTTTTGAGACTGGAAAATCTATGATTTAAAAATACTATGACAGGCTGGGAAGCTGCTGTTAATGAGGAGAGAGGGAGCTATGTGATGAAGGGCAACATTGCACCAGCAATAGACTTTTAAGAAGACACTGAGACAGCGTTATGCTTTTTACGGATAAAAGGTGCTGCTGTTTGCTTAAAGAGCTTACCTTTAGATAAAATCCCAGGAAAAAAAAATCTGCTGTTGCTAAAAATAGTGAGAAAATTTGAGTGTGGGAGTCACTACTAGATGTGCTAGAGCTGAAACTCACTCATGGAAGCATTCCTGTCTTTACCAGTAAGTGATGAACTATAATTGTGGTCACCCTGTATGTGACTACCAGGCAGATCGGTTTGAGTAATCTTGACTGTGAAGACTTTGACCTGAAGCAGTGCATATTGATATCAGCCTACCTGGCCTTGAAATAAGAATTTTTGTTTTCATATGTGGTGACCTGGACAGACTCTAAGATAGATGAGTGGGTAGTGAGTGAAACTCTTTCCAGTAAGCCATGAAGCAGATATCCAGTTCCCTCCTTTTCATGTTTTCATTCAATTTCTTCTATATTTACACACTCTCCCATGTCATAGAAGCTGTGGAGGGCACATACTGTGACTCTTAAAAGTCATGTTCTTCCTCCAAAACATAGGTAGATTAATGAGCCTATGCAATAATCTTTTGAGTTAGAGTTAAACCCCTAATGCACCTTACAAATAGCCTTCCCCTGTCTATGTAGAGGCCATAAAATGCTGAGTATTACCCCCACACATTAAAAAAATTAAAATATGATTTCTTCTGTATTTTCTCTCTAAGCTTGTAATGGCTGTGCAAAGCTGAACTGCAATTTGCACACCCAAGCAACAGAGTTAGCAAAGCTTTAATATCCAAACCACAAGTTCTTAACACTAATTAATTGAGAGAATCGCATGTCCCTCACCTGATTGATGACACACAGGAGCCCGACCCCTTCTAAAGCACTCTCCCCACTACCTTCCATGGCCACCTTCATTCAGCCTCCCCACAGATAGAAGGTGAACCTGTTGATGGGCTTTTGACATGCCAGGCCTGCATCTTGTACAACACCCAGTGAAATGTCTCTCCAGGAGAAATGACAGCGGCTGGCCACTATTAGCTTGGAAGTCACTGTACTCCCACAGCAATGTCATCTCTTTTGGCATCAGTGTTTTAAAATAACAGTGCCTGTTCTTATTACACATATTTTACAAAGCTCTATAGAATCAAAGCAAAATGTAACTCAATCTCTAAAATCACTGTCTCAAAGGTATTTTAAATCCTAAATTGAATAAATAGAAATCAATGAGACATTCAGAAAAATGTAACACTAAAAGGAGGGCAGGGGTTCAAACAAAAGCAGCCTATGTAATGGTGAGTCACCAGCTCTGAAAGTCTTACACAGAACTGTGTAAAATAAGCAGGCTTTCTGCTAGTAACAAAATAATTCAGCTAGGAAATTCTGATCATTGTAACAGCCTGCAATCTAGCCTGCAAGGCTAGATTCTTGAGACAGAAACTCTCTTTTTCCACTTATATACAACTCCCAACACAAATGTATTTCAGTCCAGATTCAGGCCTTTGCCCTTTGACAAAATATAGGTAGCAAGCAAAACTGAAATTACTGGTTTTTCTCCCTTGGGGTAATCTTTACCTTCTGTCTGATCTAATCAGTTCTGGGAACTTGTTCGATGGTTCTAGCCAAGACCTACTGCATATTAGAAAAGGCTGCAACACTGTCTTTCATGGTTTATTCTTTACGGCTACTGCAGTCACGCAAAATGTCATTGGCCTCTGCTGACCCTAGTTTTTAATAAAACAATGAGCATAATGCACTGGCTAATAATAAGTGTTTTTTAAAGTCCCGGGTCACTTACCATAACTCTGTGCCCCAGCTCCATTTGTAATTCTCCTGGATGTTTTCAGGTCATCCTGTTGCCATCTTGAGTAGTGGCTGTATAAAATAGGTCAAATTGTTAATATTCTAATGAATCCATTGCAAATAAGTCAACCCTATAATAAACGTCTGCAAAGGCCCAGTTGTTAGTAGAAAACAAAAATTATTCAAGGTAAGAAAGACTTTTGCTTTAGATTTTTAGATTTAGATTTTGCTTTTTAGATTTCTGGATATGCCTTGTTATTGGGTTTGCAATAGTGTTTTCACTCCAAGGAAGGAGAGACTTTCCTTTGAAATAGGTCAATGCCAAATAGAAAATTATATGAAGATAAAACAATTTTCAGAAATCTACAGCAATTCAGAACACCATTTTCAAGAATAACATAGGCAGTTAGATAGCTACCATGGTGTACACCAGTGCAGTACAGTTTGTTCTATAGTATCTGTTCAGGTGTGCAATACCTGCAATAAATGTGAGGATAGTCCTCTTAAAAAATTGTCTGATAGCACTTACTTACTGCTTCAGTATGGAAGGAACGCTTGAAGACTTTTAGAAGAGGAAAGCAGTTCCCTGAAAATATGCAGGATTTTTATCAGAAACTTTTGCTACCAGTAGGAAAGCAAAACTAAAAAAAGTTTAGAAAAGGCCTGAGAAGAAGCACTTTAGAGTATTTCTTATCCAGAAATGGTACTTTTGTGTTCTGAAGAAAAAAAAAGATCTTCAAACAAAGAGTTAGGAAGTAGTTTATTGACACATGCAAAGAGACTCTGTGGGGTGGACTTGAAGTCTGTCATGTCCAGTGACTCCTTGTGAGAATCGCTTCACCCGTCTCTTAACCATGCAGAGACAAGTAACAAAAATTGGACTAGTATAAATAGTAAACAGTGAAATTGGGGTGACATCTCATTAGGAAACCTCAAACCAACCGTGTAAATATAAATAATCAGAATGTAAAGTATAGTGAAGCAATGTATGTATTAATACACAAATTGTCAGAGGATCTTCCAACCCAGGGTATTCTGCTAATCCAATTACAAGAAACTGACTGCCAATCCAACTCAAGAATGTCAGGATTACTGCTCCATTAAATCTAATAGCTCCCTGAAGCAGGAAACGAGGTGCGTTAACAACTATTAAATTTTGGTAGTCCAATCAAAAATGTGATGACATCACCTTGCCCGCATCAAGAGTGATTAGAAATGTGATTATGAAGAAAATCTGCACTGTACAGCAAAGAAGTTCAGAGACAAGCACCAGGGAGTTAATATGTGGATCTATGAAAAAAATTCCTTTCTCCAAAAGATTTCTTGGCACAGCTAGTTAACAGGTGTTTTGTAAACAGTCTAGAAAATTTGTTCCCATTACAACTGAGAAAGTACATTTTTCTGCATTACGAGGAATCACTTCTGAATAAGAGCAAAGGGTGTGTTTTTTCTCTGTGACTTTATATTTAGCGTTTACTCTTACTGTGAATGATAGATTCTCACTTCAGTGGAAATCTTGAAAATAATTAGAGAAAAGGTGTACTATAATTACTGTTCAGCGTGAAAGTACCAAAATAGCGCACCCACAAGTTGATATGGTACAGAGTGTATGGTGGATAGCTTTTCTGACACCATCAAGTCCTGTGTTATTCCAGTTTTGTGCCAGTGTAGTTCCACTAAAACCAGTGGACTTAAATGCAAAAAAATACACAGGAAGAAGGAATTTTAGGTACCACAGTACATGTGCAACATAACACAGACTTTAAAGTCTCCTTTTAAAGAGCTGGAAATGTTTGGCCTTAGAAAAAACAGGCATTAAGTAATTGCCCTAAGCAATTTGACATAAAAGGCCCTGATCTGTGCTAAACAATAAAACTGACCCCTGTCTCTTTTCCTCCCTGGGAAGAGTTCATTACAGTTGCCCAAGCAATTTTTTTATCATTCTTACCTGCAACACACTTTCAGCTCTCCAGCACCATAGATTTTCTCCCAGATGTCCCTTATTTCTACTTCATATTCCCACCTGGAAATACAGATGGCAGAATTGCCTCCAGTGTTGCCAAATGTGGAGGGGATTAGGCATGGAAGCATCCCTGTCAGTCATTTGCCCCGAGTCTTTCTCTGACCGCTAGCATAGATTTTAATACCTCTCTTTTTTTTGTTCCTTTTTGTGAAGGTTTTCCTTCCTTTAGGGCTCTTCCTTGTTTTGGAGAAGCCACTCTTTCATCACATGTATGGATGGTATTTGGGGACGCAGGGTGTTCTGTGCTACAGCAGTGACAGAAATAATTCTAAAGGACAGGTGACCTGAAACATTAAATAGTGGGCAGATGCAGGCAAATTGCCTCAGTAAGCACTGTGATTGTGTATGATCCTTTCCACCTGCTAATGAATATGCATGTGGAAAATAAGAAACTATTTTTTTTAACTATGTTGAGTTTGCACTGGTAGTGAATAAATCAGGATGATAAAATGTGAAGTCATCCATTTTTAAGATTTAACAGAAAAGGACAGTTATAATCTGCTCAGGAATAAGTAGATGTTCAGAACTAGAAAGTTCCTGAATGTCAGAGGAAGGAGATCTGCAGCACTCAGTAAGCATTCAGGTCTGGGACAGGGGAAAGGGTAGTTTTCAGATAAATTTACAGATGGGACCCAGTTGTCTAAGACCATAATTTCCACAGTACCAGTGGTCCTGATGCTTCTTTTCAGTCCCACAGACTACTTTGGCAGGCTGAAGAGAACTGTGTGTAATTAGCACCAAAAAGAAATTAATCTGAGAAGACAAAAGCTATCATCAAAAGATAACATGATAAGGGAAAAGACAAGGCTGCTGATAAAACTGTAATGGGAACTGGCAGAAGAGAACCTCCACAGCTGTAAATTTTGGCATATTCTTGGGCTTTGTTAGAAGAACAGAGTCAAGCTGTGCTATGTTAAGGAATTCGACTCATATTTCCTACAATAAAGATCATAAATAGTTGAGATAACCAAATTAATAGATAACATAGTTGTATACATTATCAGCTACCACATAATCCTGGACATTAATAAAACACTTTGATACTTAAATGCTGACCTTTTTCTAATAGCATCTTTGTTTCTGCCACCTAGCATATCATGTAATGTACAAGCTCTCACAGTACTCAATTGTAATGTAAACCCAGTTAGATCTTCAAATTCAATAATCTCTTGATTATTGCACTGGTGGAGTCATATTCAGAGCAGTTTTCACACCAACACAAGCAGACCAAGCCTTTTATAAAACAGAGAAGTCCTGGTTGCTATGTGATATAAACCCTCCTCCCAGTGGTATACCTTAATAGTTTAATGCATGGATTCACTTGTTACCATGGCTGGCTTAAAACAAAGGCTGAAGTCTGGATATATCTGTGTCCTGGATTATTCTGATTTCAGTAGCTCTATCTTTTATTTAAATATTTAATAGTTGTTACATTTAAATATTATTTTACTTAGTAATATGAATATCCCTAAATCTAATGGTTAAGAGACTTGTAAAATAGTAGGGAGGCAACATTTTCAGATCCTTCCTCAAATTAAGCAAAACAGGGATTTAAACCTGAATCTTGTTAATTGGTTATTTAGTCACAAAACTGGTCTCAGAAAGATAAAGCTACTTATTGGAGAGAAGTGAGTTTTATATGATGAGGGAAGTACGCTATACTTCCCTCCAGTTTGGAGACAAGCAGAAAATTACCTTTAAGACTGAGGATTTAATGCACTGTTTGTTTTTTTTTTTCCCTTTTTCCCCTCTGTTTTCTGTTAGTTCTCCTGCACTGATGTCCCTTCCCCTTATTTGGATCCTGGTTTCAGATAATCAATCTGGGTAGCAGAGAGGCTCAGCCATAGATGGCACAGCTCTGTGTATTACTGAGCCTTGTTTTAGGAGTTTTGCCAACAGTTTTACAAGGAAAAAATTCAGCCTTCCCACAGAGAAGGATAGGGGGCCAAATTTACTACCTTGTACATCAGGGCTGTGTTTTGCTGTAGCTAGAATTTGAGCTAGCTACAGCAGTAGAATTTGAGATGCAATATTGAATGTTACAGTGGTTTTGCTGTGTAACTTCAGGCTGACAAAGTGCATACAGCAACTGTCGTTGTTAAAATCAGTGATTCACTGTGAAGATCAAAAATGACTTTTTCTTTGACTCAGGATCTTAGTTCACCCGCATAGCCCAGTGTGAAATTGTGTAAAGAGGCTTTGCCCTAAATCCATCCAACCAAATTCCATAACCAAAAGTGATATTGTTGCACAAAATGATTCTTCAGTAGGGATAATGAACCAAGCTAATCCACCTGCATTGCCTTTGGGAAAAAATAGCTTGTGTTGATGTGATCAGCCAAAATAATCTGTGAGATCTCTACCCAGTAGTGCATTATTTCCTGTGAGCTTCTTCTAGTATATTTTAGCCACTGGGTTGATTTACAGTCAGACTAAAAGTAGGATTTAGGAGCCTTGAAATGTGCAAGACCTTGAGGGCAACTAAGGATGCCTGTTTTCGAGCCCTGTAACCTCCACCATCTGCATTTGTTGGTCATTTGCCTACTCATCTCAAAGTTCTTTAGGTAAGCCTGAGGCTCAGGAGCTTGCACTGGCCATGTTGTTGCTTGCCACGCACTAAAAACTCTGCTACGATACAGACTTAAGTATCGTACCGACAGCTTCACCCTTCCTGAAGTTAAAATTCTTGGGTTTAAGATTAATAGTTCTTTACCTCACAGGGAGTAAAAGCACCCTGTGATGCAAATAAATTTTGTTTTAGCACACAGATGACCACAAAGCAAAAGTGGCAAAGTGCTAGGAATAGCTGCCAGGACCCTTAGTTTTCCTTAGTTAGAATCTTCTCTGGAGATACTCAGAACCCGCCTGGATGCATTCCTGTCCAGCCTGCTCTAGGTGAACCTGCTTTGGCAAGGGGGTTGGACTAGATGGTGTCCAAAGGTCCCTTCCAACTCCTACCATTCTGTGATTCCCTCTTCCCAAACAAGTGGCCTAGCTGCCATGTTGGGATGATGTTCATTGTTACTTGTTGCTTGACTGGCCTCACAAGGGTTGTAGTACTCTTTCCTCTATGAGGGGCAAAGCTGGGGACAGAGTATGCACTCATGCTGGAGACTAGAGCTGCCTTCTGGTCGATGGCAGATGCTTGCTCACCACTTGAGGGGGGGTGGCCTGATCTCTGGGATGGAGGGATTCCCAATTCTGGCCAAATGCTCTAGTGTACGAGGCCAGTATTGAAAATGCAACATCACTCTTTTCATTTAACGGGTCTCTTCAGAAAAGACTGAACAGACTGGATCAGCATCCTATTCATCCTGTAAGTTCTCAGTGGAAGACAGGTTCACAGTTTACAGGCCGTTAATCCCTCTAAAGAAGCACTGCTCCCAAAATAGCTAAAGGAGACAAGGAGGTCCCCAAAACAGGAATTTCTACCTCCAGCCTACAAGGGAGTCCACTTTGTACAGGAAACACTGGTGGTCAGCATGAGAGGTTAAAGAGATCCCTCACCAGTTGTCCAGGGATGCAAGTTTTGTTAAAACAGGATTTAAACTCAGTGTCTAAATAAGGCATACTTGATCTTAGTCTAAGTTTTGTATCCTTATGAAATATTAAGCATAATACGAGCATATGGTAGGTCTATTTTTAATAGTCTGTGCAGGTTTACTTCTATTGAGTCATAGCTAATTAAAACAGCTTTGCTGTTCACCTTTAAATAACATGATATATTTATTTATATATTTATTTAAGCAAACAAATCATATCAGCTTTCAAAAAAATCCACCAAATATCTTCTGAAAGATTTGACGGGGAAATAGATCTCTGCATGTTCATTTAATGATCTAAATATTATTCAGAAAAAGTCTAAGAGTCTGGTGAAGCACTGGTTGATTTTTATTATCTGGAGAGTAAGAAGGAGGAAATTTTCAGCATCAATATTTAAAATGAAAGTATTGACCTGAACACCTGTTCCACTTTTTTAATTTTTCTTTTTTTTTTTTTTTTTAATTTCAAGAGTACTAATTTTCTGTGCATGACGGAACTTGGAACAGATGCAGCAAAGCAGAAGTTAGAAGAATCTGTTTGCTCTGATTGCTGGCCAGAGGGCAATGCAGGGCTACATAGCAATGCTGAGGGCAAATGAAAAGCTCTTTCAAACTGATCAAAGTCTGCAAACCACACAACTTTTCCTTCCTGCTTATTTGTTTGTTTGTTTTCTCCAAAGAGCTGAACACATGTTTTCAAGCTTTCTGGTTTTAACAGTGAGCCAGTGAAAGGTCAGGTTTATTTTAAGCACACGTGTATTTTATATAAAGGGTAGAACAGTGCATATGCAGATGAAATAAATGATGTCATAACAGGCTACATAGCTCACGCGGGTATAAAGAATGAAACTATTAAGTGCTGTATTAAACAGCTTCATGGAACCTTGCATGCATAATTTTTTTAATTTATGTTTTTATAATCACTCATTCTTTATAACAGTACAGATTTTGCCTTCTAACTCAGCATACCAAAGCACATTGCAAACATTTTAGGAGTTAAAACTTATAACAGCACCGTAAGGTAGGAAACCAGAGACAGCACCATATTTATGGTTGATGGAAACCAAAACAAAAAGAACAATTTTGCTAGCTCTCCTGAATTTTTCATGTTTCAAATTACTTGGTATTTTTCTTTAAAAAAAAAACTTATTAGATTCCCACAGCTTAGTGGGAAGCTGTCCTAAGAGTTTCTTCCTCTGATCCTGCCAATACACAGACTATTGTCCTTGGGTACGCTTGTGCAACTTTTAATAGGGATGTGCTGTAAACTCAGGATGGTGAAATTATCTGGACTTAAAATTGTCCTGAAACCTGCTCCCTCCTTAAATTGGTTTCATAGCATGGATTATATTCCTAACCTATTTCCTAACACAGTGGTGTTAGTGGTGTTTGGTGGTCCTGATGCAGATGAAGAAGTGAACCACAGTAAAGGGGCAGGACTAGGCAAGAAGAGGGGTACCCCTCTAACAAGCTGTATAAGACTGCATACCATGGTTTTCAACTAGCTTGCTTTCCTAAAAGGTACAGGTAAGCAGGTAAAACTTGTCTCTAACCTGGACTTTGTGGGGGAATAGAGGGTGATGTTACTGACTACATTTTATGCATGTAAATGCAATGGATTCCAGGGAATAAGGAAACCTCCTAGTCAAGCTCTAATGTTACACTGCTCTCACAGCCTGGGAAACAAACTGGACTCCTAGGGTAAATACACAGTTAAAGCTTTATTCAGACTTTCATAACTCCTGAGGGTGAATTGCAGTGTACTCTTTAGTAATGCATACCGTCCCCACGCTTCCAGGTCCTTAGCGATACATGCCTTATACACTGCAGAGGAAAGAATGATTTAGAGTTGTCACAGTACACTGAGTATCAGTGGTGTGTGTGATTGTTTAGAATGGCCTCTACTTTGGATCTGGAAAGTAGAGGCCTTTTCATCATGCTTTCATGACACAGTAAATAGCCACAGGTAAATAAGTGGGAATGATCACCACTTTCCTAAGAAGAGGAGAAAGAGAGATAAAGGGTGAAGCTGTGGCTGTACTGAAACTGAGCACAGGCATGCTATTAAGTTCAAAGGACCTGGGATTTCAACCAAGAAATCAAAAGGCCTCTTACCTCTTCCAGAACAGAGCAAAGCCAAGGTGAAGGAAAATGTGAATCATTTAAAAAAACTAGTCAAAGAGGTCTCATCAAGGTTCTTAAAAATTACATGGTCTGAAAAGTAGATTAGAAGCATAATATTAGATAATAGTAGAAAAGCCAGAAAAAAGATTAAATTAGGTCAGAATTACACATCAGTCAAAGACTTGCTTACTTATAAATATTGTTGAGATCTGACAAGAAAATGTCAATTTTGTGAAAACTTTGAAGATTTTTTCAAATTTCTGGGAAGAAGATTACTTGCAAACTCTTTAAAAAATGGAGCTGTGTTTAAATATCCATTTTGAGATATGAAAGATGTGGTTTTTGATTCAGTCTTGTACTGAAGATTTCATCCCACATCTCAGAAACATGTCCATGGATAAAGCCAATAAAAGCAAGTGCATATTTCTTTGTTTTGAGCAAAAAGGTTTTCCTGATATGAAATGATCAGTCCAAAGTGTTCTCACCAGCTCTCATCACTGTTACTGTTCAGGTTTGCCAGCAACACTGAATGCTTTGCACACAAGTGAAACTTCTTGCTTGTGCTCCAGGACCTCATAAGCTTAAAAACAAACAAAATACCCTGAGAAACCAAGACAGATAAAGGAACAAAGAGAAAAGAAAAATGAAAATAGTCATGGAACAAGGAATTGTGTGCCAAGGAAGGAAAGATGGGAGAAACTAAAGAAAATTAGCTGATCAGTGGTAGGTTAACATGTCATTAGCAACCCCTGAGAAATTTTGTGTTAGATTAATAACATTAATACTGCCAGTCTCTCTCATTAAGCCCACAGTTTTCCTCTCCTGCTGTTTGCAGTATGTTTTCAGCATCTTCCCTTACCTTTCTCTGATAGATGGGCAGGGAACCAATTTGCAAAGTAGACCTGCAGGTCCAAAGGAAAAAGTGGAATGTTTCGGTAAAAAGCAAATATATTTGTAGGTCATCTCAGGAACAGCTTGCCCTCCATAAAACCCAAGAAAACACAGATGGCTGAGGGCAAAAAAAGGCTAATAACCCCTTTTTCCTGAACTCCTGGCAAAGGGTAGGAAGCAAACTACTATGTGGAAGGACAAGCAAGAAGAGGCAGGATGTTGAGTAAGACTCCTTCACCTTAGGTCACTGGTTTCCATTAAGTGCGTATTGGTAATTAGACACCCTATGGCTAGATAGCTGTTTAATGATCTACAGTCAACTGCTCCCATTTGTTCTTGAAGACACTAAGATATGCCATAGTAGCAAGCCCAAATACGTTATATACTACAGTATAGAATCATAGAATCATGTGCGCCGGAAGGGACCTTCAAAGGTCATCTAGTCCGACCTCCCCACAGTCAGCAGGGACACCCCCAACTAGACCAGGTTGCCCAGGGCCTCGTCGAGCC
>JAOXNO010000001.1:40168385-40196599 GCA_028565335.1 Limnodromus scolopaceus
CCAGTTTAAAGCCATTACCCCTTGTTCTGTCATTGCCGGCCTTTGTAAACAGACTGTCTCCAGCCTTCCTGTAGGCCTCCTTCAGGTACTGGAAGGCTGCTATTAGGTATCCCCAGAGCCTCCTCTTCTCCAGGCTGAAACTGAAAAGTATGGCTTTTACTGCACAGCATCGAAGGGCTGCTTTACTGCTCAGGTGCTCCATTTAGAAAAACAAGAGCACAATCTGAGAAGAGTTGAGTTTAACACTCATGTAGACTCCTCTTTGTTCTAAACTTTAATGGAAGGAAGTGGTCTTCAATGACATTTAGAGCAATAATGGCGCTTAGAGTAAAACAAGTTGAAAAGAGAGGGCATTGCTGCCAGAGGTTACCCTGCATACATTTTCACAATAAGCAGAGGAACACTTATCATCTTTGTTACCATTTTGCTTTGAAGATTGGTCCCAATTCACAGTAGGGAAGGGGAGGTGGGACAGTGATGAGGGAGAACAGTAAGAGGATGGCTTTAGATGTTATTATTTCTGATATTTCAGTTGCTGCATCCAAATATAGAAATGATTTCCTTTAGTGCTCTAGACCCATAGCCTTATGATTCCTTCTGAAGAATAGCACTTTTCAGAGGTGTGTCTCTTAATGTACTTGCATAATACATTTGATTACTGTTCTTCTTCATTTTATACCAATGATGTACTTGGATCTACAGAAGACAATAATGTCTGTGAGAGTTTGTGGAAGAAGAAAGAGTTTGCACATTATTTCAGAGTAGCCTTACTGTTTAAAAGTGAATTTAAGTTGCTTAAAATCTGGCCAGGTGGCAGATGACTGTAGTTGATGGCAATAACCTGAAGCTAAACTGCTTGGTGCCCAAAGTCCAGTTGGTGACATTATAGATGGAACGTGCTGAGAAACTAAGCACTGTGGAATTGCTTGTTAAGGTAATTTGGGATGACAAGAACGTGAACTGACCTATAGCCACCTGTTTTGTGTTTCTACAGCCAAATGCTGTGTTTTTCCACTGAACTCATTCCCATGCTCAGAGTTGGTGGTATAAGGCCTTGCTGGTAGTTTTCCACTTCATCTGTGATTTATTTTCTGAAAGAATGAGATGGTTATAAGAAAACTGAGGCTAAAGAAATGTCACTGTGATGCATTATGGAAATTCAATATAATTGAAAAGGAAGGAATAACAAAGAAAGTACAAATGTTGGATGAATGCCCTCCACGCTTTGAAAGGTTAAGACATGGGTAGAAAATAGCTATTTTCTTCTCCTGAAGTTTTCTTTCAGCATTAGGTGGGAAGGAACCTTACATGCTTTAATCTTTTCAGTTTTCCTACAGAAGTTCAGTCTGATGCAACTCTTCTTTATACTTTAGGGTTCTAAGTGTTTTGTATTATTGCCCCCACCTTCTGTGAATTTCCAGCTTGTAACATGCCAAAATTTAACTAGTCAAGAGGGAATTGTCTGGAAGACTATCTCTGAAAATTACATTGCTCATGTGTGTACCACTCATCAGTGGAGAAGTGTTATTGCAAAGAGGCAGTTATTTTACTTCTTATGTATTTAATTGTGTTAATATATAGTAATGAATTTTTTGCTTGTCAGCCCAAAAGATACAATGCCCCATTACTTTCAGCTGAGGAAGGAGCCTTAAGTACTCAAGTTGTCAAAAGATGTTAAACTCTATCCTTTCAAATGATTCAACGTAAGATTTATTTCAATGGAAAAAGAAACAAGACAGAAGGAAAGCAGCTCTAGAAAGAATAACTTAGCTATTGATGTCAGATTTAGCCATACAATTTGAAATTAAAAAAGAAGTTAATGGAAGGGACACATTTTTGTGAAAATTTCCATGACAAGTGTTCTAATTTTTCACTTTTTTTTTTGGTTATATTTTTCACAAGAGCTGGCACTGCCGTAAGCCTCAGCAATTCTAACTGCAAGTGAGCACATGGAACAGAGATTTATTTCAGGAGTGGCCATTACCAGATACACAAATTTGAAGAAATACCAGTGCCATTGCCTTCACTTAAAACATACATGTTCTTCGCAAGATTTCTTTTCTTTTCCTCCCAAGCCTTTATATTTTTACCTTGAATTCCATGAATTACTATCCAGTGTCACACAATTAGCAGATGTGATACCTTTTTTTTTTTTTGAGGCTATTTCATAATGTCTGAAATTCCTGAGAGTTTTCCTCTAAAAGAATAAATTCTCACTTGCCCCTCCTCCTTTCTCAGGTCGTGAAGAAGAGACATGCCTTGCTAAAAAGGATCTCCTAGGAAATCACAGATGAGCCACCTGTGCCTCTCCTGGAACCACTGTACCACTGTACTCCTGCTCATATCAGTATAATGCCCATGCATGACCAAGCAGTTTAAGTCCATGTAGCACGTCAGAGAAGCTGCTTGCAATATTACTGGCAGAATCAAAGACTGAGTTTTGTAATTTTGGCATATTTTTATCACTGCTTAATCTTAAATTATGAACCTTTTCCTAAAGTTAGTTGCCTGTTCAAACTCTTTCTCTCAAAATATTGTCAGAAGAGGGGAAGAGGGATTGAACCTGATAAATCAGTAATTCTCTCTCATACAGGGCTTTGCCTATACAATTTTGATTTCTCATCTGTTTGGAGTAACTTGATCTTTTGTTTCTCACATGCCTGAGAGCTCTGCTGTAAAGTATAACCATGGTATAGCTCATTCCAGAACTGCTTGAGGCTGATTGTCCCACTAACATGACTAATAGAGAATTTTATAATTTTTCATACTGCACAAGAGCTGCTGGTGAAAGCTGGTCTCTGGGAGCCAATGATCTAGAGTTTAACTTCGGCACCAAGAAAAAAAATGCTAGTTAGTTACTGACTTGTGGAAAAAATATTAAAAAAAACCACAACAAAGCAGATCAGGACTGTGATCAAACCACAGTCTGACTGTTATTAAACCAGTTTCTAGTATCACAAATGTTACTACTCCACAAAAGTGATCTGCTTCCCATCATTGTATCATTTTTTTTTCAATTTGGAAATACTTCTTCTCCCATGATCAGCCCGTGAGAGAACTAGTCCATTGCCTCCTTACCTCTCCTGGCACAAGAAATCCACGCTTCATCCCTTCCCTCCTGTGATAGGACCCTCACACTCCCCGCAGCCCTGTCCCATTATTCTATTTCATGGCTGCCAACTCTGAACTTGATGTCTTTGAAAAAGCAACTCAGTCCTGGGAAAGAGGTCATAGATCATGACAAAAGAGAGAAAACTGTAAATCTGAAACCCTTGACATCCAATGGATTTGTTGCAGATAAAAAGTGCTTATAAAAAAAAGAAGAATCTCAGCTCCTCAGGCAGCAGTAAAGATAAACTCTTAGGGGAGGTGATGTTCCATTGCCCCAATGAGGAGAGCAGACAAAAATATTTTGCACTGAGAGGGCAATTAGCTGAATACTAACCACTTATTCTTTGTGACACGTGTCACAGAGGTATGTGACACACCAGTGCCATGTCAAAGGAATATATAATAACACTGAATGAGTACTGGGGCTTGGATATTGTTTGCTTTTTTTCTTGTTGTTCTTGTTCCAGCACAGGCAAACACAGAACTCTTCAGATGTCAGGGTTAAAAAAAATTGGACCAGCCACATTTACATGAACACACAATTCAGATCCTTTGCCTAATACTCAAGATCATGTAGGGAAGCAAGAAACAGCAGCTGTCACGGCCCTTCCATGCCAAAATGCATATAAATTTGGGGAGTAAAGAGAAGCTGGAAAAGAAAATGAACAGTGCAAATCTAAAAGCAGAACTGTACTCTATGAAATTCTATTTTCAACTGAGGGACAGATGAGGCAGTGAGAAAGGCCCAAACTTGAGACTGGAAGTGAAGAAAAAAAAAATCAGTACTTGGAGGCAATGTGTTTGAAGTTGTAGCAATCACAACTGGATTTCAGCAGAAAGGTAGCAAAAACTACAGAACTGCAGAAGAAATATGATGCTTCAAGGAAATATAGAAGATCCCAGGAAGGAAATTTTCTTGAATGGTAATTCCATTAAAATATTGGAAGGAGGAGAAGAAAGGAGCATGAAATAGCAGAAAAGCCCTGAAATAAAGATAATCATAGGTTTCTTGAAGGTTTGGCGGAAATTGCTTATTTTACAGTAGGAACAGGGAAAAGTAATGAACACTGGGATTATTCTATCCTAATCTCACCTAATTTCCTCTCTAGGCAATACAGAGATATAAGCACTTCTAAATTGCAGCTCATAACATCTTCTATAAGTCCTCTAAAGTAAATCAGGTTAGTAGTAACTTAAAAGTTCCTGTTTCTCTCCATTTACTAAAGGAAGAATCTAAAGTGACTAGCTTAGACAATGGTATCTAGATTGTAGATGTCTACATATCATTTCTCAAAGTGGCTAAAAATTCCACAGGGAAATTTCAGAACAAAAAATGGAAAACCGAAAGCAAACACACCACAAACTATGAGACAGAACAGTTCACAAGCACCTGTTAAGTTAAAATACAAAACTGTCAGAGAACCCAACAGTAATGCCATGCTCTGGACAAGTGAAGGTCATTTGAAACATGTCTGTAAAGTACAAAAGAAGGTAACAGTGCAAAATTTAAAGAACAGAAGACTAGATTCAAGGCTAAAGTGCCCTATGAAATCCAGGTGTCAAAAAGAAGACCTTTGAGATTATTCTCCACTTCTTTCATTCATGTTGGAGAGTTTTCTTGGCTAATGATAATCATTATCTCTTTTCTCCTTCAGACTGTTACTACCAGCTCTAAAACCAGCTCTATGCAGAGTTGTAGCCTGCTATCTTCAGAAAATTTTTGTATAATATGTTAAAGAACTGAGCTCCACAAACCCCTCGGTAGGACAGAGGAACCAGAAAATAAAGCAGTTCAATGTGGAATCTAGTATGAGGCAGAGCTGGTTAGTATTGCCTTTTAGAAACATAGTAACACAAGAAACACTGGTACAGCACATCCCTTCTATTCAAACTTTGATTACAGAAATGCATCACTGATCAATTGCTTTGCAAACTAGAAAGATAGACAACCTGGCAAAGGTTAGGTAATATGAAGGATTCTAAAAAAAAAGACCTTTCAGTTTTCTCCACCTGAAGAGGCATCAGAATATTTCCCTAGTATTATCTTATGAAAGAAAGATAACATTAGAGACAGGAGGTATATCTTCATCTCAAACTCAGCCTAACATCTGGAGAGAAACAGGAAATTTACAGCAGCAGAAGCAAGCTGAAATTTTTTACCTCTAACCTTAAGGCTAATACACGTCTGACAGAACTGAAGATCAACCAAGCATTAATATGGTGGGAAGTATTAACTCCTGTTATTTGAGGGAAAGATGGAGAGTGTAGAACATCACTGGCTGCAGCCCAGCTTCAGTTGAATCTGAAGGGAGTGTATAACATACCAGAAACCTGTGTCCTGGATAGTGACATGTAGATGCCCAGATGAAGCTACCAAGTGAAAATTAACTGCTGTCAGGAAAACATTAAGAAAAATGCTCAGCAGAGCAGTCAAACTATTTAGTAAAAACACTGAGTGTCTGCCAAGGATTGAGTGGAAATTCTCTATTTTCACTAGTTATAGCTGTAATTGTGACAGCAGTGGCCTGTAAGCTATACTTGCTTGCTCTCCAGTGGGCATCCTAACCATAAAACACTGTGGTCGTGATTTCTGTCCAATACAATAAGTATTTTATGAACCCCTACAAAACAGAATAGCTTTAGCTAGAAGGAGTAAGAGAAGTTATGTCCAGAACATTTATCTGGGAGGCAGACGATGCAGGTCAGAATATTTTCAGAGCCGAGCCTGAATTTACTACACTCACAACAAGCTGGACTCAGGGGTTTAGGTCAGGTACTGCATGATGTCAGACCTGAAAAGTGTATTTGGGCCTCCTGAACCGAGTGACTTCTAGAGGTAAAAATCAACAGACTCCAACACCATTTTCAGATTTCAGTAGAGGTCCAGTGCAAGCTTTTCAAGATTTTGACCTTTCCTACCAAAGTATTTCGGGAACATTAGGGAAGCATGGTTTATTGATTTCAGTTGCCTCCAGACTTAGTCAGTAGCCAAGTACAAATATTGTGAATCTTTTTTACACTTTTTTACACAGTGACTGATGTGGTAAGTGATCAGCTTTCAGGTACCAGATTTCTGTGGAGGAACTGCTAAGGCTCTGTAGCACAGAGTGGATTGCCATCATACAGTGGGTAAGTGAGACTTAAGTTGTTCAAAGCACAAGGAGATCCAGAAGTCTGGGAAAAGGAGTGAGGAGGACCGGAGGGCATGTCACCCTGACTTGAGGAAGAAAAGTGATGTGGCAAGTGGCGAAAGGAAAGGATGTGCTCTTCAGTGATGAGAAGAGTTACCTGAATTGCATCTGTGTGCCTCAAGAATATCCCCTTTTCTGAGATATCACTGGTACCATGCTCTGAGGATCTCCCAAAGCCACAGATTGCTCAAAGCTGGACTGTTTCCATTGTTCAGAGAAATTATCCCTCCCTGTATGCCTCTGCTGCTTCATACTGCTCTCTGGGCATCTGTCGTTAGCCACCATTAGGAACAAGATGCTGAACTACACAGATCCTTCATGTGACCTTGGACAGATGCTCTAATGCCTATAGTTTAACTCCAGCACTATCTCTGTTTTCAGATACATTTGTTGCTACCCATTATTCTTCTCAGGAGGAAGGCAGTTTCAGTGATTTATCCTGAGAGGAATATCAGAACATTAACCTTCCTTCATTACTTGGTTTATACATTTTTTTCATAGCTTTCATATAGTGTTTTGCACATTGCTTCTCGCTGCAGGGCCTTTGCAGGTTGAAAGGAAGAAGTAGGTATGGATGACATGAGGCAGGAATGCATATTGAAAACTGAGAAAACAGTATACACCCAAAATGAAACTTCTGCCCTCAGTGCGTACTCCTCTGCACTTCTAAACTCCCTATTAATAGTGTTTTAAGCATTGCCTGAATTGCTGAATGAAAGGCAATTTGTGAGATGCTGTAGAGTCAATGGAATCTTTCTTTTAAATGTTTTAATTAAATAAATGCTTTGGTTTTACCACTGTCAGAAGTAATCAGATAAAAGAAGGATCTTTTTGTAAGTGGGGCAATCATTGTAGATTGAATGTCTTTGTACAGTAGTTTTAGAAGCTCTTCATAGCTGAATAAATACTAAATACTCTTTTATAATGCAAGGTAAGACGTGTGTTTCAGCTTTAATAGCTACTAACTCATTTAGCTGGAGGGTAACACCAGGCTAATCAAAGGTCACCCAAGTCCTGGTTAATGTTGAATGGGAGCTGACAGCTTTCCAGAGCAGCATGGAATTCATGGGGATTTTTTTTCTGCAGGAACAATATTCATCTGGGATTGACACAATGCTGACTTTGAAAAAGATTAATTCAAATCCTTAAAGACTCTGCAAAATCAGACAATGTTTCAAGTTTTATCCCAGGGAAGAAGTGTTCATCTACAAGGAAATTCTGGTCTCAGGCAAATTACCAAATTCCAGTAGCAATATGTGTCATAAACAGCAGTAGGAATCAGGGAACTGCTCAGACAACAAGTTTCAGGTGATGTGGTTTCACTACAAAATGACACAGGACACAGAGTCTAAGCATAATTCATGGAAGAGAAGCATGTATTTTTGCATTCATGTAAGCAAAACAATAAAAACATAAGAAACAACAAGGAAGGTATAGGAATGTTTATTTATAAAATTAAATAAGATATACTTGAAATATACAGTCTTTCACAAACACAAAAATTCTCCACTGATGTGGTAAAAGCAAAAGAGTATGTTCAAACACCAGCTCTTAGTTTTCAAAGTACTCTATCTGACTGCATCATACGCTTTGATTCATATGATATATTTTACTACTTGTAAGAGTCAAAGTTCATTGTTCAAATGGGTGTGTGTACTCATGGTCTGGTAGATGCAACTGCCTTGATTGTGCATCCAAAGTGATTATTCTCCCCTGCAGACATGCGGAGTTAAAGTGAGTGTACATGTGAAGATATGCAGCCTATTTTACAATTGTAAAATGTTGCCCAGAACAAAAATACACTTTTTCAATAGTACTTGAAATAGTTATCTGTAATGTACTATTACAACAAAGATTACTGCTTTTAGTATGTCACACACACACATATGCACACACACACACATGTTCTCTTATAACTTACCTTGACAGATACCTTAATACAATGTAACATTATATAAATAATTATAGCGGATTTAAGATC
The DNA here is from genome assembly GCA_028565335.1 of Limnodromus scolopaceus. Classification (NCBI taxonomy): domain Eukaryota; kingdom Metazoa; phylum Chordata; class Aves; order Charadriiformes; family Scolopacidae; genus Limnodromus; species Limnodromus scolopaceus. Next base: position 40,176,669 of record JAOXNO010000001.1, read on the forward strand.
AGGTCAAGAGGAAATGTGAAACTCATCAGTTAGGGAAAAAAATGAGTGGAAATATCATACGATTAGAAAATAATTAAAATTCTAATGAACCTATTTCTGACAAGGGTGTTTGTCCATGAACCCATGGAGAAAGGGGATGTTCTTTGAACAGATAATGAAGTAGAAAAAAATGCTTTGCCATGTGGCTACAAAGGAAATTAAAAAGATTATATATCAATGTGTAATAAATGTAATTACATAGGTTATGCAACTGCAGGGTAGAATATAACCATAAATTGTGAAGTCTGAGACCTACAGCTATCTAAACAGCCTACTGAAATTCCTTAATCCTCACTCTGTCAGGCAGTAAGAATCATTTTCCAGAACAAGAACTCCAGGACTGTGACTACAATCACTGTGGAAGAGGTGACCACTGTACAGACCATACCTTCAGGGATGATCCTTTGTATTTTTAACTCCATTTATAGCACCAGTCTGTATTTCCACAGCACTGAATTTGATAAAATTAGTGAACTGAAAAATGGTATGTAAACTTCATAGCTGCCAATCTCCTACCTTTAAAAGCAGGTATCATGAGCAGGATTGCATACCTTTCTGTAGCAGAGAACACAGAAGGTCATTAAATTGCTTGGGTAGAGGGAAACAGTGATTTTACTTTTACTTTGTCTGTGAAATAAATTTGTTATTTTGTTTAATTGAAGTTCTATGTCATATTTAGAATTTCTAAATACTTGTACTAAGGACAGAAAAAGAAACCAACTGAAACTAGTATGATTCAGAAAGGAGAAACCTCATTAAAAAATCTTAGCAAATCTTTCCTTTTCATTTTAACATATATTTTTTAATTAATTATAGTTGGCTAAAAAGTTCCATCTTTTACAGCTTAAAATTTCAGCTTTTGAAACTTATGAGGAAGGAAATTGAGTGGCAGGGGTTGTGAAAGCTTATCCTGTAGAACTGTCAGGGTTTTGCTTCCTTCCCAGCATCCTCTCTTCCCTTGGTCTCTGTTTGGTGTCATTTTTGCTTGTTCCTTTTTTATAACTACGCTTCTCTTTAGTATATACCCTCTCAAATTCTGACATCATCTCTCTTTGCTTTGCATGACACCCAGAACACTTGACTGCAATGGGCTTCCCTGAATCCTTCAGTATCACCATGACTAGCAGCACAGAACCTTGGAACACTGGGAAGCTCAGAGTATCAGGAACAATATCAGAATATCAGTTTTTTCTTTTCCATTTTCCTTTCTTCCCCATCTTCTCTCCTACCTTTTCTTTTGGCTTCTCATTGATGATTAAATAGAAATGTTTCAGAAAAGAGAACATTTCCTCCCTCAAGTATTTGTGCTGGTAGTTAATGCATATTAAATCCAAAGTGTCTTCAAATAGTTCTCCTTTGCCTTTCCCCTTCCCCAGTATATTAGAAAGCTGCACTAAAACAATTTGTAGATTAGTTTGTAAAGGGCAAAGTCTCACTCAGGACTCTTTTATTCCTGATTAGCCTGACCACATGTTCAATAAAGTGCAATTATAGATCTGCTCAGCAGTGAGAGTGTGAGAACTCAAGGGAGGAAGTCATGACTCGATTTTTTTTTTCTCAAGTATTTTTCCATTGCAATAATCAACAGTATTTAGGTTATCATAAGAAAAAAAGTAAATCAACAGCATTCTTGTTTTCTACAAATTTTTACTTTTCACTACTTTCCCTAGTTTGGGTTTTGATGGTGTTGTTTTGGTTTAGCACTTTCAATATTTTTGTTGGGGTATTTTTGATATAAATCTCAAGGCTACGAGTGGAAAGGAAATGTTTTCTTGCACAAATGAGTTGCTGTATGCATCCTTTCTAGTGGTGCCTCTTCAGAGTTAGATTGATTGAATTCGCAGAGGCATAGTCAATTCCAAACACAGCAGGCACCTGAATTACTAGACAAGGGTATTGTCCTACTTGTCCTCTGCTGTTGTAGTCCAGTAGAGTTAAAATAAGAAAAATGTGCAAAAATTAGTCTACTGTCAGTCGATTTATGTGTTCCTTAAATAGTAGTAAACAAATCTCCCTTTTATATAGGTCTATTTCACCATTTTGACAGGAAAGTAGCAGAGCCCACCAAAACGGAAAGTAGAACTTATTTAGCACATTTAGCACAAGAAAAGTGTACCTTGATTTTCAATAATTTGTGAAGATCTATTATAAGTCATAACTAATGATCTAACATCATTCCCTGAACTACCATCTGCTGAGGGTGGTAATTATGTAAGAATAGCATTCCCAGTATGGTGGGACTCTAGCCAGTTAGCATGCAGGTAGTGTGGGAAGCAGCCCTTCACACAGATGTTAAGTAAAAAATAGACTGTTTAGAGTTATGTGTGATGATTAGGATCACAATAAGATAAGAACCCCATTCAAATAAATAACAGAAGTCTTTTAAGACTATTGCCCAAGAATAGTTGCATTAAATATGTACCTGAGATATTTGAGACAGGAAGGCAATACAACACAGCAAGAACAGGACAGCAGTTTTGGTACTGAGGTAAAGATGAAAGGAGCTGTTGGTTCCTTTAGCTTGCAGCTCATTTGTTCCAAGGTCAGCTGTATCTCAGTAAGTTACTTGAACAGCACATACCTTTACTACTTCCGTTTGCTTGCCCAGGGATCCTTGCACTTTTTCAACCCCAAATGTTGTCAATTTAATCTAATCTAATCAACCAAAATAAAGTCCTGGGCCTAGAGACAGAGTTATATACTAATTTGCACTTGAGCAACACTTGCTGTAATGCAATTTTGCTGGTATTGTGTAGTGGGCAGCTCTGGTGGCAGATGCAAAGGATCCTTGCTAGCCTGCGGCAGCCAGCCTTGTCACTGCCAGCAGCATGCAGACTAGTCAGAGACAAATGCTGTCAAGCACAGCAGACAGCTGATGATAGCAACACTTGGTCCTGTGGCCTGTTTTGCCCACAGCAGCCCCCTGCAAAGGTAAGCTGACAGCTGACAGTGTCAGGAGAAAGGGTGGGATACGTGGCATGCAGGCATCTGCAACTTAAAGACCTTTCTTATAGCCCTTCCTCCTTGGGGTCCTTTGTTTGGGCACCTTGAGCGACACACAAACAGACTTTGTAAATAGGGTATATACAACTTAAAAGCATAAACCATTTATTTATGAGCTTGTGATTTATGAGCTCTACGGCCAGTAGAGCTAGGATTAGGGACCTGCTTCTAGGCTTAGCATTAGTATGTTCATCATGAGGTCTGTGGAGGCCAGACAGAGCTCTCTCAGGAAGGGAAGGATTGGCCCTTGCTTCTCCCTGGAGTTGACCCTCAGTGTTGCTGACTTGTTGTGTTCCAGCCCCTCATTTTTTTCCTGTAATATTTTCTACTTTTCATGTTCGTGTTTTTCTTCTTGAATACTTGAGCTGTGACCTAGCCCTGTCTCAGCAAACCTGTCTCTCCAATTTTACCTTTGTTAACTGACGTGACTCTACTCTACAGACCATTTCACAGCTCTTTTGCACAACTTCACAATTTCTTCAGCAGCCTCAGCCAAGGTTATGCAGCTGAGTCAATACTAAAGTTGAGCTGAAATGTGGGGAGGGAGATGGTGTTACAGAGGGGGCTACAGAGCAGGTGGTTACAGTTACTCAGCTGTACTGTATCAAGAGTAGAGCTTGGATCAGGGGCACTGAACCTTTTATTTCTTTCCCAAAACAGAAGCCATTACTGCTCTCTCTCCCCTTCAGTGACTGCTCTCCAAGGCCCTCTAACAACAGCAGCAGCAAGCTGGCCCCATGAAACAGACAGCAAAATCCCTTTTTGTCACTAATGCTGAAAAAAAACACTAGTTGCTTTGCTTGAATCTTATCATGGCTACAGGAGCTGCAGTCACTAGCAAGGCAGTATGGTCAACATGACCTATGACAGCATACAGGAAGCTTAGGGATGACTTGGTGTTTGAGGTCCAAGATTATGTAGGGATGATAGAAAAATAATCAGTCTCCTCTTGTTCTCCAAGTATCTCTGAAACCTAACTCCTGCAAAGAACCCTTTTATCAAAGTTCCTCCAGCTGAGCACAATTGTATGCAGACAAAAAGTAATTCAAATTCTATTTCTTTTTCTTGGGGAACTGCTTGCCAGGTGGGTGGGGATGATCATCTCTGCTACCATCCTGGTTACTTAAGCATCTGTTCTTATCAGTGAATAGAGAGCAGATTTCCCTTTGCAGGACTGGCACAAAAAGAAGGAAAGACCCAAGTCTTTGTCCAGAGTCATCTTCTGAAATTCAGTGTTATAGGAAGCCAGAGTCAAACTCTCTAACCTCTAGTTTTAGATGTGCTAAATGGTTTTATGGATAAACGTGATTTTTGTTGCGTGAATTAAACTTAAATATAATCATATCTTCTGCTTCAAGGCATAGACTGATTATTGAAAGAATGAAGGAAGAAGTTCTGTGCCTCAGTTCATGCGTTGCATAATGCCGTTGGCTAAATATAATTAATGAAGTCTTTAAAGCACCAGATGCTAGTTGCTTCAAGAGACAGAGAATAAAACAATAATCTACTACTATTTGCCTAAACTAATTTTTTTATAATTGGTTGGTTCAGGAGAGTTTTGTTAGGCAGTTATTTACCTGAGGAGGTCAAAAAAGTCAAAATACCTTTATTAATCTAGCATAGAAGAAACATTTGGGCTTCACTTTACAGTCACTGAAGCTGATGGGAAATTTGCCAATTATTCCAGTGGCAATAGAATAAGGCTCTTAATTGGAAGCATGCAAAACATGATCAGGAAATCCCAATCTTTAACATGCAATTCACTGGAAATTCTCTTAGGTTTTAGAAATAATCTGATCAAGACTTAGAAGAGAAGAAACTATCCAAAGTCAAAATGTCTATATAACAAGCTTCTTTGGCTTCACTTGTTTCCTCAAACAATTAATTCAGTGCAAAAGTATTATTCAGCATAAGTGAATACAAGGATTTATTTTAATATCTTATCTAATCAATAACAATCCCAGTCAAACATAGCAAATTTTGCTAGTTTAAGGCTGATGTCAACAGCAAGTCCATCCAAAGCCTGTATGCATTTTTCTTTGTTAATAAAACGGATATAAATGTAATGTCCCTTACAAGAGCAAAGGTATGAAAACAACCGATAGCAGAAGTGCTTTACTGCTGGGAGGTTTAAATAAAGTGCTACTGAGTTCCCAGACCTTTACATCTCACCCGACAGGGGTCCAGTGCATCACCTCCTTGGAGGCCCCTTTGCACTGCACAGCTGGGAAGGTGGCTGGATTTAGACACCTTGCATTATGTATACTTTGTAGGTTTTGGAACAATCTTTGTTATACCTTTCTTTCCCTTTCCCTGAACTGGAGGGCACAATGTTAGGAGGATTTAGATGAGAGCATAAGGAGCAGATATTTTGGATTCAAATGCATCTTGGCACACTTTCACAATTTGTTTTTGGGCAGCTGATTTTTAGTTTAGATTTTACTGATTTTTAGCACCTAGAAATTTCAAATTATATATGCGCACAGCTAGTATTTGACAGATAAGAAATAGCTGAACTAGACTTAAAGTATTTTTATGCTCTGGCAACCCAAATGTCAGTTGTATAAAAAGCATATTTAGCACAGTAAATCCAGCCTTCTCACCCTCCCCACCACTGACACCCCCCACCTTGTTCTACTGCTTAGAAACAGCAATATTATACATGTCCTGGAGGCCAACTGGTATCTAGAAATATTTTCCAAAATATTGCAGCCATATGTGCATGTGTTGAAAGCCATTTTCTCGGGCAAAAGTAAACTTTATGAATGACCCATGGGCTTTCCTTTGTTCAGCCTTGCTGCACAGGGAAGGCCAGGGGCAACACTGACACCTTCTGATAAGAGGTGGGTACATCCATTCCCTTGCTATTATAGAGAAGCGGGATGCTCACTCTGCATCTGCAAGAGTGGGTGGTTCTCGCATATATTTATATTCTATTTCTGCAGTTTCAGGCATCTCCCCAAGTCCTTTCAAGTATTGCATCTTTTTGCTATTCAGCTTGATGGAAGTTTCAGCTAAAAAGAGATGACAGAGAAGGAAATCAGAGGGATGAGGGCTGGCAAAGGCGTCCCCTGGCAGAATCTCTAAGAAAAAATGCAACTCTGTTGCTTCTATGCCGAGGTATTCTCATTTTGAGAAGTTCAGTTACAGAATAATGCCAAATGTAAGTATTAGATACAGTAAGTCATCAGGTCATCAGTAACTGCAGGTAAAGACCCTGCAGAAATAGGCTTAGATTTGTTTTTCTTAAAGAATCATTTATAAAGAGACACAGATTTAGCTGCAGAGAGAGATATATAAGATGGTTAAAGGAGCAGATAATAAACACAAAGGCTTGGGCTAAGCGAAGAAAATTTTACTTAACACAGATGAGTTGTATATCATTGATTATGGGGAGAAAACCCCAAATAAAAGACCTGCCTGTTCAAGAATCTAAAAAACGATGTTCACTGAAGTTGAGTGTAATGGGATTCCAGTTGCTGCAGGAAATCTGGGTAAAATAGAAGGCAATGATTTTCCATTCTTATTACCATAGCCACAAAATCCACTTAGCATTAGTAACAATATTTTGAGTCTCCTGTTTGTGTTTTATCCAGGCAAAGTACAGGTCTGAGATCAGTGCATGGTAGAAGTGTACATTATAAATTATAGTAAGACCAGGTAACCAGTGGTGGATTAAGAGTAAATGGGACTTGATAGACTCAGATCAATATCCTGCCCTTATTGTCCCTACACACGTGTATCACAACAGTTCGGTCTGCATATAGCATTCAGATCCCTGGCAGCGTAGTTTCCTTCAGCAGCTGTCCATTCCGGAGATGGACAACTGGGGGACGTATTAAGGGATGCTGGTCATCTTTCAGCCTATGCACCAGAGATGCTTTCCAAAGGAAAGAACAGGAAGGGATGGTACATGCTGCATTTCATCCTGACATTGTAGCAGGGCTCAGCTGCAATATATATATATATATATATATGTGTCTGGCAGCTGCAAAACACTTCTTTCTATCCCATAAAAGAAATAAATAACCTTATTTCTGGGATGAGGCATTGCAATTATATTTCTCCACTGATAATCTAGGTCTTAGGAGCTCTAGAGAGCAGGGGTTCTGAATAACAGCAGATAATTACCTCTTTCTTCAGCTAAATTGCCATAGTAGTCATGAAAACTGTTTTAGTTAACTGAAAGGGTCTAAGGTTTTTTTAAGAACATCTATCTTTAATAGCCTAAATCCAGAATTTGTGAGTCTATTGACATCTCACAGCTAAAACTTGCTGGAACTGCAAACTTTTGTGTCAGCCTTAATCTCTCTGCAAAGATGAAAAACTAACTTGACTAAGTCAAGTTTAAAAGCAGGACTTGATTGGCAAGGAGGAAAATGAAATGCATTAGACTATATAATCAAGATGTAGAAACTATTTCACTACACTGGTTCATGTTTAACTTTCTTAGGCTTTTCTTTTTCACATCATTCATTCATATCATTATTTCCATAATTAATTTGTACTGAAGCACTCATTTTACTCTGTTTGTGCATGTGGTAACTCCAGTATTGCCTAGAATTAGGAAAGAAACATCCTTCTAAAGAACAGTTAGAGTCAAACTCCAGCTGTTCAGCCTTGCTGAGGACTGCCTCAGCAACATCTCCCCAAACCGTAGTATCAGCAGCAGGGTATACATTCTGCTATTTGTTAATTGTCTCTGTGAAGAAAATCACTAATCCTCATTGCAGGAATTTCAGAGCAAAGCCATCTAACAAGATAAGCATTGGGAACCTACCAAATGGGCCTGATTTGTGCGGTAAACTACATCCAGTAACAATTTTAATAAAAGGAGTTTGCTTTTTATGTGTGTACTCTGCCTTAGTTTGTCTTCCATTCTTTCCTATACAGCTTTTATGCGAATTAGGCCTGGATATGAAAAGTAAGCTGTCATTTCACGGACTGGTTTTTATTGCGCACTTGCATCACTGACTCTGATACAATTGCTGCAGCTGTACACGATTTCACCAATAACTTTTTTTTTCACAAATTACATTACTTCCTTATTATTCTAATGAATACAGTCCATACAGTCATATATACCAGAAACATGTAGAAACCAATATTAGCTTCTCCAAGTTTTTCCACATAATCTGCCTAATGTAATTAAACCATAAGGAGTCAGTTTATTCTCTGGTGTAAACTTGCATTTTTTAGGATGTAAGGGGTGTAAGAAACATTCATAGTCCATAATTAACTCTGTCAAAATTTTAAAAAACATTTTTAAATCATCTGGAACATAACAGCCACTCTATTGAAAATTCCTTTATCTAAGTCCAGTATTGCATCAAATAAAGAGAAATGTAGATGATGTGTCACACAGTATTTCACACATCAGCAATTATTTAGTTTTCAATTTACAAACTGTTTTATTTCTATGAATTCATCCAAATGGAGAAACAAGGAAGTTGCTAATATTAACAGATGCAAATCTTTAAATCAAAGCACTCAGCATTACACCCTTTGAAAAATCCAGCCATTTTTTCTGTCCAACAGTTAGAATGACAATGATTATGAGCTAGAGCTGCCTGCCTGTGATCTTTGGAAACTAATGTCACATGATAATGAAAGATGGCAGACAGAGGTAACAGTTATGGAAAAAAAAAAAAATACAGCAGGAACTAACCCCAGGAGAAAGTTCAAAGTATTGTGTTAAGCAGCACACAGTAAAAGTTGCCAAAGTCAGTAGAGGACTAGCAAGCTACAGACAACTATTAGACTGGGCAGGATCCCAGCCGGCCAGAACACAGTGTCCCTTGCTGGGGTTATGGTAAAACTGGAGCAATGTCAATATACCAAAACTGAGACAGTTGGGGGTACGGTTCACTAAGTAGTGTGTAGCAGAGCCTTTCCATTCAGTTTCCTGCACTGTACCTTCTCCAGAAATGCAATGGCATTTGTATGTGACATAGAAGAATTCAGCATCCATTAGTCTGCCATCATAGACTCCCAGGTTGGCAGGATAGAGCAATGCCCCTTCTAGGGTCATATATTTTTCATTCCTCTTTTAATTATCATAAATGCTTTCATACATTTCTGACATTGACAGAGAAAAACTGCAATCTCAATAAAAGTATTGAACCCTGAAAATTAGACTCAAATTTATGTGGCAGTTTAAAAACATAATACCTCATTCCAACAGACACACATTTTGGAAGTACTGGCAAGCCATTACCTGATTAGGTTTCTCGTGATTACAACACACTGCTGCACTATCTAGAAAGAGTTCAAAATGACTCAGTCTCCTCATTTTTATGATGCATCATAATTTTTTTTTTCTTTTGTTGCTGTGCCTCCAATATCCTTATAGCCTAATGTTTCTTAATTTGAACTTATTTTCCAGGTCATCAATTCAGTTGTCCAATGCTATTGTCCTAAGGATTTACAACCAGATCATTGTTTCTCAAGTACAATTTTTCTTTTCTTGTAGTCTTACTTCAGATTTCTGCAATCTGAAACCAATATTTCTATTGTGGTCGAATAAACTATATCACTCAATGTAATTCTGTCACAGTGAGCAAGCCCAATTTTGATTGATAAATGTTGAGATATTTTACATAATGGAACAAAATGAAATAAAATCAAATCGAATTGAACCAGATCAAATCAAATTAAATGAGAGGACCACCAATCTCAGAAAAAGTTGAGTTCTATTTCTCTCCCCAGAAACTTATCCTTACTGCATTCATTATTCATACCAGGAATAACATAAAAAGTTTAAAGTCCAAATCGAGTAAGAGGGAGCCTTGGCTTTTACTTTCAGCTCTTACCGTACAAACTGCTTCGCTACCAAAATTTTATGTCCTCCCCCTCATTCCCATGTCAGACCAGGGTGCAGAGGGATCCCTCCAGGGTTACTGATGCAGTCACTTCTCCCAGGAAAGAGGAGCTCTTGGTTCGCAGCCCATCATCTTCTGGGACGTGCAGAGATGAGGCATGCTGCCTTCTCAGCAGTAGCCAAAGCGCTTTTTCAGAAGTACCCATAAGACTTCCAAGCTGGTTTTATCAGTGTACTGTTTTTGGCTGGGAAGTTAATTTTCTTCATGGTAGCTTGTATGGGGTTATGTTTTGGATTTGTGACCACAACAATGTTGATAACAGACCCACATTTTAGCTGTTGCTGAACACAAGGTCAAGGCCTTTTCTGTTTCTTGCGCTGCCCCACCAGTGAGCAGGCTGGGGGTGCACAAGAAGCTGGGAAGGGACACAGACAGGACAGCTGACTCCAGATGACCCAAGAGACATCTAATATCATATCACATTGTGCTCAGCAAAAAAAAGCTGGGGAAAAAAAGAGGAAGGGGGACATTTGGAGATATGGCATTTATCTTCCCAAGTAACTCCTAGGTGTGATGGAGCCCTGCTGTCCTGGAGATGGCTGAACACCTGGCTGTGATGGCAAGTAGTGAATTAATTCCTTATTTTGCTTTGGTTGTGCACACAGCTTTTACTTTACCTATTAAACTGTCTTTATCTCAACCCACAAGTTTTCTGTTTTATGATTTTCCTCCCCAATCCACTGAAGGGGAGCAAATAACAGGCTGTGTGGGACTTCGTTGCGTGCCAGGGTTAAACCACAACAATCAGGGACAAAAAAGATTCACATTTAAATTTCTTCTATGGGGAATAAAAAAAACCCCAAAAACTCAAATTAGCAAACTTTTAGCCTCAATGTGCCAAATTTAAACATTAGAACACAGAAAGAAATAGAAGAAATACTGTGGAGAATCTAAAAGATCAATGTAGGTAAGGAGAATGATTCTGAAATTTAGAAAGGAAAAAGAGATGGAAAAGAGTCTGTGACTCTTCCAAGTATAAAGGAGAAGAAGATCTAAGTTGTGAGGCTGTGTACAGAGGATGTAAGTTCCTCAGAGACTAGACAGATGGTCCTCTGCTGGATTTCTTGCAACTAAATTTTTTTAAAAGTACATTACAAAATTTGCAGCTACCAGCAAGTAAGTAGTCTCCAAGTGACTATGAGATATCCCTACATGTACGTTTCTTAAATCTATATGCTACCCCTACGTCATCTGAGAACACTGAACTGTGCCAAAATGCTGTGCTACAGAGAGATAGTAAGTACCAACATACACAGGTGCTGTTTCACTCTGGCCGAAGTTCTGAAGCCAGAATTTTTATTTCAAAGGTGAAAAAAGAAAATTGCAGTTAAAATATTATTTTCTGGGTGTTTTCAAACTGGACCTTGTCCACTTCCCCGTGTCCTTGAACCTATCCATCTCTTTCAACAACCACATCTGTTTTGAGTGCTCCCTCTTCAGCCACCACTGCTGGAAGTCCTGTCTGACCCTTCATGCACACAGTAGCACTAAAATAACATTTTTTTTTTCCAGTGGCAGGGAAGAGGAATAAGGAAGTAAAGTTAAGGGAAAGAACCTGGAGCAAGCACTCCATGGTTCAAGCCTGCAGACGCAGGGAAGGCTGCCTGTCATGCAAAGCACCAGCAGCAAAGCTTCCAGACAACCCTGGAGCAGCAATAAGGAGGGAGCTGGCTAGAGAGGGTTTTTTCACAGATGGTTCTGCTGAAGCAAATTGAGATTCACAGACTTGATATCTCACAATACTAGATGTAATATGAAAATTAATCCAAAGGCATACAAGAAATTAACGAAGTTGGAGGAGAGACACTCTTATTTTTATGTAGGGATTGGGTAATGATATGTTGTCTTCTTCTGGGTAGCTAGGATTTGACAAATTGGGAACTACAGCAATGAGACTGAAATGCAGTTGGATCATGAACAAGAGTTTTGGCCAAGGAATCACTGAGAATTCTGGTAGTCTTTTGGGCACAATTGCTGATAGACTTACAAGCAGAAGTGAAATGAAGATTATGAAATCAAAGTTGTGTCAGATGTCAGCTAGGTGACACTAGAGATTAACATGACACATGAACTGAGGATAATGCAGCTGTGTCTATGCTCTCAAACAAAACATTACACTACAGAATATATAGAAATTGAGTCATGGTGACCTTTCTACATGACATTATCTCACCGACTATAGTCTAATTTCCAGAAAGTAGCAGTTCTGTTTTCTTTAGTCTTCTGTAATTAAAGTGCTGGACTAAAAATTGGATAGACTACTACTTGATCAAGATTTCTTTGGCACAGTTTTCCTTTCTAGTGTGTCTGGATGCCTTATTAATAGCTTTTAGCTCGTTTACATTTAAATTTAAGTCATATTAGATTTCATGTATTCCATTGATATACTAATCTGTTTCTCAGTTTATGTCAATTTGGGAACTTGCTACATCCCTGAATATTTTGTGCTCAAATTAAAACTGTTTAAACATGACAATATTTTATGACATGTTTAACAGATTAATTGCAGAAGTTTAGTAATTTCATCGTGAACTGCTGAATTAATTTATCAATATGATTTTGCTAGTACTGTTATTCATATTCCACATTTGTTGTAAATATACACAAATGAGATAGTGGAAAATTAAAAACAAAGACCTGGAGTCAAGCTTCATTTACTGCAATAGCTTCAGGTGGTCTATCTTTCTCTGGAATCATGTGGATGGAATAAGCTCAGTTACAATGGTTGTCAAGTTTCATCCACTGGCTGGAGGCTGTTCGGTTGTGAGTAGAGACAGCTGCAGGACCCCACGTGCTTTCAAATTCCCTGAGTTCAGGAGGGGATTTCCTCTCAGCTCCTGATTTTGGAGATGAGCACAGATATTTACAGGTGATTGAGCTATTACAGTTGCAGATCTTGTGGTGCCAGAATGTTGGATTTGGGGACTTCTAAGATGGGCCATGTTTGCCCTCCAGTTGTTCTATGCTTTGTATGCTACAGAAAGGTGCGTGTTACTTGGGTATGTTGCAGAAAGATAATTTGGCAGACAAAACTCCCTTTCTCAATTTACACCTTCAAAGTTAAAGTAGCTACCTTAAGACAAATCAAAATCTTTGGCTTATGGGGATAAAAATGGAAAAATAATCTCTTCTTAAAAACAACCCCACTTTCATATCTTTCACATCTCCATGTACATAGGTTTTGGACAGCATCTTTAAGTGAGAAAGTCTGACCTCCACTTTTTTTCACCTTTACAGTGATGGACTGACAAGTTTCAAGTTGTTCAATCTATTTGGCCCTTGCTCTTTCTCTTATATTCCAGCTTCTTAGCTACTCATTCAGTCCTCCTCACTCAACTCTTACATAATGAGGACTCTGATACAATAATTTCCAAGACACAGGTTACATAGGAAAGTGGAACCTTGGAGGATTTGATGGAGGTGGGGGAAAATCAATAATCAGAATTAAAAAAAAAAGTAAAAGGTAAATTATTAAGCTTAGGAAGATCTGTTCCACATCAGCCTGTCCATTGTAGAGCAATTTAGTATATGAATTTATGCATTCATAAACAGAGAACAAAAAGGCAGCCCAAGCATATAGAAACTGTTGTATCACATTGTGCAAGTGGTTCATTATCCCCAGCTGCATCTGAGCCTACCTTGTCAGCCCAAATTGTGGAGGAAGTTTGCTTACTGGTTTGTTTCTGATCTTCATTTTTCTTATGTTTGAAAGGTTTGCTTATTCTGTTTAAAATATCCTACCATCTGACACCACTGACCTGGTAAAGCGGAAGGGGAGGTGTGGGTGTGAAGGCTTATTCCAGGAAGCCTTTCCAGTGGCTGCACTGACGTTGTGCCCTGAGGAGTTTACCATTCCTTCAATCAGTTGGTTTTAAAGCCTGACAAATTCACAAACATTGTATAAGAAGGACTCAGCATACCCTCTGAATAACTTTCTATTTTATTTTTAGTGCCCTTGAATCAAGTGACAGGTGGGAAATGGGAAAGGAAGTTACACTGGAGGAATATTTTAGAAATGTCCATAGGCTGTCAGGAAAGCCCTAGAAACCAAAGCTTTCAACTACTTCCATTCCCTGCCCCGCCTCTGAGCCCTTCTACTTCCCAATCATCATACGCAAAATTCTCACTTAGAGGAAAAACTTTGTGGCAAAAATTCTAAGGTTGCTGCAGACAATAGAAAAAATGTGGGTTCCTTGGGGCCATGAGGCAACATGTGCTACTCGACCCACTTCACCTGCCTAGGACCTCCATATGTAGAGGGTGGTGCGGAATAAAATTAAGTAGCACTTCGTAGTAACTGCACGGTCTTAACAAAGGGTTAATAAGTAATTAATAGTTACAGGTATGAACAATACTTGCCGTAGGCAGCTATAAGCCCACCACTTCAAGCTTATAAACTGGAGAGATAAGTAACCTAACAGCCTCCTGGGGTTTTTAACAACTGATTAAAGATTTATTGAAAGAGCTATTCATAATTTATTAACTCTATATAAACTCTTATATGTACTCTTAGATTAAAAGTGTGATAGAATAAGCTTATGATAGAAAAACAATTTCAGCACTTACATTAAAAAACCCTCTATTTAAGTAATAGCAGTAAAAAATAAAGCTTGTTTTGTTTTAAGGAGGGGGAGATGAGAGGGACAAGCTGTTCTGTCTTGTGGAAGTAAAATACAAGATGACATTTAAAAAATCATCTTATTTTAAATAAAAGGCTATTTTAAAACTAGTCTTTGAAATGGGAGGAACATTAAATATAAAGAAATGAAGCTTTTAAGGAGAGGTGGGTGACTGACAGCTCCAGAAGACCTGTCCAAAAGGGGTAGGATGGATGTGACTTGCTGTACGATGCTGAGACAGCATTGCCTCATTTCTGCACTTCAAAAGCATGTTCCTCACTTGGTCTTTGGTTTCACTCTGGAAAGAGATAATACGAACAACAGTGTCACTCATTGTTTCACAAAACATTGTATAAAAATATTTGTCTGTAAAATATCTTACTGTAAGATGTCTTTTCTCCTGTTGGCTGATGTACACAAGAGCTGGAAGAGAACAAATTGTTTTACTGCTCGTCAGCTCATGACATTTATTGTGGTTGTAGATGAAAAGTGATAACGAAAGGAAAGAAAAAACTTTACGTACTGGGACAAGAGGAAGGTCAGATTAATATTATCTGCCATATGGTTCCTGCCCAAGAAAAGGAGAGAAAGAGCTGAGGGTAAAAGGGACAAATGTCATTTGTTGCGTCAGAAAAACAAGTCTGAAACAAGTTTACTGGTATTGTTCAGCACATAGACAAGCTGTGACACCGAAAAATTTACTTTCTGAAGCAAACATGGGGGTTTTGTTGTTGTGGGTTTTCTTGGAGCCACGTGGTAGCTTGCCTCTGTCCTGTCCCATTTATCTAGCTGCTGATTTTTTTAAAGTATGTTCTTGTAAAACGACTTTGCTCTACAATATGACATGGCTGTATGCTTTCAGTATTTAATGCAACCAACAAAATATGTTCTTATCTTTAAAAAAGTCTATTCAGCAGCAATTCCAGGAAGGCCTGAAGACCTCTAAGCTGAACCCTCTCTCAAGGCATGTGAACATGTATGTCAGGCCAGCCATGCCTATGCTGATGCATCCTCTATGGGCACAGAAATTGCAGAACAAAGCCCACTGGGTGCAAATGTGCCTATCAGTGGAAATCTTTCCAAGTGCCAGTCCTCATCAAGGGTGTGCTCCCCAAAGCTGTGCAGTTCTGCAGCCTCTTTACTGCTCTGCAGCCCCAAAATCGCCTGTGATTGCTACTGGCACTTCTGGTCGCAGAGCAGAAAAGATAGCGAAATATTACGCTGTGAATGCATGGGAAGCATTCTCCACAGTGAAAGATCAGAAGGCTGGATATAAAAATGTGTGATACCTGACTAGTGTGGGCAGGCGCAGAGATGCCAGAGGAAGGAAGCGCAGAGGAAGGGAGGGCAGAAGGGCAGGAGCAGAGCAGAAGGTGGCATAGCTGTACACGGTCACCTTGTCTTGGCCTAGGATGAGCAGGCAAAGTGATGAGAGATGGAATTAGTTTGCAGGCACCTGAGCTCTCAGTACTGACTTATCTCATTTAGATAAAAAAAAAGTTACTTCATAGTCAAGGTAGATAAATAGCTCCAGAAGAACCTCTGGCCTATCTTTTGCGTCTTTCTTGGCATTATATGCTTACAAAAGAAATAAGGATCTAATGCTCATAAGAGTCCACGGTGAGTAACTTCAGTGTAGACAATTACCTTCCAGACTTTCACATCTGGGGTGTATATTGATCACACACAGAGCCATAACCCCTACTATCTCAGTAAATAACATAAGTGGCAATCCCAGCAGGGCCAGCTTTGAATGCAGGGCCTCAGTTATTCATGCCAATCAAACTTCTTTGAATCCGTCTCTGGTTTGTGTTTTCAAATATCCTCATACACTTTCACTGCTAAATGCAGCTGTTCAAACTGCAGTTTTACAAATACACAGGAATGCTTTGTCTCTTAGAAAATCTGGGGAAAAAATAAGATAATAAAAAGTTAGTTGCATGACGAGCAATTTAGATACATATTACCTGTCTTGTCCTCCAGTCTTTTAGCTTCCTTTTCTCAGTTTATGGACAGAACAAAAAAATGTGAATTTTTTTTTCTGATTGGGTAATGAAATGAAGTTGGAATATACATTTAGTGTTTCTGTTACAGAAATATTCACCAATTTTGTGCATCCTTTTAGTCTTATAGCTACAGTGCAACCAATGCACTTATTTTTAACCATGTTTATTACCCAACTCAGCTGTCACATATAAGAACTCAGTCTCATATGTCATCTTACCACTATCCATGTGTCTATCCGTGTGTGTTAGTTTACCTTTAAATTTGTTAAAGAAAATTAATGTATTATTAGTACAAAATGGATCAAAGTGTAATTCTGGTGCTCTAGAGGCATAAGAGATTTGATTCTGCACCACTGAAGTCAATATGATTGCTGCCGTGTACTTAAATAAGAACAGGAGTGGGCCTCTGGTCATTTGGGGCTTCAGTAGAAAGAGAGATTAGAATAAGGTTAATTAAACACAGGATAAATCATTGAACTAAAATATAAGGAAAGGTAGACAAGAGAGAGCCTAGAGAAATGCAAAGTGTGAGAACAGGATTAATGCAAGTTAAAAAAAAAAAAAAGAAGACAAATCATATTTTCTACTATTTTGAATTAAAAATACAGATGTATAATACATATGTATTTACTACATACCTGAACTACCAATGGTTTTCTTTAGAAAATCTTTGGTCAGAAAGAAATGAAGCAATGAGTATAAAAACCCCAGGCATTCCCATTTACCAGAATCAGTGACAAAAGTGAAGACATTGACCAGATTGCTAAAGGGCAAGGTTCTCCTCCCCATCAACTTTAGCGCTTTTTTTTTTTTTTTCCCCCCTCCAGTAGTGTGATTTCCCCTGAAATTTTGGGGAAAAGAGGTACTGAGTATCACTCAATAAACCAGGCTCAAGCCCCAGGTCTAATCAGGATTTCTTCCTAGAGGCATTGAATCCATCTGTACATTTGTCACACTTTTCTGCTCAGTTTTGCTCTTTGCATTTTCCCGTTGGTCTCCAGATATGACTGGGGTAGAAGCCAGAGCTGTGCTGTGCTTCTGCTCTTCTGGCCCCAATGGGCTGTCTTCATTTCACAACCTGGGAAATAGCACAGTCTCTGAATACGTTTTACAACCAACCATGATACAGAAATATAGGATTTATGTTTAGGTGGAGATAGAATAATAAAAAATAGGGTTGGGAGAGAGATGAAGAGGTCACATATCCTGCAGAAAGACCAGAGCAGTCTACATCTTGCTAGACCTTAGAAGGTCACCTGACTTGTTCTAACCATCTTTCAAGAAGAAAAAAAGTCACACTACCACCACAAACAACAAAAAAACCCCACACCATAAACTTCTCCAGACAGCATTTTACTATTTAACTATGTTGCCTGCTATAATGCATTTCCTAATCCTTAATCATTTTGCAAATTAAGCCTATTGCTTCTTATTCTAGCTAAAGTGACTATGACAAGACAGTTTATCATCATAATCTTTGAAACTAACCTTCCATATATTTAAAGTCTGCTGTCATGACTTCTTTACTCTAAATTAGATAACTCAGCTCCTTTAGCTCTTCTTCAGAAATCATGTTATTTAGGTCTCGTTCTTGGTTTTGTTGGTTTTCTCCAATTGGATCTTGTGCTACAAAGTTCTTCCACTGCATCTTTATCAGATCCAAATAAGAGGATTATTCCACGTCTTAAAGTATAGGTAATTGTCCGTACCAGTGTGATATTCAACGGTTGGATTTGGTTTTTTTTTTCAAAAGCATGATGTTTTAGATGTGTTCACCCTGTCATCCACTACATCTCTGAGCTCTTAGACAGATGCTCTCTGTTCTGTGTTTGTACAGGTGATTATAAATAAAACTTCACATTTATCTTTACTGAATTGCATCCATTTTCCAAAACCACTTGTCCAATTTGTCAAAACGATTTTGAATTCTAATTCTGTCATTCAGAGTGTTTGTACTTCCCAGCATGGAGTGATTTGCAAGTTTAAAAAACTATGTTCTCTACTCCACTGTCCAAGGCCATTAATTAAAGTACTGAATATTACCAGCCCAGAACAGGTAACTCCCTATTTCCCCCAGTTTGGGAACGTACCATCGATGTGACTCCCTAAACACATTTTTCCAAAGAGGAAACACCTTCACGGGGCAATATTTCTTTTCATTTTCATCATGGCTGTAAAATCATTGAATTCTGCAATCTGTAGGTCCTCCCCAATATGTTCTCTAATTCATTAAGTTTGGTTTGTGGATGAGACTAAGGCAGGAACTCAGAGATAACAATTGATTACAGCTAAGGGTTATTTATTTGTTTAAGGGTGTGAAAAACAAGAGAATGAGAAGAAGCTCCAAAGAGGCTAGATGATCTCTTCTAACCTTCATGCTCAATATCCTGCTAGTATATCAAATTTTTGGTCACATTTTTATTTGTGGCTCTTCCTGTCCCGATATGGAAGCACCAATCACACTATGGGTGCTAGAATGATGTAATCCTTAACAATAATATTGAAGTAATGTTATGTGATAGATTCATTAATTTGTTTTCTGCATGGCGCCAATAGACTTTAGTGCTTAGTAAATACAATCAGTTAAAGTCTTCTTTTTTTTTTTTTTCATATTTTAATTCACAACAGGTTATTTGTACAGAGAAAGAAAGACAAGAGTGATCTGTCATCTGGAAAACTAAAAAAATTAAAGATAGCCAACCCTGGAACTGAATTTGTTTGCTTGCCTTGTTTATGATCAACGGTATCATGAGCATGTCAGATAAAAACAACAGAACATTTCAGGGTTTTTTTACCAGGAATCATTCCTTTAAAGTATTTTTGTTTTGAGTTTGTTTTCATTCCACATATATATTTCAAAATGGAAAATCGTAAATAACACTTCATATCATGAAAGCACTGTTATGTACAAAAGGAGAAAATGAAATGAAACAGATAGGTGTATCGGGCATGAGATTCTGATCATTATGTGTGTCTTACTCTGTATTTCCTGTCGTTAATCAATCACCTTTGACAATAGGTAGGTAGGCCATTGAAAATAGTGGACATATATTTATATTTTTAAACACATTCAACTTATGCAGAAGCATGAAGCAGTGCAGACTAGTGACCAGTATAAATGCAGGGTTTTATTACTGCTTCCTACAGCCCCTTCACCCTCTGGTATTTGCAACAGTCACTTTACTGCATTCTGTTATAAACTAAGTTGAAGGCACTTCTCCGCAGAGTAGTCCTTTTTTTTCCTCTGTGTTTATACATTGGTTAACACAATGTAGTCAGGACCTAAAATGGAGCCAGTTGGGCATCAGAACCAGTGAAATAACAGTATCAGTAATAATATTTTCAATCATTATTAGAAGTTAGATATATGGCGTACTGAAGGC
>JAOXNO010000001.1:40199193-40274343 GCA_028565335.1 Limnodromus scolopaceus
CCCAGCCTTCCTGAACACCTTTGTCCTTCAGGGATTCCTCCCATGGGACTTTTCCAACCAGTGTTCTGAAAAGGCTGAAATCAGCCCGCCGGAAGTCCAAGGTTGAGGTTTTGCTAGCCCCCTTCCTTACCTCTCTAATAATTGAAAACTTGACCATTTCATGGTCGCTAAGCCCAAGACGGCCTCCGACCACCACATCTCCCACTAGTCCCTCTCTGGGGGAAAAAAGGGAGCAATACACCGTAGAAACACAGCTAAGAATTTAGGAATGCATATGTTTTAAGCAGTGGAGACAATGAAACTCAGGACAAAACTGTCCGTGGGAAAGAACAGCTTCTCCGAGTGAGTCAAGAATGGGTGCAGCTGTAGAAACTCTCTTTGCAATACAGCATAAATCCAATTTATTGAGCTCAGCACTGGGGTAACTGGATGAAATTCCAGGGCTAGCAACAGAGTATCTGACTAGATGATAAATTGGTGCTTTCCAGACTGAGAATCTAAAAATTTAAGAAATCCACAAGCTGCCTACTCTTGTAGGAAATGAATGTCATTTACCCAGCATGTGCATGTGTATCTAGAAGTTATCCTCCCATGGGTAATGGCTAAAGGTTCCTATTTCATTTTGTTTACAGTCAAATGCATTGTGAGTTAAAAGCCCATTCAGAAATGTGCTTCATTCTCAAATAAGTTGTGCTATCTCTCTGGCAGATGAACATTTTAAATGCATGCAAATACTAAAGGACAAATTGTGATCCAAAATTTGTCCCACTGAAGATAAGGCAAAGTGGCAGCAGATTATCTACTGCCACTTGATAGTGCTAAAGACTACTGCAAGCGTAGCTTTTTATTTGACTAGAAAGATGGTTTTAGTTTTATGTTTTGTACATCTTGCACAGAAGCCCAGTGTTGTGTAAATGTAACAGGGATAATTATATAATCTGAGGGGTAGACAGTAGAATACATTAATGTTTTACACACCACATGGTGATAGCTCCAAAAAGCAAGACTTTCTGTTAAAAGCAATGAAGCAAGGGGAAGAAAATAATAAATATGTGGAGTTATTTTTATGCAGCAGTCAATGTTTTAAGGTATTTAATACAGATGCACAACAACGTATTTTGAAGTGACTCAGACATCTCCTCAAAACTTACAGCAGTGCCAGCTGTCTTCAGCACTCTGTGAACCTACAGAATTCAAAAAGCTTTTTTATAAATAACTTTAAATCTGAAAACCTATCCATTTTCATTTTAGAAAACTGTTTTTGCAGACTGAAAGATTAGTCCCAAATGGAGAGGAGAAGTCTTCAAATCCTCTCACCAAGTGCATTTCACATCGTTCACCCATACACATTTCTGAAGAGAATCTAGGTGACAAACTCTTACCCTGTGAGACTGTCAATTCCAATCTATCACCTGAAATACATATATACTTTATAAAAAGACATACAGAAACCTTTTTCTTCCTTTTTTCTTTTTTAAAACTCTGCAGTTGCACTGGAGCTTAGTGAAACTTGAATCCATTAGTTTTTCTCACTGTGAATCTGTTTCTTTGGGCCAAGGTGAAACAGGTTTATCCCTCCACAATCCTTAATTCCATTTCATTAAGGGGAAGACTGTACAGTTTCCAAAATAAGGAATCGGAGTGGCAATATCCGTTTTATACCACACAGCAGGTATTTGTGCTACGTTGCACAAAAAATATAAATATATAAATTATAAATATATATTATTAAATATATATTATAAATATATAAATTGATCTTCCTGATTGAAAATTCAGCTCTACTAAAGCGGAAAAAATTCAGGCAAGTCTCCAGGGTCCTTATGTCCATTCCACAGTATGTATGATAGAAATTCACAAATAATGATATTTAACTTCTCCAGAATTCTGAAGGCAGTTCTGTTCCATGCTAAAACACCCTTGAACCTTGATTTGAAGATTTGATAAAACCGTATAAGCATTTCTGATAGAATTCTGTGAATGTTTTCATATTCTCATTCTAGAAAAAGCACATTTTTCATAACTATGAGGCTCATAAAATATTCCAGTTTATGCATTGATGTTCAGTGTATGTTTTTGCATGTGAGATTAGCAACTGAGTAAATCATACGAACAAAAGAAAAGTATTTTCAAAGAGCAAATATCCCTATTTGTATCCCAGGATATTTTCATTGGAACCCTGATGGAAAGTATAATGAGCTTCAATCAGGGAGATTTGTTCTTTCAGCATCTCCAGAACCAGCCACGGCACACAACGGACTAGACATAAGGAGGTGGCCAGAAAAGCAAGATATACCTCTGCATGTTCTCTGCTCAATTATTGCAGAAGTTGATAATCAGTGGAAGAAGCAAGTCACTTACAGAAGAGAAAGTTCTGTCTTTGGTAGGCAAAGGCAGTCTTGGGGAACTGTGTTCAGTCTCTGATTTTATGGAAGAGCTTCTAAGTCCTGATGACTTAGCTCCAGACTCCAGAGTTTTGCACAGGTAGCCACCATTTCCACATGTCTCATGTTCCATGCCATCTCTCCCAGCACCTTTCGGTTCACAAGCATAGAGGCAGAAGTAAATAGTTGTTACCTGGAGCACAATGATGGGGGCAATAAAATGATAGCAGAAGAATAGTCCAACTACTTTGCCCATAGCTGGCAGAGGACTGGGGATCTGGCACAGAGTGTGGCACAGTGTCCCCTTCCAGGTCAAGGCCTTCTAAGGTACTCTGTGACCCATCAAGTCCCCTTCAAGCATAACACAGAAATGAAGGGAAGGGATACTCTTCCTGTGAAGCATGTGAACACTCACAGCCAACTTTGCTGTTTTGAATGAAAACCCAAAGACACAGAGGAAGCGAAAGATTGACCTCAAGCAGAGGAGGAGGGATATGCTGTTTGGAGAGCATAGGAGAGTGAGGATGAGGCAGTATCTCTCCTAGGAAAGGGGAAGTGGAGTGGGACAGTTAGCACTGCTGTTCTATGAGCTGGTAGCATGGGCTCCACTTCTCCCTGAAACCTTAGGGATGCCTTTTCCTACCTCACTGAAGGAGGCAAGATACCTGCTAACATCAACTATTGCTGATAAGCAGGGAGGCAGAAAAAGGGAGATGGTGCCACTGTTGATAGGAAATTAGAGTGCTTGGCATTGCCTCTCAAGAGTTGCCGCTGATCCATAAAGCGAGGATTGTGCGACAGCATTGTGAGCCAGATAATTTGGTCTATGCTCAGAGGGAGCCTGAGCCAGCTCTGATCACTCCTGTCAACAGCTGACAGTCATGCAAACTGGTGTCAGTGACTGCAGATAGCATATTGGTGAGCACCATAACCCAGACAAGAAGAAATGAAGAATTCTGATGCAGGAATGGGCATGGGTCTGGCACTGTAAAAAAAATCCTGTGCGCTAATACAGAACAAAAGAAAACACTGAGCTAAGAGCCAAGTATTAACCAAGAGCCAAGTATTATGCCCTGAACAGGGGACAGTTCTGGTGGAGACCAAAACGTGATCATGATCATGCAGCTGAAGAATAAACTAAGCAGAGGCAGTGATGATGAGGTTATACCAATGCTGCAAAAGCAGATTTAATTCTGGTGTTTTGCTTCTTTGGGGAGATCGGTTTTGCAAGCTTAATGATGTTCTTTGAATATAGTTGTTCATAGAAGTGTTGTATGATAATAAAACATGGGATAGTGTGAAGTACTACCTTGTTAATGAGTATCTGCTTATAGCAAGTACTTAGCTCAGTGACCCGTTTTCTCATTAATTTCCCAACAGGCTCAGCAACTACGCCCATAGTAGTGTGATTTATTGTAAAGAAGTCTTATTGTGCAGTACTTTTTCCCAGGGCAATTTTGATAAGTGATTTTATTTTATACCATTAAATCAGTTTAACTCACAGTTTGGAAGAAACTCTTCATACCCTGTAGAACTGGAACTGTAGTTTAGATGGGTTTGTCTTCCGAATAAAAGACACACCAAATTGATACTATTTCACCTATGTTTCAGACTACAGCTAGGTAGGTATGTCCATACCTGAAGCTGCTCTATATGCTGCAGCGGTCCATACTTAGTACTGTGATGTTACAATGACAACATATAACCATCACAACCCAGAACTCCAGTCCTGTTTGAGTTATGGTTTGATGATGGCAGGTTGGCCCATGCATTTCTAGTGTTGGTTTATTTCATTCCAGAAAAAACTCAATCAAAACAGGTGTATTTAATCTATATTTCAAACATTCTATAGTTTTCATTTTGCTTGTCTTTTGTTGCTATGCTAATAAAAGAAAGCTGATGTTCTGTAGTTTACTTATTCAAAAAATTGTGAAACAGTGTGTATTTGACTAATTTCCCACAGTATCTTATTTTCTGCTTTGTGTTTTCCCCTGCTTTTCTCATCATGCTGATCCCAATGGTGAAACTTGTAGTCAAAGCACTGAACTTAGTGCTACAAGGATCATGAATTCCTCAGTGGATAAATGCAAACTGTTGTTCTCGCTTTTGTCTCTATTTTCCTGTTTTATTATAGACCCATATTTTCATGTACAAGTTCAGCACAGGCTTGTATGTAAAGATTAGATCGAATCCAATTTGTTTTTGTAGCATTCTGCATACAATATTTGAATATCAAGGATCTGTCTGAATGTTAGCTGTTTAAATATATTCAATATCTGTGCAGCATTTCAGAAAACTGATCTATCTAAGGGCATGTGTAAACCTCCTACTGAATTGTCATTTTTTCAACTGCTGATTTTCAGGCATGACATAATTAATTCTTAGGAGGAAAACTATAGAAGAGAACAAAAACCAAGGAGTTGTAAAATTAAGAGAAATACTTCTGAATTTTCACTTATATCTTGTAATACCTCCCAGAAAATGTTTCTGGGAGGAATTGCCATGAAGTAGTCTCAAAGGGGTCTGTTAAAGGGAAAAATATGCCAACTTTGGAATTTTAGGATCCCAATGACTGAAACAAAATTTCAAACATTTTGTAGCTCAGGGTTACTATGACCTCCTTTCTAAGGGAAAAATGAAGAACGGAAGGGAAAAGTTCAGAAATAATTGCTACTTTGAAAAGACAATGGATTGAGCTGCTTAATACCACAAAAACCATTGGTTAATAAGACCCCAGTGGTAAATATTAAAAATTTCCACTGAAACTTCTTCAAAATGATTGTATATCAAATTTGTTAGCAATATTGCACTCTCTAAAATACATGCATTAGATTATAGACACAGTCTTAAAAGGATGTCCATGTATATATCTGGTCCTACTTTTTTGTGAGCCATCTGTTATTAACATTATTGTCCTTTGTACTTTTTAATCTGAAAAATAACACCATCTTGAAGGTAGGAAAATAGCCTTGCAATAGCCAACACAATTCAGATTTGGGAAAGTTGGAGTCTGCACTTGGCTTTCTGATTGACTGAGGCTTTGTTGCTTAAAGTCTTTGTTTCCCAATCTAAAATAAAGGAAAATCAATATGTCCCTACCTCACAGGGGTGTTGCAAACCTAGATTCATTCATATGTGGCAACTAGTACAACATGATGGAAACTCAATACAAATTGTTACATATATTCTGTTACCCCCAGTGGAAGGCTTTGGTCCATGAAATTGCTGCCATACAAGCAGAGCTGGACAAATTGCAATGGGGAAAGGAAAAAAAAAAAAAAGTTTTAGCCCTGAAAATTGAGGCTAAATCATGAATGTTACAAAAACTATGACTTGAATTTAAAAAACCTCTCCTCTCTCCAGAGGAGATGCATCATGTCTATACGCATGGAGACAATTAAAAAAAATAATAAAAAAAAAGATACATTATATTTATTACTGGGTAATTTACTCAGACTAATTTCATATTAATTGTTAAGAAAATATGAATACTTCACTGAGGATTATAGTCAGCTGGCATGTGTAACCTATGTCTCTGAAAGGAGTTCATTTTAAGGTTCATGTTTATAGAGTACCCTCCCCAAGAATCACCTTAGCTGAGCCCTTTCCCTGGGGACAATTGCTGTTGTTGCCACTGTAACATACAGGAAGATCTTTTGGCCCACTTCCATAGAAATTTATTTTCAGTTACATCTGCCAAGGTATCTCTGCAGAGGCCCTCCTAGTTTTGCTGCAGCACTTTTTCCTTGACATTGTTTATGCTTCTTATCCATGGTTTTTGGGAGACTATTGTGGAGAGTGGGGTTTGGAGGCTTGGAGTGGGGGATATTCCTGTCAAGGTTATGGACTTTCTGTGCAAAGGGGACAATGTTTATAAATATTAAATATTATATCTATAAATGCCTTTGGTGGGTTTTCAGGAAAACTGAGAAAACTGGTTCAGAGGAGAGCTCAACCTTGTCCAGCTATTTCCTATCAACCCCTTGCAGATATTGCCTGCTAGAGCCTTTGAATCTCATATCCTTTTTGCTCACTTTGAGCCTGTCCTAAAGGTGGATCAATCCCCTTGTGATTTTCTCCCTCCACAAAGTTTTGTTGTGGCTGTGTCTGTCAATGCCTTTATAAGTTCTTTGTGTCTTGAGATGGCCATTGATCCTTTGGTCACACAGTTTTGGGGAGGGGATACTTTGCAGGACGTGCAGGAGAAGGGTTGTGGTGGTTCATGTGGCGACGAGCAGCTGTACATCCCTGCTGAGGACACAGGTCCTTCAGCTGGGGATGTAGATCCTTCAGCACTGTTGTGATGTGCTGACAGTGGTGCACAGTGATTGCCTGAAGACTCCTCATTGGGTAATACCAACTTCCTGGTGGCCTTTGGTCTATGCAGACATCATGAACTATGCTCTGGCTTGCCATGCCTTTGCCCAGGCCAAGAGACCGATGCAGAGTTCTTACCAACTCCCAAGCAGCCGTGGCAAATTCTTTCAATGGATTGCACTGTGGACATGCCTGCCTCCCAGGTACATGAAGCAGTGCTTGCGGTGGTAGGCATGTTTACAAAGGTGGCTATTTTTGTTCCACTGAAGAGGTTGCCCCTAGCCCCTTTGACCTGGTGGTTTTGTTTTTTTCTGCAGCATGCATTTTACTGCCATGTGCTGCCATGGGCTGCGTGGGGACAAAATCAGTGACCCAGCTCACTTCCTACTGGAGGCAACTTTTGGGTCTGCTGGGGGTGCAACGCAGTCTCTACCACCCATATGACCCACAGTCAAATAGCCCAAACAAGAGAACCAGATCCCGGAGCAGTATATCTGTTATACACAATTGTCATCTGGATGACTGGCTTCACCCGCTACCACTGACAGAATTTGTCTATAACAGCAGTGTCTGCTCTTCTAAGGAGCAGACCCCTTTTTATGTGCAATATGGTCCATCCCTATGACCATCCAGCTATGCTGGGACAGCTGTCCAGGCGTTTTCCCTTGAGGACTCCCATCAGTGGTTGCAGCATATACATTTTTTTCCTCAGGAGCAGCTGGAAAAAAGCCTGCTTCTTACATAGTCTGTGCAGACAGACATCTGCAACCAGCAACGGACTTTGTCGCGGGGGCCTGTGTTTGGTTGTCCAGTCCATCCAGTTGTGCAGTGCATCCTTCTTCTGGGTTCAACTACTGTTCCTGGGACCATATAAAATTGTGTACTGGTTTAGTCCAGTTGTGTTTCATCTGCAGCTTGACATGGTCTCAAGAGTCACCCTGTTGTTCATACCTCCTTGTTAAAACCTGTCCACCCAGGCCCCTTCCAGCAGCAACCTTGACCTTTGCCTCCAGTGATGGTGGTCAGAGGGAATAACACATCTGGGCTATTTTGGATTCCAGGGTATTGTGGGGTATCTTGCAACATTTGATTGATTGGGAAGGGCAGGATTGATTTGGTGCAACTATAGTGGGAATTGCATATATATCTATAAGCAGGAGTCACCCAAAACTGAAAGCTGGCTGTAATTAGAAACTATAGAACTTTTTGTAAGATTTAATAAACCCTTGACATTACGTGATAGAATTCATATCTTTAAAATTTGATCAAAGATCTGATCAGCTATGCTGCAGAGAACAACCATGTTACATTAGGCATGCAAAGACAATTCTTGCATTTCAAGGGACAAGTGGCATCACTATCTGGCAGAACTATCAGTAGTTATTACACTAGTAAATGCAGTGGAAATGGAAAGAAATTATCCATATGTTGCGGCGCAGAAATTAACAAGAGCGTTGCATCCAAAATGGTAATTGGCAAGCAGGGAAAGGCTGAAAAAGTGATGTATATTATCCTGTTTAAGGTGCATTTTTTAGTGTTATGAGCAAATTCTGTGTCAAGTAAACAACACAGAAATAAAGGGAGAAAAAAACCCCAAAAGTAACATGCAATGAGAAGGTGTTATAATTACTGTAATTTAAACATCTGAATATGACATTGCATCTTTGAGATATCCCAAAGTTAATTTTCAACTAGCAAAAAGCTACAGAGAAAAATAAATATGTACAATTTGCAATATTGTACAGATCATTCTGAAAAGGGGAAAAAGGAAAAAAAAAAACCCAAATGTAAATATAAGTGCGAGCTATTATTTTAGAAAGGTTTTAAAAAGCATTGCTGTGCAGTAGTTTAATATTCTTATTCTTAATAATACTTGTGGAGGTTGGTTCTTAAAAAAAACATAACTTGCAACCAAAAGGCCTGGTTCTCCTATCACATCCCACTTATTTGAGCTTCTGCTGTGCTGTGAAATAAAGAAAGAGAACAACTTTTCCCTCACTTGAATTTCTCTGTCAGCTGAAAAAGCCTCCCTTGGTTATGAACTACAGTGCCAAAAAGGGGAAATGCTCATCCAATAAAGGCAGCACAGAGCTGGGCTCTTACATGTTGGCTCTCTCATCTCCCATTACCAGTTTTTGCAATCCATATTGAAATGTGAAAATAATATCTTGTTCTTTCTTTTGAGCCATGGTAGCCACTATTGAGATGTGAACTTTATCTGGGGACTATATGAATTTGGCAAGGATATTGACAGAAGAAGGCCTTTTTTGCTGACTCCAAAGCCATCTTTAGCAGAGACATGTTTGTCATTCCTGCATTTTCAGAGCGTAAAATATATGCCAGTCCCATGAAATTGTTCAGTATTAAACACTGGTGTCAAAGTTGTTTCCTATAGCTATCTAGTACATTGTTACAACAATGGGCATAGTAACTGTCTCATATCTTCCTTTTCTTTATAAAATTCCTTAGAATTGTTAACATCCCACACAGAATTTTGGGGAAAATACTTGAAAATATTTAATCTTCTCTTTATATTATTTATGCAAAGTTAAAAGCTGCAGGTCCAGAATAAATGTTTTGACCCACTTCTACATACACAAAAGCTCATCAGTGATTTTTTGAACATTTTTTCCTCACTTGTTATTCAGTTTTGTGAAAACTTTTACTAGTGCAGTATTCATTTAATCTAAGATACTGAGTTTTCCCTCTATTTTTAATTTTTCACAGCTAATCTTAAAGAAAGATATGATCATTTAAAGATTCTAATATTTTGAGGAATATTGATGAATTATTATTTTAACTATTAGTCATTCTAATTTTTAATTTTTTTAAACCAAATTTTCTTCCCTGTACAGCAGACATGATGCTGTCAGAGCCATAAACATTCAACACAATACCCAAAGTATAGCTGATCTCAGAATACTTGACTCATAAAAACAGTAGAGAAGTCATTTTTCCATTGTCAAAAACAGGTTATGAGGATAGTTGCTTGTATTCTAATTACAAATTCCTCTTCTCAGGTTATCTGTAAAGCAGGCAGTGATTTCTGCTTTTCCTCTGAGCCATGTTGCTTTCCTTACCACAGCAGTTTGCTGCTTATTCATCTCCTATGTCCTTTGTTTGTGTTCCCTCTCTGATGCATAGATCTGTTCTGCTGCTGTATAGTAACTTGCACAACTGTTCCCTCATAGTCCTTAGCATATCCCGCAACATTTAATAAGTAAAAAAAAAATTGCCAAATACAGCAAATTTCTATATATTTTTCTGAGGTCCTGCCTGCACATTCGGAAAACTCTATTTTTAGGGGTGAAAATGTAATAAATTATTTCTACCATCCACATGCCATTTGTATGGAAAATGGTAATAATGTTAGAATCAAGTGAATTTTTTTTTCACCAAAACTGTGTTTTGGTAGGAATTTAGGTTTTAGAATAAATGATACTGTTTTCCTAAATATTGAAAACCCAAACCCAAAGAAATATGTAGTCGTTTCTGCTTTTCCTGTCCCTTCTTTTTTTTTTTTTTAATTACTTGGACAAGAAAAAGCATTAAAGGCAAAGAGTTTTTCTACAAAAATACAGTACTTTCATAGGGGAGGCAAACATTTTTCATTCATCACTGAAATCAGTCTCCTGAATGAGCCTAGTCAAGGTTATGGATTTCTTTCTTGTCTACCATTTCCTCTCTAAATCTTTTCTCCATACCTTGCTCTTAACTGCAGTCTGACAGTCTTTGAGAGGCTCATATAAACAAGGCTTGAACGTGAATGGTAAGCTGAGGAAATCATGGAAACCTTACCCTTGATATTCAGCTGCCTGAATATCCTGCAGAGCTGCAGGAGCAATGACTGTGGAAAAGAAAACATACAGAAGACTGATGGAAACAAGTTTATAGGTGAAAGGACTTAGGTGGACGCAGGTGTTTGGGATGAGTCCCCTTCTTGTTCTTTCAGAGGAGCTGCGGGGATGTTTCCTGCCTTTGCAATCTGATTCCTGGGGGATGTACATACCTGCTTCAGAGATACTGGACATCAATTCTGTAACCTGCCTTTACCTTCACCGTTTTGTTACTGTCACCTGGAAATATATATGTGTATTTAAAATGAGAATAACAAGTCGATATGAGATTAAAAACAGTAGGAGGAATAAAAATCTGCTTCTGAAATATTCTAAGTGTTTATCATCAGAAAGATTTTATGTATAACTTTTCATGCTCATAAGATGTGAATTTTAAAAAAAATCTAAATATTGTCTATAGCTATTATAAATCCAGGTAGTAGAAGCATTTATTTTTTGTTTATATTAATGTATATTAATCCCGCATTTCACAAAACAGGGTATTTTGTGAGCTCAATTAAGAAGAAATTAGACATAATAAGAATAATATTATGTTTTGTCTCTTAGGCACAACTGTATGTTTTCAACCTTTTCAGTGTCTTGCATAAAAACAGCAGAGACCATATTAAATATGCAACCCCAACTTTGTCAAATTTTTATTGCCATGTACATAACTGCCAACTTACGAAATATTTTTTAGGTGTTTTAAAATGGAATGGTAAAATAGTCACTGTTAATTAAAACTGATGTTTATTTCATGTTGTAACCATGCTGATTTTAATTTGTGAACTGAGACTTATAAATACATGATAAACTACTATACTAGTAAAAATAGGCAATCTTTCAGACACCTAAGCTATTCTTGAGTTCTACTTACAAACCTTAATTTACTTGCACTCCAAGTCTACAATGCATGTCCTTCTGAGTATGAAATACGTCCTTTATAATGCATTCCTCCAACCTGCTCCCCAGCCCTTTTCTGCAGATACGTGGTGTTCTCTTCAAGCTTTAAAAAAGATTTCCCATTTAAATCAACATCCATCAGTGGTTTGGAACCCCTCTCTGCTGTGGGATTTTGTCCTTTCCTTTTGGTTAGTGTTATGTACAGGCAAAGAACAGAACAAGGACACCATGTTAGATTTATAAGGAAATAATGTCAAAATGGTTAATGCAATTCACCAGTTCAATAAACTGGATTACATTTTAGTAGGACAAAAGATCAACGAAAGCCTATTTATATTCATTGGGTGAAGGCTGTAACAGCAACCACATAATGCATTCCCCGTCTTTGGGCTCATTAGCTGTGCCTATTAGATTTGTTAGGTATCATAACATCCAGATGTTTCTGGACAGCTCAGATGACATTTTATCCATGTGCAGATTAAATATTAATGGATAGCAGGTGAAGAAGTGCAATAACCAGTCTTGGGTTTGGAGCATTTTCAACACTGTTAGGGTTTGGGGTTTGTTGGGGTTTTTTCCTGCCTTCTTCTCATGTTTCTCAGAATGCATGAAAAGACAGCAAATCACCTTCAGGAAGCATGATTCTTGTGGAAGTAAGTGGCATAGAGCAGTTTTCTTTCTCCCTATGTACAGTACCTTCATATGTAGAGAAGAATTCTTACCCAGGGTCCACATTATCCAACAAAAAAGCTGCCAGCTTTTACCTAGAAACCTCACTAACCTCAGGTTGAGCTTTCATTTAAGCTCATGAGCACATAAACATTAAGTGTTACTGGTCCCTTCATGGTTCCTTTTTGAACCTTTAATGCAGGATGTGTGCTTGTAGACAGGTGATTTTGAATGATGACATGTTCTTGCTGTTTTTCATTGGGAGGATTTGTAAGCAGTTTGGGAGTCTTTCCACTGTTCTTGCTCTGCTGAGTACCAAACACTCAGTTATGGCAATTCTGCTCTTCCTTTCTTTTCTAAAGTATCATACTTTGTAAAAGGTGATGGGAAGTGTGAGATTTCAGCTATACCAGTATTCTTACTACTGTAGAATAAATGCTATACACAAGGCACATTTTAAACCGTGATGGTTCTGTTTCCTGTTTTTTTCAAATATTTCTATTGGAAAAACTCTGATCCTAAGTCATTAACATAGAAAGACCCTTTTGCCTTCTTGTCTGTTTTCTGCAATATTTTACTTCTCAAGTTTCCTCTCTGGGACATATTTGCAATTGTTATGCACCTATAATTTTTAACTGAAACCAGCGGAGCTATTCCAATTTACAGCAGTTATAAAGTTAACCCATTAATTCACTGTAAGAGGGAAGAATCAATTAAGGCAAATACTGATGGCTGAATCTGTTCATTAGTATCTTGTGGTTCTTACAACTCCTCTGCAGTAACAATTTCCTTTTGAATAGTCCAAAGAAAACATAAGGAAGATGGCAGAATCTGTCCCAGTAATTATTTCAGTGCTCTCCAAAGCAAAAAGGATCCTGCCTGTTCTTTAATAGACAGTATTTTGCTCTCAGACATGCCCCAAGACATTTTCTGAAAGACAAAGAATTGCAGCTTCTTCAGACCAAAAAAAAGAGCCAGAAAATTTGTTAGAGAGTTCAAGTGAATTTCTTTGAATTCCCAAGCCTTAATTAGTGCATTTGCATAAGTTTGTTGCCATGTGGTTTCTGTGTAGACTTTTTTTTTTCTTGTCATCTGAGAGAGCCTGGGGACTAAGCTTTGTTATACTGATGTATGCTACTGCTCTCCAACACTCACATTTTGTGAGAACATGAGTTAGAGATGAGATTTGGTGCATCATGGTTTAAACATTTTACTGAACGTCCATGGTCAATATTCACAGTAAATGTCACCCAGCTGTCTGCTTTGAGTGACAGTGTAAATCCATAGATGAACAAAAAATAACAGCTCAGAACAAGGAAAGCAGTGGTGTAGTTCTGGCTAAAGCAAAATGAAGTCTCTGCACTTCCCAGAAACAATCAGCCTTGAAACTCAGGGATGAGCAACATTTTCAGCTAATCATGGGTCTGCTGGTTGGGCCAATAAATAAATTTTGAGATCATCAGCTATTCAGAGCTATTAGAGCCACCAAAGTAACTTTTGTCTAATTTTGAAACCTGCTCAAATGTAGTTTTGACATTTTGTCTTGAATGCTAATGTTTTGGCTTTGGAGTGATTTGCTTTGCTTTGCTTTGTTGTTGTTTTTTTCCCCTGCTAGGCAAGTGAATAGAGAATAAAAAGAAATAATCCAGTGGGGGTGAAAAAGAGAGTAGAATGAAAAACAGAACGGAAAAGCCTACTGAAAAAGGACCAATGGTATGAAGAACAAATCTGAATATAAAAAGACAGGTTTTTATCTATCTTGTTTTTTTTTTTCCCATATCAAAACTGAATATGCTTCTGAAATATAAAGTGCTGCATGAACATAATTTATAGACATGATGCAGAAATAAACAGGCACTAAACTTTGTGCCTTATATTGTGTAATGAGAACTAAACTTTATGATCACAAACGTGTTTTTATCTCTGATCCCACAGAAAGTACATGAAAGATAACATTTGCTCCAACTTGACTCTTGGGGTATTTCTACCCTAAATCCATAACAAAGGCTTTCTTTTATCAGTGTAAACTTCTTTGAAACAGAACTGCCATGAGGGCAGAGCAACACGTTTTGGTCAAATAAACATGATCTTTTCAATTTTGTTTGAGTTATTTTTGACACTCTAAACAGGAGTTGAAAAATTTGAAAACTTGATGAAGTTTATTTCTGACCTGGCTTGCTGAAACAGGTTGCATCAGCCTGGCGGAACATTTTCCTCTCAGACAGGTAAAACATTTTACAACCTCTTAATCTGTCCTTGCTTAAACCATTAGAATTACACTGAAGATTATTTTATTTGAAGTTTTCAGAAGAGTAACTCCTTTCCCAATATAAATTATTCCAAATTTCCTTTTAGCTGATACTTAGGAAAAAAAAAGAAAGGGGGAAAACAGAAGAAAAAAGTAACATGGGTTATTATTAACACGTGGTCAATGAATGTGAGTTACAATAGGTCAACATTTCCAAATGCACCTCAAATCTGTATCAGATGGTAGTGCTACAGACAGCAACATGTAGTGAATTTTATTTTTAGTTATTATCTTCTGACCACATTTAAGATCAGTCTGTCCTTTGCTGTTCTAAAATCTTCTTGATGTTTTTTGACATTCTAAATCTCAAACCTTTGGGGGGGGGTGGGTGATCAAGATGATAAAAGCTGACAAAATTAATTACACTCTATTACTCATCTAAAATGTTTAATTAGTCACATCGTACCTGATTAGGTGCAAAACCTTCAGCATCCTCTTAACCAATAAAAATTGTAGTACAAAGCGACTTTTAACACAGCAGACAATTCCAGTTGCAGAGATTTTTTGCTCCTTTTGTAGAAATCAGCTGTCTCTGTAAATGCTACCTCCCAGTAACCATAGGAACAATGTCCACTGTAATTTCTTAAAGTGGAAGTGCAGAAAAAGTAATTTCATCTGTAGGAAAATATATGAACATAGTTATAGCCTAATTAATTGTATATGATATCTCACATTGCCTCTTACATTTTAATAGTCCCCATGCCTGAATGAAGAATTAGACCAATGACCTTTTCTTCCACTGGTGATTGTGATACATGAGACTGCAAGCGGGTTCAAGAATATTGTTTTTTTTAAAAAGAAACTGATATTGGCCATGAAGCCTTTGAATCCTCATCACACAGGAGACTGCAAACTTCAGCACCTCCTCTGATCCTGCTTTCTATATATCTTTTTACCTTTGCAAAGCCTCTGTCATCTGTCCCCATGGTGGAGGACAGGAGGACATTGGATAAGAAATTCCTGGGAACCAGGACAGGGTCTGTCCTTGAACCTCCACTCGACATGGTGTGGGGTCAGCTGCTCCACTTGGACTCTTCCACCTGCTGCTTCTTCACTTTCCTCTTGTGATACTCTCTAGAGAGAGCCAGACATACCCATCCCTCTTATAGCATCTCAAGTAAAAAGGTTTTGATTTACTTTCTCAGTTGAAGAATAGCATTCAGTAAATAAAATGTCGCATAGATTCAGCCTGAAGATTCACCTAAATTGGCTCTCCATGGACAGAAGTCATACCCCTTGCTTAACCATAAGCTTCTTCTCAGGTCTCCTTTGGTTTCATTATTTCTCTCACAGTCCAGTAATGTATAGTGGATAGGGAAAAGAAGCTATTTCCCTGCTGGACTTCTGAACCTCTTCTCTGGTCCTTATTTCCCTGTTCCCCCATTTAAATTCTCAATAATTCCTCTGAGTCTCAAAGTACAGATTCCAGTATATAAGCCAAGGAAATCTTGATGAGAATTGATTTTTAGCCAGCAAATGTCACTCCTTAAATGCCCAAAGGCTGTTTAAACTCAGGCTTAGACACAATATTAGTCATGGCAGAAAAATGTGACCCAACTTACCTTAAAGTACTGTATCTAGTTTCTGCTCCAGAAGTTAATGCAAATAAATGCATTACAGGTTTTCTCAAAATCAAGAAAGGTTTTATAGAACTTCATAGTTGTCTTCTCATAATGCATAGGCACTTGTGGTCCTCCCACAAAGCTCTAACAATTTATTCTTTTTCAGTGTATTGGCACCATATTCTGTTCTATTTCCTAATCATAAACTGATAGCTTTTTTTTTGATTCTGCTTCTTTCCCAAACTGTCAGAGTGCTTTTTTACTTCCTCCTGTTACCAGTGAGACATATGCTACTTCATTTGAACTGCCCTCCAAAAATTAAAATATACTCAACACTGTAAACTACTTGAATACATTTGCAATAAGATCCTACAATGGGTTGGTTTCCAGCTTTAAAATACAGAATATTCCAGCATGCTGGATTTTCAGCATTAGGAAGATATGCATATCCTCACTGCTCTCATTCAGAGCATAAAATCAAGAAAAGATGTAAAGAACTTGAGAAATACAGGGTGGGTACATGTTAGTGAGAAATAGCAATACTTAAAGAATATTTGTACAAAAGGAAGGAGGATACATGAAATATTGCAAAACTGTAAGGTAGACGTGAAGAGACACATAGAGTTTTTTTCTGTATTTCAGCAGTCACCAATTGCCCCAGCTCTCAGGGTCAACTGAGTTTTTTTCTTGTGTTTCCCCGGTGGCCGCACAGTGTCCTTTTGGAGACTGGCCTACATCATTGTGGGCCAGCCCATTCATGTCCCAGGACACCATGAGTAACCCAGAGCAGCCCGGTAGGGAGCTGTGCTCTTCTTAGGTTGTCTCAGTAGGGCATCTGGAAGGGCCACACTGCCAGGAATCCACATTCTCTGTCAGGTTATTCAGCAATATGGGAAGATGAGATATAAGGGCAATAGAATAAATGGCTTGCTTAAAATCATAGCACTAAAGTACTGAAACAACCATCAGAAAATAAAACAAATTGTTAACATCAGTATTTACACTAAAATTATCTATTGATTCTTTCAGTGTCCCAATGGATTTACACCTCACTGTCTCTTAGATTAAGCTGGAATCTCCTATTCTTTCTTAAGATGAAGTCTCTTTTGCCTTGATCATCAGAGATGGCACAACTTTCACTTCACAAAGGGGCAGTAAAAGCCACAGGGATCAAACTAAGGTTTTTTTATGACTTAGTGCTGTCTGAACTCCTCCTGGAAAAATGTATTTCCATGTTTCTCATGACCAGCCATGGGGACATTTCCAAGGAAAAACATCTTTTTCTTCCACACATTTCTTAAAGGGTGAATTAATTTTTCTATTGAATGCTTCAATTGTTTAAGAGTTGTTTAGATGTGATGTTGGGGGATATGGTGTAGGGGAGAACTTTGTAGAGTAGTTGGTTGGACTCGATGATCCCAAGGGTCTTTTCCAACCGAAATGATTCTATGATTCTGTGATTCGTGGCTTCAGGTTGCTTTTCTTTGTAGCAGTCTTCTGCTAATACATTTGTGAAAACCTCCTATTATGAGAAATAAAAAGTACACAGTCATCGGATTCAATTTCTAAGTATTTGTGAGTTTTACAGGAAGATAAAGCAAAATACTGTCTTTAAAAGAAACAACTGGGAATGAGATGGTTAACTTGAGTACCAAGCATCCCCTCTTCCAATTTACTGAGGACTGTTTCTAGAGATTTCATCAGGGCAGCCTCATGACAGAAGGAAATGAAACCTCAGAGTGTAGGTCCACAAAACTTTCAGTGCAGGGTGTCTGTGTCAGTATTATGTTTTGCAGAAGACAAATGTCTTTTATGAAAACTTTTGTTTAGCCAAACTCCCAGATTCTTTGAAAATTCTTTCTAAATGGGAAAAATAATCCACAGCAGTTATAAACTCAAAAGAATAAAATATTTAGCATTCCTCTTTCTTCTCCTTACACAACCTCATCGGTCACTTCACAGATTTCCCTGGTAATAGGAGAAGCCATTTCAACTGCATATGGATGTTGGTTTTTTTTTCTTCCAGATTTGCTTTAATAGCATCTCAGCTTAAAGAGTGAAAGAAGGAGCAAATGGCTGCCCCTGTACCTCTTAAGTAACAACCTCAATAACCATGTTTTTCTGGTAGCTAACCATTTGCTTTACATCCAGCTTCAGCAGGTCATTTTCCTTCCTTCTGCCAGCATCTCCCACTCCCATTTTATTAGAAGCTAATGAAACAGTCATAATAGAATGTTATTTGCAGTTATTATGTCTTGAAGGATACAGATCTGAAATGACTAGTTCGAAGACAGCTACACGTGTTGTAGCACTGGTGTCTTTGCAAGCTCCTTAGAGGGTACATGTGACATTTGATCCTCTTACTTTCTTTATGTGGGAGTTTTCATTACTAAAGCCACTTGCCTTTTATGTTTCAGCATGTGCTCCACAGTATGCATATCCCCTAAGCCAAACAACCTTGCTGTATTTCGTCTCCAGAGGCAGTGAATTCTGTTCGCAAGGTGTCCTTATTCTTTGTGCCGTTTCTTCATTTACTGGTTTAACAACCTTCTCTCACTGCTGGTTGTACTATTCACTGATATTTTTTATTCACGGCAGAAGAGGACTCTGCAAAGAAAATCTGTAGAGTACAGCAGGAATTAAGAAAAAAACAAACAAACATACAAACTTTCTTTTGTTCACCACCTTTTAAAATGGTTATGCAAATGATTTTAATTATTTAATTTGTTTATTTTCATGTAGAAAAGCATAAGAAGGGGAAACCAGTCTAATTCTCTAGATGACCTTGATGTAATTTATGGAGGAAAAAAAGATTCACGTCAGATTTTTTCATCAGACAGTTAATAGATACTTCTGTTCTTAAATATTTTTGACAAATGTGGAAGACCAGATTATTCTTTCCTTTGCAGGGCTCTTATTTTCCATTTCCTTGGTTTAGGTCAAGCTAGCGAGAGCCATTTGGTCCATTATCCTTTTTCATGCCTGCATGGCAATTTTAATTTGGAGATGGATTCTTTCCCTTCCATTCAAATAAAAGTTTATAATCAATCTTCTGTTTTGTCAGAGGATAATAACTAAATCTAATTTGTATTATTTCTGCTATCTGTAGCTGTATAGATAGTTCTTAATGGTTTCCCTCAGTTTCTTTTTTTAGAGTTTTGGCTATGTTGGTAGAAAACAATAGTATCCTAAAATTCAAATTTATTGATAATTAAAAATAACATCAGATTAACTCAATAAAATATTTTATTTAGCTCTTTTATTTTTTTGTGTGTCAATGTTTCATTATTTAAATATAAATTAATTAGACTTGAAATCAAAGCCTTTTGAATTAAAACCAGTCTTCTTGAGTAGATATGTATGTTAAAATAGTCTTTTTTAAATCTGGAAACCCTGGTACAAAAGTGGCAAAAACATTGAAGAGGACTCTTTGCTTCACATTGTTTTGTGCATAGTAGAAAGGCACTGAACATTATTGTTGCTCTGTTGCAGGATGGAGCCCTCTGCAAGGTGTCAAATGTCTTCACTACGTTTGGAGGCCAGCAGGAACTGAGCCTATTTCTAGTACTGAATTGCATTTACACTTGTTTTTCATCAAATAAAAGTTTCCTTGAGTGCTTTTACAGTTTATAACTCTCCCACAAAATTATTTGTTTAACTGTTGTCTATGATCACAGACTTAAACCCCTGACTTTCTTGCCATTTTTTTGCATGTAAGCCCTCTTCCCAAAGGTGCAGAGAGAAAGCAATGGTGCAGGCACTGCAAATAGCTGCTCTCTGGTGGGAGCATTCACCTGGACCAGGGAGCTGGCAGGTGGGCTTTGAACAAGTGGCACCATCAACCTCTCCTTCTTGGCATGCCTGTCGCCATTGTGGCAGGATGGGACAGCCGGCTGTTCTCCCTAACCTCTCTGTCCTGCCTCCTGTCAAAAAGGGAGGCAGCTTCCAGGACAGGATCCCGGTTCTGCCATGCAGGAGCTAATTCTCCAATAGTTGGTGCTAGAAAACGTGTCTTTACTCTGAGCTGAGAGTTAGGGCAAAAATCCTCCTGAGACCTGTGGGGCTACATTTATCGGCCAATTCAAGCATTTTGATAAAGTCCCTCCAAACTTTATAAAGAAGGGCCTGGGGAGGCTTAATGCATCTCACCAGGCTAAGCACGTCAGCGTTGGTGCCTCAATCTAGAGATCTGTCGTCAGTGTTATCTGCTGTGTTGCAAACCGCTGTGTTCTTGGATGTCCTCAGCTCTCGCTTCCACATCACAGATGAGAGCATCCAACAGAAGTGAGACCAGTACCGAGCCCTCTAAAAACATTTCAGGCTTTTCTGAGTTTCACCATCAGCAAAACCAACGTTTCATCTGGAAATTATTATTAGCAACTTTTTAAGATGGTTGTATAGCCTGAGTTCTTTGTTATGACCAACAAAATGACATTTTAAAAGCTAACAAGCATGCCTGAAGGAAGCAAGTGATGCACATTTCCTCTGTTGATGGCCAGTGAGTATCCAGCTGGTCTTTGTGGTAATCTGAACTGACTACCACCCAAGAGAGTCATTTTCATTAACTCACACTGACAAATAATATTAACCCATAGGCCAGTTTCCAAACTTGGACACTATAAATCAAGATCTCCAGTTTGTTCCCAGGCATCAAGAGCATCACTTCAATGCCAGACTACCAGCCTTAGACTCTAAAATGGTTCAGGTTTTGTGCAGGGCATCATGATTTAAGTGTTCATGATGTTTGAAAATGATATTGGATTTTTCCCAAATTGTTATTACCCTGTGGGGCTGTGATAGTCAAAACTCATCTTGAAAGCAACCTCATTAAATTATCTCATTTAACAGGGACAAGTCAGGTCTGATACTGGTTACCTTTAGACTTTTGGCTTGTCAAACTGTATTTGTTATCCCTTCTCACTGTTTGGAAGGCAGCTGCTGCTGTTGTCATTTCCCTGAACTAGTAAAAGCAGTATGGGACATGGGAGAACCATGAAGGATAGGTTAATAATGTGTCATTTCTTCTCCCTTCCTTCCCACTTCATTGGGCGCATAAGTTTGCATCTAGCTTTTAGTATTATATTTATTCAGCAAAGCACATATGCACAAGTTTATTCCAAAATGCTATTGAAATTGGTAAGATTTTAACATGTAGTTAAGTGGTTTTTTTCAGGTAAAGAAGCTCCCTTCAAAATTAGTGACTTTTTTGTCCAAACACACCTACATGTACACACACAGAAACGGAGTTACTTTTAAGAAATACCATTACCAGATTGCCCAGTCATGGAAACATGGAAAGGAGTCTGGCACAGAGGAGAGCGGGAGAGCAGAAAAGGTGATGAAGTATCAAACTCTAGAAGAAAGCATATGAACAGGATAGCTACATTGGCAAAGTGGTCCTTGGAAAGTAGGGCAAGAAATATATACCTATAAGAGGCCAAAAATTAGTGAGGAGAAAGAATACATAGGCTTCAGGAGACATGAGAAAAGGGAGATGCTTAACTGGTGTAGCACAGAGTATTTGCCTGCCCGTGCACAAATGTGTTCACTAGCACATTCTGATATTGGTGTTACTCTATTAGGAAATATTTGGGTTTAAGGAAACCGTAGACTGAGCTGCCCTTAGTTCTGCTGGTGCTGTCCTGAACAAATTCCGTCATAAACTCTTATATGCATTATTTTTTTTTAATGAACTTTCCATCTCTTTAACAAAACCAAATGTACTCCTAGAATATTTCTTGGACTAAAATACAAATCAGGACATCCAGCAGAGAACACGTAGAGGAAGTGATAATAAAGATTCAGTCCTGCTTCTACCAAGAGGCATTATGGTCCAGTGGGAAAAGGAAATAAAGCCAGGCAAAGTAAAGAAAGGGATTAAATAAGGTGGCTAGAGATTAAGTTAATTCGATATAATGCCAAGACAGCCTTTCCATGAGGCTCCCTGGGTAAGCAATGTTAGGTAGTTTGAAAGCATAACCTTCAAGGAACAACAGCAAGAAAAACAATGAGCACTTTCCTTTAGGAATTATTTTACCCTGAGGGATAACTCATTTCGCTGGCACAGGAAAGTGGAATCTGTACTTGGTTGTACCAGCAGGAGGAAGCTTAGAATATTACCTGTCAAATATTTATCTGGCTAACAGAATAAAAATAACGGAAAGGATTCAAAGTCCAATTAAGATTATTAAGTTATTTTAACTTATAATAATAAACCAAGATTTTGAAGCTGTTTCAGCTATTGTCTCTAGAGAGGATTGGTCATCCACCTTCTCCAAGTGCAATATTTTTCAGAGGTCAAAGCACAAAAAGCATCTGACCATGACTGTGAGATTCAGCTGATGAAAATACGTAGCCAGCAGCAATACATAGCCTTCAACCTTCAGCTGGCTGTAGCACAGTGAACAGGATCAGCTGGCCAATTTTGCTGTTGGTAAAAATTGAGATATATTTTTATGAAGCTTATCATGTGACTCTAGACTTAAAATGTAGATGTGAAGCTGTAAAACTATTCGAGTTCTGTTATAAGAACATTTGTAAAATATTGTGTCAACACTCGTTTTCATTTCTTAATAGCAAAACAAACCTTGAATTAACCTGGAAGAGTCTCCTTGCAGATCTGTATGGAAAACTTTGGTTTGCAGAGGATTATTTTGCTGTTATTGACTAACTGAAATTCTACGCAGGTTGTATTATGGTTCAGGTAACCCAGACACACAAAATCATAAGACTAGAGGATATTTTGGGCTGGAAGGGGCCTCAGGAGGCCTTTAGCCCAATCCCATGTTCACTGCACCTTCAGAACAGTTTGCTCAGGGCTGTGGTCACATTGTGGACTTCAAAACCTCCAGGGACAGAGACTGCACAGCCTCTCTGGGAAGTTTTCTCCGCTGCTTAGTCCTCCTGGGGAAACATTTCTTCTGTCCAGTCTGAACCTCCAAGGTTTTACTTTATGTCTGTTTCCTCTCGGCCTCCAGACATGCAGCACTGGGAAGAGCCTGGCTCTATCTCCTTGGTAAGCTGCTCATAGGTGCTGGGGCCTCCTGTGGTCCCCTCAAAGCCATTCCCCCTCTAGGGAAACAAGCCTCTGCCTGTCTTCACAAGTCACATACTCCATCCCTGACTATTGTGGTGGCCATCCCCTGGACTCACTCCAGTTTATTAATGCCTTTCCCATACTGGGGAGCCCCAAAATGGGTGCAGTGGTCTAGATGAGGTCTAACATCTAGTGAGTAGAAAAGAATAATCACTTTCCTTTATCTGCTGGCTGTGGTCCTGCTGACACAGCCCAGGGCGCTGATGGCCTTCACCAGCATCAAGGTCCCATGCTGGCCCATGCTCAGCTAGCTGCCCACCAGCACTCCCAACACCTCCACTGCAGAGCTGCTCCCAAGCTGTAACACAAGGCATGTACAGTCAAAGATTGCACAGGCTTCTCTGACTCAGTGCTGAACACAGAACTGAAGAGGTAATGTATACTAATTCTTTTCCCTTTCTGAGCTCCTGGATGAGTAGACCTACGTGGAGGTGATGACTTGGGCAAGTATTACTTTCCTACATGATATTTGAAGAACTGGTACTGTGATATGTGGGTGAAAGATTTAATATTATAAAGATCCAACCTGTTTTATATGCTAAGATGTTAAGGATTAAATAAAAATATCATCACTCTAGAATGTATCACTTAGAAGCTAGATCGGCAATTTTTAGATTTTTTTTCAGTTTGAAGATCCCTACTTTTTTTTTACTTTTTTTTTTCCTAGGGGTGCAGGAAACT
Source organism: Limnodromus scolopaceus (assembly GCA_028565335.1). Taxonomy (NCBI): domain Eukaryota; kingdom Metazoa; phylum Chordata; class Aves; order Charadriiformes; family Scolopacidae; genus Limnodromus; species Limnodromus scolopaceus. The sequence goes on from JAOXNO010000001.1 coordinate 40,222,950, forward strand.
TAGAGTACAGAATTTAAATCCACCGACAGTGGGTTTTGTTTTCTTAGCTATCACCCACAGAGCCCAAGAGTTCAAGGAACACTGTTTGAAAACCACTGGTAGATAGCTCAGCCAGCAAATACTTACCTAAGGCCAGTAAGTCAGGAAGCAGCTGGATGTAGAGACAGAGGTGACATATGATGTGGGCTTTTGTATTTCTCTGTGTATTTCTTGACAAGTGAATTCAAATCCGAGCTCTTAAACTTAGATCCCTAGTCTTATTCATAAAACTTGACAACACTCCAGGAAATAATGTGCTTCAGTGCTGGATCCAAGTGCCATATGAATATGGGGAGGGAAATGGGATGTGCAGATGCATCTGTGCACATAATCCATTTGCAGAATTAATGCAGGAAGAAGGTGGCTACACTCTCTATTGCCCCCTTGTCTGCCTGAAATCTGCACCTAGCCAGCTTTTTCTCTGTTATGGGAGATAAAGACGTCCTGAAAGGTAAAGCCTTGAGGAAATGATTTCCTCAAAGCAGAGAGAGAGAGAGAGGAAGAAAAGAGCATAACCCTGTTCTCAGAAAAATGATGAAACTTTGGATGAAACATTGTCACCTCAAAACCATGGAAAAAATATTTGAATATGTCAATGAAAATACTATACCTTTCCATTTTTTCCAACTTTTTATCTCAAAGGTGCTTTTACTTGGTTGCTCTAGTGAGCAATCCAAAGAAAATAATTTCTTTCTGTAAGCCAAAATATAATGTTTTGCTTTACAATTGCAGAAAAGGAACATTTCAACAACTGCAAACTTCTTGCTATTGCAGGGCCCCAGGCTTTGGCACTGAAATGATTTTGGAATCTTTTCCCTGCTTTGTATAACAGTCAGAAACATCTCTTAAAACAGCACATTAGGTAATAAATTAATAATTTCTAGCCTGTGAACAACAGAGATTTTATCAAGAAATATACCCTTACATATGACTAGCATATAGTCATATATAGCACAAATATATTTACATATCCAAATAGTCAATAATCTACTGAAAAGCACAGACCTAGAAAAAATGATGCATCAAAGCAACGTTTTATTAACAATGAAATTTAAAGTAAGCTTAAAATGTGTTTCCTTCCTGGGGCTGAGTAATCAGATTTTTTTTTCCCTTTCTCTGATCTTAATGTCACTCACAACCCTCCTGCACTCACATTTTTGCTTCTCCAACATCCCTAAGAGTCCTGTTGTTGCTTGCAGTCAGGTGACTTCAAGCTTGAGTGCAAGAACCACAAGTTCCTCTGCCTTGAATCGCCTCATTGAAGAGAGATGTACAGAGAGGAGGCAGATGGTTCTTCAAACTTTCCTCAAGCAAGTAATACCATAACTGCTTCCTGCCCGCCCTTCCCCCCAAAGTAAAAAAAAATAGCAGCAAAGAACACAAAGAGTATTCAAAGAGTATTTGTAGCACTTTTCACAGTTACTGGAGCTTACCACTCCCTATAATTCCCTATTATTTCAACCAAAAGTTCCTTCAAACTCTACCACTGTGAAGACCAAGCACACAAAAAGATACAGGCTCATACCTAATGTTACTCTTCACAACACGTGTTCTGATGTCTGTTCTTCTAGCAAAGCCTGGAGTCTAATAGGCAGTGGGGTGGAGCTTAGATCTGCAGCTTTGGCTCTCTGCTTCTGATCTAAACATTACAGGCTCCTTTTATAGTTAAAGGAGTAAATCAGACTCTTTTTAGGGCAGCTTTCATCCCGTCCTAAGCCAGATATCTAAAATATGATATGCTTTAGAAGCATGTTTTAAACGTGCCCCTGATTTTCCTGACTATACAGTGAGCCATAGGCAGCAGGGACAGGTATGTCACAGGTCTTATCAAGCTACACTTGTAGTGCATTGGCCAGCTGAGCAAGTGGCTTACCACTGCTTTTCAAGACTTTTGAAATTCATAGGAAAACAGAGCATACTCTGTTGGGATAAGGACAAGATAATGTGGGTAAATAAATTTTAGTGGTAGTATTGACAGGATCAAAAAGGAAACATCTTCCTCTGTGCTGGGGATTCCTCTATTGTCACTTTACAGTAAAACAGGAAACCTAGGGCATCTGTCCACACTAAAATCCATGCCTAAAAGAGATAAGATGAAATGAATGACACCCTAAAACCACCAATTTCTTTCAATGGCTATAAAAGATTAAATTAAATTATTCTCCCCTCCCCAGGGACAGATTGGAAGCACTGCACTAGTAACAGTAAAGGGTTTTCACATCAAGAATCAGAGCATGCATCAAAGAGCAGTATGGGATCCAAATTTACAAGGAGGTATTTGGTGTGAAATATGTTCACTTGAATATCCTGATAATACTGACCCCAGAAACTGAAATCAAAGAATTTTAAATGTATAAGGTATTAGGAGGCATAAGCTGACTTATATTTGAACTTCAGGATATGCTCCATAGAAAATCTTCAAAGTCATACAGTTAAAATTATGCAAGATGACTTACAAGGAAAGATTATGTGACTCTAATTGCTTAATGGAAGAGTTTATACCTAAAGAGGGCATGTTAGCATGAAAACTAGTGTAGGAGTGGCATACTGAAAAAAAAATTCCAAACAGTTGTGGGATGTTGGAAATATTTTTGGGGAAAGAAACAAGTGAGTATGCACAGTAGAATTGGTACAGACTTCCTAGGTCATCAGGATTATTCCCATGACATCTTAGTAAACTCATTTTAAAGCAAGGCAAATTCCCTGCCAACTGAAAGACCATCCCAAATTCCCGCTTCTCTAATGAAGAGAAAAGTTGTTCTAATTTCTACATTAAATTTATCTATGGCCCTCATGTTCCCCTGCATTTTTCTGAAACATTATTGCTTGGCTTATTTTCAAGCTAGATGACGATATCCCTGATTTGACTGGATACAACCATCATGTCTGTGGTCCCATGTGCCATTTATTTTCTAAATTATGGACATATTGAGCATGAAAGCCCCTTTCATTTTGTCTCCATTTTGATTGAGTAAGCATTTGCATTTCCACAAGGAAACTAAGATATAGTATATATTTAGCTTCAACCCATAGCTGCGTTTTAGTCTCTATCCATCAATATCATGCTGCTGTCCCATTCACCTCTCTTCCTTTCTTTTGCTAACTGTTCAATATCACTGAAAGATCTAACCCACGTTGATTTTTGTCATGCTTCATTTTCCTTGTATGTTTCCTGGCCTCTGAGAAAAAGCTTTCATTGTTTTATATTATTATAGATAGTAATGCCTACCCATGGACCCCCGACCTTCTCAAATCACCAAATCACATGTTCTTCTTAAAGTCTGAATACTCTAACAGACATGGACTTTTTATCACAATAATGGTTTCTAAAAGTACTCAAGAAGGCTCTCCTTTCATTGCAATGCAGAGCAAAATCTTATTTCAAATCTTAAAAGCTAGCCCAATATTAATTATCTCCTCACCCACAAACCTTGTCAAAATAAAGAAATTTAAACCAAACAGGCTAGATTTTGATAGAATGAAATACATCTAATAGTAGAACTAACCTAAGAAGACAATCACAGGATGCATTTAAGGAAAGGACTGCTGTGGAAAGGGGCTAATGTCCTATGTGGTCCCGCCTGGTGAAGCAGCCAGAGCATTATGGTCTAAGGAGTGCTTCTCACCTCTGTGTTTGAGCAGGTCAGAAACTTAATGTGAATTTTTTCATGACTGTGGCAGTGTGCTCTCCGCCTTTTTCCCGCCTCCCCCCTTACCCCCTCAACCCCCAGCTCCTGCTCAAGCCATAACCATCAGCAGGAGTTGTGAGGAGTTGCACCTAGACTTCGGGGGACCCGCGACAATGACTTCCTTTTCATGAGAGTGAAGAAATTTCCCACAAGGAAATGATGGAATAATTATTTCAGCTTTCTGAGTTTCTTTCAGTAAAGTGAGAATAATTTTGCTTCAATCTAGTAATAATGTTTCATAATTATCTCCTTGTTTTGTTTAATTTCATTTCCATTTTAACAATATGCATTCAAATATAAGCATTATATCACAGTACACATACACACATATATAGGTTATTTATTGCAACATTCCACATCACTGAAACTAGTTTTATCTGACTGAAATGAAATTGTACATACATATTTCTGTATAAATTATTTTAAAGTTTTCTTTCCTCAAACATTTTTATTGTTATCTTTGCTCCAGTTGAGAATGAAAATAAATTCAGAGATGTCAAAATTTCCCCTTTGAGACAAAGTCTGCTTTCAACCATCTCTTCACTTGCTAGTTGTCTAGAAACTGCCAGCAGTTTCTCAAGGCAAGAAAAAATATCAGAAGCACCATTTAAATGGGTGGATGGGTATTCAGCCAGTAAGTGGATAAATTCAGGTTGTAATCAACATAGTGCTTCCACAAAGTCATTTCACATTCAATAGTATTTGTACAATTAATTATTACTGCTGTAAAGAAGACGTTAAAACATAAATTAAACACTTAGGATTCAATTTTGCTTGAAGACACTCAAATCATTCCTATTGCCTTCAACAGGAATTGAATGTACATAACTGAGGAAAGACTGATGATTAAGCACCATAAGCAAAAAAAAAAATAAAAATAACAGATTGTAAATGGATACTTGTATAAATTTTGTTAATTGTTTGCAAACAGCACAAGCATTATTTAACATGATAAATATTATACTGCTCTATGTGTGTGGATAACTCAGAGCCAGCAATGTTGCTTGGTAATTCTATTAGGATTAGTGACGGGGAAGCCTCAGCAAAATTTTGAGTTTCAGTTCAAGTCCCTATTCAAAGTAGGTTTCGTCTTCTCTCAGAATTATCTCTGTACAGAAGTTAGTCTTGAAATCATGCAGCTCGTCCTCTTCGTTCTGAGAAATAGGAAAATGGGTCAGAAATGTCCTGAAGACTGTATCTCTTTCATTCCTTTATATATTTTAGTTGCTCTCTTCTCTTGATTCATGTGTCTGTCCCTGACCACCATCATAAGTAACCATGCCCTGTGTCCTCTGTTTTATGCAGGTATTAGCTAGGCAAAACTCAATTGACCCTATAACAAAGTTGTAAATTAGATACAATATTCCTAATTAAACTAGTGGGTTGATACTTACTATCGTTTTCCTGTATATGCTGCCATTGCGTTACCTGTGCCATTCTTTAATGTTTTCAATACATTTTAAAAGTCTGGAAGTTCTTTCAATGATATATGTTTCAATAAGACAAAGAGAAATTAGGAAGTTACGATTAGGTCACTTTCCTAGTTTCATTGTTTAAACTCCTTGAGAAAGAATTGTTGCCTGTGTGGTTCAATACTGATCTGATATAATGACCACAATTAATACTGTATTAAGAATGTTGAATTTATGAACTACAAAATTAGGTTCATTCCCAGTTACTAGCTGTGGTGACAAACCATGCTGACTGAGCATTTCTCAGGGTGTTTCAACAGAATATTGAATAAATACATCATTCTTCACATACCAACTCTGACTATTTCAAATGATCATATATGGCCACCAGCACATGTTATTCAAAAGAAAAGTAAAATATATACATCATTTTAATATGATAAGACTATGTCTCTTCTGCCCTAGTGTTGAAATTTGATGTTGAAGTAGCTTTTGATCAATTTTCTCTGACACAATTTAGACCAAGTCATCAGAAGTAACTGGTCAATTTTTCCAAATGCTCTACATGGGTATACCAAAAATGAAAATAATCTGACAGCTGTAAGTATTTGAAATCTTCCGGAAACTCTCCATCAACTGAAATGTTATAAAACTACCCAACTTGTATCTTCCTTGCATTTCCTAATGTAGGCTTAAGTCACAAGACTGAACTGAATTGACAGTTTCTCAGAAAACTTGAAAAATCAAAATTCATCAGAGGTACAGAATATGCCAGCTGTTAAAATCTCTATAGAATACAGAACTGGAAATTATTCCTCCCTCTCTCCTTCTTTTTCTCTCCAAGTGTAACATGGATTGTGCCTCCACCTGGACAATGCAATGATGAATTAGAAACCTCAAGAAAGAAGGGTAGTTGTAATTAAATGTTATTAAATAACTTCATTAAACATCTAGATCAGAACATGTGTGTCTGAAACATGAATCCTTTAGAACAAATAAAGCTTGAAAAAACAGTGTTGATGTGCTTTTGAGATTGGAACATATTGTTATGGACTCTAAATTTAAACAAAAATTTTATTATTTACTTTCTGGAGCAGGTGAAAAATATATTCCCTAAATAAAGTAAGTAAATCTCATTGCATCTTAAACATAAACATGATTTAAATGAAATTACCTTTCAACTTCAAGCCTCACTGTGGTCTGTTCTGTAAATGAAAAAGAATATTTTAAGTGACCTGCAAGACTGACTCCCACCATAAGCTGTTAACCGTGTATCAGCCATATATTATATAAACTCCAGAAGCAGTGTTTTACAATAGCATATTTATGTGCCAGCAGACCTTTACCGCTGAAAGAGAGAGCACTTCACATGCACATCAGATTGAACTGTCTTCCTTCATATGCTAGGCATGGCAGCACACTATACAGTTGGTGTATTTGGGTTATAATTTCCCTCTTCTAAATTTGGACAGTGGCAATCGAATAAATATTATGATGAAATGGCTGAAATGGCTTTTCTAGCTGGATTACTGCATGTTTGGGACAAAATGAAAGCACAGCCCAGTCAAAAGAAGAGCCTCAGAGACATTTCATCTGTGACAGCTGAAGGCTCACCAGGCAGGTTGTGAAAAGAGGTGGCCTTGACCTTCTCTGAATCTCCTGTCAAAATAACTGATTGGTTTTCATATAGACTGTCCATCACATTTAACCCAGCAGGATGCAGTAGAGTACAAGGTAGGGAGCCAGTTGGAACAAATATGCAGTACAGAAAAAGAGAGCATGAAATTGAGGGGTTTAGGGCAGCAATCTAACACTCAGCAATTCCTGGGAACCTCTTACTTCGGCAAGCTGTGAAGAATTTAGTTTCTCATTTGTTTCAGCCTTCCAAAGACATCTTGTTGGCAGAAGGAGTTTCAGGATGAGGCTGCCAAGTCCATATCAGTACTGGATAGTTTTCAACTGTGAACGGTACAGTATAGTACAACAGCCTGTGACCGCACAGACTCTTTCACAGAAGGCTTTCACTGAACTTGAAGATTTTCTGTTAGATCAATTTGGACTTGCTTTGCCCTCTTGTCCCAGAAGTAAGTGAAACAGCTGCAGTAAAGGAAGCGTTTTGCTCACTCAGCTTGTTGTGAACACTTTTTTGGCACACTTTGTTGTTTTGTCTGTCCTTACTTGCCAAATTCAAGTGTTTTGAAACAGTTATACTCTTTATGTTGTTCTGCAACTTTGTCCATTTAGGTTTTGTTGTGCTTTACATAAAGAAAATGACTGCAGGCATAAAGAGCCTATAACACAACCTTCAGATTCTCTATAGCATCAGCTTGGCCTGGTCTCATATGAACAAATGTCACATTATTAAAATATACTTTTAAATCACTAATATTGATAATTCATAGAGACTTTATAAAAAAACCTGTGATTTACACAATAAAAATTACCTATTTTCTTGAGAAGCCGAGATCATGTCAAGAAACATAAAAAAACAGCTTTAAGTACCCAGTTTTACTTTTTTTTCCTAAAGGTAATTCAAAGGAATCTTTGTTACCTTCAGATAAAAGCAAGTTATGGTCCTTACTATGCATTTTATTATACATTGTATAGCATAACAGGGGAATTACTGTACAGAATCATTTTCACAATTCCCACACATCCTTCTGTATATGTATGCTAATGTGTTCTCTGTAGGTAAAGATCCCTCATAAATTCATGAAACATATGACAAATGAAACTCAGCCCGCCATGTCACACTGAAGGTGAGGCAGGTTGCCTGCAACTGTGAAAATAACACACATTTGCAGTGTGCTTGTCTGGCCAACCCTTTTGCCCTCAATTGTTCAAAAGATGATAATAGCCATGAAACATACTTTCTGATCTTGGAAAGCATCCTTCTTTTGGAATATGACAGGGGCATGTACAAACATGGCTCGTTTGTGGTCATTTCCTTTTCTGACAGTTCTCTACCCTTTGCCAAATGAGAGGCAAACAACATTTCTAGAGGTTTCTAATTCATTGGGTCATCTAGAAACACAAAGCTGTGGAATGAAGTCAAACCAATTGGGACGTATTGCTCACAATCCCCTATTGGTGCCGCTGTTGCCACCGCTCTGGCTGTTCCCAAAAATCTGAACCCCTGAACAAGTTCACAAGGGTTGCTGATAGGTTTGTCATTCAGGTTGTTGAATAGATCACCTCTATTCTTCCCTGTTGCATGTCTATTAGAAAGGGTTGATTAAGATTCAAGTAACCCAGTCTGAATTCACAGTGCTGTACAATTCCCTTAATTTTCCAGCTGCTCAGGCATTTGAATAAAACTTTACGGTCTGCCTATGTATTGGCCTTCTGTGGCAAGGTTTTGGTAAGCAGGGGAGCTACAGCAGTGACCTCTGTGAGAGGCTACTAGAAGTTTCCCCTATATCTGACAGAGCCCATGCCAGCTGACTCCAAGAGTTGCTGCTGGCCAAAGCTGAGCTCATCAGTGGTGATGGTAGCACCTCTGTGATAACATATTGAAGAAGGGGAAAAAAAACTGCTGCTGAACAGCAGCTGAGAGAGAGGAGTGAGAATATGTGAGAGCAACAACTGCAGACACCAAGGTCAGCGAAAAAGAAAGGGGAGGAGGTGCCCCAGGCACCAAAGCAGAGATTCCCCTGCTGCCCGTGGTGAAGACCATGGTGAGGCACGTTGTGCCCTTGCAGCCCATTGAGGTTAGCGGTGGAGCAGCTATCCACTGGCAGCCTGGGGAGGACCCCACACCACAGCAGATGGATGCACCCAAAGGAGGCTCTAACTCCATGGGAAGCCCATGCTGGAGCAGGCTCCTGGCAGAACCAGATCTGTGAAGAGAGGAGTCCACACTGGAGCAGGTTTGCTGACAGGACTTGTAACCTTATGGGGGACTGACTCCAGAGCACTCTGTTCCTGAAGGACTGTACCGCATGGAAATGAACAACACTGAAGCAGTTTGTAAAGAACTGCAGCCCATGGGAAGGACTCACACTGGAGAAGTTCACGGAGGACTGTCTTCTGCGGGAGGGACCCCATGCTGGAGTGGGAGAAAAGTGTGACAAGTCCTTCCCCTGAGGAGGAAGGAGCAGCAGAAAAAACGTGTGATGAACTGATCCACAACCCCCATTTCCCATCCCTCTGCGCCGCTTGTGGGGAGGGGGTAGAGAATTTGGGAGTGAAGTTGAGCCTGGGGAGATGGGACAGGTTGGAGGAAGGTGTTTTAATATTTAGGGTTTTTTTCTCATTACCCTAGTCTGATTTGATTGTTAATAAATTAATTTAATTTCCCTGCATTGAGTCTGCTTTGTTCATGATGGTAATTGCTGAGTGATCTCCCTGTCCTTGTCTTGACCTGTGAGCCTTTCATTATATTTTCTCTCCCCTGTCCAGTTGAGGAGGAGTGACAGAGTGGCTTTGGTGGGCACCTGGCATCCAGCCAGGGTCAATCCACCACAACATCATTGTTACAACCTGCTCTGTAACTGTATGATGTGAGACAGTGTTTTGGCACTCTGGTTCTCACTATCAGGAAGCACAAACAAATATTAATTCCTGGGGTGAAGTGCATATGGTTACTAAGCTCACCAGAAAGACACCTGAGGGCCTCAGAAACTCATTATCTCGGTCTAACAGGACAGTTACCCCAGATGACTGCAGTCTTTTCCTACTCTAAAAACTGTTACATTTTAGGAAACTCTTGTTGCATAAAGAACGTATTTAAAAGATGTGCCGCTGTATTGTAGAGGAGCTCCAAAAACAGCATCGTGCAAACAGATGGGATAGAGAACATTAAAGACCTTCAGATTACATGCTAGTATCAGAACTGGAACAGACAGAAATTCAGATTAAAATTAAAGGTCCTTTTGGATAAAATGTTCAAAACCTAATAGTCTAGCTGCTGTCTTAATATATTTGACGTGCACAGACATACAGAAAAAAACCATATTGAATGCTGTGTTACACACATGAAGAAGAAAATCTTGTTTCCAAATATCTCTTCCTTTTTTTTTTCTCTAGTAACCGTGACCTTTACACTCTAAATCCAAGGAGGACCTGTACTAAAGATATGAATCAAAGGGGATGAAAATGAGTTGCTTTAAAGCGATATTACAAAATTATCAACTTCTAAAACTTGTTTAAAAACCCAAAGAGTGAGTACAAAGGACAACGACAGGTTACAAGAGAAATTTGTCAGTCCTTCGTAAAGCACATAAAATGCTGTCCTGAAATGCATCACAGAAGACATCTTTAGTATCTCAAGTGAAAAATTTATGGAATGGGTGGTGAATGAATTCTGCAGTTCACTGCCAGCCACCCAGATATGATAGTGATAAAGGTCCTGTAAGTGTCAGGACAGATACTTAGCACTTAATTGTGGGGATAATTCAAATTTGGGGAAGAGGTGTGGGTCAGTTATTTTATTCCAAAGTGAATGACTTCTAATTGAAAGCAACACTAATTAAGATAAAGGGCAGGACATTAGCACTCAGTATTAACATTATGAGCTGCACAAGCAATATGCTTTACCTCTGATGTGAGATAGTTATTTATGGTGTCTGTGGTGCAGCAAGCTCTCCCTCGCATACACATCAGATATCAGGCTCCAATGTACACATCTTCAGTGTGGGAATTAAAGAAGAAAATATTAGCTGGGGAGTGGCCTGTGTGCAGCAGAAACAAACTGACCAGAAAGCAACTGGGGAGGTTTATCTGCCATGCATGAAGCTAAACAGTCTTTCCTCACATCTCAAAGCTTGCAGATTTGTACAGATTTCACAAATTATGTCTAAATGGAGAGGGTGGCACCTAACACCACCACTCTGTGGTGAGATCCAGGTGTGCCTTGACATCACTTAAATTTGCACAGAGAAAACCTGAGTAGGTGAGCTAGACAGCCACACCAGCTTTTAGTGAGAGCCCTGGTGTGGGAGAGATGGTGCAGGCATCCAGATCCAGGGAACGCTGCAGCCCTCACCCGCAGGTCACCTGAGACAACCAAGGTCTACCTAGCCTATCGTGCAATTGAAACTTAGGAGTGGAAAAGTTTCCAAACCTCCAGAGATCAGTCAAATTATATTTTGAAGTATAAAGGCTGACAGTTTTTATTAAGACCAATAGGCTTTCTAGTGCTTGCTAGTATAGTTCAGCTTTTTTCATTTATTGGACTGGCCAAGTGAGGCATAGCCCAGTGCAATCAACAGAGTCCTACTACAGAACACAAGCAGTTCATTGCTTCTAAACCATATTAACAAAGATCTTACCTCTTGCTTAACCAGGTACAACAGCAACCATACCATAACATTTCCACAAGTGAAAATTAACTTGAAAGCTATGCTAATCATAAGTGTGTTAACTTGATTGAATATCTATTCCAAGTAGCAGGACTTCCTGCTGGTGTCCCAGATTGTGTTGCAAATGCTACTTCTTTTTCCCTCTTTCAATTTGAAAGATGTTTCACTCATCTCCACTTGAAAGATATTCTTCCTTCCCTTATGTTCCCAACTACTTCTGTAGCTGTATGTCCTATTCAGTGATGGCGAATGAACTTTAGATTTGTTCTCAGATAAAAGGAAGATAATAAAGCAAACAAGAAACTGTGGACAATGATGCAGGTTGCATTAATATGCACTTTGAGCACAATCATCTCAACAGAGATGATTTTTCAAATTGCAGGACCACCAGAGGCAAACACAAGCCACCATTTTTATTGAAAATTCTGTTGTTCTTAATCTCATATCTGATCTAAGATGGGGTTTCACAACAGTTAGACAAGCCACGTGAACTTGTTTCCTCGGCTCTTTCACCACAAGGCAGGAAAACCTGAATCTTTTATGATTCCCTCAACAGAGCTTGACTCTTAAAGAGGCATATAAGGACAGACTCAGTAATCTTTTTATTATTTTCAATTATTATCCTTGGCATAACAGAGACAGATAAAATCTTAGCTGGAATCTCTTCATACAATAATAATAATAATAATATTACAAAGAATATTTTGTATAAGTTTCCTAGTAGATGTATTAGGAAAATCCAGCCAAAATGTTTTTCATCACTACTAATGTTCCCTGACAGAAACCTTTCTGTACATTGATATATATGACTTAAGACATTGACTTTAATATCCACATTTGCTTACGTCTGAAGTAATGAAGCTGTTCTAGGAATCATTTTTGAAATAAAAAAAATATCTGTCCATTTCTCAGAAAATATAGACAGTCCTGAGCTGTCACACATAGCTGTGCTCTGCTGGGCTGTTTGAAGCAATAGTAAACTTTCATGTCCATATTTTCTGGTGGTGTAAAGGTAAATAGAGCACCCGAAGAATGAATGCCAAAACTTCAGATCATGGGTAAAAATGGTCACAGCACAAATATTCAGTTTTCTGAAAGAAGTTTTCTGGCTTTAACTGAGTTAGTAGTCTTAATGCAGGAATCACTGGGGTGTTTTTACAGCCTGTGACAGAGAGGGAGTGAAATAGATTCTTATTATTGTCCCTTCTGGCCATGAACAGATACCTGCATATGATAAAATTCCTAATATAAAAGTACTCACAGAAATACCATTCCGATCTCAAAACATACATTGGGAAAAAAAAATAAAGCAATTGATCAGGCTTTTTTCAAGCATTTTTCCACTCACTGCTTTCTTTTCTGCTCTGTAGCACCACTCCAACAGGAAAGATGGAGGTTTCCCTGCCAGAAGGCCATATAACCTAGTATGTATGAGGTGCCTCTGGAAAATGTATGTCTTTTAGATTGAAATTTCCTCCAGCAGAGGAGAGAGTTGAACTTTGGCATCCCAAATCTTTAGATGAGCCCTTTAACTCTCCTAGGGTGCTAAAGAAATTACAGGGTAGATTTGAAGTGACAACAGCACCTGAATAAGTGCTGGTGGTTTCTCCAAATCAAGGTTGCCAGGGTACTTTCTTGACATCCTCAGAGAAAAGTCCAGGAAAGGGAGGAAAGTAGGAGCCAGCTTTATCACTCACTGCTGCATACCTGATCTTCAGAAGGAGGTGTGGGTACTGTTTTCCTGGGTGCTGATTGCTGCATAGTGCTTAACTCCTGGCTGGCCAAAATCCTTCTTGTACTACATCCCACACAGATGCAGTGGGTCTGTCCAGACTGGACAGAGCTCAAGTTGGCCATCTGTCACATTGGCAAGGTTTTTCAGCATTGTCTGTCCCGGTTATAAGTTGCAACCAGAAATGTAAGACAGACCAGGTCTCCTCCTTATGGTGATTAGTGCTAGACATCTCTCTGAGTTGTATCTCAATTCCTGAAGCTACATCTATCCTCTTGCAAAATTACACTGCTATTACCTTCAGAGCTAATGTGTGCTTTTATAATACATGTTACATAGAAGATTAAGTAGTTAATGTTTCAAAACACATTGAAAGTAAGGTAAGCATAGATAATCAAAGCTAGTGTGCTTTATTCTCATGATTCTATTCTCATATATTTTTTCTGAAATACCTTTCTGATCAGTGACCACCCAGATGGAGATACAGCTTTTTTCTCTTCAGACAGAGTTGGTGACAATCATTCATTTCTGACTAATAACATAAGAGAATATCTCAGGGAAGGGAGTGATAACATCACAAGATTTGAATAAATAGCCTCAAAGATTAATGAGGACAACTGAAATACTTTGACTTGCCTAACAAATTTCTGGATAAGAAAGAAAATGTACAAAATAACCCTCAAGATTTACACAAGATCTGGACTGAATGGAAACGATTCCATTGACTTGAACAGGTTTTGTATTCAGCCAATTTGTTACTATTTGTTTTTAGTAAAATAATTCAACATAGCAGTAATTCCTCTGGGATTTCCCTTTTCATACCTTCCATAAATCTCCTAACAAAGAGCTACGCAAAGCTGTTCAGTGATAATATTACGCCTGTCTGATCTATGTTGTCTGTCCTGAATTACATGACCTTACCATCTCGGTTTCTCACTCATTAAAGCATTCTCAGATAACTCAGTATGTAATACTACTGTGAGCTGAATACACTCAGAAATATACTTTTTATCTCTTGTGGAATTAATTCTAATTGGCAAGCAAAATTTAAATTTCAGGATTGCAATATTTTGCCAATCAAGAAGAGAGCTAATTTCTCCTATCAATTGTATCTGATTGTGTCTCTCAGCTGAAATGAGGAAAGAAGTCATACTGAACATTTTGATAATAAGTAATATCAATCAGGGAGGAATAATTACAAAGATATAGAAATAAATTAGCATTTCCTCATGACAGCACTGAAGTGAGAAATGAGCACATAGGAAAGGGTGTGTGATAGGTATGAGGAGTGTATTTGAGTGGAACACGAGTGTACTTGGAATGTAAAAGGAAAACAAGAGTTCAGGGGAAAGTTTTTTAAGAAATAAAGGGGTTTTTTACAATTTAAATCTGCTTCACTGCAGGACAAGCTGAGTGGTTACCCAGAAGAGAGGGGGCATCATATGAATTTGGAAGAAATTACATTACTTTTGACATTTTTTTTCAGTGGAGCTTTGTTGACTTTAGCATTTGCCCCCTGTTTCTCAGTATGGCTGGTATGAAGCTTAAAAGTCTGTGCCTTATTTCAAAGATTGTTAGGCAATTTAAGGTTTTTAAGTCAGGTGAAATGCTATTGTACTCGCAGTTAATAATAAATAACTTCCACAATTCTACCTATGATGTGATTGCCTATTCAAATCATCTATCTAACATTAGCAGGTTATTGATGTGTTGGTAGAAAGGATGTGAGAGGAACAAACCTGGACTCACTGAAGTCAATGCATATTTTATCACTGACATTAGTAGAATAATTTCTGCAGACTGAGACTAGATTGTGGATACTTTGGTCTCACTGACTTCCTAAAACCAGATCTGGAACTAAGACACTAGAATTATTTCTCCAAAAATATCTTGGGCTACCCTGCAAAATGTTAATTTTTAGTAGATTAATGAATTTCAGCAGTAATTGCAATACATTTTGTTCACCATCAAGCTCTACTCTGAGAAAGCAAATGCCTCCCTCATATCAGATGAGTGTCACACTTTCTATAACAAATTGCCTGTGCTGATTTTTCTGTAGAGACTGGGAAAGGTAGGATTTGAAATCCCCAGATAGATGGAAATGAAAGGAAAGTAGCTATCTCCCAGGAAAACTGTTAACAGAAAATCTGCATGACCAGATGAATTAGGATAAGAGCCTTACCTGATGTAAGTAACTACTTTGATTTACACCATCTAAAGCATATAACCTGAATTTCAGTGAACAGGATTTGAACTGGTGATTTCTCACAGAAAATGTTATACACCTCTTTGAATTTTTATGCATCCATTTTAAAAGTACTATGCCACATATAAAATAATATAAAAAAATAGATAAATGACACCATTATTGTCAGAAAGAAATTCAGAAAAGTAGAGAAAGCAAAAACCATAGATAAATTCCAAGGATCCTATCAATCTTCTGCATACTAAAAGAGGTTTTCAAAACCAGAATCTATCTCCACTGAAACACTTAGTAAATAAGTCTTTTTGAAAGACTACTGCTGTTAAAAATTTTAAAACAATAACTCAATCATTTTAGGGAATTTTAAAAATAATTACTAATAAAATTTATCTTGTGGAATTAAGGAAGGGGACCATCTTGGGTTAATGCGTTCTGAAGTTTGTGACTTCAGAACATTAAAGGTGAACTTACAAAGCATTTAAAAATAAGACATAAAAACGCTGAATAGATCAGACAACCACACTTCTATCAACATTCGCTGATATAAGGTTCCATTAACTTCAGAAAAAAAGCTCCTAGATCAATTAGGTATTTTTTGAAAACAGTACATTTTGTCTCATCAGCAGTTCAAAGCTTGACAGGATAACATATTGCCATGTGCATCTTCTCTTATCTTGTCAGAATCTTCTTCCAGAAACTATGACCTTCAATCCCATAATGGCATCTATTCACATGGCCTCAGGCCACATTTACAGCATAAACTGCAAACTGTAGGTCCAGGATAATAATATTTCATTTTCCCTGATGGCTCAGCTTCCTTTAAAAAAAGGAAAAAATACAAAGTCAAACAATACCTTAATAAAAATATTATTCGCAAAATAGTTTATGTTAGAAATAGTTTATGTTAGAAATAGTGTAGATTTCAGTGTATTCAGCAGAGACAGAGAGGCATCTGCCTAATTGCTTTCTCTCCTTCTTTTAGTTAGAAAAATATGAAGGAAATAAGTGAAGCAATGTCACTAACAAACAACTAGTTTGGCACAATCAGTGTTTTTAATACGCATCCAAATATAACTAAAAGATGTGAGATGCATTAGACAAGCAAATAGCAGCAATCAGACTAGTTGGGTACTGATAAACATTCTAATTTCACAGAAATATATAATTTGTTGCAAAAGACAGTACTGTTTAACAATTAAACCAATGTATTCCTGAAAAATAAGTACTCAGGATTACCTCTCTCTCTTTCAAACAATCTGGAAATCGCCAAATAGGTATAAAATTACATTAATCCAGGTTGCAGAATTGAATATTAAAGCAACTCACTGTTTGAATCCATGTGAAGAGTTAGTAATACAGTAACATAGATTACTCTCTGTAACCACCCTATCACCATAACCCATCCACTTTTTACTTTTTAAAACATGAGCTCACTTTACCTTGACAACTCCATTTCTTTCCGATGTGATTAATAGAATACTAGCTTGAGATAACCGAGTTCTGTAATTAACATTCCAGACATCTATGTTAACATGAAATTGAAATTTAGGATAAACCAGGTTTTTTCTCTCTGGTAATAACTTCTTCTGGCAAATGATAATCCAAAAGTGAAGAAGGAGAGGGGAAAAAAAAAAAAGGATGAAAGGAAGAGTAGAGATAACCTTGCTCTTACCCCACACAAACTTATTTTGTCTTTATTAAAAAATATAATTTTGTTCTTCAGATTCATCCTACTTATTTCACATTATCTTTAGATCTTCACAGAGACAAAGTTCATTTAAGTTTGACAATTTGAGGGTTTTCCTAAATCTAGAAAAGTATCTTTATTTATCTTGTACTATACTTCCTTCATAGAAGTAAAAAGGTATTTTAACAGGTATTTTACTGTGTAAGATAAATAAACAAAAATATTCAGTTTTGTATTAATTACAAAAATATTGGGGCACAGATAATAATAAAAATATTAGTTTAAAAATGTAATCTTTAAATAGAAAGATTACTTTTTTGTATTTTCTTATAATGTGCAAAACATTAGATATTTTGGAAAGCCCTGTTTTCTGTCAATATAGCATTAATCCTCCCTAACTTCATATTAGCCACAGCATCCTGCATAAAATAGAATTCATTATCTCTCTAGATAATCTACTTTTTAGTTTTGCTTGTTGTTTTTAGGACTTTATTTTTGCTTTACTTAACGTGTTAGAATCATTTGCTACTACCATAAAAATATATATGCAAACACTTGAATTGCCTTATTGTTAACTCTTGGACTTCGATATCATTCAGCCCACAGAATGGTAATATGCTACTCCTCCATTATGGGTATAACAGTCAGATGCAATCACGTATTCATTTGTGGAGATACTCTCTGATTTTGCAGCCCTGTGACTTGTGCAAGCAAAAGGGCTTCCTGCAGCTCAGCTGTTCAACCATTACCATCTCAGCAGAGACCAGAGGTCCCTCCCATAACCTGTGCTACAGCAAAGAAAAACCTCAGATTCAGAAAAATGAAAGCAAATCCTCAGCCCACAGAGGCTGTGACTCTCAAACCCCCTCTTCAACCAAGACACCAGCTCCTCCAGCTCTTGCTACCTGGTTCTGTGACCTGGTGGTGTAGACTTTCAGACCCCGTAACAGTATTGCTGTTCTTAAAGGAAGATTTATCTCCATCTTGGGAACTCCCACACCACAGTCTCTGGATCCCCCAGCCAATGTGGAAATGCAAATTACTGTTCAGCAGCCAGCAAGTATTTCCTGGTCCTACCACCTCTTCCTGGTGATCCTTTGTCAAGACGATATAAGACATATACTAAAACTTCTCAAAAAATCCCTAAAAGGCTTCTAAATCACAGAAAGAAAGTAAATGGTAAATGATTAGCAAAAATTATGTTGCCAGTCATCATTATCCAGAAGTGCATTGTTTGTAGGACTAAGGTAGCTAGTCTGGGCAATCCTGCTTCAGCAGGGGAGTTGGACTAGATGATCTCTATGGTCCCTTCCAACTCTAAAAATTCAGTGAAATTCAGTGAAATTCAGTCCTTACTGCTAGTTACTGTCCCGTTTACCACGCGTGACACTTCTACACACACAGCAGAGGGACCATCCATAGCACTTCAGCATTGCCCCATGCAAACCAAAGTTGCACTCAGTTCTGCAACCTGTGAGTTTTTGTGACGCACAAGTTTTACCCTCTCCTCCAAGTCTGAAGAGGGTTTGTTGCCTTCCTACCTGCAAGTTCCGACTGACACAGGAAGTCCAGGCAGGGTGTTGCACTGGCCGAACACAAAAGAGCTGTTGACACAAAAGGCAAGTCTCCTACCCCTTCAAAACCCTTTAAAAAGACATGTTATAACCTGACTCCCTGGCCTGTAATTATTGGAAATATTCACCACTAGAAATACCAGAATGATTAGCAAAGGAACAGGTTTCCTTTCTTTCTTTGCAACTAACGTTCCTTTCCAAGCATAAATACACACCAGAGTCTTAGTCTATAAAGAACAGGCATGCTGAGCAGGGAGTTACTACTCAAGATGCTTTATCAAACTGCCATTTGCCCGTGTGTTATTGTGGCTCTGTGGATAGCTTGCTCACTTTGGGATCGAAAGAATGCGAGTTCAATCCCAGAGTGCTATTCAATTAAAATACAGAACCCTGGCCAATATTTACATCTCTAAATTAACACACATCACGGACTAACCAACACTAATACAAACTCAAACACCTATGGAAGACATCATTGAGCACATAATGACCAGTACACTACCTTGAATAAAATTGCTACAGCATAAATGAGCAATTCACCACTGTATAAAGACCTCTAAGATTAAGAGAAAGGAAATTGCTGGTTCACAAATTACCGTGACTCTGTTAAAGCCAGACAGCTAATGTTGTGCTCATCCACATCAGTTAGAAGTAAAGTTAGCAATGTGGCTCATTAAAAGACAGTTAGAGCTAACAAAATTTTGACCAATAACTTTTGCATTGCACCCAAAGAAACTGTGTTTGAGAGTATTTTGGGCTGATTAACCAGATATGTTATTGAACAGACACACAGGGGGAAGGAAGGATTAACTGTTCCCCCTCATCTTAGCCCAGTGATTAGAAAAACCCTTAAGTCACTTAGCATGCCTTGGATATGCCTACAGACGTACATCTGTAAACCCATGTTCTGAGAGAAACCATGAGGTTCTTCCCAGCCCACAGACTTTCCTCACCATAGGAAGGTGAGGAACCTCACCACCCCAGCAAAATTTCTTAATAACCTGACAGGGCTCGTCTTTACAATATGCTGTAGCCATCCACCTCCTTATGTGTGGCTTTCTACACAAGCAAGGGTATCTCTGAATTTTGATTCCAGATAAATACAACCCTCAATGTATCATTCGCTGGAGACATTTCAAAAATTACATCTGAAAAATTCAGAGGCTGCACTTAATTTTGTGGGTATATAAAGATACATAGATATGTACACATGTTGAAATGGAAAAAAAAAATATTTACCACTGTTTTCATCCACCTTTATGTGCAAAAATAACTTTTCCAAGTTTTTACCTTTGTATTAGGGAACATGACTCCTGCTGAGCTTTCTTTAATTCTCCATAAAGATTGATCAGTCCATCCTTTGGATCCTGTAGACCAGCACCCTGTCTAGTTTACTAGTGCTGGTGCAAACAAGGACTATCACGGTGACCAAACATATCATAGCTGCCTGTCAGCGCAGAGGTGTTGACCAACATCCTCAGAGGACATCACTAGGATGATGGGAATATACTGCAACAAGGACTGGAGGCAATGGACAGAGCAGTTCATCATGAGTGCAATGATCCCATATGGAGTCTTCCAGAACAGGACAGGAGCAATTTTTCTGTGTCACATGCTCAGCATGAAGACAGAAAAGACTTTTTCTTGGTTGGGTATATTTGAGGGGGGATTGGTGGGTTATTTAGTTTGTTTATTTTTTATGAAAAACATTCCAGATTATACAATTGTCTGAAAAATATGGTGTTTGTCCTACTCTCTACTGTATTTTCTGCAGCTACTTGATCCATAGTGGATCTCTGATGAAATCCTTTGTTGGAAGATGCATGCTCTCCCCCTCTTACTTCCCTGGTTTTACTCCCAGCTTTGATGAGACTTTGAGGAGAGATTTCCTCCTCGCTCTGCTAGACTACCAATACCTTTCTGCTAACAGCTAGGCTTTCAGTATTGAAGTCTTGCATCTTAAAATAAACAGCATTTAAAAAAATTAATGATTAGTTTTGGTATGTCCCACAGTTGCCAGAATCACCCAGAGAACCACAGACCCACAAAGCTGTCCCTTGAGAAAGAAGGGGTCCTGACTACCTCTACCATACCCTGTCATCTCTGTGCTGCAGAGGATGTGTCTTTGAAGGTACAGCACTGTCTTGTCCACTCACTCATGGATATCTGGGGAGGAACGGTGCCTACCAGAACACTGATCTTCTTGTGGGCCTCACAGTCATCACATGTGGGAACATGTGATGTTCCCACAGCAGCAATGACAACTCTCTTGATGGTGTTAGCAGGAGGTGGGAAAGAAGATCATGGTGAGTGAAATTAAAAACAACAAAAAAAAAAGGATGCAGGATGGCGAAGGGTGCTGAGAGGCACAGGGAGGTACAGTCAGGCATTATGGGCTGGGACTGGGAGGCATGGATGGAATATCCGCCCCCTCTCCTTCGTGTGTGTAGAAGAGTGTGTGCCACAAGCAAGGGTAAACACTACGTACAGACAACTTCACCAGCAGGTTACAAGTTATAATTACACATTGGAGCAATGGTGACATCATCAACCAGCCAACACCAGCTGCTAATTGTGGTGTCAATGGAGCCTCTCTGCAGGTATTTACAGCCTGCTTCTTCACTGGCACCGCATCCATGAATTATTCATTATACAGCCACCTCTGTTTGATTAGTCAAAATGCTCTCACAATGTACAAACCTAAGCTTAAAAGTGGATTTTGCTAGACCTCATTTAAGCTGTCATATAAATCTACCTTTTCAATTTAAGAATAAGCAACTCATCAGTTTATCTTTTCTTTTCATGATGTATGAAGCAAAGAAATTGGCATAAGAAAGCTTTTCTTTCCTGATACTTTTCTGTCTTCACAAGTAAGTCTGTGAAAAAACTAAAAGCCTTCAAAATGAATGCATCTTTTGTGCTTCTCAAATACTATCTGCCTCCAGAATAAAGATTTTCTGATTTATTATAGAAACATATTGATACCAGGTAAGAGAAAAGAAAATAATGGCAGACATTTGTATGCTTTGGTAAAGTCAATTTAATTAGCATGTGAACCACACAGATAAGTATCATCACTTCCTAGTATACTCAGTCTCGACACAAATCACACCAAACAAGGCAAGCTTTTCAAGCAAAATCATTTGTCACAAAATGAATTAAAAAAACTCCCAAACCAATGCCAACTACAGCAAACTCAGCCCACTCTATTATTGTTCATTACAGCCATTGCTAAGGGCAAATGAAACGATTCAGTTTAATCGGCCTCTCACGAAAAAGTACTGATTCTTGTAACCACGCTGAACAAATCATATAATTTACATTACTGTCCTGAATACAAAACAAGTAACAACTTTACAAATTCTAAGCCATAAATCCATTTGCTTCTTTTTATTTATTCTGTCCATGTATACAAAGAAGAGGTAAACTTTTCCATTAGCATAGAGAGCCACTTCATCATTTCTTATCAGGCTTCTCTCCACAAACCTGTCTACATTTAGTCTGCAAGATCCTCAGGGAAGAGACAATTCTTTGTTACATATCCAGACATGGCTCAGGATTTAATTGAATAAAAATATATTTTATTGAAATTAGAAATCCTCTCTCAAGAGATTCGACATCAAGACATCTTTTTTTGGTCTGAAAAAAGGCAAAAAGTAAAAAAATATTATTTAAAAATATGTTAAAATTTATGTAATTGTAGCTAAGCATTTAGTTACTATATTTTTTCAAAAATACAGTTTTTATTACCAACATTTACTACACAATTTCTGGGCAGGCCTCTAGAAATCTCCTTCTTCACCTGCACTTCATATAGAAGGCGCTGCTTTTACGAAACCATGCCCCCAGTCCATCGGCTCGCCAGTTTACTTCTCCCACAATGCATTCTACTTACTTCCTACAGTATCATGATGTTCACTCAAGAAGATACAAAAATTGATGTTGATCTAAAACTAGACATTAAACTCAGACCAAGAAATGTGAAAGACTTGCTTGACTTCTGTGTTCCCAGTAGAGGAATTATTCCAAGACTGATTGTTTCCCAGAAAAAAAACCAAAACCAGACAAAAAAAAACAACCCCCCAGAAAATAATCCAATAATCCCACCTCAGATCACTGTTCTACAGGGGTATTGATTCACTCGTAATTTTCAGTCAGCCCATAATAACAGTAACAAAGGTTACAAAAAGAATAAATAAAATAAAACTTCAATAGTGTTATAAAACTTTCACAAAATTTTTATTTCAGATAAAGAAACAATACAAAATGGGTGAAAAAAGAGTCAATATTCCAAACTTTTGAAAACTGTACACTTGATTTGTATAGGTTTTTACCAACAGAATTAAAAGAACATATCTTCTCTCCTAGAGCAAAGGCTACAAGAAAATATGTGCTCACAAAATAGTTCCAATAGGAACACATCATTGAACTAAGTGTTTGCAAGAGAATCAGAAGAACAGAATGAGAAGCCTCACAGGGCTCTTCAAGTCCCTTAAGAGTCTCACTTGTAACTTCAGTAAGGGAGTTCCCACAGATTTACAGAATTAACGGGAAACTGAAGATCTACAAAGCAGCTGGAAGGTAAAGAACCTCCCGTATTCCTAATCAAACACCTTGATTCTTTCTTCAAAACATTCTCCAAATTTCTTCTGTTGCCCTTCTTCTTCTGCTGTGAAGATTGCCTACCCCACGCGTTTAACTGTGGGGTTAAACACAGCTAAACACAGTTAGCTCAGACACCGAAGTAAGTGTTAACCTGCCTTTATACTTTATACCATCTGGCCCTCCACCCTTAGGAAGGAACTTTACTTTTGATACCAGCAATCGTTATGGTCTATTTCTATCCTGTCCCTAAATGAATCAATATAAACCCTTCTGAAATACAGCAATGTGCTACTAAATCAGGTTTGACCTTTTAATCCTTTAGAAAGTGTTAAGAGTTAGCTACATTTCTAAATTTTTGGCAGTTGGTCAATAATATCCTTTTTTTTTTTCTTTTTTCCTTTCTTATGAAACTGTCTGGAGTAATTATTCATTTACTGGGACAAAGAGATGACCTACAGTAAGATGAGATATTTTAATTGCCTCAGAGAAAAAAGAGTCTCCCTGTTAAATTGACAACACTGTAAATATTCATTCATTTGTAGATACATTTTTGTACCATTATCGTTAGCTGAAGGCAATAACTATGTTTTCTGGTTATTGGAGAAAGGCATCTGCCTCAGTAGAGCATCTGCTCGAAGTCCTAGGCCAAAGAGTTCCCTTTTTAAAATACCTCCAGCATTTTAATTTCTTCACCTGCAGAACCTCCCATTAAGAACAATCCAAAGATTGCCTAGGAAAATTGAATTAGTTACATTGATTCCTGCAGAAAGCTCACATCTAGAGTTTATAAATGCATTAGTGATGCATCTTTAAAAAGAGAGAAAAGGTTAAAAATAAACAAATAGGACAAAGCTGGTCAGAGAAAAGGATCAGCACAGGAGTTTATATCAGACTGTGAAATCTCTTGACCTTCAGTGTGAAGCCACAAAAATAAAAATCATTTATCAAAATATCTTCCAATTCAATGCTGTGAAAACCTCTGGGTTTTTTTCCAGGACTCTATCTTTCAAAATATTTCTTCTACTGAGAACTATGGTTCTTGTCCAGGAGTAATTGAAGGTATGGTATGATCCCTGCCCCTAGCCCTGCTTGCACACATCAGTTGCTCTAGTGAGGTGGGTCCACGCTGCACAGCCCTACACCACCACACAGGTGCATGAGGACTACTCTCAAGCTGCCTCCAGATCACACTTATATTTTCTGGTTATTTTAGCCCCCACCCAGTTCTTCTACCTAACATCAGGAGGTACAACTTTGACTTTAAGACAGATGTGGTGCACAGGTGTAGGTTACTACTAGATGACATGAACCCAAACTTCTCAAGTGCTGGAGCGTGTCCAGAGGAGAGCCACCAAGCTGATGAGGGGTCTAGAGAACAAGGCATATGGGGAGAGGCTGAGGGAACTGGGAATGTTTAGTTTGGAGAAGAGGAGGCTGAGGGGAGACGTCATTGCCCTCTACAACTACCTGGAAGGAGTCTGTACAGAGGTGGGTGTTGGCCTCTTCTCCCAAGGGAATAATGACAGGACCAGAGGAAATGGTATGAAGTTGCGGCAGGGGAGGTTTAGATTAGATATTAGGAAGAATTACTTTACTGAGAGAGTGGTCAGGCACTGGAACAGCCTGCCCAGGGAGGTGGTGGAGTCGCCATCCCTGGAGGTATTTAAGAAATGTGTAGACATGGCACTTCAGGGCATGCTCTAGTGCCCGAGATTGTTGGTTTGTGTCTGTTTGTGGGTTGGGTTTGATTTTTGTTGTGGGGTTTTTTTTTTTGTGGTTGGACTCGATCATCTCAAAGTTCCCTTCCAACCATGAAGATTCTGTGATTCTCTGTCCTGTTGTGTACTTTAAGCTGTTTTGAAGCCCCCAGAGGGCATCTGTTGATGAAATGTGGGTCTGGAGTCAAGCACAGCTGTGGCCCATACCTGCAACACAGCTAGAGCTGTCCTCCCCCAGACGGAATAGTAGTTGGTTCTGAAACTCCACATTGCAAACTGGGGAGAACTTCACACTGGAGCTGTTGGATGTGACCTGAGGGAAGCTGAAGCCCATGCTCATGCTAAAACAGGACCTGTGGCCCCACAGGGGACCTATGCTACAGCACTTCAGTCCTGAATGACGGCACCCATGGGAAAGGACCCATGCTGGAGCAGTTCATGAAGAACAGCATAACTACAACCTGTGGAAAGGATCCACATTGGAGAAATTTATGAATGACCGTGTCCCGTGGGAAGGACCCCACACTGGAGCAGAACAGTTTAAGGAGTCTTCCCCCTGAGGAGGAAGGAGCAGCAGAGATTAAACATTATGAAATGACCACAACCCCCATTCCCTGTTGCCCTGCACTGTTTGGTGGAAGGAGATAGAGAAAATGGGAAACGAAGTTGAGCCCAGGCAGGGAAGGCTGAAGGGAAAGTGAGGGATTTTTTGATTTTTTTTCTTATTTCTCATTATCCTACTCTGAATAATTGTCAATAAATTGAATTAATTTTCCCCAAGTCAAGTCTGGTTTGCCCATGACGGTAACTGGTGAGTAATCTCCTTGTCCCTATCTTGACCCATGAGCTTTTCATTGTGTTTTTCTCCCTGTCTTGTTGAGAAGGGGAAGTGGTAGAATAGCTTGATGGGCACCCTGCAGCCAGCACAGGGGTATTGCTTTCCTGTGGATTGCTTTAC
This sequence comes from Limnodromus scolopaceus, assembly GCA_028565335.1. Lineage (NCBI taxonomy): Eukaryota > Metazoa > Chordata > Aves > Charadriiformes > Scolopacidae > Limnodromus > Limnodromus scolopaceus. The sequence continues at coordinate 40,248,869 of JAOXNO010000001.1, forward strand.
AGGAGAGCTGTGTTAACTTGAATGCCCTGTATGGACAAAGTAACTACAATGACCTGTTTACAACTGCTGCAATGTTCCTTGCCGTGTATCCCGGCAAAGATACATGTCTTTAGATTCCAAGTACATAAACTCCCGTTTTCAAATAAAATATAAAAAAGGTTGGATAAAAATGTAGCAGAAGTACCATTACATTTGTTTTAATGGCATACTCTTTTCTGATACCTCCTTTCATTATTATTTTGCTAGTGTTATTTTCAGAGTCTCATATACTTCGGGTTGTTTTCCCCCTACGTGTTTGTTGCTTTGCAGAGCTGCACCTGAAATATATAATGAAAACAGAGAGTACAAACACAGAGCAGAAAACTGCATGTTCCTCCAGCGCTACCTGATCGCTAGAATTGCTTTTCTTCTGCTCATTAATAGCTAAGAGAATAATTAGGATAGCAGAAGAACATTTGCATCACTAATAGGACATTCCATTACTTTTAATCACAGGAGCAAACAGAAGATAGACCTGGGGTGAGGAAGAGTCTCCTGGAAATACTTTTCACAGGAGCCAAGATGCCTCTCCCTTGTAGGTGATTTCAATTTGTAGAGAAGAACACACGTATAGAGGACAATGATCTGATGCATATCTGACCTGGATGGGATTGCAAATACTCTACTGTCTATAGTCTGTGTTGTATAAGACTTAATGAGCTTCATCTCAAAGAGAAAAGCTGTGTCCGTTCATGGGTCCAAGCACTACTTGTGTAGCTCTCAGAATTAAAACACCAACTTTCTCAACATGCCATGGCCCAAATATAGACCTGGTATATGACAAGGACCTAAGTTGAAAGGCAGGCATTTTAATGCTTTGTTTAAAGTCTGCCTCTTTAGTCTTTGATTCTGTTTCACATTCTTTTCGACACCACCACTAATACTGAGCACAGTGGGAATCATACATGTGTGGGTCACTGAGAAGCTCAGGCCTGAGTATGGAATAATGTTTTCAGAACAAGGAACATTGGAAATACAGACAAAGAAATGTTTCTGAAAGGTTAACAGCTGCTTGGTTGTCCCACTTGTATATGTGGAATGATGGAAAATAAAACTTATTTTTAACAAAGAGAAAAAACATAATGCAAGAAAAAATAAAGACTGGTCAAAATAAGTCTGTCTCTTACAAAGATTTCTAGGTGAGTCCATCTTGTCCTATGGTCTGAAAAATAGCATTTACATGCAGTTTCTTAGGAGCAACTTCTCTTTACCACAACAAAGATAGTTTTGTTATCCCAGAATTTTTTGATCCATTTTTCCTGGATTTGAAACTTGTATATAAAAGTACAACTGTGGTAACTCTGACAGGTGTTACACAAAAACCTTCAGCTAATATCTATATTCCCAAGAGTTTGCCAAAAAGTATATATCCACTTCTACTTAGAGAGTTCTACCTTTCTGAATATTTGCAACCATGCAGTCATTGAACAAACATATTTTTGACACAGAAGTAGCCAAATTGATTTATTACACAGAACTGCAAATCTTTACAGTAAAAATATCTGTATCCAAGTTAATTTACTTGGGGTCCCTTTATGGTAAAGGGAAAAAAATGGTTATCTACAGCATCCATACTGTTGACCTATTTTATTTTTACCCTAGGATGAGTCACATTCTAGAAATGTCTGTTTCTCTCCACCAACTACAGAAAAAGCAGAGGATGTATGTGTGTCCATTGCAGTACCTTAGCCATACTATCAGTATATTATTATCCTTTCATGGCATTATCTTGTACTCTGCTTTCAAAGGCTGCAGAATACCTGTCTACTTTTATTATTTGTCACTCCTCCAAGTGTTTTTTTCATCCACCTACTGAAACTAACATTTTAAATGTTTTTCTTCCAGGATACAGATAAAAAAAATGTTAAACAGCATTGGGCAAGAGCTGATTTCCACAGAGCTCCACTAGAAATCCACCCATGTGATGATGAATCTTCATTGCCAATGGCATTTAGAGACCTATCTGTCAGCCAGCTGTTAATACATTACACGTATGTCATGTTGATTGTGTGTCACTATTTTTTTTAATCGAAACATCAGGCAGCACTAAGTTAAAACCAATAAAGGATTATATTACATTGACGCTAATACTTTTATCTATAGATATCAAATTAGTTTGACAAAATCTATTTTCCATAAACTGTTTTGATAGAAATTGATTATATTATGGTCCTATCACAGTTTAAGGATTTGAATCCTCTATCAGTCATTTTATACTTTTTCCTGGGGAAGTTATCATGGGAACAGACACATAACAGCTTGGGTCACTGTCACAGGCAGGACAGAATAAATGACAACCCACAGTGGATCTGGATACTGGAATTCATTTAAGAACCTCTGAGATTAAAGCTTTTGACTTACTTGATTATCTCACACACTCACTTGCTCCTACACCATTTTGCTAGATATTGACTTCTTTTACCATCAGGGGGTTGTTAGTCTATGAAGGTGGAATAGAAAAATCAAGCTGGTTCCCATCTTGTTGCTGCTCACACTTACCACTACCAGGGATTAGAGGCCAAGGTCCCTGAGTGTGACCCAGCAGTCATCTTCATGCAGCTATCCCATGTCAGGATCTTTCTGCATCTCCAGGATCCACCTCCTTTCTAGGTCCCCTTCTCTCTAAGACCATATTTTTCTGAAAACCCTTATTTTCAGCACCACTTCTTCTTTGCAGCCCCTGTTTTTTCTCCAGCCTAAATAGTCTATGTCTAATAGTTGAGGCACAAAGTGTGATCAGCTCCTTAACAGGTGATTCTTTTTCATGTCTTCTTATTAATTGCAGGACTCGGGACATGCTGCTTTTATTTAGTCCAGGTAATATAAAAATTTACAACCATACTGCACCAAATGCAGTGGCCATGTATCAAGCTTCTGTCTGAGAGCTGAAAAGTTCAATTTTGGACACAGACACACATATTTGCTTATCTGCCACACGTTAGTGTTCAACAGTGCAAGCTATTTTTTTTAACAGGTTTTCAGGCTTTTCTTTTCTTTTTTCAATAAATATTTGTCCTAACTCCTTTCAGGCCTCTAAAACTTATCTACTCTTTCATTATATTAATTAATTACTTAATATTAATGGCCCAAAGAGATCTTCAGTCAGTTTTTTAAGAATACCAGATATCCATATTTTCATATAGAAAAGTACCCAAATATAGTAATCTCTGTTCAACACCCTTTTTAGTTATTGTTGGAGCAGAAAATACTGCATCGCTGTGATGTAATATTAGATTTTCTTCCTCCCCTCCCCCACCTTAAAAACAGAGAGGAAGAATTTAGTGACTATTTCTCCCTTTCTTATTATTTTTCAAAATCCAAATTCTAACACTCTGCGATTGTTAAGTTTCTATAGTATTTAAGATTTATGTCCATTAGTGAGTGTCCTTTATGGGCTTCCTGTAGGAATAGTTTATATTTCTGAGCTTCTGATTGTGTGTGCTAATTTTACCATTTCTCTCAGCACAGCTGACAACGATCACAAGCAGAGGTTATCCCTTTTTGCACTGCTACCACATTTGTTGACCACTGTTACTGGCTGTGTGGGCACTGAATGGACTGAGAATCTGTATTATTTCTTTCTAAAACACCTCTTTAGCTGCCAGAAGAGTTTAACCTTTCCTACAGATTCCTGTGGTAACCTTCAGTGTTCAACTTCCACTCTCCGTTATTACCATTCTCCACCCCTTCACCCAAATAAATACGATTTAATACTCAGATTTCTATTACTGTGGAGAAAGGAGCCTGCGAGCACAACCAGACAGTCCTTGCAGAGGAGACAGAGATATCCCCTGTTAGAACTTTTCAAAGCCACAACCCTCCTCACCATAACCTTGCTGGAGAGCAAACAAGTAGCAAGACAAGAGGTCCCTGAGTCCCACCACTGACAAAACCAGAATTTTCAGTTTTTCCCTGAATATTTCATTCAGATAGCTGAACCTCAGGCCAGCACCTAGTCAATGGCCAAAACATTGGATTTAACCCTAAGAAAAGACAAAGGAAAAAAATAATACCTTCAGCTATGTTCCAGAAACAAAGAAATAAACAGCTATGTTAATAAGCATTTCAGTCTTGCTAAACTAGCTGAGAATGAAGATGCTGTCACAGAACAGCATTGACCTACAGAGGTAGATCTCAGCAACCTTTGTGGCATCATGGGGTCTACTGCCCTATATAAGTACCTTGGTTGATAGGAAAATAATACTGAAGCTAAAGGAGACTCCCAAGACTTTTATGTGACTGGCTTTTTATCCCAGTAGTAACTGGACAAACAGAACAGATGGATTGGTTTGGGAAAAAGTTATAAGACTCACAGTGACAGCGAAGGAAAGAGGATTTAGTAGCAAGGTGCAATACAAAAGAAGTTTGCATATAGAATGATTATGTAAAGAGCCACAAATTACATTTTTCTTACTGAAAATTAAAAAAAAAAAATTATATAAGCTATGGAGGTTTTAAACTAAATTACACTATTTCTCTGCCTGATCATTATGGGATTGGAAATCTCAGAGGATTTTCAGAGTAGACTCCAAGGGTAATTTACTTTCAAATAGACAAGCTAGGTATTAAATACTTATGAATAAGTGTTATAATGTCCCTAGAGTCTTTGCTGTAAACCAGCTGAAAACTTGGTCTTGTAAAAAAAAATTGGTTTTACAAATCCAAGAAATGTTTCTTTTTTTTATTTTTTTTTTTTTAGGCAGAAAAATATTCTGTAATTAAAGTGTTTTCATTCCTGCAAGGATATTTACCTTATGTATGACCATTAGCACCACACAAATCAAATCTCAGAAAAGTTAAGCAGGGCAGATAAAGACAGGCACATACAGAGCAGGGAAAGGAAGCTCTGTGAAAGACAAAAGGCTGAAAAAAATATTTGCATGTGTTTACAATACTTAAGTGATGTGTTGCTAACTGTTGTTGCTCATTTCACATGATCTTACAGAAGTCCTTTGCATATAGACCTAGTTTATCAGATCATCCTACTCTGGACACCCAGAAGCCAGTCAGCTCCCAAGGCTCACTCAAATAAACAGACTGTGATTGGAGCTTGCTCTTATGTAGGCACCTTGACCATAGCTGCTGATGGTTAGGTGTGTTAGAGAGGGCTTCCTGTCGCCTACATACAACCACTGGAATTCAAGTGGGATATTGTGGAGAGTCAGATTGATAGAGGACCTTTGGGAGACCTTCACAGTCCTGTACTGGCAGCTGAAAAACACACGGGATACCTGAGGACAGCTCAGCACAAAACGCCTTATGCTGGGACAACTGAATCCTACCTCTGCTGTCCCAAATTGTTTGCCTAGGTACCACTTTGTAATAAGCAAGATAATGTTGCAGTATCAAGAAATAAAATCTAAGTTGTCTTTGACCTTAACTGCATAACAAACCTAAGGACATTATTTCAGATTTTGCCTCCCTTCAAATTAAATTTTAAGTGAAACACTGTCAAATTTCTATATCAGAGGAAAAAATCAGGAGGAAATGAGTCCTGTGAGTCAAAACAGATAAAAAGATCCGCTACATCCAGAATAAGCATGTAACTGTTTAGGCTATTGTGCAACTTGATAAAGCAGAAGTTCATTATCTATGACAACCTATTTATTAGCGAAACAGACAGGAAAATCATGAAAGGAAAGACATAACAAAGGTATTATTCTCCTAAGCAGAACTCGGAATGTGCTTTTTACTAGCGGAAGGTTACAGTTAATCAGTAGCTAGCAACTTGTAATATCAGTAGGGACAGATGTTTTCTAAAATGTAAATAAAATGCATCTGAGAAGCTATCATCAACAGGAATTTGTCTTTCCTGAATTAAGCATATTACTGATTTTGCTTTCTCTAATTACGCTATTTGCTATTAACTACCTCAGCATTAAGTCAGAATTCAAATATCAGTTTCCTATGAAACTCCATAAAAGACTTTTTTTTTTAAAAAAGTAGTTTATGTCATTTGGAAGCTTCATATATAATAGTAGAGATAAATGTTGTTGACTTTGAATTTTAATTCTTTGGGTTTCCTCTTCTCTCTCCTTGGCAATAACTCTTTGATGCCCAGTGGAAAAGAGTTATATTTAAATAAATTCTCCAGTAGAATCTATTTTGTCATTTGTAGTAAATTTAATCACTTTTTTCCTCAAGGGGATCATCCTATGAGCTAATCTCACCTCTTATAATTTCTTTTCTTGTTCTTTATTTGGCCCCAAAAGTACAATTTGTTGGAGGCTTTTTGTTGGGAAATACTTCACAGCTGGCCTTCTAACTGATGAAGAATTGATTTAGAAATTTTTATTTATATATTTATGCAATTCTAGCCTGTTCTTTTGCAGTAATAACAACAAAAAGATCATTTAATGGAGACAGCTTGAAATCTCTGGTTGTTTTATTTACTAATCTCATAAAAATAATTTACTGGTATCAGATAAGGATGTGAAATCATCGTAATCATGAGTCATCCCTTGAGATTGAGACATATTACTGAGGTTTCATGTTTAGGTATAAAAGGCAAAGACCTCCATTTTATCGGGTGTGCCTTCAGGCAGGTTCTCCTCATGTGGCTCAGCAGAAAAACAAACCATTTTATTACGTTGTGCCAATAGCTCTGAGAGTGACTTTCAGGCCGAAGCTGTCTCTCACTTGTGAGTTTCAGTGAAATCACAGTGAGCCCTCATCAGGGAAGGGGGAAGCCTTGGGTCCACCTTGCCCAGCAGAACCAATGCATACAGACCTGCCACATCAACAGTTCTGAAACCTTGGCCTTGTTCAGCAGCCTACAGCTGCCCTGTTTGAAAGGATTCATGTCATCATCTGCAAAGGATGCAGGTTCAGAGTTCAAAGAGTAAAACTTCCCGAGAGGATCTTTCTGGAGAGATGAGTTATTAGTGTCTGTACTCAAGAAGCTATTCCTTACTCAACAACATATTTCCTTATTAATTGAACTGTTTACTTCTCTGTCCCAAAACAAGTCTTCCTTTATTTTACGTCCATGTAGCTAGCTGTCCAGACCACAGCTGAGGAAACTGTACTTCTTCTGGGCTTCTGTCTTTGATCCATATTTCTTTTCATGTCCCTGCTAGTTATTTCCTCTCAATGTACTTTCCTGTCTCCTTGGCCTTCAAGCATTCAAATGCTTTTCATGATAATATGATCCATTCTTTTTCCAGTTATTGGTTAGACATTCAGCTTGAGGTGCTCTTGCCTTTGCAGAAATAATTATTTCAGGACTGTTTAATGGAATCTTGGCAGCACTGTTAAACTCTTCTGATTATTTCTGTGTTTGAAAGATGGTTGGTTTCAGAGTATCTGTTACCATCATACACAGGTTTAAAACATCTGCAGATGTCTTTGGGATCTACTGCCATTCTCATCCATGTGCTGGCAGGAAAATAAACTACCAACTTCATCTTCCTGCTTCTGCTGATGTCATTATAAGAAAAAAAATAATTAATAACTTCAAAATCCCTGGGCATGGTTTAGCCTAACATTAACATTAAATTACCATGCTTTGCTGTTAGCTTTTTAATTTTTACCTCTGGGGATTTTACCTTATTATGAAATTCATCCTGTTGCCAAATGTGAATAAATTGTCCATGTCAGTCCTCTCAACACAGATGTCATAACCTGCGTGTCACTTTAACTGCAAGTCCCTAAGAGAAAAAAAATGAGGTCACCTTTCTCAGAACAGCTGGATCATCCCTTTTACAGAAAAGAGATTACAAAATGCTAGGAAGAATTTAACACTTCAGTCCTGAAGCTGGAAGGAGGCAGTCAGGAAGGACATTTTTAGGGGGCTAATTCTGCATCATCTATGGATCCTACATCAAATGTAGGACTACCCTGGCCCTGATCTTCTGCAGACCTTCTCATGCTGTGGATGATCACAGGTAAAAGTCTAAGATTTACCCATTTGAGAATAGAAATAAATCACATCTTGGAAGAGACTCTAGAACATACTGTATATGTTCACTGGATTTGTATCACACTAAATCTCTCTTCTCAAGCTGGCAGCACTGAGATCAAAAAATGGTACATGCAGAAATCCAAACTTTGATTCCAATTTTTTAGCATAATATGATCACTTCATGTGAATTATCATCCTCTGTCTTGTGTGGGATAATTTATATTCCACCAGTAGCAGACTGTCAAATTTTTCTACTAAAACTATTTTAAGGTACCCCTTATTTTTTTACAAGGTCATGTACACTTAATTTGCAAAGTGTTCATATTTTTATCTTAAAAAGTGATTTTTTATTCACTTGGATGAAAATATTTTTAGTTTCACTGCATTGTGGCAATGGATAAGCTGTATTGTTTTATTTTTGTTTCAAAATTAGATACCACTTTTCTTTATGAGCTGAATGGAAGTGTGTTATTTGCCAAATTTGTGAAATACAATGTGGGCTGCTAACTCTGTGCTGTTTACTACCGATAATAATAAAGTGTTCAATCCACTTTCTGCTGAAGTACTGGTACATAGCAACCCACTTCCAGGTTAATAGTGGATAATCATGACAAATACATACCCAACAAAGATCTTCCACATAGTCTACACCTCAGTGGAACAGCAGTCTCAGGAGCACGGTATGTCTCCAGTTTGCTTCCCTCCTGTCCAAATGAAGGAACTGCAAGATGTTACATAATGCTAGGGGATGACATAGGAGCTGCTTCTGATGATACCAGTAAAATATTAATGTGCCACATACTTTGGATACTGCCCTTGAGGCATGTCTGGAACTGTGCTATTGTCTCACTGTTTCGATGCCAATCTTTTCTTGACGGTTGATTTTGGGATAGTCTCAGAAGACAATTTGTGTGTGCCCCACTTCTGATGGATACCTGCTAAACTATAGTTTGATAGCTTGACACAAGAACTGTCACTGAAATTAAATTATAAGCTTTTAGTAACAACTGAATATAGCTGCAGACAAAGTATCTCAAAAAATACCTAGGACAGCTATAACTGAAACAAAGAACTTCACAGAAGAGGGTAAAAAAGATGATCCAGCTTATAAGATGGCTTCTAACTGAGAGAAGTTAAAGTAATTTGTTAATATGGTTTAAAAATGAGAGAATAAGGAAGAATATGGAAAAATACATGAAAAGACTATCAGATCATTAATTATGTGGAGACGGTGAATGAGGAGCATCTGCTCGCTGTTTCTCACAACATTAAGGAACATCCAGTCAAATGAAGAAACAGTAGACTTGGAGCAACAAGAGGAAGTTGTTTTTCGCATGGCAGGACTAGAGGCTGGAACTTGTTGCCAGAGAGCATTGTGGACACCATTTGAAAAATAAGCAAAATTGTTCAGGAGAATCACTGATGTTTGTTAAACAGAAAGATCTGGTATTAACTCTGTCACAGTAAGATGCTCACCCATGAACTGCTGCAAGCAGGAAAGGTATGTACTAAGATTTAAGGATTTCTCATGTTCTGTTCTGGTTTTTGAACTCTTTCTGTAGCATCTGCTTGGGGACATTGTTGAAGAGAGGACATTTTATGAGATGGACCTAAGCTCTGATCCAGTATGAAATTACTTCTTCATTCATTGTGTAAGACAATAACTGTAGTTAGATCATCTCCATACATATAACAGTCAGGATATTGTTTCTGCTCAAGTTATCAACCTGCTGAATCTGAACTGCTACTGTATGAAGTCAACCAGATACTGCATTAATGGGGAAAAGCCTCTTTGCACTTTTAATCCTTTTCTCAACATGAAAATTACCTGAAATATAGATCTTCGAGAAGTGTATACATTTTTTAATTTATATTTGAAGCAGTGCAGATAACAGCCATTGACAAACTGGAGCAATTTCTGTGGAAGGTCACCAAGATGGAGCACCTGCTCTGTGAGGATATTCTGAGGGACCAGGGCTTGTTTAGCCTGGAGAAGTGATGGTTTCAGGGGGGACCTACTAGCAGCTACCCAGCACCTCATGGGAGGTTAATGAGAAAATGGAATCAGGCTTTTTACTGAGATGCACGGTGAGAGAACAAGAGAGTGTCTTCATAAACTGAAACAGGGGAGGCTCCAACTGAATGTAAGGAAAAAAGTTTCCCCACAAGAAAAGTCAAGCAGTCGAGCAGGTTTGCCAGAGAGCAACCTACAGTGGAGTACCCTGTGGCATCTCCATTCTTGAAGATTTTTAAGATCCTTCTGGAAAAAGTTCTGATCCACATAGTTTGAATTCAGGGTTGACCCTACTTTGCATAGAACTGTGTTCACCCAGTTCTGGTCAAATGTTTTTTCATACCAGGAGACCAAACACCCAAATGTACTGTACCTGTTATTGTTATACAATAATGTTTTCTTTAAAGAAAAACACTGTTATGAAATAAGTATTTAAATTATGGGAATACAGAAGCTGAAATGCAAAGTTTTAGGAAGCCGTAATACAGCTTAAGAGGTTCAGAAACCTCAAGCTCCACAAGTTTCATATGCTCCATCTATAGCACTTCTACCTGTTTAGGCTCAAATCTCATCACCACTGATTTCCATATAACACATTTCAAATGTAAGATCATATTATAGATGAACTTGGCCTGCTGACTTTAGAGGGTTACATCTGAGTCTCTCAAAGTATAAATAGATTCATTCTGAAAAGCTGCAGTGCATTAATACCCTATACTGATTTCATTCTCAAATCCCTAATTTACAGTCTTCTGGAGAGAGCTAACTCCCTGACTTAACTGATAAAAACCTATAACTACAAATAAATTATCTTGCAGAATTAATCACATGTTACTTCAGGTTAGAGTAGATGAGCTCTCATTTATTCAGTATTACAGGCTTACAGCTTTGCTAAGGGACAGATCCTGACCCTAATGAAAAGAACAATCAAACAAGCTGGTTGTCTGATCCTGTATAAACTGATCTGGAAAGGATCACTAGATCCTAAATTCCCAGTAGTCAGACAGACTGGGAACCCACTCAAGGTGCATCAAATTTCTTAACCAGATTATACTAATGAATTTATTTTTCATAAAAAAAGAGAACATGGAAGTGACACTGGAGGTAAAAGGGCACACATGGACAATGGTATTTCCAATTTTAATGTAATGACTAAACCAGTGCACTCAAGAACAACAATTGTGATTCCACACAATGGAGATTCCTTTTATCATGTATTTGTTGTGTGTTTGGAGTACTTAAAGCATACCGCTGCCTGCTTCATTTCCTTTAAAGGGGTGACTATATGAAGGTTGTTTAAGTACCCACTAAAACAAACAGTATAAAATGTAAGTCCTCCCACTCTCCAGTCACTTTAGCTATAAATCACATTCGTTGGCTATGAACTCAGTGCACAAGCTGATTACTTTAATATTAATGATGTGTTTAGATATTACTTGGGTTGCAAAATAAGTGATTACTGAAATTCCGTAACAAGCTAAAGGAACTGTCTGCGCTGGAAACAATAGGCTGTTTTAGCCAGCGTGATGGATGTACAGAGTCTAATGAAAGAAATACCCTCTGTGTATTTGCATTAGAGTCTATGCATCCGTCAGAACCAGGCTGCCTGATCAGGAAACCCAACTTGACAGTGTTTCCTTTGCGTTGCTACTGATACATGTAACCAACAGAGTACCTTTTCGGATTGAGATAAGAGGAGAGGACTGAAATCACTTGATACTGGGTGCTCTCAGGAACAGGGAGCACTGGGGCACCAGCAGCTACCCATCTGTACCCCCAGCTATTTATTGAGCAGTAGTATAAATAAGAATTTTAATCAAAAGAAACAATCAGTTTCTCAATGGTAACACTGTGACAGAGAAATTCTTGCTGGAAGCTCTCTTCAACCAAATATCTCAGTGATGTCTTGGAAAAAAGATCCTGAAGGGAAGCTGAAGAACAGAGCTAGTATCTCAGGTCAGAACTGACAAGCACTTCAATGTATTTTTTTCTTCCTCTCCTTTTTCTTCTTTTTTCTCTTATTTCTTATTTCTTGTTTGTTTTACTGGGGTTTTTGTTGTTTCTTTTTTTGTTGTTGTTTTTCGCTTCCCCTTCTTTTCTCTCTTTTCTTTGTTTTCAATTCTGCAATCAATTGCCTAGCCTGAGTTTTGCTGGGATAAATGTCATTCATCTTTCTCCTTAAAGTTTGTTCAACAATTAGCCTGGCCTCAAAACGAACTGCATGGTAAATAGCACTCTGGTTCTGACAGAAATGGAGAATCTGATCCTAGGGTAGTCTGATGTATGTCTATGTCTAGATGAACAGTTTGTAGCAGAAATGGCTTCAGCATTGTTCCTTCATCATTTAATGTTGTTTTACTGCTCCAGAACATGGATTGATTCCAGCCAAAACCCAGGACAGAAAATGTACATCCTACTCCCTGCTCCACACCTGCAACAGGAATCGCGTGGTGCTAGTCTTTCAGAAACTGCTGCATGCAGCACATGGGGAGAAGACATTGGAAGACCCTGAGCCTTTGCAGACCAGCTTGGCAGCATGAACCCACCATCTGGTCATGGGCTAAAGTACCCACATCCACGCTGGGTTTTTATATTCTCAGGTTTTTCATGAAGCTACCGTAATCGGATCGTCCTGCAGACAGGGAGACTCAGAGAGCTATAGGACCGTACATAAGTAAACATGAAAGAAGACTTTTGAAGGACATGTATTTGAAAGACTGTGAAGAGTCACAGCTGGAGTTATTCCTGACTTGTGACACTAGTCTGTTTTGTCTGTGGTGGTCTGAAGCTGTGACAGTAGCTTATATTAATATATTAATAAGAAAGCATTAATATTAATATTATACTAATAGCTCTTCACCACTGTTTTGGATTGTAATAGAGTTAATTTTCTTCATCGTAGCTTGTATGGTGTTATGTTTTGGATTTGTGACCAAACCCCTGTTGATAACACACCCATGATTTAGCTGTTGTTGAGAAGTGCTTACACAGGGTTGAGGCCTTTTCTGATTCTCATGCTGCCCCACCAGTGAGTTGCCTGGGGGTGGGCAAGAAGTTGGGAGGGACATAGCTGGGGCAGATGACCCCAACTGATCGAAGGGATGTCCCACACCATATACATTGTTCTCATCAGTAAAAGGTAGGGGAAAGAAGTAGAAATGGAGCACATTCAGAGTTATGGCATTTGTCTTCCCAAGTAACCGTTAGGTGTGATGGAGCCCTGCTGTCCTGGAGATGGCTGAGCACCTGCCTGCTGATGGGAAGTAATGAGTGAATTACTTCTTTTTCTTTGCTTGCATGTGCAGCTTTTGCTTTACCAATTAAACAGTCTTTATCTCAACCCATGTGATTTCTCAGTTTTACTCCTGTGATTCCCTTTCCCATCCCAGTGAAGGGAAGTGAGCAACACACTGTGTGAGGCTTTGCTGCCTACCACGGTTAAACTACAAGTATCTACTTCTGGCCTTCCCTGTTTCTTCATAGCTCTACCGGGAGACAAATCTGGGCCAGTTAGAAGATACACATTTTCACCTGGAAGAACCTAATTAACATTGCCTGGGGACAAGAAGCATTCTCAAACACCTAGAAATATATTTAAAAAATACTACTAATAAAAGCTTTCATCATAGTTAAAGTTACACATTTGAGAAGATATTAGCACTGAAAATTTTATTTTCTTTCATAGAACATACATAAATTGCCTACATCTTTCATTTATTCTTAAATTTATCCATCCTCTCAAATTTTCTTCTTATTGCAAAGGTGTTGTCCTGCAGGGGAAAATGGCCAGTTATTGTAGGGTTAAGTCACGTTTTCTGCCTGTTATAACACATACTGTATTCCCAAATGGTTGGTGACAATGCACATAATTACTTTTTAATTTTTTTCAAGTACCTCTCATCTGGGAGTACAGAATAGCCTAAAACACATCCTTTCATAAATATTATATGGAAGAGCTCCTGACTATTAAGATAAAAAGCTATTTATTTCAATACACCCCACTGAAAGGAGCAGTTGTCATTTTTATAATAGAATCCAAATCCTGTTTGTTTGTTTCAGCTGGTGTCTGCATAAATCAAAGGCGTCAGTGGTAATCTGGGATTCATGGGGATGCATTGGGAGTGTTTGACAAAATCTGCTACAATGATAGCATGTGAAAGTGTACTAGTAGATTTTCTAGAACACTGTATGCAGTACAGCTCACCAGCAGACCGTACTTTTAAGGAGCATGGGTTGATGCTGTCACAAATGAGCACATGGAAATGAGAGCCCTTCCTGCACTCCTTCAATCTGCCTCAACTCAGCTTTCCTACATCTTTCCAGCAGGAGCTCTCTGCAAGGACTAAGTTGGGGACAGACCAGCTGTACTCAGAAGGTCCCTGTGCTCCTCTGTCCTCTCAGAAACCAAGCCTGGTGTGCATCAACTTAATGGGATGTCCCAGTTAGCAACACTGGCGCAGGTATCAAATTTTCAAATTTTTAGGAAACAAACCCAAGGCCCTTTTTTTTTTTTTTTTTTTATTTATACTTACTGTGACACATCATCATGAGAAGAAAGCAGCTTCAGGACATGCAAATTCTAATCTCTAGCTGTCTATGAGTCAAACCCAGAGGTAAATACATCTGCTTAAGACCTTGCAGTTTTGGGGATTCTCTTTGAAAAATTTTCAAATAAATTTCCTTGGAGCATATTTGTAATTCCTCTCTTACTACCTCCCTCCCTGTCTGCAATATAAACTTAAAAAAAGAAAAAAAAAATAAAAACCACCTAGCCTTTTCCCCATACCATTTTCATTTATCTTCTGCACAAGGCAGTAGCCAAATGCACTGCAAAGTTACGCACCTTTTGAACAGCTTATATTCAGGTTTATTTATTTTGTTTTCCTCTGCAATAGGCCATCCTGTCATCCTTAATTTCAGAAAATAACTCTATTATTCCTCTAGATCAAAGGAGAGACATTCCTTGGAAAGGCTGCACACTGGTTGTCTTTGTGATCTGTCCTTGTGGTGTGAAGCTGGTGGCATCCGCAGCAACTCTGCCTCCAGCTTTCCAGCCCATGAAGCCAGCCCTTTCCTGAAGGGCCGGATGCTGAGCTATGTGTCATGTAGGAGGTCTGAAGGGTCTGCTCCATGAACAGTCTTAGTGAGCCTGAAACGAAGCTTGTTAGCAGCTACTGATGAACTAGATGCATGGGTCCTTGCAAAGAGCTGCAGCTCATTAGCAGCAGCCCTGCGGGGAGGGCAGCCAAGTACCTGACTCTCATTTTGCAGCCTGTCAGGCACAGACCAGCAGGATTAGAAGAATGGCTCTTCAATACTACTCAAAGCCGTCTGCACTTCTCAGGCCTGATCTACGTGCCAGGAAGGGAGCACAAATCTCCATGCCAATGCCAGCAGGATGGGGATTAGACGTCTCCTGTCTATTAAAGCATTCTGGGAAATACAGTCTTTATAGCTCTCTATAAATAATAAGATTTACCTTGGATGGTGATTTCAACAGAAGATAAGTTTTAGTGCAGTTGTACATGTAAATATTTTTTAAATGTAAAATAATTTATCTGACAAGCACAAAGATGGGAGTGTGGAGCAACTTTTCAGTATGCTACTACATCCTCAGAGGAAGCACACCATTCTGTAGGAGTACAACGTGGAAACATCCACTGAGCAAAACTGGAGGTAATATTTAGGAAATGACATGGTCTAGGTCTTTGAAATTATAACTAATGCATGAGAAACTGGTGTTATGATATTTTGATACGAGGATGACAAGTACCTACTTGTGCATGCTGTCAAGCACATCTCTGGCTGGCAGCATGGCTCTTTCCCTGACTCAGCCTTTATGGGGGGTTAACTACACTTGAAGTTAACACTGAAGATTGAGATTTGGAAAAGTCAGATCCCTGCCCACACTACTTTTGGCTACTAGTGGTGACAAGGCATAGGAAAAATGAATTGATGGATGAGTTGACGCTTGTGGACTCAACAAAGAGTTGAAGTACAAGAAGAAATTCTGGATGATCTCAGCAAAAAAAAAATCTCTGCAGTGTGACCCTTGTCATGTCCTTCTGCTTGGGCAATCATTTATATCCAATAACAATGTAGGAGCTGATTCTTATACCAAATGCATTGAATGAATCTCAGCTACCTCTGACAGTAGCAAGGTTTGAGATATTCACTCTTATTCCTGAAGGGTCAGATTATGCTGCTAACTGGCTCAGCAGAGGGCTTTGCTTGCCACATAGTTAGAAGCAAGCAGATTCATCATAATCCATTCTCATTTTTATTTTTATTTTTATCTACCATACAGTAAATTGAATAATGTTCCAATTCTTCTATCTCATTTCAAGTATTCTGGTTGCCAGGTGGAAGAGAAATGGTTGATTTTTCTAAATATTTAAAGATTTTTCTACTGTGAACAACTTTGCATACATTGCCAATTAAAATTCATAATTTCTGAGTTAAGATGATTTAATTGTTTGACTAATGTTAGTGCTTTTTTCACACAAATGTTAGAACTTGACCATATGTGTCATTTTTATAACAGATGAGACAGGTTTGATATTTGCATAAGTTCAACATGGGGACAATAGGTGTATTTACTGTTTACATAACCAGGTGTCAAAATTGATGCTATAAGTAATTATTTACTGCCACCTTGTGGTGCTGCAGGCTTTTGATGACAAAAATGATACGAGAGAATCAAGGCAAACAAAACCAAAAGGCTATAAAATTATACTGATAATTTTTTTCTTTCCCCCCACTCCCCCACCCCACCCCATATAATCTGTGATGGTCCTTGGTTAAATTTTAGTCCCAGCTTCTGACATTCATAATTTATATTTTTGTTGTCATTTGTAGATAAGATCATGAAACACAAGATGCAAATTAAGAACAATTCGTGCTGTACCTATGAGCACTATCAGAACAAGCTTTTTTAAAAGATTGGAAAAGGTCTCAATGTTAAGCCTTGATTTTACTAATTTTTTAAACCTGATTGTCAATGCTAGTTCCTCAGTGCTTCTAAAAACTAAAATTTGTCTTTTCAAATGTTTTGTATATTTTTTCTTTTTCTTCTTTTGCCTATATTAAAGACATTTTTGTTTGTCAGTCTAGCAATCCTAAATGCCCGAGTAACATGGCACTCACAGAAGCAACTTCTAATGGCCCTACTATGCCCTTGAAGGTGAGCACTTGGAGCCTATAATGTACTTATCTGGAATTTGACAGACTTAGAAAATCTCCCTAGATGCATCAAGTGATATTGCAGGCCTGTTCATGTTATCTGCTGGCATTCATTGCTTTCATTTTGCCTTCCTGTAGTGCTTATGGAGAGAATCATCTCATACCTCTACTGTGACCCCTATTTTGAGGTTGGCTTCACATAGATTTCTCAGTTTCCTTGTTCCTGAGAGACGCTGGGTTACATAGCCAGTGCTTCTGATGTCTGGGCTTTGTTAAATCCCTGCTTACATGATTTCCTCCTGAAGCAGTGCTTCAAGGCTGAAGCTACAGTATGTGCCCTCTGATGGGGCTCTTTTGAGAATCATGGCCCCTTCCCATACCACCACCCAAAACTGTGGCTGATCTGCAGTTCATGAAATCAGGTAGAGCTGCTACATCATGTCCCAGGGTAGGAAAGTGTGCTCCAGGTAGGGTAACTCCTCACTTCTGCTTTTTTCCTGTGACATCAATTGGTTTCAAAATCACTGCAAATCCATGGTGGTTTTGCTGCTTGCAATGTCTTGTGAGAATGCAGCAAATGTGAGGTTAAACCTTCTGGGTTACGTCTATCTGAAATGGCTACCCTAACTCTGGAGGATGGGACTTAAGAAACACGGTGATTTATTTCAGCAAAATGAATCACTCACAGAAAGGAAAAAAGAGGGAGGAGGGGAGACTCACCAACAGAAGCTGGTAAAAATGACAGTCCTACTTATTTAGGTGGATATGAATCAGGCTTTAATCCACCCCTCTTACTCTGAGAACAGCCCAGATTAGTTTGAAAGAGGTGTCTCAGTTGTGGCAGCAGGAACAGGCGACAATACAGTGTAAAATGACTTACCCCTCTTAATACAATGCCCAAACATTCTGGTTCCCTTCAGGAATTTCTATAGCCCCCACGTGTGTGCAGAATGATTTTACTGCGGCATTTAGACTGGCTCCCTGCTTGGGGACTGCATAACTCTCATCATGCCCTTTAACTTTATACTCTTCATTTACTTCTGCATAATCGATCAGTTCCTCAGGATGAGAACTGCTGCAGAGATAAAACCCCAGCGTCTCTGCTGGAGAACTTTGGCACAACTGCTCAGCTCTCCAGGAAGATTTGTGCAGAGCTGTTACAGCATCCTTCAGTCTGCTTGCCACCACCTCCTTTCCCATGAGCTAGCAAGGGATCAGGTTCCCCAGCAAGATGCCTGCCACACGAAAGGACAGAGTGGCTGCCCTTTTTCCTGTGCTCGTGAATATAAACCCACATGCATTGTCCTGACCATGGAGAATGGAAATTATTTTATATGGGCTTTTTTCCCTCTGATTTTTCTTTTGTTCCTTCAGTACCTCTTTCTTGTTCTCACAGGACTTTCCAGATTTCTGACCTTCACCAGCTACCTACATTTGGTAGTTAAGGGTTTATAAGAAAAAGTCAGAGCACTTAGAGGTTAGTGAATGGTCAGGAAGGACTTGAACTGTGATTTGGAAATACTTTTGGAAAGAAGTCCTTAGAAACCTTTGAATAAATGTTTCTTGATGTCAGGAAAGAAAGCTGTGGAACCAAGCAGGATCTAGGATAGAAGGAGAGGACGTCAGTCCCAAGTAACATATTGAGTAGATTTAGAGAAGGAAGGGAGAATGGAGACGGGGCAACTGAAGTAGAAAATAAGAAAAGACTGAAGTATTTTTACTTAACTAATTTTTATAATCTCTCTTCTCCTTTTGACTATCCCACTTCAAAAAGCTAGCAGCTATGAGGCCACGCTATAAGGCATAAAGGTGAAAATATCTCTCAGTGTTTACTGTGCCTAAGAAAAGCTAAAAAGTGTTATAGAACAAAGGATTTTGGGTTGTTGTGGATTGTTTTGGGGGTGGTCCTTTTGGGGGTGTCTTTTTTTTATGTTTTGAGGAATGCCATCAGCTGGAATAGTGTACCATGAAGAATCTGGAGGTAAAGCTAAAGTAGACCTAATATCAGGAACCGGTCTAGTAGAAGAAGATCCCACAATTAATTTTAATTTTTATATGGAAAAGAAGCAAAATACAAACATACCAGCAACAAACTCTCTTTTCCTCCCAAAAAAACGGGTGAGCACAAAGGTTTGTGAAACAATCTCACGTCTGAGTAGCTAGCTATGCTAGTATAATTTAAAGTAAGATAGACCAATGATTATCACAGATGATGATATTTCCAAAGACATATTATCAGTTGAGAGGGAAGAAATAGTGAAAGGTCTGGGAGAATTATTGTGATTGCAAATATAGAGGAAAAGTAAAGACGATAAGAGAAAAGCTCAGCACAAACATTTTAATCAGATACTAGGGGTTTGAAAACAATATGAAAGGAACATAGCGAATAATTACAACCATAAGATAAAATAAAGCATCTCTAGAAGTTCAAATGGGTTCATGCTGCCAAAAAGCACTATTACAGCCTCACTCTACTGCCTCAGCTATTGGCAAATGCAGCATTACAAGTAAAAACAAAGTGCTAGCAGTGTGAAAAATCTGACTGTGGCACTACACAGAACCTTAAAACCATCTTCAATAAAAGGAAAAGCATGACAGCGACCCCCCACATCTGTCTTTTTGGTTAATGGGAAAAGTGGTGGGGTGTGAAGCAATGCAGAAGACCATTGCAGTGACTGTCAGAGTGTTTGTTAAAGAGAGATTTACAAAAGTCGTAGGAGTGAGTTCATTGCAGTTCAAACCAGCTTTCACTCATGCACAGACAGGGCACTGGAATTTCAAAATTACTGTTTTCACTGTAATTTCTAATCAGAAAAGTTGGTGGTTTTGGAAAGACTTAATCAATTCTGCTTCTTCAGAGCTACACACGAGGCACCAGCTAGCAGGAAGCTGGAGACTTTCATGCTGGCTTTTTCTGGTCCTTGGGGCACTAGGGAGCTTGTTCCTGATGGCTGGGGCCAGCCAGACCAAGCTCCTGCTCTAGGGTTGTTCTCTGTCTGTAACCTGCGCCTTATGGGACCTTGCAGCCACACGGGTCAGACTGTTACTGCACCTCAGAGCACTGAGCAGGACTGAACCTACACCATCCAAATGGCTGGATGGGCTCTCCACCTCATGTTGCTTTTGGAGCTGATGCTTTCTTAACACCTAGGAAGGGGTCCATATTTCTGTCTGCCTGACTTTCACTGCTCTATGACACTAAAAGTCTTCATCAAGAGGCAAACAATGATAAAATTCTGTTGCTTTAATATTTTTTTTATACCAAAAAATCTTCACACACAGATTGAAACCTCTCTCCCTGTCCCTTTCAATTTACTGGACCCAAGCCATGTCATGTAGGTGATGCAATGATTTAATTTAGAAGTATAAATCTATTGCTATAGGACTGAATTTACATGATGGTCAAATGTTGTCAGAGAGGGGGAACGTTAACATAAGTAACAACATAAAGCCTATGAAAAGAATTCTCTAATCTGCAAAGAATTGGCAGAGTTTGTTTGTTAACTTGGCAACATCTGACACTCAGGGAAGGCAAATAACAGCAGTGGCAGAGCCCACCTGAAACGAGAATATATTTGTGTTAATTACCGTGCAGTTATGTCACAAGCCTCTGTAGAGAACTGACAAGCCAAGTAGGCAAAAGAAAAGATGGATGGGAAAGAACTTTTGTTTTCGTGTGTCATCACTCTGATTTATACTCATTGTCAAGTTATTCTAGACAAGTACAGCAATTCTAGGTGATTTCTGCCCTTGTAAAACCTTCTGAAAAAATTCACAGAGGAACAACCCAGGGGCCAACTGGAGTTACATTCAAGCCAGACTGCAGAACTGGAACTGCTATAGTAGCATTGACAGACAGCTTTCCCCTCAACCAAACATTTGTTCTTGGTCTCTCCACTGAATATGATGTGGTCAACCATAAAATATTGCTTTTTGGTCAGAGGGTAATGACAGCTATTCGAAGTATTGTGCCAAAATGTCCTGAGGTCCTCCAACAGGGTGGCATAAAGATCCTTTGGCTGTGAATAAACATCCATACCTCAGTCCATTGTTCAAGTCCTTCCCTTAATTTCTCAAGACTTGGCACCCAAAAGTAGGTCTTTCTACTGTTCTTGCACTGTGTTTCCAGACTGTCCCAGTCTGGTGACATATAAACTGGCCTCAGAGACATTTCTCAGCAGAACTTACCAAGTGTAGTATACTCAATGAAACCTGCAATTTAGGAAATTCTAAGTGGTCAGTTTGGCCCCTCTCTGCCTTGCCTAGGGATGCCTCTGAAGTATCTATGGGTGCCTCCATGTGTAGACTTGATTTTTCAAGCACTTCCCACTTGCAATGCCCTTATCTACAAGGGCATCTATCTTCTAGTCAAGCTGTGCACTGAGGTGCCATGTGGAGTATCCTGTCATTAATGGGGAAATATATTAATCCAGCATTTAGACCCTCCATACTGAAGTCCTCCAGCACTGCCTTAGCAACTTCTGAGGAAGAATGTATTCTTTTTGAAATAGCTACAGTTCTGCCCATGCACACAGATCAAGAGCCAAGAAGTGAGAAGAGCTTCTGACCAGAAATCTCTACCTGTACTGGACTGATACAGATTTCTAGAAAATTTAGTTTCAGCAGAAGTCTCTAGCAAAGTGTTCCTCAATTATGTCTCCAATAGCTAAAAGGTAAAAAGAAAACAGCTTTAAATGATGGAGAAAAACTCCTTTCCACTTAGGCATGGGTGCATCCTGGGTTTGCTCTGATGATACAATCATTTAGTAAATTCCTGTAAGGAGAGAAGAGAGATCAGTGTTAGAAGGTATACAATCCTAAGGCAGTGGGTCAGAAGTCTCTCACAAAAACATCAGACAGCTGATCCATGCACTGGAAATCAATGACATTTTGAAACAAAACAGTTTTTTCAATAGTAAAGGATATGAATTGGGTTCCAATGTGCCCCAATAGATGAGGCCACACAATGGCAACCTGGAAAAAGTCTAAAAGATCCATGAACACGTCAGAATTGTTCCCTTCTCACATTGGATTATCATTTAATTTTGAATCAAATGCAAGCTCCCAATCCTCATTTTTGAAGCAACAAATACTCCAATATTACCACAGGCTCTGAAAGAGACTACCATCCACAAGGACATTCTTTAGTACAACTAAACTTTCTACAACAATGGTGATGAACTCATAGGCAAACTAAACAACTTTCTCAATGAGAGTTTAAGACTCAGAAATGTACTTTTAGGGGCAAATTTCACAACTGTGCTATAAGCACAAGGCACTTCTTTGACTTTATCTATTGTAATATAAACCTATAGAAATATGGATATAAAAAATGCAAAGCAAACACTCCACTGACATATTTCTCACTCCTCAAAGGAAGAGAAACAGATGTATAATTACTTTTTTAGTGTCTTACTGGCAGCTGTTCCAAAACTTATGATGATAAGAACAGTATACAAACCACTCTAATGTAGAAAGATGTGAAGCACTTTGTTCAAAGTCAGGCAGGGGCTGCATAGTTTAACTGCAGAATGAACATAGGTATTCTGTACCCACTGGACCTTACCAACTTCTTGTAGTACAAATTCTTAATGATAAAAGATATTATTCTGACTAACAGAAGATCTGAGATTCCCCTGTAATGTCAAACATATCCTCATTTAAGATACCCTTTCAGTAAGAGACAGATGTTTTTTTCAAAGGATTTGAGATTAGTGGTGATTCTGATATAACACTGAGTAAATTTGTCAATGAAAATGGAAATACATATATTTTTTCATGATTGGGGGGGTCAAGAGCGTCTCAAAAGAAGCCAAAAATATCTCCTACATTTAGATAGCTAGATTACTTCAACAAAAAATATATACAAAATATATGAATAAAGTTGCTTGATACCACCTATTGCCATGGTGCAAATAGTTAAAATGTATTTTGTGATAACTCTGCTGAAAATGAAGTGAAAAATATATCTCCTGATATATTGACACAGGCCAATAATCAGTTGTGAATTTCACTGAGATTGTTGTGCATCAGTTTATGTCCTGTTTATTTTCAAAAATATTGTAGAATGAATGAGAATGATTTTATCCAATCAAATGATCGTGATGAACAAGGCATGATTAAGATTAATCTGATCTGTCTTCTCAAATGCACAGCAAATTGTATTCAGATACATACAAATTCTGTGGTAGGAAGAATTTGCTTATATACTAATCCATTTTTACATTAGACAGGAGCTAAAATTAATTAATTTATAATTGTATCTGTGGCAACAAACATGCCTTTTCAAGGGAAACTGTGTCTTTGCTTTGTAGCACTATTGTCTTATCTGTTTTTTCAGTACAACTTTTGTGAGCCATTCTGCATTAAAGGTCACACATTTCAAATGTTCTGTCCCAAACCTCAGCATTTCGAGCTGACAAGAGACTAAGATTCAGGTGCCCGCTTGTACCTGGGGCACAGTGCAGGAAATCAATCGAGCATATTCTTTTGTGTATTTCCACAAAAATGCAGTTAAAACAGGTGCCTAGCTCCCTAGAGATGCATCGACAAACTAAATTCAAGATCCTTAATTACCTATATGAAGTCTAGTCACTCCAGACTCTAGTCAATGACAAGAATAGCTCTTCTAGAGGATCAATTGCAACTTCTGAGATTAAATTGCTCTCTAGAGGAACTTCTGTTGTTGTTGACTGCATACAGAAACTAGAACAGTTATGTTTCATGCTTAGTCATATCAAGATGGGTCAGATGATCTCTGCCTTTGGGACAGATCTTGGAAAAGAACTGACTGACTACTTCAGATAGAAAAATGCAATGTGCGTAAGCTACCTGTGTATTGAACAACACATAGAAGACATGTCTTTAAAAATAGTGAGCCATTCTGAAATGTATTTTTCTTTTCCAAATAAGGAAAATTCACTCAACACAAATTGGAAAACAAGCAGTAAGATATCTAGCATAATGAAAGAGCATTAGCTGTTATACTGTCTGAGCTCCTTGGTAGCTCTTTTGGTGATGTTCTTCAATAGAAGTTGGGCAGCTGTGCATTCTTAAAAGTTTTTCATTACCATAAATGTTTCTAAAGCCTTTATAAATCTGGACATAAACATCCTCTAGAATGTGGGCTGAAGGAAAACATGAGTTTTTCTTCATAGAAGAAGCAGCTGTCAGATATCATTTGCAAAGCTTAAACATTTTAATCATTTTTCAGAATGAAATTATCTAAATTGTATTGGCTGGTATTGTTGACTACAAGGTAGTGTAACAAGTGGGTCAGTACCCTGTAAACCTGTTTTTTACCTGGACAAAACAGTATGAAGATGGGGAAGTTTGTTATGCCTCCTTCACACTTCCAAGAACTTATCCGGAGAACACCTCACAGCTGATAAGAAATAGCTGTTCTCAAGGTTTTTTTTCACTGCTAAATTATTTTATTGCATCCACAGTTCAGAGAAGGTTATGGTCATCTTCTTTATAAGTGCTCTACCTGTTCTATTGAAAAGAATAGGTAAAAGATGAGCTGGTTAATATTTTACATTGATATTCTGAAACTTGTGAAGCTTGAGATTTGTCCTTGAATCAGGAGTTAAATGTCTGTACAGATGAAGGACGCTTACAGGAGTCTTAAAGAATCAGATAAGATTTTATCTGATACTTGATGATACTGGTATGCCTCCTCATCCTTTTTGGTACCAGTAGACAGTGATGATTCTTTGTGGTTTACATTTCTTCAGTTCCCACTCTCAACATCATATAGGTTCTGCTCAAAATATTCACCTTTCCCCTGGTATTTAGGACATCTTCGGGAAAAAAAAGAATGTTTCTTTAAAAGCATGCTATGTAAGATTATCCTATGTTAGGAGTCTTACCAGTTGATTCTTGACAGTGTGCCTGGTGGTGGTGTAAAGCTAATACAATGTCAGTGAGTCACTTTTAATAACACTGACATTTCTGACTTAAATTCTTATTTTCAGCAGAAGTCCAGGGAAATATAACTTGTCTTCTTGGTTACAGAGAACTGTAAGTGAAACAAGAAACAATTTAGAGTCTATTGAGTCAAAGTTCCCATAATTAATGCTAATTCTAACCCTTTGAGACCCATTCAAAGGTTTTGATACTGATGAGATATGTCTTCTATCATTTGTGGCATGAATTGTGGTCTGCTTATGGAAACTGCTTCTCTCTGCATGGTCCTGCTTCTACTGGTGTTCCAGCATCATGACAACATACTCCCAAATGCACTATTCCTTTATGTTTCTGTCCTGGTTTGAGGTAAAACAGAACTAATTTTCTGTTCAGTAATTTTACTTTTTCAGCTGGGCCTCTTCTAACGAA
>JAOXNO010000001.1:40274443-40292546 GCA_028565335.1 Limnodromus scolopaceus
CTCTCTTTTCCTTAGGGGGAGGGGAGGGAGGGGCCATCTGTCGTTCTGGTTGGTCAATTCGGTCAAAACCACGACAGTTTCCCTCTGGATTTTCTTGTTCCCTAAAACATAGGTTTTTGCTACAGGGGGAGAATGAAAATATGCTATGAACATTCTCAAAATGAACATATTTACATGTGTTAACACAGCTGGAGGGTCTTGTAAAAAAAGGGGGCTGTCTTCCCAAACCTGTGGATGTGGCTTATTCTGTCACAAAATCATTTGAGGTTTACTTTTTGGCCAGTCAAGCACTCAGTACCAATAGATCCAACATTTCAGAATGGCTCAGTAACTTTTTCCTAGGTGGTTTCTGGAAACCTGCTTATCTTTCCTCTTTTTCTTCTTGCACATCAGTGTTCTTTCCTGGGGTCATTAGTAAGTCCCAGACAGACACCTCTCTTCCAACATAACACAAGTTGACTGCTTTAATCTGCACCGACATTTCAAAGAGCCAGCGTAAAGCCCAGAGAATCGGAAATATTTAATACTCAGATTTGTATTATCTGGCGAGCCTTTGGTGTGAAATTCAGTAGGTATTACTCCCAGAATCAACTCAGAGAGACCTACAGGAGAAAAATAAAGAAATTTGAGAATGAAAACACAATGACATGCAATCAAAAAAATTTCTGCCTTTTGGAGTGAAAATGTCCTCACAATGCTGAAAGTTACAGTCTTGCAGAGTACAGCACTCAGTATCTTTGAAATGTTTCTTCACCAGTTGAGACTGAATGAGAAAAGGAAGCACAAAGACAAAACTACAAGACTATATTGTCCTTGAGAGGTATATTGCAGGAAGGGAGGATGATTAAGAATCTAAGATGATTAAATACTAATGGCACAAACTTCACAAGTGATGAAACAGCCAAATAAATTACCAGTGCTTTAAACCAGACACATTTAGATTAACAGTACTTCTGTGAGACAGTTTGATAAATGTCTCAGATTTAGCAGCGCTGTGTTGTCCCCATTTCGGGACCTTTGACTTTGGTCACCTGCTTATTAATTGGACTGGTTTGTGTCTGTGCATTGTGAGATGTCATCCTCATTCTCTAGATAACATCTTTTGTAAAAGTGCAGAGTCTTATTTATGATTCCATAGCACAGAGTTTCCCAGAAAGTTAGAGCTGTAAGTTGCAGTTTCAACATGTCAGTATCAATGGTATTCAAATTATCAAAGTCAGATCTGCTTTGATAATTTCCAGGTTGAACATAAATGTTTAGTTTGTCTAGACTTCAGGTCAAGCATTTTGAATTCCTGTTACTATTCATCAGAAGTTGATTGTTTTATTATGACAAAACTGAAATTCTTATTTACTCTGAGTAGTAACTTATTCCATAGAAATCAACATTGACTTCAGCATGATTACTTACAATGCAAGGCACTATTTATTTTAGCTATCCTACTCTGATGTGCAAAAATAAGTATCATTTGGCACTAAATTACAGTTGTCCTTGCAAAGCAGAATTGCTCAGTGCAAAGAGGCATTGAGCCATAAGACAGTGCTCCAAGGACACCCATGCAACCCAAAAACACTGCCTGCTGGACAGATTTTGAAGCCCCAAAATGCACAACCATATGCTGGGCAGACCAAGCTCGTCTGTACCAAATATATACTGAGCAATTTGTCAAAAAGCATTTTTTTCTTTATTTTTTCAGTATTTATCATTTACTGAATAATTTTCCAGTGCTTGCTACCTCATCTTCTCTCCTCAAATCAGTCTATAATTAGACAAAATTTAGACTATACTCAGAAATTTCAAATTTAAAGTGAAATTTGGCTGTAAAGTTTGGAAATGTTCAGATAATATTTCTAGAAAATGTTTTTCATGATTCCTCTTTCTCTACAGAGAAAGAGATTTGAGATCTGAAGCTCTACTCTCAGATCTTACTAGATGTGCATTCTGGATTTCCAGTATTTCTTACTGGCAGAAGTTCTAGCTCTGCCCCTAGCACATTCCATCACACTAACTGTCATGCCACAATTCTTTTTGGCATTTTTCAGAAAACATGTGTTTCAGAAGTTTTCCAACAATGAAGCAACCGTTTCTATGCCCTTTGATTGATTTCACATAATTGTCTTACTAGCCAATATACTGTTTAATAAAGGTTTCCTTTGTAAGCAAATTTATTTGACAGTGCTCTAAGAAATATTTTTGGGTTTTGGTGAGCACAAGTAAAAGCAAAATTGCTGGCTTTTTTGTTAAGAACCCTTTCAGCATTGCATCTAAAAAGAACTAGTAGAATTTTTTAGCTTGTTTTCATCTTGTTTTATATATGCAAAAAATATTTCAAAGGTTGACAGCATCACGACAGTTCAAATCCTTGCATGATACCTATGTTACAGATAATGAAGTAGTGAATTGAATACTTTTCAGGGGTATTCAATAACCTGCTGTTTGCTTTGAAAAGGCAGTTATCTTGGGCTTTGTATAAAACTGAGCTTTGCTTAGCATAGCCGTAATGTGAAAAAACCCAGCACATGCCTTTGAACGCTTCCTAGAATAAATCTGTATGTTACAGGCTTCCTGAATCTGATGCCTTAGTACATAAGCAACACTGGAACACATGCTTATGTTGGTGACCCCATCATCTGTTCAACACTCCCTCCTTCTAACACTCTTCAAGCCTTAATCCATACTCTGAATCAATGATTGGGTTGATAACGCAACCAAGAGAGTCCCTTTAATCTGTATTTTTGCTTTTTGACTCTTTGTTTAATTGAGGATAAAGAGAACATTAAGCAAGTTTGAAGAAATGCATATCATGTTCCTAATCTTCTGATTTTTTCTGATTTAAGTGGTAATTTTAAATGCAGTTTTGACCACAACCTTGGTTCTGTCATTAGATCTTTACACTGCACATCAATGTTTATGTATCCTGACAGATCATCCTTACCTCCACCAACAGTGGGTTATTGCAGTGCATAGTCTAACTAGCATTTCATTTCCATGAAAAAAACTTAGTAAAATGATGAGTCTGTGTTGCTGTCAGAAGGAAATTGATGGCTATTCCTGCTCTTAGAAAAGGGTGAAACTAGTCAGATACTCTGACTATTTTAGCTGAAATCAAGCTAAAAGCGCAGCCTCATGACAATCGGTGGAATAGGATGGGCACAGTGAGGCAAGTGTGTGGCGTTTAACATCTTTAGATTTTCTGCATCTCTCTGTGGCTTCCTTGCTATTGAATGACACATCTTTCATACAGAAATTATGAATATTCAGTTAGCACCAGCTGCATAGCTGTTATCATCTGAGTCTTAAACTCTGTGCCTTGAACTAAGGATCTTTATTAGATGTGAATGTTGATTCTTAATTTCAAAAATTTAAGATTTCATGACAGTTTTTTGGTTCTTTTCTCAATATTTAGGTTTCTATCTATTCTGAATATAAAGAACTTTAACATGTTTAGTTGTGGTTCTGGCCATGTTAGGTTAATGGTTGGACTTGATGATCTTAAAGGTCCCTTCCAAATTACAAGATTCTATAATTCTATGGTTCCATGTGACTTTTTGGTTGTTTTGTCTCTCCTCACTGTCAGCAGTTAAAAGTCTCTTCCCGGCATAGATACTTTTTATCATCTCCTAACTGCTCTTGGATAAGCAAGAAACACCCAGTCAGAACAAGGTGTTTTACAACATTCAAACCTCTTGTATTTCTTTTCTTTTTCTCTCATCAATTTTTCAGCAGCTTTTTAAAGAATGAAAACAAAATCGCCAACACAGCATTCTGATAATGGTGTCTCTAATGCTATTTTCAGACATGGCAATGCTTCTCTATTTTTCTTGATACTCCTTAAGAATTATTTTAGCCTTCTAAGTGTCATTTCAGAGTCAGGTATTTTCCTACCACACTGTCTAAATTCTCTTGACTTGCAGCTTTCCAGGATGCAACCCCTCCTCCATTACCATAAGCACTATGTTTTGCTCCTAGCTGAATGACATTGCATTTTGGAAGAAATAAAATGTGTATTGGGATACTCCAAGTGGCACTTCAAAAGCTATATTTTGTTTCAAATTGACAGTGAGATGCCTGTTGGAGCTAGTGAGTCTGAGCAGATTGCAGTGGGATAGTTCAGCTATTGCCAAGTTCCAGTGTGCAGCCTGGAGTCTGAGAAACCTGCTTCAGCCTGTGGGACCTGGGATATTGTTAGCAGGCAGCTGAAAATTAGCCTGCCTACAGCTATGCAGGGTATAATAGGATCAAACATGTTACTAATCGCTAAAACGGCTGGCAACACCAAGTGGGGAGTTCCCAGTGATCACAGAAAAATCAAGGGAATGCAATATAACACATCCTCTCGCAGTCACCTCCTGGCCATACCCTCAACTTGGTAAGACTGACAATGTTTTTCAGCACCTACTTTTCCTACACCAACAGACTGATTTTTGAGTTCAGTCAGCAAATTGTTAGTTGAAGCAACAGCAGCGATGTGTGTGGAAAATATCAAGTGACTGTGTTGCAGAGGAATGACAAAATTAAACAGAGACGCCACATTCACAGTGTAAATACCCACAAAGGTTTATCACCAACCTTCTCAGGGCATATCAGTGCGTAACAGCACATCATAACAGATGTGGCAGAAAAGAGCCCAGTGCTCTGACTCAGCTCATTTATGGTGCAAACATACATTTGAGGATTAGTTGGGGAAAAAAAAATTCTTCCTCAGATACTTGTTGAATGCTATGGAAGCTCACCTATGGAAAAGTAGGGAAGGCAACAAAGGACCCACCTAAAAAGGCTGTTGGGTCTGAGTGTCCCAGGACAAGGTCAAATACAGGTGCTGATGGAAAGAAAGCCTCTTCTTTACAATCCATCTAAAATTCATAGCAATATTGGCATTGTGAAGAAAATGGACAGTACATTCACTACGACAAAAATTTTATCAAAAACATCCCAAGAGATTTGTGAATGTATTTCATTCACTACTAATAATGACTGAGATAGTGATATCCTGTACCTGTAATCAGAAAGTTTCAGTCAGGACAGGATATATATGGACAAGAAGAAAAAGCCTACAAAACCCCAGTCCTTAATATTTGGTCAGCCTATGCAGATGGTTATTCACTGCACCTGCAATATCTATTTTCCACTGAAAGATGAATTTACTGAATATATGATGGATGACTAAAATAAATGGAAAGCTGTTACTTCTGAAATACAGCCTGTGTGGTGCGATTATCAATCTTTTCAAAATTTTCATGCTTCATATACATTACAGTAGATAATTAGAATTTTATTCTAACATGATATGGAGAATCCTACTTAAGCAGATAGGTGTGCAGCACTCTCATGACAGAATCATAACTGGTCCAAGGTCATGCTTGAACTTCCTGTTTTCCGATTCACATTGCTTAACTTGTAGTACAACATCACACTGCAAGAGGACATTTCTTCCATTCAGAATTTCAATTTCAGATTAGCAACAATGTAATCATTCTATTTCCAAAAATCGGAGTCTTTAAAATGTATTTGAAGTGCTTTTCACATCACCTTATATTTTAGTAATGTGGATAACACGGCTTTAAATAACCTACTGAATTGTTAGTGCACATTAAGCTGCAAATCAGTGTGATTATGATATTTCTGGCACACTTTAATACTTAAGCATGTTGTATGTTGTGTTATATTTGGTTGGTAATGGAAGCTTTCACACAGTTATCAACTCTACTAAACAGTTTTTTCTTTTTATTGTCAGAGAAAACATGAATCTAAAAGAGTCAGCTATGACAAAAGGCAAATATCAGAGATGAGCCTTGTGGTTTGACCTCTCCAGATCTTGCATCCAATCAATAAACTGTAGCTACATTAACATTTTATTAAGAGATGCTGGAGTTGTTCCATAGAAATTGTATTTATTTACTTTTGTTTAATATATTATTTAAAGATTTTTCCCAATTTTTGTATAATATAATCTACAACTGTTTAATAAGCAGTCTGGGTGAACAATTTCCAAGCAATCCCTCCATTTCTTTCACATATTTGCAATTCATTATTCATATTGAATGATTTATTATTTTACTCATATTTATTCTGTTCTCCTAATGAAAGATTGAGATTTCAAGCAGGAAATTAAATACATTTAATGAACATATCTAGTTCATGGGTCATAGTCAGGTCATGCTGTCATTTTTACAAACAAGAAAAATATCCAGAGTTACACAATATTTACCATGTTGTATCAGCCAGTTACAATTATTAGAATTTAAGAAGAGGACAAATGTGCTTTTAAAGGCCTTCTCTCTCACATGGTGCAGATTACCTATGGCTTTCTTTGTGATATGCAGTGCTACAAACTAGATTAAACGGATTTGGTGAAGGTTCTTGTGATTTTGACATTGTTGTCGTCATATTTTTATGGGGGATATGAGTTCATTGCCCATTCATCTGATCTTTAGATAAAACTGGAGTGAATTTTCTAATTAAGACATTGGTACCTACACTTTTGATGATGTCACATTTGCAGCTAATTTAGAAGATGCAGAAACTTACAGACTTTTCTGTGAATACCAGACTGCCAAATCCACATGACTGAGCTAGTTGACCAATGAATCATAGGAAATCAGTGTGTCATTTTTATTTATAGAAATAGTCTTATTTTTACCTAGTCAAGGGGACGTACCCAGAACAGTGATAATTCTGGTTTTTGTGGATCAGTATTTTTATAAAGAAATTATAAATACAGTAAATTTTTGTCTACAGGGGCCAAAAGTTAGCAAAAGTGACCATGTCTGCAGCTGAAACTTTTAGCAAGGGTATTTCTATTCAGTTCCTCAGACATAGCCAGATTCTGACCAATCTGTATGCAATAGTTTCATCCAACTTCAAATGGGAATGGCAAGCATTTCAAGTGAGGAATAAAAAGCCTGTTCACCTCCTCTATAGCTTTCATAACCATTTAGTTGGGTGACTACTAGGATTCTTTACTTGCACGTTCAAGTGCAGATTATGTGGGGTAGAGCAAGAAAGAAGTAAAGAATCCTAGCAGTCACAGTTACATGACACAGAATCCAAACAGTCCTGCAGCTGGATCCAGCTTTGAATATTATTGAATCTTCAGTAAACAAGAAAACAAATAAAAACCATTCTCATTTAATCAGAAGTTATGCCCCTGTGCAATCCATCCCACAGAACTGTTGAAAGACTTTTATTATTTCTTTTCCCAGCCTTTCAAATTACTCCTGCTACTTCAAGCTCACGTTCCACTCCTGTAAAATTTTGCACTTAACAGCTGCACGCACTTTAAGCAAACAGAAAACCATTTGACCAGGAAGGAATTGTACAAAATGTGATGGGTCTCAGATTTCTCTTCTACTAGTTTCTGTTACTGGCAACATTTGCATGAGAACAGATTTGTTTGTTTGTTGTTTTGTGAATATCACACCACTAATTATTGTTGAAAGGCTAGAATTTCTCACAATTCAGTGAGGTCTAAAACAAGCTTCCAGCACAGAGCTGCAGCAAGTTGGGAGCAGGCTGGAATCTGAACCTAGGTCTGGATCTGAGGCATATCTCTCAGCCTCTTCTTCCGTTACCATCTCTCCATCAGAGGACTATGAATAATGGATAGTCGTCCCCAAATCTAGAAAACTGGTATGTAAAATCCTTTTTGAAATAATACGATGTTAACTGGAGTTGTTTTAACCTGTGTTTGCTAGACTCTCTCTGGGCTTTTTCCTACAATTTGTCTCTAGTCTAACCTTCTGCGGCATAGATATTACTCTGACAGATCCGACATGCGAAATATGGCTTATATAAAGCACAAAGTACAACCAATTCCACTTGATTACTGCCATATTCGGATGAAAAATACTTAATTTACCTTTGTCCGTCTTTCAAATGATTTCATATTTTCCTTAAACTGCACTCAGTCATCCCAGCTGGGAAGCAACGACCTGAATGATATAAATGGAAATCACAAGCTCAATTAGGAAAATTCCATCTGGGAGATCATACTATTTAGGATTACAAAGCTAAATACTTTTGTTTGGCTCATCCAGAACATTTTTTAATACACATGGATTGGTTATACTAGCATCTTATGGCCAGAATTTGACAAACCTTAATTAAGCAGAATGTCCCACTGCCTCCAGAAGTGGATTTGCCTGAACAGGGACTGTGATAGATTGTCTAAGGGAAGAGTTGTTATACTCACTATCCAGGGAGCACAACAGAGGAATAAAGAGACTAAGTTCATTAAGACTTCTTAAATTTTGTAAGTTAATAGCACATTTAGGAAGACTCAAATATCCTGACACCTAATCCCTTGCTAAAACATATGCATAGTATGAAACATTTGTTTTCTTCCACAAATGAAAAATGTCACTAAATAACACTGTATTATCAAATCTGAGAAGCTCTGGGGACAAGATCTGGGTTTTTAGACTCCTACTCTATAGATATTTTCCATGTAATTATTTATTCCCTACACAAGTGCCTGTCTATCCGTATGTCTCCTGGGCTCGCAGTGCTTGCCTGTAAACAATAGATTATTTAGCCTCCTCCTCTCTTCAGCATCACTCAGTAATTTCACACAGGGAATAAGTGAATTTCCCCCTCCAGAAGCAGCTATCATTCTCCAGCTCCTTCTCTGGCCCTTGCTGCTGTGTGACCAGGGCAAAGCCAATACCCCATCAGAGGGGAGGCAGGAAAGAGACAGCAAAGCCAAGCCAGAAAGGGACAGGAGCGCTCTGCTGTCCTCTGCACCAAGAGGAGAAAGCTCTTCAAACCCTGAGGCAACAGCTTTCCCTACAAAGTGAACTGGGCAATGATGAGTTATGATTTGTTCACTTTTGTTTCCCCCCTCACACTCCCCAGATGGCATTTTATCAATGGTTGTCTAACAGTCCTGCATCTCTAGATATAAAAAGGAAGTGCAAAGCACTGAAAGGAGTGTGTGACAGACATGCCACTGCAGTGATTAATGTGCTCATCCAAGCTAATGTTTCACCACCTGGTCAATTAATCACTCTCCAGTATTTTGGAAGTCATTAAATTCTATATAATTTTTAATGTATCCATTTTTACCATTAGGCAGGCTTTCCTTTGAAGCATGATGTCACCAATTCTCAGTTTCTTTCCCACCACATTCTATTTTTTTAATGCCTGCTAAACATATTTCATTATGACTACTGCTGTGCTAAGCGGGTCATTTCATTTTCTCACTGTGACATCTATAAGGATGCATTCTGGTAAATGTTAAATATGTGGAGAATATTTTCTCCTTCATTTCAGTCGTAGTTCCTGTGAGTTAATTACTCTTGCACAAGAGGGCCAGCTCCAACATGCTGAAGGCTGTCCCCGTCCAGTTGTTGCTGGGAGAGAAGAAGTTGGCGACCAGGGTCTAGCTATCCTGCCAGAGCAATATTATCGTGGAAGGTATTTTCTTTATGCATGAGAGGAGATGGAGGTCTATGGTTTGATCCTGAAAGAGCTCCAGGAAAAGGGAATTCATGTCCATTTCTCTATCTGACTGTGAAGGAGGCCATATGAAAGAGGTGGACTGAAGGACCCCACAAAACACCTCAGTGGGCAACAAAACTCAATAATCTGACCTGCTAATTTTCAGCTTTCTAGAGGATTTTACACAGCTTTTATCTGACTTGACTTTTCCTTCTCTAAGTTTCTGCATTTGGCAAGCTTCCTACAAAAAGACAGATCTTCAGCTTGGTTACTCTTATTAATGATGTCAGGCAGGGCATTTTGCAATCAGAGACTCTTTGTACTAGAAAAGGTTTTCAGCAGATTTGATAAGAAACACCAGGCAACAAGCTCTATTTTGAGAAGGAAAATGATCGATCATTACTTCTGCACAAAAAGAAACAGAAGGTTACTTATTTAAGTGAAGGCTATGAATAAAATACGTAAAGCACTTTAGCTGAGCAACCTTCTAGAAACTGTAGAAAACAAAATACAGTACAAGGTCATAAAAGCTGGACTTTATGCAGGACAGCAACCAGGGCAAACAACACCTAGTAGATGTGACAAGGTTCACAATACAAGCCTTTAGAATAGCGTACTTAAATTACAGGTGAAATAAAATTGGGAAGACTCCTACCTCATCCTCTTCACATAACCCCACCTGTCTCATGTAAACTTTGAATTAATATACATATGGGTATGCACAGAAATGCATGCATGCAAATGTATATGGTGAGGACGTCCAGCATTCTACCTTGTGATGCACCTGTAACTGGAATGCAAAGCAGAAGAAAAAGCACACTACCATTGGTGTTGAGTCATGTTTTGCTTTTACCTGTTGCTAACGCAAATGACTGAAGACTTGAGACAATATTGCTTAGACCTGTGGTCTTAAATCTCATTGCACTCTGAATAATAATGTTTTCACTGTCTTCAGCTTCAGAGAGACTGTCCTTTCAAGCACAAACAAGTGAATTCAAACAGCAGTATCTTGCTCTTGGGATGCATAATTGTTCAAATGACTGTGTTATAAAGATTAAGTTAATGCTTTATAAAAGTATGTTGTGATTTAGAGTCAAAATGCCAAGTAAAATTTCTTATGGCTTAAAGTTAGACATTTTTCTCTTATGCTGGAGGTAAATTGTTAGTTCATCATTTGTGTCAAGGCATTAAGCTTATATACATGAAGGGCTTTCTTCAACACAGCTAGCTGGAGTTCATCATTAGATGATCAATAGATGCCTAGTTGTCCTCAATATGTGAAGTACCATGAAAAAGGCAACAACTGCCTGATGAATCATCAGAGAATTCTGGGAACAGGGGAAAAAAAAAAAAAAGGTTGCCATTCAAGTGGGAGAAGGGAGACCCGATCCAAATTTTCATGGAAAGTTTAAACCCAGATGTCCAAAGAACATGAATTTAAAGTGAAAGTGGTAAAGTGGTTCTGGAAAGGATAAGCAGAGAGTTTGCCGTACAAAAGCAAACAAAAAAGGCTTTGGCTTCTACTCAAATCTAACAGTGTAAAGGCTGAGAGATAACCTGATTGGTGTCTGCATCTACTCTAGAGGAGTAAAGGGAGAAGAGTAGGAAGCTGAAGGTCTTTTAAGAACAAATACAAATGCACTGATCATTAATCCCTTTGGCAGGACATAGAAGGTTTCTGAACACCCAAGTACTAAGGTTCTAAACACACCTTCCAATAGGACCAAGGGCAGAAAAAAATCCCCTTACTAGTTATAGTATAGACCCTGAGAATCTAATCAATGGGACTAAAGTTGCCATCCTTCTTTTCTTAGGGTCTGAACTTGATGGTGAAGGCCAAATCTTCCAGGTTTGTAAACCTAAAACCAGCCTTTCCTTTTTCTGTACTAATCCCCCTCACATTTCTGGCATATAAGGGTGCAGTGCAGACCTTTAATTCTTAGGGCAATATTTGTAGCACTTCATCTTACTTGTCCAAGTGTGGATTCCCTACACAGAGCCGTGTTTTCAAAGAGATGAACTGATATGAACGTTGATAAGATATCTTGATTATATTAAGTTTCACCTGAAGTCAGCTCAGAGCAGCTGCATGGTGGCTAGGACACAGGCTTGGCTTGCACTTAACCCCTAGTTAAATAGCAACCTGGCAGCAGATTTGGAGTATGTCACTACCTATGCTGTACCTATCCTGTGGCCACTACAGACAACTGTTTAGAATATGCTGGCTCATTTTGTAGAATCGGCTCCTTTTTTCATGCTAGAGAGGTTTTTAGTGAAAATAGTCTACTCTACCTCTGAAGAAAAGGAACAAAATTGCTGCGAAATGCTATGCAATCCATTAAAATGTGGTGTCCAGACTGGTCGATATACAAATGCAAAGTAGTGGATAATAACAGGAGGAAAGCAAGAAGCAGGAAGTCAGTAAAATTGAAATCAAAAGCGGTACAGCTGTGGACCCCATTTAAATTAAATTGCTTCATTTGGACCCATTATTTACATTATTTTGTGTTTACCAGCACTTAGAACTAATGACCTCTAATGACCTGCAGTTTTCTTCCAGGCCTGAGCAGCAGCCACCACGAGAGGAAGACCTTCATAATCAGTCAGTGTCCTTGCATAAAACTGTTCACATTCACCAATGGCAGCTCTGAATAAAAGAAACACCCAGAAAGAAGCAGATTTCTGCTGCTGTTACTATCCCAA
Organism: Limnodromus scolopaceus; assembly: GCA_028565335.1. Lineage (NCBI taxonomy): Eukaryota > Metazoa > Chordata > Aves > Charadriiformes > Scolopacidae > Limnodromus > Limnodromus scolopaceus. The sequence continues at coordinate 40,286,585 of JAOXNO010000001.1, forward strand.
TTTCTGTGTATTTTTAGTAATCTTCTGTTTACATCCATCATAGCTCTCCATGAGAGGAAAAGGTACAAGATTGCCTCTCCTAACACCTTCTTTTTTAGACCCTTTTAATGAGAGAGCATCTGAGAGCAGGTGATCCCCACAAGAATACCTCTTGATGAGAAGCTGACAGGACAGTGCTGGAAACATGACTGTATTACACATATTGGTATACAAATACTTGGTACCTCACTAAGATCTCCTGCAAAATTTCTTTGTGCAAAGGAAGCATTCAAAAGAATTATATGAGAAAAAAACGCATACATTCTTAAGAATATACAGACTGTCAAAGAACCTCAATTGAGATACAACTCACTGCTGCCACGAGTGATGTGATTACAGTTGCGGGCCTGGCCAGTAAGTGCTGCTTATAGCTCTGGGTACCCTGGATAGCCCAAACCTGTTGACTCAGCACAGCTTTAGTACAATGCCTCCAAAGCTGCTAGAAATTGAGAGGATTGGAGTGCGTAGTTCCTAAAATTACTTTTTTGATTATCACACTGTTGTGCTAATAATCAGCACAGCAATTGGAAAAAGAATCAAAGCCAACCAAACAAAAACCCCACAACTTTAAAAGTCACTTAAAAGAATCAGAGTAATATATTTTAGTCCAAAGTGAACTTTAAAGGGTCATATACAAAGATATGGAAGTTCATGGCCACAATAAAGTTTAACCATGTCCATATTTTACCCGTAGTTCCCGGCCTTAGTCATATAGTCACTTTCACGTAAAACGTAGGGTGACATTAACTTGTTTTAAAAGTACACAGCTAAGATTTGAATGGAAAAGCCAGCCTCTGGCAAGCTCAAGCTGGTGCTTATTCCTATTCCTTTTGAAGTCCTTGCAAATCTTTCTGTTGACTTGAACAGAAGATGAACCAGTCTCCTCAGCACTGACGTGAATCACAGATTAAAACAAAAATACTTGCATGACTTGTATTAAACATATCAAAATGAGTCCCATCTGAGTAGAAGGATGCTAAGACACTGCTGAGGCAGTATGATTTCTGCCTGAGAAATGGCTGGACTGGCTTGGTGTTTTTCCTAAGCTACATTCACTTGGACTCATTCCTTCAGGGTTACCTATAGGTTCATCAGACACATAAACTGCAGCAATACTATTTACCTAACTAACTGAGGACCTGCCTTTGATTTTCAGCTGAAGCTCCTTGGAAAAGTCAAAAATCTGTATCAGTTCATCACATCTTGGGGCCCTGAAAGAGTGAAGCAAAAGTTACGCTATCAGAGGTAGTCAAACGTACAAGACAGTGTCCCAGTGTTTGCTGAGAGAGTGCAAACTTGCTGGAAATACAAACAGGAATGTGGGTTTTTTTCTTCCCCATATAATTTAAAAGTTGGTAAGGTAATAATATCATCACAGATAAAATATATTCAAATATGCAAACCATTAAGGTTATCACTGCAATAAGGTGCAATAACAAGACTTCCGGGCTCTATTTTTCAGAATATTTAGCAGGCTTTTATTGCCCAAAGCTTAGCTTCCGTGACTGCTATATCACCTATGGGCACTCAGCACTTTTCCTCTCTCACCACAGCTGTGTGAGGGCAGGGAAAGAGAAATCAGCAACAAGGTAGAAAGCACCTGTGAAATAAAGGTCATGTCCAATATTAGTGCATCAGGTAGGACTGAATCTAATTTCCCAGGAAGTCACGTAGTATATCTATCTTCTCTGAAATCATTTTGAGAAAGGCTTTGCTATTTTTTCTGAAACATTCTGTAATCAGCAGATTATAAGGAATCACTGTGCAGTTTAAGAAATCATATACTTCATCCCTAGAGCTTCCAGGATCAACTGTACCTAGATCTGTAACTAGGTGTACCACCAACAGTTTTAAAAGATCAGCAGATTTTTGGGCATTAAAGAGTCCTAGAAAAAAGCTCATCAATTTCAGCTTGTCTGAAAACATCTGACTTAAGGACATAAAATCACCGAATTACAGAAAAAATAGGATGAAGGGGACCAGCAGAGATCTAGTACCTAGGCCTAAACCTTGTACCAAGATCTAGTACAACATCTTGCTCAGAGAAGGACTCAGAGTTACATCAGACTTGACCTTACAGTTGTTTAAAATCCCCAAAGACAGAGATTACCCAACCACTCTGGGCAGCCTTTTACGGTGAATTATTTTTTCCTTATGTGAAATTACAGTTCCTCATATTTAATCTTTTGACCCTTGGGTCTTATACTCTCTCTGTGCCTCTCAATGGATCAGTATGATAATCACTTGATTGCATGCTAAAAAGGCATTAAACAGTTTAGCCTTCTTAAGATCATCTATTTATAGCTATCCTTCTTTAATAACTAGTAGAGAACTTTTTCTGATTTGGTTTCTTCTTGATGCCAATATCCTTCTACACAATTTCTTGTTGCAGTTGGTGTCCCTTCTAGGTAAATCGTTCCATTAGCTGACTTTTACACTTTTGCCTTTACATGCTTTTGCTCTCATCCTTAATGTTCAATCCAGTTTCCACTTCCTAGATATTGTTTTTAAATAACTGACTTCAGTCAAATTAGTCTCTTATTGCATTTCCTATATTTCTTCCATAATCAGAAAGAATTAGTGCCCTTGTAAGTATGACTTTAGAGAGCTGCTATGTTGTTTTAACTACATTCTCCCCTTCAGTCAGCTTCCCAAAAGATCTTACAAAACAATAAGCTCGGTTAATTGCAGTTCAACTACTTGAAATCTTTGGTTTTATTAGCAGTTATTCTTCATTCCTACTATAAAGAGTGTGAGTAAATAAACATATGCTGATGCACACACTTACCCTGGAAAATGTAAGACCAAAAAGATTAAGTCCATGTATTATAAAAAAATAAAAGCATCATAATTTAAACAAAGAGCTAATCAAGTCAAATCTGAAAGTGAATCATACTTACCATACTCACTAACATCTCAGTTCTTTACTTGTACAGATAAGCAACAAGAGGCTGCAACCTGTGATCAAGGCAGCCTAAAAAGAGAAGTAAAATGTAGGCAATGAAGATTCATTGTTCTCAACAGAGAAAACTGAGGCACAGAGATGTAATCTGCACAAAGAATGCTATTTTTTTGCAATAAAGTCAACATAGGACTGACAATCAGGAATTCCCTGAATCGTGTTCTTAGATACTTATTTGATGTCTCCTATTGTTTGGGGAAATCAATTTCATTCATTTGAAAGGGAATTTGGCACTAAAATGTCTTTAAATGCTCTGGTCTCAGAATGCTAAAAATCAGGTAGGCATCCATTTGGGAACCACTGAAAGGATTTGAAAGGGCAGAAGAATACAATGGCTGGATTATGTGAACAAGAAAATACCAACAATAATGTATTTCAATCGTGCATGTCTATGTATATTAAAAATGTCTCCATATGAGTTACAGAAACAGTCACTGCTGTTAGCTGTGATGGATTCCTTCTAAAATTACTTCCTTTGTCTATCAAAAAAATTATTATTTACTTAAGAAAAACAAAAAGTTAATAGGAAATCAGGCTACTAAAAAAGAAAATGCAAATACTTTAGAACAGAAATGAAATATTCTAATGAAAATATACTTACAGCATAAAAGATTCAAGGCTGAAATTTGGTAAATAGACTTACTATAAGAATAAGCTTCAGGTTTGGAATTAGAATGATCTGAAAACACTGAACATATTAAACATGACCTTTAAGCTTCAATTTCGTGTGTGGGAGTGTGAGGTTAATGAAATAGCTGAAAGATCATATTTGTAAGAAATCTGCTTGCTGGTGAAAGTAATGTTAGTCTAGCCAATGTTGTTAACATTCTCCACAGTCAGTGGACTCTAAGGTCTGACACGTTATTTATTTGATAAAGTGTTTTATTCTTGAGCCCCATTTTTTGTATTTCCTTTGTTTTCTTCATGCTTTCCATGATTCGAAGGGCAAAAATAAAAAGGTGACCTTTTGGCTAGGCCAAAACTGTACATCCAAAACCTGGAGAGCACTTCGACTGAGAGATGAACTTGGTGCTTAACACCCTACATTGTTGCATCTGTTTTCATTTGTAAATGAACTGCAAGAGATGTATTAAACTTGCTACATTTGTGCACATGAAAAAATTAGTTTGTCCTTTCTTTCGTCACTCAGTGTCTCACATACATAATCTTTGCTCTTTATTTTTTAGATTTATTTCTTCCTGGCCAATAAGCCTCTGGCTTCCAAGTCCAACAAGTAATTTCCTTCAGTAGTGAAGCTGTATGGCTAAATAGCCATCCCAAAAGAGGAAGAGGGGTGAAATATCAGACCCATCAAATAAAAAAAAAAAAATAATATTAAAATCTTATTGTGAAAATTGATATGGAAGTTGATGACTCAGATTGGGTTTCACAGTATTTCTTCAATAGCATTCACTTATATATTGCCCCTGACAGGAGGACAAGTTTTGAAGAGGGACAAATTAGGTCTTTTCCTTACATCAAGCACTCCCAAAAGGGGGTGGGAGACAGATTTCTCTGTGCTCGCTGCATTCCAGCTGGACAGGTCCTTTACTGGGCAGTGATGAATCAAGCACAGTCCCACCTGAGCCTTGCAAAAGTCATCCCATCCCCGCCTGGGAGTGCGTTGGCCATCTTTGCTCCTGGTGGCACTCCAGGCTCTGCAGTGCATCATCCTCCAAGCTTGCTGACTTTTTTCTTTGATTCTTTTCCAAATTGCCTATTGCATCTCATTCACTGTCTTCCTCTCCCTGTAGTCTACTTTTTACCATACCTCACTGATCCCAAAGAGGACACCATCTTCCCCTTTCTGCCCAACCCAGAGAGCAGCAAGAACACATGAACCAGGGATCTCCCTCTCCATCAGCCGGGACCCCTGTGCTGTGCAAACATACTCCATGGTGCACTATATATCACATACAAACCAGCACATCAAACATCACTACCTGAACCATCATAGAAAAGCAAGCAAGTAATAGTAAGCATTTTACTGATTTTAGGGGGTTTACTGATTTAACCGAGTGTGACATTTTCTATTGGAATAGTTGGTAGTAGATAGTTGGTAGTATAAGGTGAGAATTACATACTATGCAGAGTACCTTCTCATATAGCAACTAAATGGTGTAAAGTTCTCATTCCCCTTTTATTTGTCTGTCTTAAATCTTATCGTTGTCTTGTACATCATAATCTCTATTTAGCAGGAACTTTTTGATGTGCCATTCACCCCCTGGTGGTTTTTTACACACACAGAAATACATTAAAAGAACATTAAAGATGTGCCAAAGACTTAAGACTGTCAGCATTATCATTACTTGTGCAGTTTTAATTTGTTCTCTTGTGAATACATGCTATGATGCAGCTGTTAATATTTTCCACAGAACCTCTGCCTCAGTCAATTCACAGGATGGACAGAGCTTACCAAATTAGAAGCTACATGATAACTCATTTGTCCTCATTTATTGCACATAATTAAACATTTTGGTTTATAGAGAAATGTCCATTTTCTTGTGGTGATTTCTAGAATATTCATCACTACAGTGATTCTCTTGCACAGATATTCACAGAGAGTGTTCGTAAGAACAAAAGACCATTTTGGGGATTTTTCCATAGGACAATGAAAACTTGGGGGATCAAATCTCTTAAAGAGTAGACTCAGTTGCTGCCTGGATGTTGTGGTTTCAGCCGAAATCACTGCAACCAGACCGACAGATGGCCCTTCCCCCCTAAAAGGGAGGAGAGGAAGAGATAAGGAGATTTAGAAGTTTAGAATGAACTAAACTGCTTTAATGAAGAATTAATATTAAAATAGAAAAGAAGATAATAATGAAATAGATACAATATATACAAAACCGTATCAAGCTCCCAGGATGGCAGTCCCGTCACCGGTAGGCACTGGGGAAGTCCCAGACTGGACTCAGCGACGGATGGGAACTGGATTCCAGCTCTGGAGTCAGGAACACACAG
>JAOXNO010000001.1:40292646-40311739 GCA_028565335.1 Limnodromus scolopaceus
AATTTCAGAGAGTTAGAGGAGGCCTAACTAAAATGTAAAATTCCAGAACACAAAATTGGTTCGGTTTTACTTCAAACCAGGACACTGGATGACAAAAGAAGTCTGGCATCTTCAGCTGGATTGGATGAAAGCCTGACACTAAACGGGACTCCTGATGAATTCTTATACCCTATATGGCTATTCCCATAAATGTATGACCATTGCTATTGATTATCTTGAACTACACACAAAACAATTCCATCCTATGTGACCATTTGTGCATGTGCAGGGAAAGCTTCTCTTGGCCATCTATAAGTAACTCATCCATGTTTGAGACTGACTTACAACAATTCTACATCAGGAACTGCTTGGGGAGTCTCAGTGGTGGGCAGACTCTCAACCTAGGATAGTCATCAGCACAAGTCATGCCCATTGGTTGGATTTAGGTACACCAAGAGCAGTCTGTGGAAAATAGCCAGGATTGTCCAAAATTCCCAGCTGGAGAGGTCCAGTGACAATTAGTCAAATGCTTCATTGCAAAGGTGGCTACTATTTCAATCAACCACCTGGCCTCAGGGTGAACTATTTTCTCAGTCCAGTCCATTGTATCAGATATAGAGATGAGCTGGAGACCATACAGCGGATTAATGGCTTCAGGTTGCTGGATGTGCACAAGAAACAGCCCTGATAGTCAGGTCCACTAGTTCCACCACCATTATTCATCTACGTATATCACGTATAACTTAAGTCTCATAGCTCAGGTCACAACTCACAAGCTTTAGTTGCTTTCTCTTCTACAATAGAAAGCAGGTACGTTTTGGTGGGCAAATTCTCTCCTCATTCCTGCTGCCCCGCCTCCTGCAAGCTATCTTTGTCCCAAACCAGTCCTTGATAGAGCTCTTTCACCTTGTTCTTCTTATATATTCTCTTGCTCTAATCCCTTCTCTTTGGATTGTCCCAAACTGCGTATCTAAGGTGTTCATAACAATCCACATCTTTTTGCATTACCACTCCAAGTCTGTTTTTCAGGGATCCTCATTGCAGTCCCCAACTTCCTTTTATTCAGGTTTTTCTTTCTAATTTCTCCTCAGAGAGAGGAGAAATTCCCAAGCTTCTTATCCTAATCTACTCCCTCTGCCATCCCAGACTTTTTCAGCATTTTTTGGTTTTTAGTCAAATCTCTCTCTCCTTCTTACTGGAGGGGGCGGCAGCAGGAGAAGCATGGTGTGTTCATAGAGGAGAGGCACCCACACCCTCCCAGGACACCCAAGCAGGAGCAACAGGTCAGTTGGGCTCAGCCCACGCAGCTGAGAAGAGCTATGGTGGAGACATACACAGATGGGAGCTGCAGCATTGGTATCCACCAGAGCTGCTGTCAGGCATGTGCAAGGGGAGATTTTTCAAAGGTCTGTATATTAGCCAAATTGAGGCAGCTTCTCTCAGGGACAGGGAAGGGCTCATCCCTGATGGAACTGGACCTGACCAGCTTTTCAGCTCGTGCACCAAGACTCCAGTCATCTTACTAAAAAGGTCCCCAAGTTTTTTTACTGCAGGACAAACTCTCCCTGCTCTCCTTCCTTTCATTCTGAGAAGGTGCAAAAAAAAAAGGCACTAATGTTAGAATTTTATAAACAAAAGTAAACATTCTGTCCCCAGCAGCTGGCAAGGCAAGTTCAGCCTTCATAGTCTAAGCCTGGCAAAGTTAGAAGAAAATGAAAACAGAGACCTGCAACAGGAAATGTCAAGCAATGTGAATTATGGGCAGTCCTACAAATGCCTCCTGTACAAAAGAAACCACAGTAGATTGGCCTACATTTCTGCTCAGTTTTGCTTTTTGTTACTTTTTTAGCACACTTCCTTATGCCCAAAACTCATAGAAGCAGCAACACTCACTTCGTACAGCTATCCATATGCTTCTATAGAGAAAGAGGGACTGTGGCAGTGGACCTGGGCACGAGCTGATGCTAAAAACACTAACTACTGGGTACAGTAAAAATATGGAAAAACAGTTTTACAGAAAGCTGCGTAGAGGTCTAAAAGAAGGTAAGTAAAATACTACCTTTTCTTTGTGTTCTCTCTCTGTGCATACTGTGCTGTTGCCTTAAGACTGAGTCATTCCTTGCTCCAGACAGCCCTATTGCCTCTTAGTACAATTCATTACCTATGAAACGCAGATGCTATTTCCAGAACAGTAGGAACTTCAATGCTGCTATGGGTTTTATAACAGCTTGTATCAGGGACAAATTCAAATGACTGCTTTGTCATCCATCCCTACCTGTTTCCTTTTTTTTTTTTTTTTGGTCATGATGGATGTTTTCCAGTTTTCCACCTTTAAGATAGGACTGGCTGCTACCACAGCCATTGAGCTAAATTTGCTAAAATGACTGCCCAGTCATAATTAGAGACCTCCCTGTCTTGCTGTTATTTCCCAGATATATCCTTCCTTCTGTAATCCTCCTGCACTTGGTTTTTCTTTCTTCCCTTCCTCAAGGATGCCAAAAAATCACTGCTTTTTTATAACACCTTTGAAATCTCTTTGCAGTCATTTTCACTCTGGTCCCTCTGGTGCCCACTCTTTCTGCTCACATGATACTTTCAATCAGTGAGCAAATTCTCCAGCTGTGCTGTTTAACATGGTGCAAAACAAGCTGATTAGTAACAGCAGCAACAGGAGTAATTAAAAAAGAAACAAGAAAGAATTAAAAAAAACTCAACTCCTTGAACACACCTTCCCATAACACTTAACCCTTATTCCTTTTAGGAGTAAAATTGACATTTTTTAAACTAAATGTTTGCCTACAGACTTCTGGGGAATCCAAAATTCATCTTCTTTGTACAAAGCACCAGAAAATAGTAACAGTTGCCAGTTCTACTACATCCAAATAGCTGACAGATATATGACGCACACATGCACCATTAATGCACACATATAGATATTTTTTTATATTCCTGTAGCCTTTTTTGAAGACCATAGATTATTGCATGAAATATATTAAATAATCAATCTTTATTTATAAAGCTGTTTTTATGCATAACACATTTTAAAGGACTGAAGAATAAAACAGTTAAAAATATCAGTGACAGATAAAACAGAACTAACTATATTAAACAAATGTTTCCAGAAGAGTGAAGCCCATATAAATTATGAAAAAAAATCTGATCAAATAGAGAGAGATCTTAAACTTTAATTTAAATGCATGAGCAGATGTGGCTGACCTAAAGTCATTGGAAACAACAACAGCCAAAAAAGCCAGTCTCCCAGTCTCCAAAATGTAGATATGAGAGCAGAATTTTTTGCTGTTTTCAGTGAGCCTGACTGAATTCCCTGGATTTGAAACCAAAGGCAAGGGAAGTCAATGAAAATATTTCTATGAAGAATAGTGAGATTTGAACTGGTCACTAAGTGAATAAGTTGACCATTAGGAGAAATAATATAAAATCTCATCTAGAATATAGAGGAAGACCTGGTAAAAACTATTAATTCTTTCCAGATACTCAAGATTTAATGTCTGGATTCCTTATGATCACATATTTATTTTTGAAGATGCTCTGTGCCATATTAACTACATACTCTTGCTATACTTTCTGAGAGGAAAAGTAAAAGAAGTGACAGAATGCAGTGAGACATAAAATGCAATATGCCCCTCAGGGGCAGGGTCCTCTTATTTCAGAAACTAAATGTAGACATGCAAGAATGAATTGAAATGTAGCTGGAGCAATGGGGAAACCTGAGGTCCGAGTTCCTGAAACCTTCATTTTTGCAGTGTTTTTATCCAGGAAATGTCTAAATTCAAAAACATGAACAGTGCTTAGAGAGGGGAAGCTACCTTCCAGCTGAATGCTCTAGTCAGAGAGTTTGACCCTCTTTCTCCCTGGTCTCCTTTTGTCTCTCTGTATTTATATATTTTGCACTGCTTTGTATGCTACATCAAGTACCAGACACAAGGAAGCCTGACTGCCTTTTATCTATCACCCTCTTGTTGAGCTTTGAACAGCTCAAATCCCTGCAGGCCAAGTACTTCCCAAAACCAGATCTCTTTCTCTCTTGCCAAATCTTTTAGATACATCTACACTAATAACTTAAATGGGTCTGGGGATCAAACTTGAGCAATTGGCCATAATTATCCATACTGGTTAGCTGCTAGCATGTTCCCTGGCACCTTTTGACCAAGCCAAGATTTCTCAGGTTCAGGGCTAAGATGGTGAAGATGTGGTTTCCAATAGTTAAAATAAATGTGACCACCTTTTTTTCTGCAGGGAAAAAAAAAACAAACCAACAACAACAGCAACAAAACAAACAAACAAACAAAAAAAAACCCACAAAACAAACAAATTTAAAAAACAGAAAAAAAAGAGGTTAGCCACATAAATGCATGTTGTGACACACCACATGCTCTTCTGGGCAAATTGTTGTTCTGGGCCTTTTTACTCAGTGGTACAGACATAGACAAAATCCCTCCATTATCACAGTCAGTTTAACAGAAATAAGCCCTGGCTTCCTAAGCCTATTTCTCAATTCCAGCTTCGCAGAGACACAAGTATCTCAGTTCACATCAAGACAGGATTTTACATATTCCTGTCTTTCTGCAGCTTCCTATTGGGAACTACAATCCAGGCGTTTCATTTCTCTTATTTAGCATGTAGGACACCTGGACACTTACTCCTACATTTGGAACCTCACTCCCTAAAGAGATGGGTGACAAACCTTCAGGTTTTATATTGCCAGACTTTCTGAAATGCCCACATCCCTTTTTAACTCTCAGCCAACGCATGCTGCTAGCTAAGCTTGAGTACTTGTAGCTTTGCTTTATTTCTCGTCTGCTGTCATTCCTCCTCTTCTAGATTGATTCCTTCCACCTCTCATTTCACATGCTAGTAGAAGCAGAATATCATCAGGCAGACATCACTGAGTATTTGTTTTTATCTCTTCACTTTGGTAGGTTGCTGTTAACAAAATCCTCTCAGGGTAATTTGGGAAGTGTCCTTTTACATCACCTTTATGCTATCATACTCTGGAAATGAACTGTAAGAGAGTAATAAATAAATTTAGACAACCAATTTTCTTTTTTTTTTTTTTCTCTCCCCCAACAGATTGTGTAACTGCTTGTTTGGCTTGGGGTAATGTATACAAAACACCCCAAGAAATACTTACATAACAGAAAAAGAAGGACATATTCTAAAATCATCTGTTAAGGACAGGGAAAACGTGGAGCTGCCTTGGCCTACTTAGTGAGGTATGTATTTCTGCATGTGGGAACTGAGAAATTATGGGAGCGGGAGCTTGGATATGACAGCCTTACCCCTATCCTGAGCTGACTACCCAGTAAGGTCAGCCTGAGTTGCCAATTTGGGAACAGAGTGCCCCTGCTTTTAAGGCTGAGCTACCGGCTGTGCTTTGAGGGGTATGTATTGGTGTTTGGCCAAATCACACCTTCTTTCCTTGCATCAAGTCTTCTCGTGCTACAGATCACCTTGCAAAGGAGACCTGTCATTTTCAGCACTTGCCTCTCTTCTTAATATTCGTGCCAACTGCTAGTTTTGTCCCTAAGGTCTCCAAGTTTCCTTAAAAGTCTCACAGGACACCACCTGATGATTCATTGATGATTCCTGATTTACAACTGTGGTTGCAAAAGCTGCAGTATCATTTACCAAATGTTTAACCTTTTAAATCTATTCCAGTAACAGTAATATGTGGAACTTTTTGTTGATCTCAAAACATTTCATAAAGCAGGTCATCTGGCATTTGTTCTGCTTCTTTACAGACACTTGCCCAAGGTCACCTAGAAGGATATGTGGCAGAACTGGGGAAAAATTCAGACCCCTTGAGTTCTCCATCTTCTAGGCATTCCCCAGGAAAGGAAGAAATTAAGAAAAGCTGAGAGATCTTTAATCTCTACCTGAAAAGTCATGCGGAGACATGCAAAAAGAAGCTGTATTTTAATAATGCCAGAGAAGGGCAAAGGCTCTAATTATAAGTGATGCTTCTTGCAGAAGCACAGGGCTCTGACTAAGGCCTGTTACTATACAGCCGTTGAAAATATTTCAGGTTTATGAGCTAGAGCTGAGACTACTTGCTGTTCAGAATAACATTTATTTTTCAGCTAAAATATTTTGCAGCCACATAGGTAAAAATCTATGCAGAAACTTTCTCTCTTAATACTTTGATGAAACGTAAAGGACATTAGAGATACTTTATGTCTTCAGTTAGATGCAGTCCAGAATGGCAATAGGTCCCTTAAGCATATAACATTAATGCAAATTGTACAGTCCATTCTGGAAATGCATCCTGTGGACTATAGCCAGATAACTGAAAACTTGTCTTATTAGTTAGCATAGAGTTCCAGTCAAAGGGTTTACCGCACAAATGCTCCCTTTCTTCCTCACAATAATTATCTCCCCCAGCCATGAATGTGTTGTTATCTCTAGTGTATTGTTAATCATGAGGAACAAAGTTCCTGAGTTGAGGAAATGTGGTGGGACTGAGGGGGTGAAGTAGCCCATGAATAAGGAAAGAGGACTCTGGACCATCTGTTGTTAAAAGGGAGGACAGATAAATTGAGGTTTATGCAGGATAATTTTAAGCCCCATATCGAAATTGTGCTTGATGCTTCATATTGTTAAGAAAAGACTCATCCTCCTGCATGCTATTAACATCCTTAATTTATTTTGGGGATTACACTGTTTCAGAATTGCTAAGCAACTCACAGTCAGCAGATGATGGAAATTACATCAGTCCATGCTCAAAACAGTCATGTCCTCAAAACAGTAAAGTCACTGCTCCATTTTCTCACACCATTATAAAATACCTGAACTGTAATTACGACTTGGTCTTGAGGAGCTCTCTAATGACTGGAAAAAGATAGATTTCATAATTTTTCATGTAATGCTGGAAATCATTTTACCACTCATTACACACATACCGGTGTATGTCAGTCTGTCTCCACTGACGCACAAGAAATCTTGGAACACATAAATGCATGAATACTAAAACACTCTAGTCCATTCCTGGTTTTCTTTCCAAGTATTTGGGTTACTTACACTACATTTTATTGATTGATGGATTTTTTTTCATCACTTCAAAACAATGAAGTTAATACTTCCCTTTCTCCATTTGTGATTTTTGGAGCAAGGTTGTCCTCTGGTCACTTTCCTGTACCATCTACTGTATAACCTGGGGACATGTTACAAAACTACAGACACACAGAATTTCAAAATACCTCAGGGATGCTCTCCTTACATTCAATATAGTCCTTTGTATTGCTCAGCTATTTCCTCCAACAGGGCAGCCAGAATAGCGCAGGTTAGAAATGACAGCTCCAAATTGTGCAACAAAGACGTTCCCTTTTGTTAAAGGAAACCATTGTCAGTCTCTGAAGATTTCAACCCCACTCTGAGCCATTAGAAGGATGACAAAGAGCCTTGTTAGACAGAGAGATGAATTCCTATACTGACTTACCGGCACAATGCATTAATGTGCAAGTTGTTTTATATGATGCAAAACAAGAAAGATTTCTGCTCCAATTTCATTATCCTACAAAACAAGTGGTAATATTTGCATCAAAATTCCTACCAAAAGTTAGTGTTTCTGAAATAGGAACCTTATGAATGATAGTCAGTTAATTTCAAGTATATAGGAATGTATAAACTGTGCACATATGCATATATGCATGTGTGTAGGTACTCTGTGATTAACAGAGTTGAAAATTGCCAAGCAAATTCTATTCACTAAACTAGAATTGACCAAATGCATGCAACATTTTTGAGTGCCAAGGAAGACTAATTACAATACTCAGCTGGTCTCCAACAAATGAATGATCTTAACTGTTTGTTTTTCAGTTGCCAGATGGAGTGAAGCAGAATAGTCTGTGCCATGCATCTAGGCACGAAAAAAATCTCTAAAAATTCTGATTTATGTTTGATTGTTTCTGACAAGAACATTTTGTACTTCCAAACCATGTACGTTTGTAATTCCAACTTTCAACTAAAAAAACAATTGTTCATTTACCCAGCAGTCTCCTAAGGTAAGGCTGCGTTATATCCATTTTCCTAAAGGACGCACTGGATCAGAGATTTTAACTGACTGAATTCTAGGTCACACTGTCTTGTATTTAACTGGTGATATCTAAGAGTCTCTGAGCTTTGCCTTAACTCCACAAATAGCCCTGTTGATTTTCCCCGGCACAAGGAAGGGCCATATAGTGTGGATAAGGTACTGACGGCTCCGTGGGGGGTTTGAGAACTGCTCACGGTTTGGGGAGGGCTGGCAGTGCTACCTACCGTCCTTTGATCAGAAAATGGCAGGACCCAAAAGACTTTATAAAAGGCTGTTTTGAAATTAGTGTTCTTAAGTTTGGAAGGAAGCGTGGGGTTTCAATAGGCACAGTTGGCAGCGCTGCTGAAGTGCCTTTTACGTCTGGCTGGCACCAGGGAGCCAGATCGTGATCCCCCGACGCAGCTGGATGCCAGTTCTCCTTGCGTGTGGGCGATGGCACCACATGGGGACTAAAGTGCAAATGAAGTCACTGCAGTCTGACCCTTTTGCTTGTATAATTAGGGTGATCAGAGGGGAACAATATATTTGAAGTTGCAACTGCTGCTCCAGCCGCATCTAGCTGATAGTTTGACACATCCATGAAAACAGCATGTGTCGTGACATTTGAAGACTAATAAGCAATCCCAGGAAGCTCTTCAGAACAAGCTGTGTACGTCTGTGTGTCCGTGTGTGTATCCACTTTTAATTTGCATTTAAATAATTCTGCTTGTTATTTACTGATGTTTCCAATCCCTTTCCCCTCCCTCCACCTACCAGCAGGAGTTTGTTATGTAAGAGAAGTCACAAAATCTGGTTTTCACTGCTGGAGGCTGAGATGTATACGAAATTCTTCTATTTATTTCCTTATCGCTAGATAAGGACATCTGTGGAATTTATACAACCCACAAACATGAAGGATTTAATCCACCAAGTGTTTTACTGTGGTAGAAAACTATAAGCCCAATGAGAATGAATGAAAGAATAAATGAATAATAATTATTCTGATATAGGTAAGAAACAGAGAGTTTTCAAATTTCTTTGCGTAATAAGACCAAATATCTCTGAGCAATTCAAACAGAAAAATAAAACGCATGATGTTAAGGATCTCTTAATAGATGTGAGGTCTCTAAGTTTTGAGTGTTTCAAGCATGGATTCAAGGGCAAATGTTAGTTGGCTTTATACCTAAAGTGAGCAGAAAGGATGAAAGACCTGTCAAAAGAGTTATCGTATTTATTTTATTGTTTTTCTATGACATCCAATGTTAATATTTTAGCTCCAAATGATTGATTTCATTACTCCTTGTGAAATGTGAGGTTTCTTTCCATCGAGTGTGGATCAGGGTATATACATTTACTAAATACAGACTACCTTAAAAACTAGCTCCAAACCATGCCAAACCAAAGAAATTTCTGAGGATTTCCTTCTCCTTTCACTTGTGAATAAACGGTTTATAATGTCTGCCTTCAACAATTTTTCTACCTATGAACTCTGAGCATCCTATACCTAAATTTTTTCTTTTGTTTCTCCGTACCCCCATCCCGTGTGTTAAAACCGCAAAATAGTTTATGCTAAGCTTGACTGAAATTTGTTTCCTTGTGCCATCTGGTGGGTATTTTTTGTAAATGCGCAATAGCTTGTGTTAGAAGTATTTCATCCACTGTTGAGTTGTCAGGGTTGTTGGGGTTTTTTTGCAAGATAACAATGCCTCTGGAAGAACTTTAGCTAATGTAAACATTTATGTGTGCCTCACTTTAATAGCATGCTACATTTTTGTTTCCTACGAGAATAGAGGAGCACAAAAGTTAATTTTTCTCCTTGAAAAAACAATTCTAAAGCAGAGTGAAAAGTTGTTCCGTCATTTGCAGACAATTCTGTATTTTGAGAGCTGTTACATCTACTTCACAGGCTTCTTTTGTAATATTAGTCCAGTGAAACAGCCTTATAATAAATCAAAAATAGCTGATGATTTCAGGAAAACTTTGCAAAGTCATCAAAATGTTGAAGTTACTCCTTTGGTAAAAGCAAATCTCATTTGTTTTTTCTTAGCTGTTTCAGAAACTTTCACATAATAAAATCTCAGATAACTAGGTAAATTAATGCTTTATTATAAAGTATTTGAAGTGTATCTAATTGAAATATTTTATTTAAAGTCACTAATACTTATATGGAAATTGTTATTCTTTAGGCCACTGTTATTTTTGGGTTTTGTTTACTGCCATATTTATGTTTATAGATGGGTTATATGACTTGCTTCGCTTCAGCTAATCACATCTGTTCATCTGTAGTGCTCCCCGCAAAACTACCATTCCATTATTTTTATTGATGGAAGTTATTTTTATTGGTCATAAAGCCAATGAAATTTATTTTCTATTAAGAGAAGGGAAGGTGTCAAAACGACTTGCTTACACTGTAAGAAAATAATCCCTCAAGATTTTAATTTTTCCTGGGGAATTTTCCCCTTGTTGGTCACTTGGATGAGAGTCCTAAGTAGTGTTGATAGAGAATTTCAAATTTATCCTATAAGTAAAATGATAAAAAATCAATATATATTATGGTATTTCCAATTCTAAAATTAAAGAGAGATGCGAGAACTTAGAATGCAGTTCTCATTGAACTTACTTATTCTCCAATAAAATTTATAATTTTCAACTAAAGTTAGGTGAAAACATCTCTGTTCAGAATACAAACCTGCTGTGTTTCAAACCCTGGTTTCTTTCTATATGTCATGAGTGTATTGTGAGAAAAATTTCCATTTAGTTAGGATGTAACTTTGGCTTTCAAAGCTTAGATAACTGTTACACTGAAAGTCTCTCATTTCTGTTCATTCATGTCTGCTTAACAATTAACCAAGAATTACTTTACCAACTGTGTCTAATTTAGCTTTTTTGCTTAATTTCTAGGATTAAATTAAAAACAGATGGCCCCTGAGTGGTAAAATGATCATAAATTAGTCTTATATATTGAAATTAACATGGCAAAATATTAAAATGAAACTGAAGTACATTTTTTGCTGTGCCTTGCTTTTTATAAAAGTTAGCATGATGGTGCGTGTAATTGAGCAATCTTTCGCTACAGATCTGGAGCCCTAAAACTCCATCTGTCCAGAAAGTCACCTCCTACGACGTGGGGTACTTTTCCACAGAATTACACAGAAAGATTTTCTCTTCTTAATTGCATACTCCATTAAATAAGACAGGGTGAATATTAAGATTTAGAGATCTGCTCAAGCTCACAATGCATTTTAGGAGCATAGGCCCTATGAATTCAGTGAGATTTAGGCACTCTCTTTCCTCCTGTGCTCTATATGCACTCGTGCTCTCATCTCCCTCAGCTTCACATACAGTCAGGAAAGAGGTTCTTATCTCAGCATGCAAGAAATATCAGACCCCGAAAATTTAATTTAAGGAAAAGCTGGTTTAATTCTCAATTTTTCCTAAAAAGTCTCTTCCAGGAGAAGGTTCCCCTGTTGGATTGTCTTCCGAAGATTTTGGCATAAGATAGAAAGATCTCCTTATTCTGCATGTACTTGTTATGAACAAGAGTTGAGACTTGCACAGACAAGAACAGTTGCTTTTGTGAACATGCGGGACTTGTGTAAATGTGGAGACATGGCTACAACATAGACAAAAAACCTGCTCGTTTAAACCACTTTAAAGGCATAACGTAGCCTAATTGAGGCACATTAATTAATTGATTAATTAATTTATAAGATGGTTGGGAAAGAGGACTTAAAGGACTAGGTCAGCAGTATGAAACTTCTGTCATCTTTTTGTAACAGGTGGGCAGCCCGTTGATATTTTTTTTCTGAGGAACATCAAGCACCTTCAAGTGTTTCTGTTTTAGCTCTTCTATTTGGAAGGGTTGAGAAGTATCTTCTATCTTCTTCACCTCATTTGTCCTGCTTCTCCTCCCCTGATACAGTAACCACTAAAACTTTCTTCAAGAAAGCTTTCTACAAGCACAAAGCGAAGTATGCACACAAATGAAGACAGTGCAATTGGAGTTGATTTATTGCTGTCCTCAAGGCAAAGGACTCCTGCTGACTGTGGGGATAATAAAATAACATTAAGCCCCTGGAATCATGTCAGAATTAACCCTCTGACCTCAAGTTCTGTTTATCCTCCTGCCTGATCCACACAATAAAAATGTTTTCCTAACAAAAAGTTAATTTCTTTATGCATGAAAATCATATGGGATTGTTAAGTGTTACACTAGTACATCAGCTGTGTGGCAAGAGAAAGCATATACCACAGCACTCAAAATCAAGAGGTGCTAGTGCATGTTTAGCCTTGATTATCCCAGATTTCAATCTACACATGCCGTTTCTATTCCCGTGTGAACGAGCCAACTTGCCCAGCTGTATTTCTGTTTGATCCCCCTCACCTGGCTCCTTCACCACAGCTGGAGTAGCACTACTTGTCTGGGCTCTGCTTTGCAGGAGGATGATTTCTTCCTCCCCTTCTTCTGCCCAGCAAAATGTCAGAGAAAGTGGTGCAGAGTATGCTTGCTGCTTGTGTAGGGTCATGGGAGACTGAGTGAGGAAAGAGGCTGAGGGAAGGTTTCCATGCCTTAGGCTGGGGGGACATGGGAGGAGAGGGCACCAACGCCTCACTCACTAGGCTGCAGCCTCCCCCAACATCCTACAGGGAAAAGCCTTGTCCGTCTTCTAAAATGAGACAGTCTCAGGAGTAGGAATCTTGCAGTGGAGAGAGTAAGGAAAGGTTCATAGATACCTCAACAACTTCTCATCTGATAGTGTCACCTTGGTCAGTCACGTTGAGCAAGCTGGTCTAGTGAGAGGTGTCCCTGCCCATGGCAGAGGGGTTGGAACAAGATGATCTTTAAAGTCCCTTCCAACCCAAACCATTCCATGATTCTATGATTCTATGTCATGACTCTTCTTTAGTATCAACACTGCATATATAGCCTGTAGGATGGTGAGATGTTTACAGCAAACAAGAGCACCTGAACATGGGTAAAACCAATGCATTTGGTCGTGCAAATGGTAAGTAGAGGCAATTTGTTTTCATTTATATTCCCAGATTTCCTAGATTTCAGAAAAAAAGGTAAAAGAGTAAAACTACCCTTATGCCACATCATAGCTTCCACCATCCACAGTAGTTGTCTTCTGTTGTACTGATTTCTGCATTTACCTTTTCTACCACTGCAAATCCAGGATCTTTGGTAATTGAAGAAAGTTCAAAAGACCATTTGTGCTGGCACATATCAGCACATAGGGGCCTCAGTGACACATAGTGTTAGCTTCTCTATTCTCTCTTTAGACATCTTGGCCCCCATTTGCCTTTACATCTGGCTTTACATAATTTGGAACCAGAGGGCCCAGCACTAACATAAGCACATCACAGCCTGCTGTGGCAGCTTTGCTCAGCACGTCCCATACACCAGACCAGAGGAAAGGGAACCTGACCCTGGCCCTCTGAAACCAGGGTCCCAACTCTACCAAGAGGAAGCTTGAATTTACAGAGAAAGGAAAGCATATAATAAAGTGCGAAGCCTACAAAAACTCTACAAATACTGTTTTCTCTCCAAAATCAGCAGTCAATAAATTTGCCTGTCCTGGAAATAATATTTTTAAAGCAGAGCATGGATTCCGAGCACACTTTGTATTCCTGTAATGCATCTGAACTCCCTTTCATATTTAACAAAACAGGATGCAGCACTGCATATACCATTATCATGCAATTCTATAATGATAGCTAAACCTTACTATCAAAAATTTAGGTTTTTGACATCTTTTAGTAATCGTAAATATCTTGTGTACTTGAACTATACACTGTTCGGCCTGAAGGGATCTTTATGATTAACTGCAGTGATGATGAGGAGTCACATTTATTAAAAAAACAAACAAACAAACAAACAAAAGCAAAATAAAAAAAAAAAACCACCAAGAAAACCCAAAGAAAATAAAAGGCCATTGTCTAATATCATTCAATTGTGAAAACCTTCCCAAATTAGAGATAAACTCACAGAAGTAGATAAAGAGACAATTCCCCACACATCCTTCTGGTGAAACTGGCTTGAACATGCACATTGCTCTTTTCTATGGTTTGACATATTTTTCTGTGACCTTTTGCCTGGTTGATTGGAATTTTTTTGGGGGGTAGTCACTGGGTATTTTTTGGTTTTTTGTTTGTTAATTCTTCTGCATGTCTGGTCTGCCTACATCCACCATATAATATGCTATAGTCCAAAGATCACAAGCTTGAGGCAAGTGTGTCTCTTGAGCGTGCTCAAAAGCTCCTTTCACATGTGTTGTAGTGTCAGAGGTCAGTTTTTGTAAGAGGAGACTCGACTGAAATATTAGCAGGACCTAATCCCTCCAGCTAGATTGAAAACAGCAAAAGAAAAGTTGTTATTTCCTTGGTAAATCAAGAAGCATAGAATAAAAGGACAGAGAGAAAAAAACCATAGTGTTTTTCAGATTACACAAGCCCTTCATTTAGTGAAGAAATTCCATGGTCTCCAAGAAAGATGCAGCAAGTGTGAAGTATCAACAACTGCTTTGTAAGCAACTTTAAGCAGACCTTGCTGGAAAACAGAAATTCTCTTTTCTGAAAGGAATAGATGGGGGTTTTTTTAGAGGCATCAGGATGACACTTTAAAGGTACTAAAAATAAATGCAAATCAGTTAGGAAATGGTGAAAAAAAATCCAAACATTTTAAAACTCTAGGGAAAGGACCAACAAAATTAATTGTTACCTCCAATGAATGTTAACATTGAGTACATTCGTAAGACACATTACGAAATATTTAGAACATTTTAAGCAAGTGAGATAATGTGATTGCACAGAAAAAAAAAAGACTGCCACATTTGTGTATTTTCTCTTGAAAGTTATGCAATTTCCCAAGACAATTATTGTTTTTATTTAGTTCTTTTATGACATTACTATGAACAAGCAATTGTGAAAACCAGGTTTTATTTGCTATAATCACTGAAACAAGCAGTGTGTCAGTTGGGGAGATGACAACAGGCAGTTTTTGACAAACCAGTGCTTCGGTCATATCTTTTGCACCATCTAGTTTTAGGCAACTTATTCAGGTACTGAGTGGCATTAGGAAAGCTATTCTATCCCACCAGGGACATAGTCCCCAGATCCTAGCACCTAGCCTGAGATGGACTAATCCATCTGCTTTGCTCAAGCAGGAAGTAACGAGGTGGAATGAAAGAGCTGAGATCCGTAGCAGGGCACTCTTGGGACCAAAGGACCCCCTGGCACTGGATGGCAGGAGTGCCTGCATCTCAGAAGGTCACCTTCCCAGGAAAGTCACAAGACATTCCACGAGGAGGAGTGCAGCCACACGTGTCCCTGTTTTCTGGCCATGTCTGGATGGCTTGTCATATTTTTCAGACGCTTCCCCTGGAAGCTCTTGTCCTTGGCCATGCTGGTCAAAGGGAACAAGAAGAATGCAGACTCTGATAAATTCCTCAGCTTCATGGGATCTCTGACTACACATCGTTCACAAGGTACTTTTGCTTGTCTATGTACCTCAGTTAATTTAGGAAGGTAAGTCCTCTACAGGATGCAGCTCCCAAACCTCTTCAAAGCAGATATCTCCAGGAGAGAGAAACCAGGCCACAGATCTTCTGCATGACTGAAGAACTGTGCCGTGGGCTGTCAGCGTCCTTCCCAACACCAGAAACATTTCATTTCCTTCTGAACAACGTCACCACCACAGCAGGAGTGGTGATGCCTCCTCCCAATCCTGCCATGTCTGTCTACACAAACACAGCTTGTTCTTTGGCATTTCTCAGCTACCTGCAGAAGAAAAGTGACAGATTTGAACTCCATCTGTGAGAGGCGGACCCAAACCTAAAGCCTTAGCCTATTGGTATGGAAAGACAGTCCTCACTGCTGCAGCATGTGAGACAAATCCCGCTCAGGTCTCTCGGGAAAAAGGGGTATATGACTTCAATTGGGGTTGGGCTCAGGTCTGTAGCAGTAGCCCTGGCTCAGGTGCCCAAGGTCTAGAGAGACAGAGAATTTCAAACAAACCCCTGTATTTGGTGCTTAGCTCTGCCTTTCTCCCTTCTCAGCATGCAGTTTCAGCTTTACAGCGTAAAGAGTGTGGCTTCTGAGGACATCCATGTATTTTATGTAATGTGTGTGCTCTTTTATATATATATATATACACATATGTAATTTATATGCATATACACAAGTCAGCACGCAGTTTCCATCCCCTCAACCTCTCACTAAAAAAATAAACCCAAATAAAACCAGCCTCTCTCCCATCCTGCTGGGCACTTCCTGTTTTCCACTTCTAAATCTGACAGAAAAACAGATGGTGGAGAAATTGCAACCCCACAAGTTTCCTGAAAAGAGGACATTGGTGTATTTGACAAGATAACATAAAAGCCACCAACCCAGCTCTCCATGGAGTATCAGCTAACAGGAACACCGATGGAAGTCTCAAGCAGTAAGAATGTCTTAAGTGGAATTTGTATCCTATTAGACACAGAGAACTCATCTGGAAGACAAGAGGACACTGGGACATAGGTGCTGCTATTTTCTCTGCTAACAGAGCATCTTGTTGAGGGTGCTCTGCAGAGGAGCATGGTAAACCTTGCTCGCTCTACAGGAAGCTCTTTGGCTTATCTTGGTCTTGGATCACATGCCAGAGCTCAACTTGGCCCTGGTTAGTAGATCTTGCACTGGAGAACTTATTGCCAAGAGACTATTGACGGATCTAGATGCGAAGACATGATTGTGTTCACTCTTCAGCAGGAAAAAGAATTAGTGTTGCCTTTATCTACAAGATAAATGACATGGAACAATTCAGAAGAATTGAATGTTTGAAAGCCTGAATCATGTAAGGACAATCTTAATGAAAAGTTGGTGTATCAATATTTTACACTTGAAATGTGCGAACAGTAAATGACTCTTAATTTGTGAATCTTCATAAATATTACATTATTCTAAATGCATTCATCATTAAATGCATCCATCATTTGTACACTGCTTAAAGGTGAAGTGCTTCTCAAGATCCTCTTCATTTGCCAAAATTAGACTTTGATTTTGTTCTGACTTCTGTGACTCACACATCCTTCCTTCTCCTTCAGTTCTCACCAAAAGAATCCTTTTCAAACCTCACAAATTCACACAACACAGAGAGCAATCATTTCATAATAATGAATTTTGCAAGTTCATCCTTTGATGAACAATCAGAAAAAGAAGCTAGTATGACATATTAAGTGTACAAATATGCAGACAAGAGTGCTTTTTCATTTTCATTTTTCCTGGTTAAACTGTAAGTTTAATTAGCAAATTTAGTATTTTCTGTAGTTTGCCAGAAAATCTAATACATATTTTCTTCACAGTCATTCATGGGAATACTCATATAACAGATTTTTACTAAAAAGCAGGGATAGAGTTGTATTTTTTCCACAAATTATGGACAAAGGCCTTTTACCTGCTGTTTTGAAATAAAACGTTTTTGACTGCAAAGCACAAGGCTTAAGTGCTTTTCTATGTGAAAATAAGAGTTATTTTGGCACATAAAAATTTCAGACCTTGATCCAAGATGTCTACATTTGTTGAAAAACCTTGAGTAAGTTTCCTTTGACCTCTTGCTATCAGAAAATTTATGAAAGAGTGATTATGTCAGAGCTGTTTCAACTCACATTAGGTCTATGGAAAGAAATAGGCTTTTCTGGGACATAATCACAGATACAATTAATAACCTTTCTGTTTCTTTCTATTGACTCTAAAGGTTGGTTAGTGTGAATGTGATAGGCTCTGGCTTATATATTTACATTGGAGGCAGCAAAAAAAAAATATTTAAAATTCTGGATCCAGCTCTTTCCCAGCTCCTGCCTGCCTCTGGATCATAGAATCATAGAATCATCTGGGCCAGAAGGGACCTTCAAAGGTCATCTAGTCTGACCCCTCTGCAGTCAGCAGGGACACCCCCAACTAGACCAGGTTTCCCAGGGCCTCGTCGAGCCTCACCTTGAATGTCTCCAGGGAAGGGGCCTCAACTACCTCCCTGGGCAACCTGTTCCAGTGCTCCACCACCCTCATAGTAAAGAACTTATTCCTAAGTTCACGTTGATTCAGATCATGTTGTCTGAGTGGTCTGTATGATCTGAACACAAGAAAACACTTTTTCACTGTGAGAGTGGTGAAACACTAGCACAGGTTTTCCAGAGAAGTTGTGGAGTTTCCACCCTTGGAGATAATCAAAACCTGACTAGACTCAGTCCTGGGCAACCTGCTTTAGCTGACCTTGCTTGAGCAGAGGGGGTAGACTAGGTGACCTCAAGAGGCTCCTTCCAACTTCAACTGTTTTGTGGTTCTGGGATCCTCTTCCAAGAGTACGCTTATGGAAAAGAGATTTTGGATGCAGCAAGTTAGAAGTGCTCCATGATGCATTAATGCCAGTGCTGGGTGCCTGGGAAGGACCGTGTGTGCTTAGGAAGCTTTCATGCTGGGGAACCAGGCAGTGAATACTGCTGTGCCACAGAGGGAGGCTGAGAGTTAAATGAGAATCATAGAACAGAATCATAGAATAGTTTGGGTTGGAAGGGACCTGAAAAGGTCATCTAGTCCAACCTGCCTGCAATGAGTAGGCACATTTTCAACTAGATCAAGTGGCTCAGAGCCCTGTCCAACCTGACCTTGCATGTTTCCAGAGACTTTCAGGGGAATCTACCACCTGTTCCAGTGCTTCAGCTCCCTCACTGTAAAAAATTTCTTCCTTATATCTAGTCTAATCTATCCTCTTTTAGTTTAAAACCATTACCCCTAGTCCTATTACAACAGACCCAGCTGAAGTTTGTCCCCATCTTCCTTATCAGTCCCCTTTGAGTACTGAAAGGTCTTCCCCAAGCCTTCTCTTTTCAAGGCTGAACAACCCCAACTGTCTCAGCCTGTCCTCATAGGAGAGGTGTTCCATCCCTCACATCATTTTTTGTGGGCCTCCTCTGAACTCCTCCTCCTCTGTTGGTCGACTGTCGGCTGAACGTGAGCCAGACGTGTGCCCAGGTGGCCAAAAAGGCCAACAGCATCCTGGCCTGTATCAAGAACAGTGTGGTGAGTAGGACCTGGGAGGTGATCGTC
>JAOXNO010000001.1:40311839-40329740 GCA_028565335.1 Limnodromus scolopaceus
GAATGGGCTGCCCAGGGAGGTGGTTGAGTCACCATCCCTGGAGGTATTCAAGAGACGAGTTGACATGGTGCTCAGGGATATGGATTAGTGTTAGGTGGTGTTTTGTGTGGTGGGTGTGGTGTGTGTGTTGTGGTGGTGTGTGGTTTTTGTTTTTGTTTTTGTTTTTTTATTTCTGTTGGTTGGACTAGATGATCTTAAAACTTAAAAGGTCCCTTTCAACCTAGGTGATTCTGTGATTCTGTGATTCTGTGAACCTTCTCCAATGGGTCCATGTATGTCCTGTGCTGAGGACTCCAGAGCTGGCTGCAGTACTCCAGGTGGGGTCTCACCAGAGTGGAGTAGAGAAGAAGAGATGGGTGTTCTGTCTGAAGCATGAATGGGGCAAGCATGAGGCATACCATGTGGTGTGCAGATTTGGGAAGGGAGAGGTTGTGCTGTGTGGCTTTTGCTTGTTACTCATGGAACAGCATTGAGCTGTGTGCACACTACAATAAGAGTGCAGCTGGCAACAGGCTTTGATGTGGATCTGGAAGTCTTTTGGGACCATCAGCAAAGAAAATTGTCCCTGCCTATCACCCACTGGAAGAATATAGAATCTGTGCTATCTACACCTTGAGCAAGAGCCTGCCCTCTGAATTAAGATTGTGTATTTAAGTTGAATTGTATAATGACATCTTTGTATGATTGAAGGGGAAGGGGAGAAGTATGGCCTCCTAAAAATAAGCATGCTCCAGATGGAGAGAAGGACAGGGCAGGAGCTGCAGCTGACCTAGCATCTGTCACTGCACCTGGGGCTCTCTCCGAGATCCTGTTTTCATCATTTTATCCTCTTTGAAAATCCTTTGAAGAGCAGCCCACAGAAGGAGGCCATCCCAGAAAGGAGATACGGGTCTGTGAAGAGACATTGCATGACATGCATGAATGGACCAGCAGCTGCATTCATGAGATTTAGGAAAGGACTGAATCAGAGGGTTTGATGCTGTAGCCTGAACAGCAAAGCCAGCCCAGCTGGCTTCACAAGGGTCTTTATCCAATGAGTGGTGGGACAAGCTGGGTCACAGGAGCGGGACCAGAACTGCTATGTTACTTTTTCCTTTCAAATCTGGACTTGCTCTTACCATGCTTGCTCATCCTTTCTTCTTTCATCTATTATACTGCAAACTTCTGGAGGTAGAGGGATATTCTGCTGCTTTCAAATACCAATGCATTGAGTACAAATGAATCAGATGAGATTTGTGTAAGATGCCTTATAAATAGAAATGAGTAGAGTCTGAAATAGCTCATCTGACAAAGTACACATAGATACCATCAAAATACTCATGGATGAATGAATAATACAATCTGTTTGACATCTTAAAAATGGTGTGTTGGGTGTATGCTCTCTAGTGCTTGCAAAAAGCCATCCTGTGGGGCCATTGATGGAAAAAAGAGATCAAGAAAGTGGAAGTAAGCTTGTATACAAGAAAGCCTCTTTAACTTCTGAACAAGGCATTCAATACTTACACATAAATACTACACTGCTCAAGACTTTCACCCATACTGAGAGAAAAACGTTGCCAAGTTGCTGTCTGGTGTTAAATGGGTTGTACACAATAGATGTAAGAAGCAAGTAATTCAATGGAGCGCTTGTGGGTTACACGGAAGTTTGCTTTCAATGTCATCTTCCCTAATAAAAATGCAAATATAAAGTTAATTCAGTTACATGAGCACTCAAGAAACATTAGTAAGAGCAAAACAAAAGTGTTGGATTGTTCTTCTAGTACATTATAGTCGCATCTGATTCCTTCACTAATGTTCTTTTAGGAGTCACTAGCTTCTATCATTTGAAAAGGTCGCAATTCACATGCCAAATGGTTTTGTACTGTTCCAAGTCTAGTTTCAAACCAGATGAATAGCCTAGTGACCTCTGGGAGCTGTTGTCTTTATAACACGTGGCTTGTTAGAACATTTTCTAAGTGAGGTACAATTAAATAAATAGCAAAGTCAGCAACCGCTTGAGAGAGAGCAGTTCATCTCACCCAACTTTAGCCACCTAAGTTAGTCATCAGAGCTCTCTGTGTAGTTGATGGAGCTCTCTTGGATAGTTCCTGAAGGTGATTCATCTCATCCTGAAATAAGCAACAAAGAGAGGGGAGATGAATTGTCCTTTGGAGGTACTCATCTCTCTCCATCAGCTAAAGAGAGAGCTGACATAACTGCCTTAGGGTATCTTGGATGATTAGCTTTAAGATCTCTAGCCACTTTTAGCTGTCCATCTGATCAATGGGATATTATGATTTGTATGCACAGCAGCTTTTAGAGATCCTGTTTCTCTACCCTTATTTTATAAGTAACAAATGCTCTAATTGATGGGCGGGCCATATATGCATATATATATATTTAAAAATGTTTATATTTATATGTATATTTACAGGGTAGGCTGAGATACAGTGCTTTATACTGCTTTGGGTATTCTGCTGTTCTTTGCTTTCATTTTTTGAGACTGGGTAATGATGTCCTTCCATCAGTTTTAATTATATCAGTTGTCAGTTACCCTTCTGTTAACCTGAAGATCATTCTGCTCTCAACTTTCACATATTTACAGGGTGAGTGAATAGAATTAACTTTTCCACAGCTCCTAATTCCTGAAGAGCACCTTGGTATTTCAACTGAGCTGAAAAGCATGCCACTAGGCTGAGTATCAGGGACAGGAAGAGAGAACTGAATTGTTTGATCACCAGGATAGACAATTCACAGTGATTTGCATTAAATCTTATTTGTCTAGTTCATAACGTTAGTGTACGTCCAGAAAAACCATAGTGATAATGGTCATGGCCAATAATTGAACAAGTTTGGTCTTACTACCTCACAGCAAACTAAAATAAGGACTTGTTACAGCAGATGTGAGCTATGTAACAATTTTGTTAATGACACCGCATCACTTTATCCATTGTCAGCTTTTCACCTATTTCCTACTGACTTTGTCTGCCAATGTCGCCACCACCATGGATTCATAATCTCTTATTTATTTTTATTAGCAAAGATTGTCATCAAGAAGCAGGGACCCAAATTTGGCCTGAAGCATAAGGGAAAATGCAGTCCCTCATTGGTAAGTGCACACAGATGTGAACTTTTAAGACCTCTATACAAATACTGTATTTGCATCTTCTGAAGAGTGAGATACTCAGAGTGGAAGGAGCCACAGAACACATCTACACAAGCCGAATAGACAGGAATGTTCCTTAGGTTATGTGAGATTGTGTGTCTATATATATACAGACATATGGAGAGGTATGCGGAGAATGGAGTAGGTATAAAGTCAGCAAGAATATGTTAGTTACCAGAGTGCCAGAGAAAAACACGGGAAATTCATCTGTGCCCAATGTGGGGAAGTTACTGCACTCAGATGCTACATCGCGGTTAAAAGAGGTCATCACAAAGATATTTGTGAACAGATATTTATAGTCCAAAAAGAAACAAAAAAAATGGCGTCCAGCTTCCCTATTTTATGAAATGCTGGGTTTTTTGTTTGGTTTTTTTTTTTAAATGCATTGCTGTAAGTGTTTAGGTGTCAGTGCCGAGTTGTGTAAAACATGCAGCAGGAGCTCTGAACTGCAAGAAAAGCCAGGAAAAATAAATGGTGGTGACCACATTCAGTAAGAGTAACTAACGTCAGTGCCTGGCAGAAAGATTTAAATAGTAAAAATAATCACTGTTTTAAGCAGAAACATTCGTCCTTCAAAAAATAATACATCAAATAACCAGACTGGACAGAAAATTGGAATTTTTAAATTACTTGCACTAAACAGCTTTCATTAAAATTACTCTGTAGAGCCATAGAAAATTTCTAAATAATGTATATAGACAATAAGAAAATTTTGGGGAAACAATGATGAATTTACTTATGGAATAATTTTTTAAGTCCTGATCATGTGGGGTCTAGTACCATGAAAGCGATGACTTCCATGACATGATACTTGGTCAAATTCAGCATGAGCCATTTCTTGGCAGTTGACTTCTCAGCCACAAAATCGTTCCTCTGAAGTTACTCTAGAAAGCTGGTATCTTGCTGCATAAGCATCTTCCACTGTCATTAACATCTGTTATACATACATTGAGCTCCTCTGGGAAAAATGTGTTGGTCATGGGAATTTTGACAGAATATGGTTGACTTCACCACAGTCCTCGTATTTGTTTATGAGTGACAGAAGTTATACACACAAACCTGAATGTTTTCCACAACAGATAAGGATGAAACTGCAAATAAATATGCCAAATTAATACAATTTATTATGGCAATTTTGCCTTGTCTTCAATTAATGGTAGGGGTTAATTTCAGTTTGGTGCTTGGAGGGTAGTAGATCATACACCTAAAATTTTGTTTACTCATTTTTCTGTTTACTGATTTTGTAAAATGAACTATTGGCTCAATTAAATACACTCTTAGGAAACCTCCATTTTCCCCCATCAACCCCAGCCATGATAAACATCATCCTTGGACCTTAATCTTGTCCCCTTAGGAACATAGCTCTAAGAATCTCCATTTATCTTTATGATTATATCTGAGTTTATTTTATATTTTCTCAGGAAGGCACTTCTAAATCTTAGCAGCTGGGGATTTTACTTTGACCCCATTCTTTAGTAAGTGGTTATTATTGTGAATCATAGATGAAATTGTGGTACTTTTTATTCTTTGCAACAATGTGATTAAAGCCAAGTTACAAAGTAGTGTGATTTCTTTCTGTTTAAGATGTGTAAACACAGTATTTTTTCCCTAGAATACCAGAAATTCTGTCCAATATGCAATAGTTTAGAGATCGTTTAAGACTGTAAGACCTTTTTCTTCTCCTTCCTGTTAACACAACAGGCAGTTTTATACACACACACACCACATGCATCCTTGCACACAAATTTCTA
The DNA here is from genome assembly GCA_028565335.1 of Limnodromus scolopaceus. NCBI lineage: Eukaryota > Metazoa > Chordata > Aves > Charadriiformes > Scolopacidae > Limnodromus > Limnodromus scolopaceus. Next base: position 40,316,736 of record JAOXNO010000001.1, read on the forward strand.
AATATATTAATTTGAAAAGAGATTCATTCTATAAGCATGACAAACTCTTTACTGAAATTTAAGCCACAGCCAAGTGGCTGTATTTTGGTTATGGCTCATTTCCCAGCTTCTCCCAGAGATGGATTGAGGAGCTGATAGTTCAGTGGTTCAGCAAAAATTAAGTGTTGTGTGAAGGCAGCAGAAAGCCACGCTAGTTCTGAGGTGACACTGTCTTGGCGGCAGACAGACACACACTCTGACTTCTATTTTTGTCTGCTGAGCTCTGGGTCCTCTTTATCCTTTTGTACCTAAGATGAAAAAAACCCTTTTGCAAAGCTCATGAATAAATATTTTGCAACAAAATAAGAGGAATTACTACAACAATTTCCTGAGTATAACTATTATTTGTTACTCCCATTATTAGTATCTGACAAATGATAGATATATGTCTAAAGGATCTAAAGGATTTAAATGGCCTTATAATAACTGATTACCAATATATGAGAAGTCAAGTTAAACAGAAAATATTTCTATTAATTGAGGAACTATGTGATTTTTCTTGACAATGTTGAAGCAACTTCTTCATTAAACTGAAGAAAACAGAATCAGCGCTCTGAAGATTTTTAAAGAAATAACACCTTGTATTAGAATTACTTTTATTATGCATATAATTTAAATTACTATAATAATTCTTTTACAAACCAACAAAATTTGGTTAATTTGTAATTAAACTTCTATTAAAATCTGATGTGATTAGTGACACACACTATAACATTAAATACATGTAAAAAAATGTTGAGAGTTTAAAAAACCCTCGTTTTCTGTGAGTATGACCATGGAATTGATACATATGTTATCATATCATATATTGGTTAGCTGTAGATGTTCTTAAGATCATCCTAACCAGTACTAAACAGGTAAAAAGGTGTTCAGCATCCTGAAAGGTCCATAAATGAATGGAATGTGGTCATTTCTCCAGAGCAGAAAGCTGCTAGTTAACGAGTCCAAAGGAACTCAGTTTTGCCATGTTGTGCTTACAGGGAGTTACTTCATAAATTTTATCTATCTTCTTTTGATCAAGACATTTTAGTAGCCATTTTATTGATCTACTTCACTATTCCCAAACCTGATTTAAAGCATCTTTTTTTTTTTTTTGTCAATTTCATGGTGAAATAACGACAGTGCAAGGGGAAAGACAAGCATTTTTGCAAAAACAACAAAATCTGCGGCTTGTCTACAAATGTGGACACTTTTTGCATATTCTTATACTTGTTCCAGCAATCACAGGGCTTTTCGTCATGGGTTTTGTTGGGGGTTTTTTGTTCATTTTTTTCCTGACACATTGTTTCCTCATTTTAAGGCAAAGATGATATATTGAAGTATCTTTTTTTTTTTTTCCTCAGCATCGAGAAAAGACTCCTTTTGGTCAAAAAATTTGCAACACAAGAGAAGGAACCTGGCAGTCATTATTGTTTACGTTGCATACAAAACACGCACCGGAAATAACTTACAGGTCATTAAAGTACTCAGGCAGCATATCATGCATGCACCCATCATCAAAATGAGTAGCAGTGAATAATGTACCATTACTCCTCATTTCCATTAGCAGTGGCACCTCCCACTGTTTGGTAGACTTTGGTGTACTGACTGCAGCCTAGGATCTCCAAAGAAAACATGCAGCAGACAATTTAGGCACACACAGTGCTTTCCAGAAGAAAAAGTTAAATAATTTTAGTAAGGGATTTCAGCAGCATGTCATCATACTAGTAGTTACATGAGTACTAGTAATGTATTGTAAAACAGAGTATAGACATGAAGCCCTACCAGCAACAGGCAATTTTTGAGACATTACTGTGAGGAGACATGAGGAGATGGGGCTAAGCAAGAAAGAGAAGCAATGCTCTGAGAAACCAAGGTCTTCAGCAGCAGCTTTCTATAATATGTAAATATTGTACGTTGTGAGCTGTGCAATAATATCCTTATCTTTCCTTTCATGATTAATTCAGGCTGCAACTCATCTCATCTAGCTTTATGCACTTGAATGTTGGAACCTTGTTTCCCTCTGTAGTATTTGTAAAGGATTGTGAATCTCTGGAGATTAATTCACCATTTCTGTTGTAGATGATAGGTATGGATGTGCCTTTCTTCCTTCTCACCAACAGAGGAAATTTCCAACACAACTATCTTAGGTTAGATGACAGATTCTTGGCAAGATGAGTATTTCCTCCATATCTACCTCTTCTCTATGGTTAACAGGCATCAGCCCTACAGGAGTGTTTTGGTTGGCATCCACAAATTAGTCCTGACTCAGTTGCTATCAAGTTTACCAGAAGTGATGACATCTTCTACTCAATTTTTGTTTTATACTTTGCTGAAGGATTTCTTAAAAGAATTAGAAAACCCAACTTCTATGTCCTCCTCAGCCTACATCTGCTGAAGTCAGAGAGTTTTCCAATCGGAAGGTAACATGGGAACTGGGCAAGGCACTTCCCATTTCAGACCAAGTCCCCATGCATGCAAGAGATGGCATCCATGGGTTAATCACAGAATTGTAGGGATTGGAAGGGACCTCCAGAGATCATCTAGTCCAAACTCCCTGCCAAAGCAGGTTCACCTAAATCAGGCTGCAAAGGAACGCGTCCAGGCAGATGTCCGCTCTCCACCGCTTCTCTGGACAGCCTGTTCCAGTGCTCTGTTCAGATCAGTTCTGAGCCCGTGTGGAGAGGAATGCAGGGGAGAACATGGTGACTAATCTGACCCCAGGAGTATATCAGCTTCCTATCCCATCACTGCTTCCAGCAAGTTACAGAAACAATCCAGGAAAAAAACTCAGTGTAGGACATGGCCTCATGATCTGAATCTGTAAGATTTTACAAGGTACTTAACCATAGGCCAGCAAGAGACACCTGAGTTCATGCAGACTTTTATAACACATCTTATTTCTGGCATGTATTACTGGTGAGCTGAAGGATCCCAGGAGTCAGTGCGTTAGATACTATACATCCTTTCCTAACAACTAACCTCTCCCCCATGCAAAGCACTGAGAATACAAGGGACAAGTTCAGCACTGAAAAACCCACTTGCATATCTGGGATTAATCATACCAACATCCCTTCATGAATATCAGCTTAAATACTCACATTTCCATATACTTAACTAAATCTCATTCCCCCTTTTCCCGCTGTGCCATGTGCATTTAACTAAACTTTCTCATTGGTGGTACCACTATGAAATAATTGATATTTCTATTAGAAGATCTTTACTTCCTTAATTTTCTCCCTGAGGAAATTTATCTAGGCATAAACCTGTTTGCGTTTTCAATATATCTCTGTCCAGGCTCTTGATTACAGCAGACTTGGGAATTCTTGGCAAACAACTTTGAAAGGTTATTTGCAATTAGCTTTCATAATGTAGCTAATTCTAACAATGAAGTAAAATTCACCTTCTTACCCCTCAAGTGACTTTGAAGAAAAATTCCCGATAAAATTAATAACAACTTCTAAAATGCCTTCTCTAGTCTATTGCTCCCAATGAGACGTTAGGCATGTCTCCAAACTTTTTTTTTTAATTTTATTTTTTTTAATATTCATTTCTCTTCTATGAATAATTTCTGAAGAAGAAATAATGGAAGTGTGATTACCAAAAACATGCTGAAAATAAAGTAGTTATGCGAAACTTAATAGGTTCTTCTGGTGTTTACATCACTCTACTGGAGCAAATAATAAGTCCATTAAGACTATGTCTGCATTAAGAGGTAGTGAGAATCAATAGAAAAAGAGCTCTAATGTGAATTAGGTGATTCTGAGGATTGGATGTTGAACAGCTGTGTGTATTTCAGCTCTTATATGTAAATGGAAATAGCTATTACTTCCGCACCAAATATGTATTTTCATTTACATACAGGCACTGAAATAGCTATAGACACAGACATACATATAGATATAGACATAGATGATATATATATAGATATTGATATAGATTATATAGATAACAGATGTGGAAATATCCACATTTTAGTTCCATGTTTTGCTCCTATAGTGATCACATTGCTCACACTCTTAAGTAAAACCCTTGTACCATGTGTCTGGTTGCACCACCACAGTATTATAAAATAGTCGTATTCTGTTCTTTCTTATGATACTTTAATAAGCTTCTATTTGCATTCAAGCAAAACTAATATGAATTATATCGTGATTAGTCAACTTTTAATTTGTACATTTATAGCCTCTGTTTTGGCTACAAACTCTAGGTTGTGAACCACAGCCCATTAAATAGGAATGATCAAGAAAGTCACTGCAAAAGTTCCCTTTTGATTCAAACTAGTTTATTTATGTGCATGTGTGCTCCCTAGGAGTACTGAAGTCCAGAAAGCACAGATTAATATTGATTTCATGGTTTTTGCCCTGATTCTTCGTTATAGACACTGTGCTTGTGCAGAGACCGTATTGTAGACTCTTATATCAGCGTTTCTCTGGCCTTTAGGAAACTTTTTCACCACAGCAGGCATATGCTAGGCTAGACATAGATATGAATGTGTCCCAGGAGCTTTGACAAATCATGGTCCCTTAGCATGAGCCACAAAGAACCACTACCTCCCTGAAACAGGAAGTCAGGTTTTCCCCCCTGCAAAAATGAGGTGCTGACATTTCAACGTCTGTGGTATTTTCCAGCTTTTCATCTGACACACAAAAGTCCAAAGATAAGACTGACAAACACTGAACACTTCTTTATACCAGCAGTGAGTGCTTCTTGATTGGAGATATGAATCAAATACGTGGAAAATGCTAGAAAGATAGTTTTTCATTATCCTGTTCTCCTAGGCACAAGTTTGCTTTGAGTGTTTCTCACCACAGTACAAGAGATACTATAACTGATGCAAGGATTGCCTTAGTGCTTGAAAGAGTGAAAAAGCCACCATCTATTGGAATAAGCCCTGACAGTTTTCAATATCTGTGTGAAGAAAAAAAATCTAGTGCGAATAAAAACATGTGGACAGAGCAGCCAGCAAACCTTTAACTTGAACATATATCGTTCTTCCTTTCTTTGTTTTGCCTGACTATTGCCTTGATGTCAGTCAATTCCTTTTAAAATATTTAGATAAATATTATGGCAACAGTAAGCTCAAGCAAATACTGCGTGAAATATTCTGATGTTAAGAATCACCTAATAACCTATTCACATATCAGGTTTTAAAATGTTCAGAGAAAAGAAATATTTTGTTCACATTCAGTTATTTATCTATGTCTCTCAGTCACTCTGTATGACTTATTTTCAGTCAAACAATGATATGTCTAAAGTCAGCAGTTGCAAATAGCCTTAATTTGATTTTTTTTTTCTTCTGGCTCAGCAAAGACCTTTAATGTGCTTTCAGTGCTCATGATATAAAACTTAAAATACAAATATCTATCCACTATATGTGTCTGCCTCTGTGCATTCTAAGGCTATTTCTATATTAGCAAATAGTGCAGCCCAGAGGGAGCCAATTTGTGCAGCACAGCAGTTGCTGCTGAGGGCTGATGTCCATGCCAAATGTATTTCAGAGGGTTCCACTGCAGACCACCTTCAGTCCAGTGCCACAGCCTGGATGCTTGTTAGCAGCTGGAGCTCATTAGACAAACCCCTGGGATACATTTTCCAGCTTAGCTTCATCCAAAAGGAATCCAGTTAGCATGCTTCAAGACAGTTTTGCAATGTGAATTAAAGCAGGGCATGTGAGGCCCATCACGGGATTACTTTCAAAAGTGCACTCCTGATCTGAACTCAGATGCTGATGTCAAGGCATCTATTGAATTTAGCTGAAGCACTGATCCAGCACCAGCTAATATGGGAAACAAACTTTTGGGGAGGTAATGTGTCATGCAAAGAGGAGGGTAACCAAGTCTTTTTATCAAAAAGGGACAAACATTAAAATGACAAAGCTTTTTTTTTTTTTTTTCTGAAAAAGAAGCCTGTTTTTCACTTATTTTTATCACTATTGGTAAAAGAACCCTCCAGGTTTTCATTTGTGTTTCAATTCCCTCTGAATCCTGGGTGGTCTGTTAATTTAATTAAGTGACCTTTAGCCTGCTGCTTTGTAAGTCAATATTATCCCTTTGAGTTTTGTAAATCATATGACTTTGACCTACAGTGGATGCCAGCTACCCAATGAGACTGTTCTTACTGTCTTTTGTCAAAGGGCTCCTTTTCTTCCCAGTTCTCCTCATGAGAGGGACAAATTAGCAGTGGACTTCTTTTTCACAAAGTAATTTTGCCATTCACCACAACTTTCATTGTACTTTGAGCTCTCCTTGCAAACCGTATTATCTGATTTCTGTTTCAGTTGTCAGCTGTTTGCTTTTTTCTTTTCTTTGCCTCCCTCCTCATTAATCAGACATGCTTCTCTTTCATAATGCCTTTCTGTCACTGTGGTTTCCCAGATGTGACTGCCTGAGTATGACTGCTTTTGCCTCACTCAGGCACTGACTTTCCACATTTCATCTCCTTATAAGTGCTAAGAGAAAGGCAATGTTAGACCTGAGCTTACAGAGCCTGGAAGTGCTCTCCATCAATTACCTTCTGTGGTAGCCTACCTCAAGCCCCTGTCTTCATTTCAGATGAGGGTCCCAGACCCTTCCATCTGTATCGCAGGTCTGTGGAATCCAAACCACCTGCTTCTTGGGCTGTCAACATTATTAATAAACTCAAAATCCTCTTTTTGAAAATGCCACTTTATGAACTACTAATGGTATTTCATACATCATATTTGTAACTACATTTGGCTTTTAATCTGGTTAGAGGCTAAGCCTTTTCCATTTTACTATGAATAAGAAAAGTATAAATTGTATCTGTGCAAACATGACCTTAATGATTTATTAAAATTCAATGTATATCTTCTCTCTGAAAAAACTGAAATCAGGAAATACTTGGCCTCATTCCCATCAGGTTCTCCTTCATGAAATAGTCATTGCAAACTATTAATCTCTTCCTGATCAACTTAACTTCTGAAAGCAGTTCTCAAAACAAGCCAACATGTTTTATAAAGCAACTCCTGTTATCTCCCCTTTTCAAGACTAATTTGAATGTTCCTCATTGTTGATAAACACAAATAAAACAACTGTATTTATTGGTTTGGGGAAACTGGAAGATACATTATGGTATTCAGGGTAACTGACAAAAGCATAGGGGAAAAACTTCCACCTGAATTTTATTTAGGTTAATATTAAATTATTTTGTGTTGTTTCAGCTATGTGTGTATATGATAAAGTTTGATTACCTTATGAAAAGAAAAACGAAGAAAATTCTTCCTTCCTAAGTAAACCAAACTCAGTCTTAATGGCTTTTCACTTTAGAATATAAAAAGGTTTAGAAAAATTTGAATAAAACTGAAAGAGACTAAGGAAAGTGATAAATTGGTTAGTGATCACCATGGTTTGTATTCAATCTTGAACAAAGGAATTAAGGTCTTTTTTGCTTGGATGATTTATAATTTCTTAACTTGAATGCATTTCCTCATTTCTGCTTTTTTCCCTATGTTATGTAATGTAGTTTACAAAACCAGCACACTTTGTAGATTCATTGCATGTCTTATAAAACGTTTAATTTTTAATGTTTTAAAACATGTTTCCAGGAGATGCTGTGCTTCTGTAACCACGATACAGTTTGTATAAACATAACTGCAGAGTTAATAAGAATTATTCCAAAACTCTAAATCAAATGGAGAAACAAATAAGCATAAAAACTGAGTCTTCCACAGACGTGTATGCAAACGTGTAAGCAGGACAAAACTGGAGAGGAACGGGATGATTGTTTAGAAGTTAATAGATGTATTGAAACAGAATGCAGAGAGACAGCTCATGTACTCCATTATTACCACGGTATAGAAATTACAAAAAGACATGCCATCAAACATTTAATGTAATATCTAATATTTGTCCAGTGCAAAACTCCTTTTAGATATGTAACAGTTGCAAATTATAGGTTATTTACTGTAGAAATGTCAATGTTAAATTCCTCAGCAATGAATAACAAACAATAAATACTTTCTGAATTTTATTGGGCAGTCTGTCATAGAAAAATTGTTCATAGCTTTTTTCTTTCCACATCAGTGGCAGCTACCTTTAGCTTCATAAATCTCCAAATGTCACTGCTATGTGTGCTTATTCTGAACTTTTCTTTGGGCTGGAACAAACTGTTATGGTTCAGATTAAGCAATATACAAAGCATGTTTTTTCTTTAAGTACAGCATGCAATTTGAATACTCGTACTTCTTCAAGCAAACAAGTAAAATGACTACAGATAGTACAGAACTAGATATCATGCTAGATGTAGGGAAGAGCATTTTTACAATGGGGATGGTGAAACACTGGAACAGATTGTCCAGAGAGGTGGTGGATGCCCCATTTCTGGAAACATTCGAGGTCAGGTTGGATGAGGCTCTGAGCAACCTGGTCTAGTTGAAGATGTCCCTGCTGATGGCAGGGAGGTTGGACTAGATGATCTTTAAAGGTCCCTTCCAATTCAAACCATTCTACGATTCTGTGATACGACTATGTCAGGCTCAGTATGGACCACAAAGCAAGCTCCACCAGGAAGCCCTAAATGTACAGTCCTATGCAGTTTCCCCTGTTCTTTGTCCACATTCAGAAATCTTGTTATGAGGGTAGGCCAGATCATGAAATTTTAAAACAAAGCATGCTTTTCATTCTTTTCCCAATAATAAATACTTGTCTTAATCAAGTTCAGAATGATGTTATTCTTGGCAAACTGTAGCTCTGTGCCTGTAGTAGCCATGGTTATTTGCTGTCCTGTGGTGCACATTCTGTCTGACATATTCCTACCCTGCACTGAGCACTTGGATGCCCTTTGGATGCAATTCACTCTTGCCGAAACAAAGAAGTACAATTGGCAACTTTCTGTGTCCACAAAAAGGCGACTCACTGAAAAATCATCCTTAGGAACTTTATACCATGCCCGGACAGCAGACCAGAGGAGTTCTTTTCTGAAAACACTACTGCGTACTTGCATAGCTGCCCATTGATTTCAGCACTGTATGGGCTTATTACAAATCCTAAGTATTATTGACATTGGTTCTGATCTCAAGGCCAAGGTTGCCACTCTGTGAAGCAAGCAGCAGATTTGAGGACTAAGCATGTATATGACATGTTGCACTGCTGAAGCTGAAATGAGACTTTGAACATTTTGAGACTTTTTTAGCCTTAAGAAGAAAGGGCTAAGGGGAAATATTGTTGTCTTCAGATACCTGATGATAGGCTACAGTGAAGAAAGAGAAAGACTTCTAAGAGATTCAGAATGAGAGGACAAGAGGCAGCAGACACAAGCTACCGCAAGGGAAATCCGAGATAGACATAAAGAAAATTTATCACCTTGACAGTGCTAAAACTGTGGAACTGGTTGGCGAGTCTTTGCCCTTGGGGGTCTTCAAGACCTGACTGAAGAAGTTCCTCAGCAGCAGGCCTACTTGGGAGGCAGGCTGGCCCAAATGACCTGTAAAAGTCCTTTCCAACTTGCTTTATTATTCCCTGATTCTATGAAGCAGAGCACCTATAACTGCTTGGCTGATGAATATTGTTTTAATCCTACAAGTGTGTAACAAAATGACATTTAGCAAATATGGTGGGAGAAAACATGTAGCCCCACTCATTCACTGCTAGACTGTTTCCTGCTTCTCAAGGAATCATCCACCTTTTTTTTTTTTTATAGAGGCAGCTGCAGGCTTCACCCTCAGCAGCTTAATTCCTAAACTGTGAATAGGTTAGTCACCCAGCAAAGCAGATACTGTATTTTGTAACGTTTATTTATATGTTCACAACCACTTTAATAGGAAAAAGTGACAGCATCTTATTACACAGTGTTCCTCAGTACAGATAATATCTAGACACATGCTTTATAAAAAGGCTTGGAAGAACAAATCCTATTCACTGTGAATAATTATGCATCAAGGTTTTAACTGCAGATGGCTTGTAAAATATTTTTCCTTTCAGCTCCTTGCTATCATGCGTTTGATGCTGACATAGATAAGTTATTAAAAATTTCACATGAGACAATGTTTCATTTAGTGCAAGAACAGCGAAGAAGAATAATACAGAGGTTTAAGACAGCTGAGATGCTTGGGTTTTTGCATTGCAGGGTGTTATGATGTAGTGAGCATCATGGCTCCTGATGGCCATGCTGTATCAGAAGCAAAAAGATACCCTTAATCTGTCTGGACAAGTACTATGCAGCAGCTTGTGAGGGCACTTTTTCCCAGACAGCATTACTTCCTAGCTTTAGGTTGAAAGTCTGGAAAAGTGTACTGCTACTGTGGAATATTTATAAGTACTTTCCGAAGATGTGGACCACTGTTTCACTTTGTCAGCTAGACAAACTAGCTAACAATTCTCTGATTGAAAATATTTTTTTTTTTTTAATCTTTCTTGTGATTCAAAGTTCATCTCGACAAACACAAAAATAGCACAGAGGAATAATGACAATAATCTAATGAGAGAAAAGGACACCCTGCTCTGGTCCCTCCTGGCGCAACTACAGGAGAGGGATCAGCCCCATGGGCTGGGGGTGAGATCCACCATCACCAGTCAACGGGGGAGGCTCTCTGGATCACCTTACAAACTAAAAGGGTCACTGGAGTGTGGGACTCATAATGGGATGCAGAGGAAGAACAATTCAGGATTACATGAAATATTTGATGGTGATTCCAGGGCACAAACCAAAGGCAGGAAAGGAGGGATTCATGGTGATCTGGAGAGGAACAAGTGCAGGGAAACAGAGAGAGACAGGGGAATAGAAGGTCACAAGCAAACAGGTTGCTGGTCTGGCCATGCTGTGCACCTGTCTTCATATTAAACTCCAATTCTAATTGGGTGTGGGGACTCTGTTCTGTGTGCATGTGTGGGTATGTGTCTAAGTGTCAGCAGTTGGGAGTCAGATGACAGGTCATACAGGCAAAGGTGCTAGCAAGTAGAGATCAGATTGTACAGATTGTAAGTGTGAATTATAGTGCACAATCACTAGTAAGCATCAAACATAACTCTCTGGTGAGTAGGATAAGTGGCTTATGAGATAGATATTGGAGAAGGCATAAATCTGGCCTGGACACTGGAGAGACCATAGTGGTCTGCGAGTTGGCTACTGGAGGGACCACAAGGTCCATGCCAGCAACTGGAGATACCATGGTGCCTGGGAGTTGACATTCTAAGGTCATAGGTCTTGGACTCATTACTAAACTTATTTACACGTATGTATCTCTGTGTGCAAGGCAATTGAGTGTCCAGGAGATCCAGGGACCTTGCCTATGGGTAGACTGGGTGTCTAAGTCCGGTAACTGGAGAGATCCAGGGTGCATGCATGTGTACGTTTGAGCTCTAGTAGCTCAGTGAGGTCCGGGTGGCCCAGGTGCCAGCAGCTGAGGAGACTGGGATCCAGGGGCAGCTATTGGATGGACTGTGTGACTACATTCAGCTGCCAAGGGGATCCACACTGTATATATCTCTATGTGTATATGTATTTATACATATTTCCCACTAATAGGCCTTCATCCCCATCAGACAGAGGGGAACAGGATGAGGTTGTTGATGCTGTTTGTGTGAGTATATTTTTTTCTCTGTGTGTTAATCTGTATGGCTGGCTGTGAGTGTATGTACAGGTATACTGTGTGTATGTGTGTATGCATGCCTACAGGGAATACATGTTCAGCCTCAGTACTGACTGAGCCAGTGGACATGGAGCTGCATCAACCTCACCTCTATTGGGCTACCAGATTTGGCAGCTTCTAGAATTCTCAGAGTCTAAACTTTTTTGCTTCTTCATGTAGTGTTTGCTAAGCAGGTTACTCCTCTGTGACTAGAATCACCTGAAAGAGTCACCTGTACCGATGAATGTTGTTGTCCTCGCTCCTGTGTCCAGATTTCATTTATGACCAGGAGCCTGGAGCTATGACCCATATGTACCATTGGTATAGCTTCTCCTGATACTACGGTCATGCAAGCTCACACCCTCCCTACTCTGAGAAGCTGAAAACATGCTGTGGGTGTTACTAATGATGTATAAGTATCTGAAAAAAGCTGTTAGTGTCTGACATAGGGTAATTACCTAACACACTATCTCATGGTGCTTCAGCTAATTGCAGTAATAATAGGGTTCTGATTGCATTCAAAAAAGAAGAAAAAGGAGGTGGGTAAAGGGAGGTAGGGGGGGAGATGAACAATGAGCAAACTTTCTACTAGTCATGAAGAAGATGGGCAGGAAATAAATTTGGGGATTACACTGTATGACATCACATCACATTATTATTTAATGATTACTGACAAATACCTCATCAGTGTTGTCATCTTTCATAGCAATCAGGAAAGTGTCAATTCCCAAATCCTGTTGCATAGCCAGTGATAGATACTCTTTTGTTAATTTTCACTTAGTAAATGATACAAAGCTCTTGAGACATTGTGATTTTATTTTCAATGCTTATGTAGTCGTTTGAATACATGTAAAGTGTCAGTACTGGTGAGATTATAAATCCTGTTGGCCAAAGGCTAACACAAAGCCTATAATGGGAAAGCAGAATAAACTCCCAAGGGTTGTATAATCACTTAAGGAGAAGAGTATCTGAAACACTCTACAGAACAAAATGTTTACAATGGCTGAATTTTTAAAACCGGGATTAGCAGAAAAATGTTTCAGCTTGAGAATTTAGCAGTTTAAAGCAGGGCCAGCTACTGGAGCGTGTGCCTCAGGTTCACAGAATCACAGAATCACATGGGGTTGGAGGGACCTCCAGAGATCATCCAGCCCAACCCACCTGCCAAAGCAGGGCCACCTAGAGCAGGTTGCACATGAACTTGTCCAGGCGGGTTTTGAATTTCTCCAGAGAAGGAGACTCCACCACCTTCCTGGGCAGCCTATTCCAGTGCTATTCCCCCCTCAGCCTTCTCTTCTCTAGACTAAAAAGACCCAAGTCACACAGCCTCTCCTTGTAAGGGAGATGCTCCAGGCACCTAATCATCTTTGTAGCTGTCTGCTGTACCCTCTCCATCAGTC
>JAOXNO010000001.1:40329840-40354477 GCA_028565335.1 Limnodromus scolopaceus
TAATCCACACTTCCTAAGCTTACCTATGAGGATGCTGTGGGAGACTGTGTCAAAAGCCTTGCTGAAGTCAAGGTAGAAAACATCCACTGCCCTCTTCTCATCTATCCAACCAGGCATGACATCATAGAAGGCTATCAGGTTAGTCAGACATGACTTCCCCTTGGTCAATCTGTGTTAACTACTTCTGATAGCTTTCTTTTCCTCCATATGCTTTGAGATGACACCAGAACGAGTTGTTCTATCATCTTTCCAGGGATGGAAGTTCCAGGTTCTGACTTGGTTATAACACACTGCACGAATTACAGAGGCCCAAGTTCCTATTTATTGGTTATTGAGATGACTGGAAGCTAAGTCCAGCAAAACTGGGCTTTGTGACCTATATGTGCTCAAACATGAGTATTTCTGAACCTGAAGGAGTTCAAGTTCAGATTCAACAGCTAGGGCTTCCTAGAACACTGAAGTGAAGATCTGGGGCTCTCACACAAAAATTTGAGTCTGTGCACAAAACCATTGTTCTGGAATTCTGGACATAAATAATTTGCAATGTCTAAAAAATATTTTTTCATTTTTGACATCTAGAGTCCTTTTATGTGGACATCAGAATATTGATTTAAGTGACTAAGTGTTGATATTTAAGTTTGAATACATTAAGATTTCCTGAATAAACTCCATATCAACAGGAGATACATGGAAAATAAAAATCACAAAGGCCACTTGATTTACAGTTTCCTTTTTATTTTTTATTTTGTTGGTGCTTTGGGCTCTGAACAACCCAGTAAAGTCAGTTGATTGAACTGGCCAATTATCAATGTTAAAGTTGGTCCGCATCCCACATTGTACTGTGATAGCATCTAAATTTGTAGTATTTGCTAGTTATCAGAGAGTTACAGAGTTGAATGACACAGCTTTTCAAACATATTTGATGATAAACAACAGTTTCAACATTTGCTTAATTTTTCTTTTGAAGCAACTATATGAACATGATTATGTGCTACCTAGACTGCTTTCTGCAATCAGGGCCTTAAAGAGCATTCCTGCCAAAGAAATTTAGAGCAAGAGGCAAACACATCGGAAGAAAGAGATTTGATTCAGTGCTCATTAAAGCCAAGGGAAAGACTCCCAGCAACTCTGGCAAGCTTTGGGTAAATTCCAAGGGTTCCTGTTTTTACAGTTTCATATGTTTCAAGCCATTTATGTGTATTCTTTTATTTTCAGTGAAGCCACTGCCATCATGCCTACTGAATTGGAGTAAGAATGCTCTGTGTTTGTCATGCATGAAAGGCTCCTCTCATATCTGAAGCGTTTTGATATTTCACACAGTGTAGCTCCCACCGTCACAGGCAGAGAAGCAAGTGAACTTCTGTGACATAAAGAGATGTTGCACCGCAGTCAATTAGTGACACACTGCAGGAAATATCCTAATCCTTGCTGAAAGCAGTTTTGTCACCTACAGCAATAGTGGTTCCAGGCAGGTGATATGGAGCTTTTTTCATTTGAGAACCCTCTGACCCTGCTCGGCCTTTCTCATCTGTCCTCTGCACGGCCACTGCGTGAATGACATATCCACGACTGAAATGAAGAAGATGTACTTAGCTTTTAGGAATTCAGCCTTCCCAGGTATTCCCCAGCTGCACTGTGTGTCAGAGCACCATCATTTTTGGTTTTGGGACTTCTTTGCCATGAGTAGAGGATGTTGAAACATTTTACGATAGTTACACAATCAATTCCTAGTAGTAAAAATAGCAGAGTGGTTGCTTACAATTGTGTTCATCTGGGTGAACCCAGGGTTTCTTTATTGGACTAATGTAGTCATTGTCTAGAAAGCCTAAAAAGCTGTAATATATTTTTTATTTATATTGATATATTTACAGTCTGGCATTCTCTGGCATACACTGCTGCTTACACAGAACTCTACTTCTGGAAGAAATGTGCATGAGCTTCTTCTTTGATTTTTATAGTTCCCTTTATCACAAGCAAATTCACATAAATGCAGGGTTCTAATCTTGATAATGCTACCACATCTATAAGCAAAACTTCTACTGATTTCCGTAAGTCACCTTAAAAAGTCTGAGGACCTGAAACCTGTACTGTGCTTAAACAAATAAGTAAATGTAAAGCCAGCATATAAACAGTTCAAATGAGGATATTTTCTCTGATTTCTTAGTCCATTAAGAATCCAACCATCCATGTCCACTTTAAAGGCAAGGAATCCAACCATCCATGCCCACTTCTGTCTCTGACTGATTCAATCAGCCAGAAGTTTTTCCCTGAGCAGTCATCCTGCCACATGTAATAACTACCTTTTCCTAGTGTGCTTGGTCATTCATAAAAGCTAGCCTGTCCCAGTTAGCACAGCTCTCCTGTGCTAGGATTCCTTCCAGGGACAAAGGCAAAATTCAAAATAAGAAAACCTGAGCAGAAACTTAAGGCACACATGACAAGAATCTTTACAACTGGGGACTGGACTTGGACTTCATTTTAGGAAAAACAGAATTACTAACGTTTTTCATGAGACCTTCAAATGAAAACAGCCTACAGATGTCCCTGTATTATCAGAAAGAAGACTGCACAATTTAAACTATTTGTTTTATGGGCTCCATCCCCACCTGGTAGTTTGAGGGGAACTGCTCCAAAAAGTATTAGCAGAGGTCCCAGGGAAAGTACATTTCATACTAATGCCTATGAAAGACAATAGGTTCTTCAAAGTAACTCACATGTCCTTCCTGAGAAGTCAAGTTCCATAACATATGTACTCATAAATATGGATACATTAAATCCTATTAATATTTTTAACAACATTCATCATACCATTTTATTACTACTTCGTAAGTCCTTCAGAGCTAATACGGACAGTATTGGGAAGTCACAAGGAAACAAGAGATCAGAATATTTTGGGGTACTCAATGGGGAAAAAACTGTATTCCTTCAGAATGGATTCTTAAAAGATCTAATTGACAGCTGAGGTTATGTCACAGAAAGGCATACTCTGCTGGGGACAGGCAGGAGCTTGTGCTCAGGCTGGAGCGCAAATGTATAACCTGCTCCTTGAGAAGAGCATGGGATCTTAGAAGGAAGTGAGGGTTTTCTCTACAAATGTATGAAACCACATTGCATTACTTTGTGAGTAGCCTTTGCTGAAGTCAGCAGGAATAACAGATCAGCAATATAATAAAATTTAAGGTTGGTGACACAGACTCCTTTAAGGATAAATATTTGAAAAAGCATAAAGGGAAGGTCTCCCCACATCATTGTGACTTCCATCTGAGCAAAACCAACCTTTCTTGTCCAGATTCCTTGCAGTGAGGTTAGAGAAATACGTACTTTTGGGGGTACAAAACCTGAACGCTTAATTTTCATCAAACAATTTTAAGTACATTAATATGCCAATGGAATTTAACTCTCCTTGTCTGGGCCGATGTGCACAAGCACCTGGCAGCACGTACTGCCAGACCGTGCTCAGATGACTTTTGAGCACCAGCAGATTTGGCATTGGAGCAATTTAGGGAGCCATGCAGTCCAGAGTTTTCTGCAGTCTTATCTCAGTCATTATCAAAAAGCTTCTTAAAGTTCCTCTTCTATTGTCACAAACATGACCTATGTAAACAATGCAATGACAAGACAGAAGCAAAGGGAAATCTGACTTTTTGAGCTGTCTATATGCTGAAATAATTCAGAAGTATTGAGAGAAGGGACAGATCCCACACTGCAGATCTCACATGGGCTCACATGCAGCTCCCCTGGGCCCCCAACCATTCCCATTAAGTGGGAAGACTATTCAGCTGAGTAAGGATTACAGATGTCACTAGAAGATACAAGATGGGGACCATTATTTCTGCTCTGTCTGAGCTGTTCTGGCTGCTAATCAGTACAGAAAGCCAGTTAAATGGAAAAGACCAACTCTAAAGCAAAGTTTGGTTTCTGGCTTGCAGAGTGTGCTCACTCCAGCTCCAGGAATAAAAGAACAATATTACTTTGTTGCTCATTAATTATTTATTACCAGTTATCTGCACCTCTGAACTATTCCTGATGCCGAAGCCACTGTGCATTTATGGTAATTCATCAGACACAGATGTTTTCAAATTCTCTCTAAAGCCATAAACAGGGATGCCAGTTGCCCAGCTAAGTTAGAGAAGCCTTGATTTATTGGAACAGATTTTGTTATTTAAAAGGCTTGATGTACAAACTCCAGGTAGGATAAGCAAACACAGTCTGATATATTAAACAAAAGAGGAGAACAAAAAGAAGTCAGAAGTTCGTTTGATGCCCAACCATGTGGTTAGTGAAATAAGGACAGATGGAAATACATAAACACCAATGTTTTCACAGCAATTCTGCTATCACAAATTCTCACTAGAGCTTCCCCAGCTAAACTTACTTTGCAGTTTGCAGTCATATGCTTGCATCCTAAACAGCCAAGCAGCTTTTGCTACCCTTCATGTAGAAGCAGTCCAGCAAAATGACATATTCCTAATCTTTTTCCTTTCTATCATTTGTTTTTTGTAGGCCTTGATCCTTCAGAAAATTATGTATACCTACTCAACCCACTGTAATCACTGCAACTTTTCACAGGCGTAAAAATACTTGCATTCCAAAAGAGAAAAATGCCACATGAGGCTCCTTGCAGATGTAGGATTTCTTCAGTCTTGTGTTCACTCCCACCTTCTTTCAAGGTATATTTTTGTTCCTAGGTCATGGGGTTGATGCTATTAGAAGTTGTTCAGGCTTGAAATGTTCAAACTCTCTAGAACTAAAGGTTCAGGTCAGAGGTCTAACCTGAGACCAGCTGATATAAATCAAAATATGTCTACTGAGCTTTGAATTAGATGATACATGGTGTGTGGGTACTTTAGTTGCCACCTGGAAACCGGTTTGTGTGATGGTTTTAGGTGGGAGAAATTCCTAGATGTTTTCCTAAGAACCAAATTCTTTCTCTTCCTTTGAGCATGATTTTAAGTAGACAAATGGAACATGAGGGGCTTTTATTTTGTCCTGTATAGATTCCCTTCTGGGGGCAAGCAAACACAATGAAACGGAATACACAGCACAGCCTATTTAAAAAAAAACCCTGATCAGTCTCTTCCATTTGTTAGATGTCCCTATGTATGAAACAACAAAACACGGAGATGCCCAAGCAGAAGATACTCTGCACTGGCTAATTGATCCTGCTGAGAAGTATACGCTTGCCCAGGCAGAGCCCCAGTTTGACAGAGCTGGTAGTTCATCCAGTGCAAGCTCAGGTGAATGTGCACAACACACCATTGCATCTTGCAGACACATTGCACACCAAATGACAAACTTGTGACCACATGCCCAGAGAAATCCAGAAAAATAAACATGTAGTGAAAAAGGAATATATTCGCTGTACCAAGTTGTTGGTGAAACTCTTTTATTCTCCTTATTTCCTTTCCATCACTTGCTGAGGCACACTGACAAAATGGAAGAGTCCCATTCAGCCTCCTGATAATGTGTCCTACCACAATCTGTATTAGTCCATTGTGGTTAGTTTCAGTGCGTTTCACTACTGTAAGGCTCAGAAGGAGCAATGAGATTAAAAGATTGAGTTCTTTGTTAAAATAAATAAATAATAACTAAAAAAGAACTTTCAACAATCCTATAAGAAGAGAACAAACTCAGATTTAAAAGGAAGGAAAAATCAGAAACATTTTCTGATCCAGAGCTTTGCAGAATATGTATATCCTAAAACAAATTTCATCAGTATGAAGCAAAATGACTCTTTGAAGATATCCCTGAGTCATAGATAGCTGGATCTGGAGACAGTGCTCAGAAAAGTATCATATTCTCTTTCTTTGGTCTTGTACTCTTCCCCTTGATCCACTCTTGAAGGCTTGTCAGAGACTGGATACTGAACTAGATGGATGTATAACCTAATTCCATGCAGCTTCTCCCATGTTCTCCCAATGTCCTGGTTATGGATGCAAGATACAAGAGTTACAGGACATCTGTTAACTTCCAATAATATGGGCTGTGAGAGTAATATGAAATCATTCCCTGGACTAGAATCAATAGACTGGGAACCTTTTAAAGTTTGAAACATCATCCCAAAACACATAGTTGTCATTAGCAACTTTTTTCATTACACATTCAGTTCTACATTAAGTCTCTACATTTATAGTGACATAAATAATTCATGCTTCAGTAGCGTCTTACCTAGTTTTAATCAAAGTCTACTTTAACCAGTAACCTTATCACATATTAATTTTCTAATGCTATTCTGAGCCAAACAAGCTTTGATTTCAGCCACCTTCCAGATAATTAGTTCACATAGGTATACATACCTAAGTACTTAAAGCCATGTTTTCAATCTGTTCCACTGAAAGACAATATAATGTCCAAGCCCGCTGATGACTGAGCCTGGAGTCTCTCCATAGATATCTATTACAAAGACTCTCCTATGCCTGATCAAAATGGGTCCCCATCAGGCTGAGCATCTTATATGCAGTCCACATCTGCTAGATCCGGTCAGTGACTCTGTAGCGTTTCTTAAATTACATCAAAGATATTAAAAAAGTCACAGCACCATAGGCATGTGTTCATATCTTTTCAAAACACTGTCTCTACCTGCAGGACTTTATCCATGACATGGGAACATTCAGGAATTATTTAATACCAGATAGCATTTAAACAGGAAGGGAATTAGATACCCAGATCTTCAAATGGAAGATATAAATAACCTGTTAAGGTGAGACAATAAATTTAAATACAATTTTTTTTCATTGGCCTGGATAAGGAAGCATCTATTAAATTTCAGGTAAATAAGTCTTTTTCAGAAGATCCAAAGATGATTAATGTGAAAATCGTGAACCACTTTTCCACAGAGTGTGTCATTGCATCAAATGTAAAGACATATTCCATGAATCCTTTAAAGCCATTTGAATCAATCTGAATATAAAGATTTTTTGTCAGTAAAGAAGGCATTTAAAATAATTTAAAATTAAAGTTACTGAGATTGGAAAGAAACATTAGAGCTTTACATGCTACTAAACTAGATTTTATAACAATAAAATATGCCTCAGACTTGTCACATTAGATATGAAGTTTTTTATCTGAAAGGGCAGATTTAGAAAGCTAGATTTAACAATCCTAGATAGCTCATTTTGTACTGTTATCTGTAATATTGTAGATCAATACAGTATTTTATAGCTATTGGAACACATAATAAGAAACAGCAAGGCAAACAATTCTTTCTATCATTCTACTCCTACAAAATTATAAAAGTCTTGTCTAGCTGATCAAACAGAGACACTATACACATGAGAAAGAATGAGCTGGATGTTAACAAAAATACTTTCAAGATTAACCATGAATACAAAAAACCACCATTCCAAAATATTTTTGATTGAATTCCAAATTCTGAACTTTAGCTTTTAAGTCCCCTCCAAAAATACAGAGCTTTTATTTTTAAATTGTCACAGACATACAATGAAATGTCCTGAAATAAAATGTATAGTGCTGTGCTTCTGCCAAATTACACGATGTTCTATTCTGTGTTGAACACTGGTGCAAACTTTTTCCAACAAAGCCAAATTTCTGGGCTTTTCTTCCAAATCTAATCCCTCAGGAATCATAACTGCCCAAGGCTTATTGGCGAAGCTACTGTTAGCAGTCTGCAAAGAACCTAGTTTGCAGCCATCCAACATACTGCATTTAGTAACTCCAAACATTTGGTTTGTTCCGAAGTTGTTCAGATATACCTAATAAATTTTTGTATTATTGAAACGTTTGACTTTTCCTAAGCTTGCTTGTTGGAGAAACATCCCTACACTTGACAGGAACCAATATGACCAACCAATATGACCAACATGGTCTACAGTCCAGAAATTTCCATAACAGTCTTCTCTTTGAACTTGGGCGAGCTAGATTTGCTGTTGTATGCTGGAGTATATTGAAATGGTTTGTCTATAGAGCAGTGATTTTAGAGCCTCCCACCAGCTTGATCAGTGCCCCTAAACTCTTCTGACACCATCCTGCACCCTTCTGTACAGATGAGTGAACCAGAATAGTCCTCCCTTCACTATTTCTTTGCCTGTTTCCTCTGCATCCAGAACCCCTCCTCTTTGTGAGAGATTCAGGTTCTTCTTCATAGAAAATCCTTCCTACATAAAATCATACCTATTGCGAGGAAGGACACTGGTGTCGTACCTACAGTCACCAGGCAAGTGCTGCCCATCAGGGAGTTGCCCTCTTCACCCCCCCTGTGAGGATTCAGTTCCATATTTCACCAGTACAGAGCAGTTCCTTAGAAGTGCTAGGAAGTTCCTAGGAAGAACTTCCTTAGAAGTTCCTAGGAAATAATAATGTTTCCTGATATTATAACTGCCTTTGTGGTTTGTGCTTTTTGCCAGTTTGCAATACAGCATAAGCTTTGTGTAAAAGGAAAGAATATATGTCCGCAAGGTAATTTCAAACCATTCATACTTTTACACTTTCATATCAGAAAACAAAGGTGGTTATCATAAATTTATGAAAAATCTTGACCAGATTCTTTTTTATCACTGTATAAATCAGGAGCAAGCCCACTGACCCAATGAAGTCAGAATAGCCAGAGGAGCCTTTCTGCCAATATGTCATTATTTTTTTTTATGAAATCAGAATGCTTTAATTTAAAAAGTAGTCTATTTTTATCATAGGGAGCACAATGGAAACTGTAGTGTTATTCTTTGAGGTATTGTGAGTCATGAAATTGTAAGCTATCCATATGAGTGTTCATCATTCATCAGTCTTTGATGTCAGAAAGAAATATAAAAATACAGAATATTACCTTTTACAATTCTGAGTATTTCTCTTTTTCAGGGATGCTTCACAAGCTATGGAGTTTCCATTGCATACGAGAAGTGCTATGTGAGCTGTAAAAAAAGTATCTGTGTGAAGGATTTACAATAATTCAATTGTGGATAGAAAACAGTGGATCTAAACTGGCAGTGAGTATTCCTTCTGTTTAAGAATGGACATACTACCAGATGTCAAAGCTGGAAAATTACAGGAGTTAGTCCATAGCATCCTATACTTTGATTAAAAATGGGCCTTGATTAATAGTGAGGAAAGTCACAAGTTAGCTTAACAGGAAATCTGACTTTCTGTGAGTCTTCTTAAGTCCTTTGCTGTACTGCCATCAGGAGTCTGTGACATTGATTTAGAAATGCTATCAAAGCACTGACCCATCCTTAACAGATCCTACTGTTCTCTCATTTTCTCTGGGCTATTTTAAGCATCAGCTGACATTGTTCCTCCTGTCTTTCATCTGCTTATCAGTCATGTTTTGGCATCAGTCAGAATTTCCTACATCAGCTTTCTACTTGAGCATCGCTTATGCTTTCTCTTCATGCTGTCCTGTCAGGAGTTCTCAAAGGCTGCTTTTGCTTTCCAGCTCTGGACTACAGTTTGTGTTAATGCAGCTTCAGCAAAGAAACAGTACACCTCAAAAAGGGTAGGAAGAAGCTGATATTTGAAAGTTGCTGTATGATCTTTACTATTGTTGAGAGAAACTGATTTTTAAGGCTTTGAATTTAAAAGTGCAGGGTATCATTTGCCTGTTAGTGTGGTCCCAGTTTGAGAAGGGCACAAGGGAGGACTGAGAAGCAGAACTGCAGGTCAATTGTGATATAATTAATTACAATTATGTAACTTACAGTTCAGGCTAGTGATCATTCAATTACACTTGCAGGAGATGGAGCACAAATTGACTTTGTCCTGATAGTTAAGCAGAAAGGTCATTGTGTCTGTCTTTCTGTTATGAAAAGAAACTGCTGAGAAACTGTCTGTAAAAGAAATTGGCAAAACAAAGTTTGAAGATGTTTTTAAAGCTGATAAAATGTGAGTAATTTAAGGTTTTTACAGTAAAAACTGGTGTAGAGTTTGTGTTATGCAAAATCAAAGGGTAATCAGGTTTTCCAATCTTCCAGTCAGCTGTTTTGGAAAAACTATAGCTATATGCTTAAATATCATAAACAAAGGAACTTCTGAGGAATAATGTATTAAATTTGACATTGACTATTCACCGAGGAATGGCTTGCTATTCCACATGGCTTGTTACTCACTAATTTCTGAAAATTATTTATCTGTCATTTGAAGCAAACACTTTGTTATATCTGCTCAGGAGTCCTTATACCACCTTGCTTATTGGTGCAATCATTTCAGCCTGGAAAAATGCAGAATAATACCAAGTTAGGAAACCTAAAGGTAGTTTCCATGTTTATAGAGCTCAAAATCCCACTCAATAACTCTGAACAGCAGCCTGCAGAATGACATTTTCCTATTTTAATACATCACCCTCTCGTCCTATCAATTGATTCCTTCAGGTGCCAGCTCATAGGTGTCAATCATCATGAAAAAGATTGCTGCTAATGAAATAAATGTTGCTAATGGTGTCAGCAACCAGTACTAAATAACTTCATGTTCTGGGGAAACATCCAGCATCTAGAGAGATAGTTTCTTCTGACTTTGGAAGAACTTATTAAGGTGTTGCGATGAACTTCTAAGTTATCACAAGCATTATCCATTAAATTGCTATTAAATGATGCAAGACTTACCCCCTGGGATTTCCTCTGAATTGTATGCTATGCTTTTCTTCAGCCCTGCTTATCAGCTCCTATGCAAGTTGCCCATTATTCCTGTGAAGCATATAGCATAATACTATTTCAACTGATGAAATTCATAAAAGGATGCTTAAATGGCAAGGTGAAATTGTAATTTATACAAATTGTCTTAAATTTGTAAAACATCATCTTTTCCATGTGATAGACCACTGTAATCATTTCAATTATTGTGCTAGTTTATATAGAAACTCTGAGTTACTTGGCAATTACCACCTATTGAACATAAATATTAAAATATTTAACTAAAAATAGAACAGTAAACATCAAATTATCTGTATCTGTAGAAGACAGATTTATACAAAGGGTTAAATTTCTAATAGACAAATATGCAGCTCTAGGAACTGTCGACCAATGGAATGGAAAAACACGAATTCCCACAAGGAGGAGATAGATACTTGCTGATGATCACTTGCAACTGGATGTCATTATCTTGCCAGTGAAAATACACAGTTCAGTCTTTGGACAAGGAAATATGAGCTCTATGCTTTGAATCTAGATATTCTGATCACATTCACTGGGTTTTGTTTAGCCAGATAATTTGTGTTGCTTTGTTCTTGACCAGTATGCTTATTTCCAGATAATAGGTGTCAGGTTCATGGGAGATTGCAAAACTTGAAACTTTCTGAGGTCCAGCAAGATATAGATGCCAAAAGACTCACAGATATTGAAGAAATAAAGCAAATCACAGTAACCAAGAAAAGAAGCAGCTTGCAAGATTTGAGTTTTGGGGTGCAGACCCTGCTTTTGACCAATGCACTTCCCCATGGCAAAAGCCAGTTCATTTCAAGGACTAAAATTTTAATAAAGGAATCTTCTAGTGTCAAATTGCATGTGGAAGACAGGCAGATTTGTTGGAAATCAAGCCATGTGACTTGTGAATTTGCAGTGAGATTCCCTCTACCATTCCTCAGATGTGTGTTCCTTGTAATTTGAGATTAAATTGAAGGCTTAACTAGACCACGCATAGGCTTAAATTATTAATGTTCCACATAGAGGTGGCACTACAAGGAATATTCTAATAATAAAGTATGTCAATCTAGATGGAGAAAGTAGTAAGCACTCACAGGTCCTACATACACTTGAGCTAAGTGTTGAAGCTTTCTAATACGTGTCGCAGTCCAGACAATGAAGATCCTGACTTTGGTTTAAAGAAAAACATCTTCAGAACTTGCATTTTAGAAGGCTAGTTTCTTAGATCTCACATTTATTACCCATTATTGTGCCTCTCCTTTTTAAGGTAAAAGGATCAAGAGAGTAGTTAAACTTTAGAAACTTTATAAAAACTCTAAACCATTTTTCCTCTGTGTCACATGCACACACATGCATACAACTGTATTCTCCTCAAAAATGTAAAAGTTGCTTTATATAATGTAAATATATAATAATTTATAAATGTAAAAGTGTTGCTTTATAGAAAAAAGTAGAAGATTGAACTCTTTTTTCCCATGACTTTTACCTCATGGAGGGACTTTCTAGAAACAATTGGCAGAGTTTCAGCTCAACTTCAGAATTAATTTAGGATCTCAGCTGGTCACCAGCTGGTTGAAGTGGCCACAACGTTTAAAACATCTGTTCTTCCAGGACTTTGCTTTCTCAGTGTTTCCTCATTGTTCTTTCTCAGAGACAACCTTTGTGGCTGCAGATCTGTGTACATGAAAACTCAGACTCTACATGGTCATCATGGAGCAAACAACCCTCAGGCTTCAGGCCACACCATGTGGCAAAAAGTCCAATCATTGAAGAGATTTCTACTTTTTATAGTGGAGAATTGCAGAATAAATGTTTTACCCACACCTCCAGGATCATGTCAAGTAATTGGTCTGTGTGAGGAAAACAGAATACGGGCTTTTACTTATGATAATAAGTATAAAAGTTATCATGAGTAAAGATTAGCTTTCACAAAAATATGAAATATCCTAATGCATGCTTTCCTAGATGCATTCCCTAGTAGTAATTGCCTTCAACATTCTGCACATAGCTTAAAGCATATAAAACTTAGCGAAGAAAACTAGTATTACCATTTAATTTGTTTCAATGAGTTTGATTTAAATTAAAACCCCAAGATACTTTTATACTTATCAGAATCACTTATACTTACACTAAAAGAACTGTGGTTCCTAGGCTTAGCTTGGATTTGAGTTCCTGTACTATTCAACATCTTGCACTGGAAGTTTATTTCCTTCTCACATGGCCGTGCAGAGCTGACCATGCACTGCTGAAAATGGCATTGGACCCTGATGGTCTCTTATAACTATTTTATTTAAAGATGCCAAATTACCTGAGGTAGGTGCAACAGGCTGCAGGAAGACATACACAGTAGTTTAGGGGGCTGGACAACCATTAAATCTACTTTTCTATTATCAACAATCTGAACTAGAAAATAAAGCAGGGGTGAAAAATGTACCTAATCAAGAATAAAGTTTTGTCACTTGAGCTCCCATTTCTCTACATATATTTCATCAAGGGCAAACACACGTGTTATTCAAAATTTCTTAGTTGCAAATAATTCCCATATCGTAGACATCAATCTTAACAGTAAACATTTTTTTCAGCAAGACTATGTTTAAAAGTCAAAAAGTTTAGACAAAGAGAAAATAAAGGTTCTGTTTGGTTTGTTTTTAATCAAATCAGTCAAAACCAGAAGGAACTAGAACATTGCAGGAGCATCAGAAGAAATGTGAGACCTGCCAAAAACTGAGAGAACCTAATTCCCAACATCCCCCTTTTAGGTTCACATCCAGTTTTTCATTTCTCTCAGAGAAGTGCATACGAGTCCCACTTGGGAACAGCCCTGTGTTGTGCAAGGAGCATACTAAGAAAAGCACACAGCAAGAAATACATCCTATCCCAAATCCAGTTCAAATGAAGTTGAAGTGAAAAGCTTTTTGTGCTCTCTAGCGCTTCTCTATCTTTGCCCTTACATCATTTGTCAAACGGAAAAATAACTTCAAGATCAAAAATCTGAAACTGGAAATATTTTGCTACAGTGAAACTAATGGAGTTTGGGATATTGTACAAACAAGAAACTTTTATACTTATTCCTAGCAGGCTTTTTTTTTTTTTTAAGAAGTTGATATTGAAACATGATACTGTCCCAAAAATGAACAATACTATTTTAAGCATTGTTGGTCTCCATCTCACAGTGATTTCAAACTTTTAATTTAACTACAAAGAATGAATGAAAAGGTACCAAGACTGTGTCAAAAGAATCTAACTTTTTGTAAGATGAAAGCTAGAGTGTTTGGGAAATCTCCATTCTACATTACCAAGATCACTAAATGGAGTCCAAAGAAAGAATACTTGGAAGGTTATCTTTATTACTGATTCACTACTAAGTAAGAGTTTCTAGGCTAGATCACACCCATCTCCACCACTTAACCTCTTACTTTACCCTGCGTACTTCACATGAGCTTTTATTAATGAAGTTTAGTAAGTCATTATCTGTGCTTACCACAGATGATCATGGGAGTTTTGTGAAATGCTTGCAATGTCTCTATAGGTAACAATACAACCTGTGCAATACATATGTAGTAGCTTAAGTTTTGGGAATATAATTTAGATACCTTCTAAGATTGTGTCTATATTTAAAATTGGAGCATATGTGCAATTTTGTTAAAATACTATTATTTTCTACAAAGTCAACAATTTTGTAATCATACCCAGTTTATCCTATATATAGGATATAAGATGTGTTCTTTTATGTATGCTGTTCTGAAAATTCTCTTCAAACACACTTATAAAAATATAAAATAACTTCAATACTTTAACTAGTACTCTGAAAGGCACATGAAAGTCCACAAAATAAGTGCCAAGGTGTAAACACAAGAACAATCACTGCTGATCAAAATAATACAGGCATAGCCTTGCTTTGGCTCATTGCAGATGAAGAGCCTAGTACCAAGTGTAAGTGTGGAAAAATGGAGTCTAAAATACTCTGATCCCATCCATTGAATGGGGGTTTGTGGCATCACATAGAAAGTTTTAGTTGCCCAGTCAAGTAATGGGATTGCCGTAAAATGCTGTTATTTCTCTATCTCTTTGCATCTGTACCAGAACTCACATAAAAGGATACTTTGCATAAAGACCTTGATGCAAGGTTGTGGTGCAACCACCTTACCATGGCACTGGAAGAACTGTGGAACCAGTCATCACCCAAGACGGCCGGAAAACCAAGCAGCTATTCAGGGCCCCACCAGTGACTTTGGGTTCATGGTGTAAAGCTCAAGTAAGGTCTGATGTGGGATCCTTGCTGTGGAAGTTGATGTGGTAAACCAGAGCCTGTGCTTCTCTGGTCTTTGATGGCTTTATTTTCTTCTTGGGATCATAGGCACCAACCCTGGGCAGACCTATGGCTACTCTGGCCTACGTTGTGGAACAGGAGCCATGTGAAGGCAGTGAATGACTGTCCTCCAAATGCTCTGGTGTCCCAATGGGGAACTACACATCTGCGTTTATGAATTTGGAATTGTTTAAATAAAAAATGCAAACCAGAAGTGATCTATTTTGCTATTTCCTGATGGCTAAAGGGAGCTAAACCGATTATACTGCCAGGAGGTTTATGTTGAGCGATTTCTATAGCAAGAGGATGACACAGGCTGGCTCATCAGGTGCATTGTTATTCCATGAAAGCATAAATTGGAATAATTAACAAGTATGAGGGGAAAAAAAAAAAAAAAAGGTTGTTCTATATTTATATGCTGTACTTATTGTTCTTATTAAGAAAAGATTGTCTTTGGCTAAGGTGCTTTTCTTCCCCCCTTTGCTTCTGGGAAAAATTCTGTAAAACCAAAAAGTGAATGGCAATGAATTTCTGGAGAGTCACTCAGTCTCCCCATTGTCTCCAGGCTTGGTCTGGTTGGTTTGCCTGGTAGAGGGATGCATTTATACCTACTTACACAAGTTGAGCTATATGTTCAAAACGAGGAGTTGTTGATTAAACTGCTACAAGTGATAGGAAAAGGTGGTAACAAGGGACAGCAGAATTATTTTTCTGCCTGAAGCACCAAATGGGAATTTCAGATTGACTTTCTGCCCATTATACCAACTAAGAGCTATATTTTCAGCTTTCTAGTTTTCACCTTGGACAATCAGTAACATTAAATACCACAGTCAGACTGACAAACAAACAGGTGACCAGAAAAATGCCAGCAAACAGCAAGTAAAGGCTTGCTTTACTTGGGGGAAAAATTATAAATAAAATCCACCTCTATTGTTTGTATTTTTCTCTCCTGACGTGTGTCTCATCGGTTGGCTGTACTTCTGCTGGTAACATACCAGGGCAATGCCCAGTGCCTCCATAAAGGACCACAGCCCACTGCATTTGTGTGGACATACATTTCACCAAATGAGCTTGAGCTTTGGGATCAAGTAACACAAAGTGTTGTGGAAATCTTAATATATGTTTTGCCTGTCTGTAGAGCGGGTGTTATCCTAGTTGCAAACAGAACACTAGTGCTATACTGCTTATCACCAGGGTTAACCAATGGTCTTTCAAAAGAGGAAATTCAAGATGTTAAAAATACCAGCTAGATAGATAATAGATAGACAGACACATTTATATGTGTCTCTGTGTGCTTTAAAATAACAAGACTTCATTTAATAAAAGTATTTTTGGAGGACATGGGTTCATCCAGTGAAAATTTATGTTTTTTACCAGTAGCAACAAT
Organism: Limnodromus scolopaceus; assembly: GCA_028565335.1. NCBI lineage: Eukaryota > Metazoa > Chordata > Aves > Charadriiformes > Scolopacidae > Limnodromus > Limnodromus scolopaceus. The sequence goes on from JAOXNO010000001.1 coordinate 40,346,120, forward strand.
TGTTGCTTGAGAAGGCCAGCTTTAGCAGGCAAAAAGCAAGCAACAACAAGGTGCTGAATGACAAGAGTTTTCTGCTCTGACTGGTTTGGGCTTTGGGCAGCAGAAAAGGCCAACTGCAAGCAGTTTAATTCAGAGAGTGTGTGGACTTTGCCTCACTGATTTTCTGTCAACAAAACACGATCTCTGAGCTGCTTTTTACATTGACTCAGAGCAATGAAGAGCATCAGGACACTCCAGGCAACTGGGCCAACTTGGAGCTGCCAGACTACAGAAGTGAGGCAGAGACCCAGGTTTTAGGGCTTTGCCTGTGGTTGTGGCTTTCAACACACTCTGCAGGAACTACAGAGGAGATGAGGCTGGGCATGTGAGTAATGCAACACATGGGGACAGGCACAGTGTGATTGCCATCGTTACAACAGAGCAGTAAATGATAACAGGAAGAAAGAACTAGGCATGTATTTCAGAAATAACTACAATAAGTTGAAATAGCTGTTCAACTCCATTTTCTAACATTTTCAGTAATGAGCTTTTTAAAATAAAAACATCCTAGCTCATAAATACATATTAAAATTATATAGTGACCTGATATCCCAGATGAAATATGGAGCATCTAAAGATGGTTACATTTTATAGGAGGCAATATTTAATCATGGAAATCTAAGCAGTTGCTTAAATTTACCTTTTTCTCTTCAGTAGCCTGCTCTTTGAATAACCACACTTTCTTCCCCATATTTGTCCAAACCGAAACTGTTGGAACAATCTTTACTTAAGCCCTTGTACACATGCATCATCATGCAGTCTTTAAGGGACATAGTTTTTAAATGCTCCACTAAACATTGCTACAATTAATTTACCTTCATAAAATGCAAATAAGGTGAGAGCTGATATTAGTGCCGCTCAGCAGGTTGGAACACAAAGTTTGGAGGTAGAGTACATCCTTTTCCTGTCAGACATACATATCTGGGATTCTTGAGAATAATTTTTAAGCACCTACCTTTCCTACATAAATTAAAAGGCTGAGGTTTTGGGGTTTTTTTTGTTTGCTTGTTTGTTCATTTAACACTTTTTATAGTCAAAGGAAAAGGTAACTTTGCAGCTGATTCACATAAATCTATTTTCAGGACTCTTAACCGGCCTCTATGAAACCCAGATTGTCTCTTGATTCTATGCCTCTGAGATAGTTGGGATATTGAGTATCTGTTCTCTGTTCTTTTCATTCTTCTCTCATTATCAAGCCTGTTTTTTATAGAATTAAATAGTATATAATAGTGTCTGTAGCTTAAAAAACAAATTCGTTTCAGTTGCTGCTCTGAATAATACCTCCACAAATCACAACCTAGGATTCAAAGCTAGGAATAAATTAATTAAAAAAAAAAAACAAATCAAAACACCAAAACATAAATACCCTTAGCTCTTAGTGAAAAGCTTGGTGTCAAAGACTTGCTCGCTATTATAAGAAACATTAGGGATGAAGACACAAATCTTTGGACTGTGTTGGCTATGAAACTAGAACTGAACAAAGGAAAAAAAGGGGATTTCCACTATGGAGAATATTTTGTTTTCTACATCTAACTCAGCTGGGGAGGGAAACTGAACAGACTGTTGATTCATGTTCTGTCACAGAGATGAGTAAGTACGAAATGCAGCTCCCCAGGAGCTTCTGTGAAGCCATCCAGCTCTGTAAACGTAGCCTTTAATGTCTTTTTTAGTTTAGGTTAGCTTTCTGGGTTAGATGTCTGAACTCAAGAAGTCCACTTTAAAAAAAAATATCTCCCTAATACATATTCCCAAGTGGACTGCATGGATAACTCTTAGACAACAAAATCAGTAAGGATAAATTTCAAATGCAGCAGAGAAGATTCATAGTTTTCTGCAGAAAGAAATGTAATCTGCTTAGAAATCAAAGAAAGTTTATCCAAGAAAAGAATCAAGGTCTTTCTCTCGCAAAACTGTGCTGGGATCATTGACATAGACTAAAGGGAGAATTTACTGTGGACAGATCCTGACTCTGTAATCTGAAGAAAACATCCACTGGGAAAAGAAAATTACTTTCACGTACAATGAACTGCTGCCAAGGGTAAAGACTTTTTCCATGTCCATGTCTGTTGCCCTTACTTACCTCTTACCCCAACACACAGTTTCTTGTCCAAACCCAATCAAACAGACCATCTCTCCAGCTTTCTATCCTTACCAACCCATCTTAATCTCTTTCTTTAGACACATACCACCTACCATCTACTTCTACACCCAACATTTCCAGCTTTCTAGTCCAAATTTCTCTCCTGCACTTCTACCATCATTTCCCTTGTCCAGCTTACCTTTTACCCCAGCAAAGCTACAAAGCATCTTTTCCCAATTAGCACCAGAGAGATAAGCTTTCTGCAGAAAAGAAAAAAGAGGCAAAAATAAAGCAGGAGAAAAGTCACTAAGGACCTACATAAACAATATCTTGTCTCTAAGTTCCATACCTGCACAACTGAGGACAAAAGGGATAGGACATGCTAACCTTTAATCATGGGTTTGTGACATGTTCAGTCACTGTGTGAGGAGGGCACAGGTACAGTTTGATCAGCATCAGTAGTTTCTGAAATTAAGTCTGTTTAATCAGGAGAAAATATTCAAGGACTCAAGCTAAGCTTTGTTAAACCTGTGCTTTGAGCACAGCGTGATTCTGGAAAGATTGTCTTGCCCATGTATTTATGGAAATGGACAAAGATACATTAGTGCAAACAAATATTCATTCCAAATTTCAGGCTCCTGCTCCATAGTCAAAAACAACTACTGAAGGAAAAGGATACTTAGGATTTGGATTGTGTCTGGATTGTTAGTTCCAGAGATTTCTATTGTCATTTGATAACTTAAAAAAAAAAAAGTAAATTTTTAGATGTGCAGAATATTTTAGTATGGTTTAAAATATGTGGTACTTTGGGGACAGGCTTTTGAAGAAATTAGTTCACTGATCAAGACCATCCAGGAGCCAAAGCTCATTATCATCTATTAATAGTTATGTCAATCTATCTGAAAATCTTGCACAAAAAATTTTGAATAATACAAAAACATTCTTTACAGTGAACATACAATTTATAGCAGGATAAAGAAGAAATTGGTTGTATTCACATACTTTCTGGTCAAATTCTTATTGTTTTGTAAAGAAGCACAAGAAAGAAATATTGAAGTGCACCATTGCTCTGTAAGTCATGAACTGTTTCTAAACAATGAGGCAAAGAAATACTGCTAATTTGCTGTATAAAACCATACAGATAATCCAGGACAATGTCTTCTGTCCAGGACAGCAGATAATTCTATGTAACTGATACACTCCAAAAATGTTCACAGTGGATTCTGAGAATAGAAGAACAGATAATATAATTAAAATGCAAAAATCTCACTTCCAATTTCACTAGAGACAATGAGAAATTTATTATTGACTATTGCAGCCAGGCTAGAGCTCACAGTAATTCTCAGCTTCTCCAGAACTTGCTAACTTTGAAGCATCTTGGCTAATGAAAGGGTCAATGATGCAGACTGTGTTATTGCCATTCCCTGATTAGCTGAGCAAACAAGCTCTGTTAGCAGACATATATATGTATACTGGCAAGAGGGAATTCAAAAGTACTCATTGAAATACCCAATTTGAAAGCAGTCAGGCAGATTCAGTTGTTTGCTCAGTGTTTATTGAAAGTGAACATAAAAGGCAAGCAAATAAAACCAGATGGAATTCATTTTTGATGACACTCAATAGTACAAAATTCGATAGTATAAAATGCATAGTCATGCTCCTGAGAACCAATAAGATAAAATTCTGCTATAAATTCAACTGAGAATTCATCAACTAGAAAAAATGAGGAATAGGAAGTCCTGCATAACCCAATTAATCATAAGGGATGTCTGTGGGTCACCAGGGTATTGCAGTCATTAAAAAGGCAAATGTGATCCAAGGATGCTTCTGAAGAGGCATTTTCAGTAGAGAGAGAGAATATTATTTCCATTCTATAGGGTACCCATCAGCCTTCATATGAAATATCTCAAACTGCGTACAATTCTGGCCATACGCGTCCATAAAAGATTAAGTGAAGCTGGAATAAGTACTGAGAAGTGCTAATGGGCTGATCTGCTGATGGAAAGGCTGTTTTATAGGAAATGACAAAAACAATTTGGCTACTTTCATCTAGCCAAGTTATAGCTGGGGTAGGACACAACAACATTCCATCAAAGTGCCAGGGACTACTTAAAGTGAAATAAAAAGTAGTCTTAATGGTAGAGGAACAAAGCAGTATTACAGGAACTTGAAGTCAGATAGGCTGGAAATCTGAATAAAAACATCCCACTATTTGAGCATCAAGGCTGTCCGAGACCGTTCACTTTTGAATGGTTATAGAAGACCTAATCACTTCTAAAATGAATAGTGCTAAGTTTTAAAAAGCAACTATAAAATTAAATATCTATGATAAGCTTGTTTAGGACTTGCTGGATTATCACACATTTTCCAATAATTCACTTTAAAAAACATGTCTGGGTATTGTTCATAATTATTCTTCATCGCTTCTCTTTTCTATCTATTTAGACTTTTATGGTACATTTACCTCCCATGGAGGATCCTTATTACATATATTTGGAGCATTCAATAAGACTTTCTCAGTTCCAGCAGAACAGCTGTAAGAAGTTGCTGATGCCACCCACCCCCTTAATGTGGGAAATACCAGTCATTTGTTTCCAGATTAAAATTTCAATTGAAAGAGGTTCAGCAGTTTCTTCCACTGAAGGAGCCATTGATAATTCCGTCTTATAGCAAGCAGAACAGCATTAAGGAACAGCAAAGTTAAATGAATTCCAAGACACAGACATATAAACATCTGTATTTCTAATGGCCATAATAAATCTTAACTCTTGGGGAAAAAAAAAAAAGAAAAGAAAAAACAGCAACACATTTTGGCTAGCTTGATAATTGGATCAATTTTTCACTTATGGGTTGTCAATTGCTTGACATCTTAATGCATGAACAACAGGTCTGAAAAGTATTTTAATTAGCACAGTAGGGCTCAAACCTAACCCTAGCCTTCTAATTGCAGTGCTAATCCATGTCTGAATATCTATTTACTAAACAGAAGTTAATTAAAAGCATGGATCCATACTATACACACAGCATTAAACTGGAAGCTGAAAGGGTACGCCATCTGCAGAAAAATAGAACTAAAGTGACAATTAAGGATCTTTATAGGCTCATGAACTCCTTCCTCTCCTGGTACCACTTTGGCTGGTTTCATTGTAATCGAAACGCAGACAAAAGGAGATGTCCTTTATTACATTTTATTCTGGATGGATTTTTAAAAGAAACGAGCTTCTGAACAAAACCCAGGATGAAAAAATATACAGTTTAAAGTTACATTTTCTACAGTCATTCCTCTCAGTCATTTATTTGCTCCTGAAATTATGTCAATGCTACAATTTGTACAGTTCTTCTAAACCAGAGGAGTCAAGTGATCCATGTTCAGAAAACCAAGGAACAAACCTTCAAAGTGATCAGTGTAGAGTACAGACTTACAGTGGTTTTACTGGCACGGCCAAGGAATGCAGTAGGTTGCAACACAGGTAGGAAACAACAATCCACTACGAGGAGAGGTGTGACTTCTGAAAGCCAGGTTTGACACCAAAGGAATTACAACGTTGAATTTACCTCTAGGGTCAAGAAAAACTCCACCTGGTTTCCTCAAGAAATGAAGGCTTGGTTTGTTTGCTTTTTTGTCTGGTGGTCTCGTGTTACTGATTATTTTTGTACATGTTGACCACTGCCAGCCAAGAAGTAAACACCTCAAAGGGTTTGGTCACATAAAATGTGTGACCTCAGGGAGCTAGGAGAGTTTGGACAAACACCTATGTGTTCAAAATTCCGCTGTAACTTATGGTGTCTTTATTTAAACAGAAATATTCAAGCATGTGGTAGAACCATTCTCAGCACAAAAAGCAGGAATCCAGGAGGACCTCGCCATTATGGCAGTCATCAGGTCAGTTCAGCTGCTCACAAAATCATTGTCTCAGCACTCATCGAAGTATTAATTCTTGTTGTTATAGGCAGAAGGAGTAGCCCTGTTGCTAATCTTCAATTCCTGTTAAGAGCCGCATTAACACTCTACAGACATTGGGTTCCTGTAGTGCTGGCAACCTGTGAAATGGCAAGAATAAGAATTACATCTGGTCCAAAGGTAAACATGCTGGGAAGATACAGGTCAAAAGCAACCTCTAAGGAGCTAAGAGTGAGGGTGCTGGAAACAGCTTAATCCATCCTAACGGATTTACTAGTCACTTCAAATTACCTTAAAGGTAAACAAATTCACCGGGGCCTACACAACAGGCAGTTGATCCCTAGGAAGCCAAAAGTTTTGAACTTCGCTATTAAGAGAGCTGGGAGTCATTCTCATGTTTTTAGCAGTTTAAACACAAGCTGGATTACTGATTAAATCCTAAATTTTCCTTCTCACATAACACTCAGTGAAAGCATCTATATGGAAAAGGAAAACTATATGAAGAGGAAAGATGTATACAAAAAGGGGAGACCCTGTTAATTTTTCAGGGAGTGCAGATGTTATAAAACACTAAGGAATACATACACATCTCCACATAATGCCAAACCAAGCTTCTCTAATTTTGCTGTCTATAAACCAATGTTTAATTCTCAGTCGTCTGATCTTGAAGGTGGAGTAGCCTTCTACTAGAAAGCTGTGTAAGAACGTCATTTTCAGAAGAAATTGTCCAAAACCTTAGTGAATAGCATCACAGATGGGCCAGAAGTGGGAAAGAGACAGGAGATGGCTAGGAGCAAGTTCGCTGCAGTTTCTGGCATTAAGTTGCTTGAAGTAACATGAAGGTCTATTCTGATAACCAGCTGATGTTGGGTGAAGGGATTGGAAACATGTTTTTGCGACCACATCTCTTAAATTCCCCTGCACAGAATTTTGATTTTCTTCACCTATAGACTTGGGTCTTCTGATACTAAAATATGCAGTCTGATTTACCATTTAACTAAGATAAAAAGCTGAGGTAGAGTTGCAGAGATTAACAACTGCAAATACTAGACATTTTGTTTTCCAGTGAAAATTACATTGAAGTAAAAGAAGTCAGATTTGTTCCATTTTGAATGCGTACATTAAGAACTGGCTTTGGACACACTACATCTTTTTAGGGAAAAAAACCCAGAAAAGTACATCAGTTTTAAGGCAGTTCAGTAGATAATTATGCCAGTAAATCATATGACTACATTTGAGGTACTGCTTCTGAGCTACTGCAGTACAATTAAAAACCTGCTACAGGCCATTTAGTATAAAGAACTACCTGTGATTTTATGAGTAAAATGGAAAAGCATATTGATATATTGATAAGGCAGCAAACTAGAACATGAGAATTTTCTACAGCGAATGTTTTTTTCAGAAAATAGTTATTATCTCTTCTTTTTACCCCAAACTTATTAAGATGTTCACTGCTCAGGGGAAAAAAATTAAATAAAATCTGTGAAGTTAAAAATGTGTTGTCAGGAAGACTTCTCTGGAGGCACAGCCAACCTTAATTTACTGCGACCGAGCACTAGGATAAAAGTCTGCACTCAGACAGCTGCCATAAAGCAGTGGTGAACAGTAATTTTTTTCCATGTCAAGTGGCAGGTTTAATTGCCAACATAGCTGACACCCAGTCCAGACCTCATCTTCCAAAGAAGGGAGATAGAGAGCTTGTTTTTTTCATAGAATATTTTTGGTATACTTCTCTAAATCTTATTTAGCCCTATGAGATGCACACTCTATAAAACTCCTCCACAGATCAGGTCCTTGTTTTCCAAGGAGCAAGTCCCAGCTCCGGTATTCCCCAGCCATCTAACCTTCGCTCATATTGCTGAGGAAGCTGCTGAATGACAAGAAGGAGTTGTGAAGCAGTCTGCAGAGCAGAGCCATGGAGGATAAAAAAGGTAAAATTACAGAGGTTGGGTTTTTCAGATGGTGACTATTAGGTGCCCAAATAGTCAAGATGAAAAGCACCAAAATGGCAAAGAATACAATCTGAAAAGAAAACACAGACACTTGGGAGAGATGTGCGCACACCTCCAGGGCTACGACCTTATTGGCATTACCAAGACATGGTGGGATGCTCTCATGACTGGAGTGTTGGAATGGAGGCTTACAGACTCTTCAGGAAGGCCAAGATGGGCAGAAGGGGAGGGGGTGTTGCCCTCTGTGTCAAGGACCAGCTGGAATGTGTGGAGCTCCACCTGGGGATGGATGAAGACGTGACAGAGAGCTTACGGGTCAGGATTAAGGGGAGCACAGGGGCAGGTGATGTTACAGTAGGAGTCTGCTACAGACCACCAGATCAAAG
>JAOXNO010000001.1:40354577-40402443 GCA_028565335.1 Limnodromus scolopaceus
TGCTCTAGTGGGAGGTGTCCCTGCCCATGGCAGGGGGGTTGGAACTGGATGATCTTTAAGGTCCCTTCCAACTCAAACAATTCTATGATTCTATGATGGCAAGTTAGGAATGCTGAAGACCAGCTCAAGGAGGCAAGGAGATTTAAACCTTCCTCTCCTAAGAGGTGGCTGCCTTGCAGCAAGACTCTTTGATGAGCATAATGGATTTAGTTGCTTGCTAACCCTAGTTCTCAATTGTGCATTTTAGCTAATAATCATTGATTTTATGCAGTACTTATCCCACTTGCATAGTCTCTTTACACATGGATGCAGATGCCTGAATAAAGTAACTCAGAGTTAGAGCCATTATATTATCGAAAGCTACCTTTTTACCAAAAAAAAAAAAAAAGGACTCTTTAGATCATGTCTATCATCATTTAGACATTCTAATCTCTTAAAACAACTGAGTGCACATGCAGTGTCAGGAGTTTTTTCCTGATTTATCCTGAATTTCAGGTGGGTAGGTTCAAAATCTGTAATACTAAGGATTCACACACAAATAAATTACCGTGATTTAACCATGTAATAGTTAGAGGAATAGTTAGAGGAATGAAACCACTTCTGGAAATACAAGAAGTTATTTTACCCAGTTCAGTGCACAAAGCACAGCTGAATCAGCTTACATTTAAGAAGAGTTAAGAAGAACTCCTAAATTAACATTTGCCAAGGCCCAGCTACCACATTTCATATATTAAACAGCCGCTGTATCATGTCTTTCATCTCTAAAGTCAGGGTTATATAGAGTAAACCTGAACTGTGGACCAGAAAAAAAGTACATTTATAAGGGGCACAGGCAGATTTCTATAGCTGTCACCTAATTCCAGCTTGCAGGCACAGGCCTAGGGCATCATTGCAGTGTGCTTCACTTAATCCTTATTTGATTTTCTCAGCCAGCTTTGCATCTGTTTTATTCACAGTGCAGTAGTATGAGGAAAACCTTAGCTTTGATCCAACTTTTAAAACATGAGTCTGCATAAAGTTTTACATTGAAATTATTTTCCCAGACTCTGATGTCATGAGCAATCACTGCTCTACTCTGATGCTACTTCTAATAAGAAAAATGATCACTGCTAGGTGAAAGAGAAGAAAAAACTATCTATTTGGATAATGGATTTTGGTTGGATTTTTTGCCTTTCCTTTTCCAGTATTTGTCTCAGGTACGTCTTGTTAATGAGACAATGTGAAGGGAAGGCTATAAGACCATATGTATTTCATAGTTACTGGAGGTTGTACTGAAACAGAAATGCCTGATAGGAAGCACTGGCTAACTCCCAGTTCCCTAGGAACCAGCTTACTCTTTTTTAAATCCAGTTTTGAGGGCCTGTAATGGATTCCCTCTGGGTGTATAAGGAAAACCAAACTTAATGAAACTAAGATTGAATCTCCCACTGTTTTAGGGCCACATTGCCAACTCTGATGTTGACAATGACCTTCATCTTTCCTGTTTTCCTTCTGTACTGCATTATAGTTAGGATTGTAGTCTTTCATTGTAAACCAGACTTTTGTTAGAGGTCATTGGGAGTTGCTTTACAGCCCATGTTTTTTTCTGGATTAGATGATGTATCTCCTTTCAGTTAATTCTTTTTAACTGTGGGGGCTGCATGACTAAGATTATCTGAGCCAATTTTATATTATTCTGTGTGACCACTCTTTCCACGTTCTTTATGAGGAAGTTGAGACTTGTAATAGGCATAGCTTCCTAAGCTGGTTAGAAGCAGTATTTCATAATTATTATTATGTCAGCTCAAAGCAATGTTTCCTGCTTGGATTTATATTGTTGTATTATGACTGACATATGGCAAATTCAAACAGAGCAATATGGTAGCAGGCAAAACAACCATAATTGAAATAACGAAATATCAAGAGATTGAAAATGATGTTTGCTTTCTTCTTTGGAATGAAGGTTTCTGATGAAGTGAAAGACATGAGTTATCTGGCAGCCAGATAGCCATGTTCATGCCATGAAATCCAAAGAACATGACAGCTCTGAAACAGAAAGGCATACAAGGATGAGGGAAAATATTCCCCGTAAATCCTCCACCCCTTTTTTGCACAAAATGTAATATTTCATCCTGTTTACAGTGGAACCCCGACACTTCCTGCTGCCTTACCAGGGCCATCTATGCATTCTTGAACTCATAGAGATGCAGTTATTGATGTGGTTTTTATAGTCCCAAAGAGAGGAGTGTCTGAGTGAGGGCAGGTCATGCTTCCCAAGGACAGAACACACGTCTTCACCACACAGACAGGTAACTTCACCACATTCCAGTAACTTCATTTTGATCAGCCAAAGGCATTATTCATACACCTTTGTGGAAGAGCTGTATTTGCCCTAGTCGCCTAGATTAGGACAACACATAAACCAGGGGTTCACAAACTATTGTTTACAGGACCAGTTTATGAGTGGACTTAAGAGTGGAGGCCACACAATTATGAGGACTGCCAGCCTCAAACCCAGCTGCCTTTTGCACTGTCTCTACAGATCTCTCAGGCTTTGAGGTCATCTGTCAGCCTGGGCATTTCTCCTGCCCACTCCTCTGAAAAAAACAGGGATTCAGCCTAGCTCTAGCAGCGTGAGGCCCCTAAAGCTGCCCTGCCCTGCCATGACACCCCACTGCTGTGATGCACAACTGCACTGAAGGAAGACTTATTTCTCAGTTCTTTCTACACATCCGTCCGCTTGGGTTCCCTTATTGCACAAAATGGGGCAGCCACAACCAAACCGTCTCCTAGTCTCTGGCTGTTGTTAACTCCTGACTGGTGCTTGTGGATTGTCTTGGAGAGCAGCCATTAATCCAGGACAAACTGTGCCAGGGACTGTGCTAGAACAACTCTGTGCATCTTTCCATGTTGTGACTTAGCTCTCTGCTCTCGTACAGGTAAGTTTGCTAGTATAGGTGTAAGATAAGGTAACATTTTGAAAATTAATTTAATACAATGAAATTGAAAAGTTGGTTTCACCAAAAAAGCAATAGGAGTTATTCTGAATTTTCTTAATACATACCATTATTTCTTAGCTACTCAATGTTTTTGAAACTTCAGTTCCTTAACTTCCACGTTTGCTGAATATATATTCATATTCATATTCAAATTCTGGTTTTTTTTAAAGTATTGTTTGTTAATATGCCTTCAGGTCATTTTTAACGCAGAACTTCTCTTTCATTTCAATGGCTCATCCCAAACACTAGGTAATTACAGATAATAAAAATGCAAAGTAAGACCTAGACAGGTATATGCAGAATACTTAATGGGACAAAGTAGAATAATTTACCTGTTTCCATCTATGTGAGGTCTCATAAATGCACTGATGCCTCACACCAGTAAACATAATGATTTTAAAATAACATTTAGAAAAGATATACCCATTTTATGTGCAGTTTTGATCTACTGTAAACTATTAACACTTGGCCAAGACTTTTATTCCCTCATGAGGAAAAAAAAAAAAAGAGGTTAATAATATATACCAAATGTAACAATAAGTTAACCTACATTATCAAAAGAAAGCAATTAATGTAATATTTTGTGTTCTGTGTTGAATTATAACTGCATTAAAAATGGCCTCACATAACGTACCGGGAGGGAACAGTTTACCCTGAAAATACAAAATAAATAACAGCTTAATAAATAAGAGTGTTTGCCCTTAGCAATACCGCTTTTGTAGGGGGTTGGGGTTTTGTTTGGGTTGGGTTTTTTTTTGGGGGGGGGGTGGTAAAGTGAAATAATTCTGTGATTAGGCCAAAGACAAAGATCAAGACGAAAAAAAGAGTTCACAAACATTAACACAACTGAGTGAATCAAAGACTGCCTCTGCTTTCAGTTAAGATCGAGCACTGGAAAGAAACTTAGAAAATTTATTCTTTCCGTCTATTTTTCACGTTGCTGTAGACAGCACACACATCTCCTGTACTTTCTTACACAAGAAAGTGTTGAATGTCAGCTTCATAACTGATTTGCCCCAGGAAGTTGTTTGTTTGGGGTTTTTTAATTCATTTGTTTAGGAATTACAGTTTCAGTATGTGTTTTGCAAGGCAGCATTAAATAAACACATAATAAGTTCTCTGTCCCAAAGACTTCGCAGTTTATTTTAAGATTAGAGAGTAGACAATCATGGAGAAGAGAAAGGAAGGTTAATTAAACTGAGTCAAATAGGGCATCAAAAGTAAGTTAGTTGTGATGGTGCCCAAATAATTCCTGATTGCTTTCAACTCACGTCGAACAAAAAAAATAGATGTATAAAAATATGTGGCGTTACTGGCGGGAGATGCTACTTGAAAGTCTCACAGCTGAATGGGATTTCCAACACGATTGAGCAGAATATGTTCCTGATTAATTTGAGAAGGATGCTACGGGCTGTAAATGTGCCACACGGTCATGCCTTTGCTGTGGAAGCAGAAAAAAAGTGCTTAAGATTTGCAAAATTGGCAGTTTTTCAACAAAAGTATTCTCTCTTCCTTATATTTGTTTTGTCTTGTTTGGGGGGAATAATTTCCCCCTTTTCTTTTAGCATTGCAGTGTATATTCATGGCTGTCTCACTTCTTCAGTTCCTTTGATGACTGGTGTGTCAAATACTAAAAAGGGCTTTCACCACTGAGTGTATTAAATTCTCAAAGTATGATGTAATATTGTAATAAACCTGTTGATATTATCATAATGGAAGGTTGGGGAGCAGAAATTATGACAGGCTGCACAGTGAGGAGCCCAACATCCTTTTTTTGAAGGAGAAGATTACACAGCCTTGCAATTTAGTGTAGATAGCATGAATAATTTTGTTACGAAATTTTGGTTATGAACTGCTGCTCGGTTCATTGCAGATATTTACACTATATGGTGCGTGCACAGGCACACACAACATTCCTGAGAATACAAAATCAAGAACTCAATAACTATTACATGGAAGAATTTAAATTTTCTGTGCAAATATAATTCAGTCACATTATGTATGTAACAGAGAACAATACTGTAGAGGAAAGAGAAAGATTCAGAGCTGTATCACTATAGACATTTTTCTTGTTTTGACGTGTCTCCTGCCAACTCGGTCTCTGTTTCAACTGTGCTGAGTGCGACACAGACAGACTGAGGAGCCTGCTGGTGGTCTTTTATGTTTATATTTCCCTGGGAATTCTGCTTCATTTACAGCATACAATGAAAGGTGTTCAGTTAATGAGCACCCATTCAACATTTGGATTTACAGTCAGTTTTCAGTGAGCAGTCCCATGCTTTGTTTTAATTCACTCCATTCATGTCATTCTCTGAGGACACAAATATTGATTTCCTCATGGTTTTTTTCTGTGGCACTTTTCATTATATTATGTGAATGGTATAGAAAATAATTATTTTCATATTTTGAGAAATGACAGGTTGGTATTTTTTCCCCATTTTACAAATATCCTGAAGAGGCAAACATACAAAGATTTTAAAAATATTTTTATAATTTTTATGATTTTATTTCTTTTTAAATATCCCTGAGTTTTGAATGTCCATTTTGAAATATTTCTTACCTGCTTTCTTTCTCAGATATTTTGCATTACAAAAAGACTCAAAGCATAGCTGCCACCAAAAAGAAACTGTGTGGCACTCTCATGGTTATGGCCCATTTTCCCTGTGAAGACATTAGGCATAACCTTTTTCACTTCTTTCCTGCAGTTCTAAGACTATTCAGTCCCCATCTAGCACCTGTGGTAACATGTAAAGATGACTCTTACAGATATTTGTTTATTCCCTTCCATTCTTAAATCATTACCCTTTTTTCTGTGGTGCACAGGAGGAATGATACATTGACCTTGGGAAAAAAACAAGGTGGGGTTGCTCCCAACTGCAGCCTTTTTACCAAGATCTACTCTTCCCCATGGCTGAAGTACATTGGAGCTATGTATGAAGCTGGGTCTTTTGTTTTTAATTTAGGTGGGTTTTATTTTCTTGTAACACCTATGGATAGAGTTTCCTAGAATGTGTGTCCTGGAGAAATTCCCACAACAATTTATTTACTGAAATAAAATTATTCCAAGGGAGTAGAAATTTCACCATTTGAGATGTCAAACCAGATTTTACTTCTTTCTGTAACTTTAATTTACAGGTTCTGAGCTGAATTTTTAAGACATGGATCTGTAATATTTTGTTAAAATGAACACTGGGGCACAAAAAAAGAAATCTGTGTTGAGCAATTATCAGGAATCAGTAGGAACTGAAGGTACTGCCAGTAAAATTTGGACCATCAGGCCTTGGAGACTGAATGCTGTGCTCGTTAAATCATTTGGAACAACAGAAGCTCTTGAAAGCAAATGTATATTGCAATGCAAAAACTTAAATATTTCAATAAATATTAGAAATTCAAATACATATACTTGCAACTTCCCCTCTAGACATAAATTCTTCCTGTCATTATTGTTCCCTTTGCAATTTGACATATGGTGCTGAAACAATAAGGCAAACAATTGATTATTATTAGATAATCACACACCTGGGAGACTTTAAGGCACAGGTTGTAATCAGAAAGTCAGGATCACAGGGGTATGATAATTTTTCAGTTATATGTAATCATGTAATTTCTTTAAATTTTACTACTGCAATAAATAACTTTCAGTGTGAATAGAGCTGCCAGTTAATGTCACAATATTTCACCTGCAAGACTTGCAGAGACTAATATACTTCTATGAAAACCTTAAAAGCTAATATAATTAGATTGCTGATTCAGTCTAACATTCATACTCTGCACCTGACAATCTCCCTGAATTCAGTGCCCCTCCCCAGCAGCCGCAAAACTAGAGCAGTGGGTATCAAGTGGCCAAGATTTATGCATTTACCTTATTGATAAAGAGTGGGAGGGAAAACTGGGGAGTTAATTGTCATCCATGACCAAGTTTTCCTCTATTTTTCCAGTAACATTAAGGGAAATTTTGGTGTCACTGAACATAAATGTTAACTATTAAATTCTGTCATAAAATAGACCTTGAGTAGAAAAGAAGGAATGTTGTGACACTATAATATTTATAATTTTTAGAAATAGGTATATTTTGAAATAAGCATACTTTATGCACTATGTGGTGAAATGGCTTTCTCTTTTAGTTAATAATAGTTTATATTACCAGCAGTGAAACAGAACGTAGAGATGAAGGTACAGAAAATAAAGGGCAAGGTGCTAAAGAGAGCTTCATAGAACATGGCAGAGGCTACTGAGGAACAGAGAGTGGCTGATAAGGTTCCAGCTAAGCTAGGAATAATGGGGAGTACAAGAAAATCCAGGTGGCATTGGACCGAAACCAAAAAGACAGGTAAAGCTAAATATCTCAGAACAGAAGATGAGGGGCACACATTTTAGATTCTGGACTGAATAAAGGATGGTAAATGAGATTTTGAGGTCATGATAAATAATAAATCTTACCCTCTCGGTTTAATTCTGTAAATAAAGGCTTTGGACTCAGAAATACAGCAAATATCAAGTAGATTTGGGTGATTTACTTTATCTCTGTGGATGACATTAATAGGTTCATTACTGAAATTTTCTGTGTAATCTCTGACATTTTCTGTGTATTCTAGTACTCAGAAAAAAGTTTGAAAAAAGGATTTGACGCCTGGAAAGCATGCCCTAATATTCTTGAGAATATAACAAAAGTAGGCCCAAGAGACATTTAAGAAGTGTCTTTTGTATTGTCTACAGCTGTAAGAAGAGCTGATATTCATTAAGGTGGCAGGAAAAGTGGTTGGAAGCTGAAGCTAGTCAATTTTGAGTAGAAATAAAAGGCTCATTTTTCAACAGAAGAGTACTAAACCAGTGAACCTAAGGATATTTGCGCTCTCCATCTTTTGACATCTGCAGTCAGGAAGGAATGTATTTCCAACATTTACTATGGCAACAAAGAATTTCTGAGCTCATATAGGAGGTTCTCCAACATGAGTGTAAATAAAGAATATAACTACTCTTCTTCGCATGAGAGTATATGGAGAATATAACTACAGAAGCTGAAATGTTAATAGAGACCACTGGATCTTTAACTGATCTGAAGAGACTAATTGCAAGAGCTTTATGTAATGCTAACAAAGATCTAGGAACTGCTGTTTCAAGAAGCTGAAAGCTAATACACAAGGCTTAATTTTCTTGAGTAAACTCCTTATGCAAATCAGCAATTTATTTTCTCTTACTCAGACTGACAACTCAGTAAATATTTGAACTTGAATTTTTTACCCCTCTATATTGTCATCCTGGAGCTTTGTAGTCATTAGAAGGGCACATGGACATTTTTCAATATTACAACTCTGTGGATAGAACATTTTCTTGACCATACAGGAGATCTGTTCCATGCGCTGAAACACACAGAGAGCAGCCTTATGGTGTTCAGAGAGTAGACTTTACAGTTTCCAACATATGGATTCTGCTCCTGGACCTACATGGACTGTAAAAGGCAATTAAATGTTTTCTAGTAAACTTATTCCTCGTGGTCTTCTCAAATACAGAGCAGATGTCAGTTTGCCTCCATTTTTTTAACATAATTGCAATAGAAATATTACAAAAAATTACGAAATTCTATGTAATTTTATTAGACATGCAAGGTTCCAGGAAGGGTAATAGGAGACGCTATTTTCCATATGAAAATTTCAACAGTCTGAGCTATTTTTCCAGAGAAACAACCTTCCATACAACAGAAAGAAACTGGCAAGATCCTATTTGAAAATTAAGGTTTTGCATAAGGAGACATCTTTATCTTTTTCGTACTCATTTACATAGAGAACAAAGAACAGACATTTCACCTATTATTCTTTGAAGGGCTGGAGACTGGTGACCACATTACCAAATCAAGTGTGTTGCAGGAGTGAATTATTTGAGAAGCATAAAAAAAAAAAAAAGAAAATAATAACTGTAAAATAGATTTTACATTAATTTAAATTAATTAATGAGGGGAAAAACTGCAAAGACTGGGAGAGGGGAAGATTAGCGAACTGAGATTAAGAAAAAATGGGAGGGGAAAAAATTTTCTGTACATAAAATAAAAAGAGCAACTGCCTAGTTACTCTTTGGTCTTGCCACTGGCATAAACCACTGTCTTCCTTCTGTAAGACTTGAAAATTAATAACTTTCATTTTGAACATGCTGTTTTCATGTTTAAGAAATAATTCACTTGGTGAGAAATACAGGATAAAACTACTGGAAGAAAGAGTGAACTTTAAGCACATTCCATGAATTAACAGAAATACCAAAATGGAAGCTGTGCTGTGAACTAACTTCTACTACATGGGCTGATATGAAGATTTGCTGCAAATTGGTTTATTGAAACTGTTTCTGCAAGTATCAACACTTCAACTACAGAAGTCATCTGCAGTGCTGCCTGGTTTGGGTTGGCCAGGGTAGGACCTTGCCTGCTTGGGCCTCTCCCACCACCAAAGTGCCTTTGGGGTGAGGGTCCTGCCCCAGCCACCTCAGGCCTGAGCCCCCCCTAGTCCCAGGGACCTTCCAGAACCTTGACAGTGGTCTCAAATCATGGAATTGAACCTGAGATACAAGAAAATGTGTTTTCCCTGATGTTTGGCTCGAAATAAGAGCAGGCACACAAATATTGTTCCTCAGGAGAGCCATGTTTATGTAGCAAGGCCATAACTTACCTGTGTACATCAGATATTTAGTTTTTGAAAAAGTTAACTGACTTTTCTCCTGGTTAATGACCATGCAATATCCCAGAACTCCCCTATGAAATTTCACAGAGTGGTTGGCCATTTTGTGGGATATGGATTATAGCACAGAGGATATATCCACATAATCTGTCTTCACTATATAAGGAAACTGGGTTGACTTCATTCTTTCACATTAGGAAGACAAAACTATTAGACCATGCCAGGTCACTGAGTCCCTGTTATTGCAAACCAACATGATTTATAATCCTTTTGCATAAACTATTTGTTCTTCTGTATACATCCGGGAAATTACTACTCCAAAATGACACAAATCCTACTAATATTTTCAATAGATATGCAATGAGCTCCATCCAAATCCAATCCCAACTTCTTCTCTTTCTTTGCCCAAAATGAGATTGATCAAAAGAGCTGTTGTATCCATGCTGTTAATCATTTTCTGACGTTTTACCTGTCACCTTACTAACACCCACTGGTTTGTGGTTTTTGGGAAGTGAGTGCAGCGGTGGTGGGCTGCTGCCCCGGCTGTAGGCGCTGACCTGGCTGTAGGGGAACGAGGGCATGGCAGCAGGGACAGCAAGAGCTGCGTACCCAGGCTATGGGTCAGACTTGCTCCTTGGAAGAGCCCATCTGCTTCTCCCAGCAATCCTCGGTCCTAAGCTACTACTGGCTGTGCCTTTGCTGAAACAAATGGAAGAGGAGAATAATCAGCTCCCCAAGGCTCTGAAGTGAAAAGACACAGACAATCTTAAAGCTTTTAAAATACATATTTATTCTTTGTTTTCTCTGACTTTATTGCAATCTGAAAAGAGAAAGAGTGTTTTGTTGATAATAATCTGAGAGCTCTGCTTGTAACCCATGCAAAATTACTGATGTGGGTAAGGCAGATGACTAGTTTAGTACAAATGCAGAAAATTAGACTGTGTTTATCATGTCTTTAATGGGACTGAACATTTCCGTTTCTTTGATTTTTGTCCTTCATTCTGCCCAGTTTTCATTGCAGCATTTCAAAAAGTCCTCAACTTGGGTGTTTCACTCAAATGATGTATGAGGTTTGATTAGAGTCCACATCAAAACTGCTACAAGAATATAGCAGCTATTCAATATGCTTGGGATCCAAATGAGAGAAACAGAGAGAAACTTATTTTCAATACAAGGTTTGATTTTTACATCTTGGGGGTTCTTTGTACAAAATAAGAGTTGAGATCCTCTGGGAGCATGCATGTGCAGAAAGGCAAATTTTTATTATTTGTTCTGCTCTGCTAGCAAGACAAATTGGTTCATCTGCAGATCCATGAAGTTAGTTAATGAAGGGTTTCAGAATTAAGATATAAAGCTTAGTCTTTCAGCTCTGGTTCAGGGAATCCACTTACAAAAGTCAAAAGGAGTTTTGATATAATGAAGTCTGATGGCAAAGCCAATCATTACAGTCTATCTCCTGAGCTTTATTTGAGTCTAATCCTGAGAGAGAGAGCATCTGAGATGGAAAGTTCTCCAGAGAGAGAGCTGCAAGAGTCGGAAGCAACTCAGATAGATCTTACTGGGGCTGGAAGCCGAAAAAAAAGCCTGTAGTGGTGTGTGAGGTTAGCTCAGAGAGCAGCCCTCAGAATGGACTACCCCAAATAGAGGCAGGCAAAGGTCCATCATGTGAAACAGAGCACATTAATTCATTTAATTAATCAACAGAGCACGGACTCATTTAATGAACCTGATTCAAGGGCTACTTGACTGAAAATTGTATCTTTCTGGAAAAATAACTCAAACTACTTGTGTTTAGTCTTCATATTTTCAGCTCTCGTGCAGGCTGGCTTGATACTACTTCCCATGAAAAAAAAAAAGCTGAAATTGTAAGGATTTCATATCTACACTATTTGCTTTGTAGAAAAAGATATTTTGTGGTCTCATAACATCCAGCATTATGAACTGGAAATTGAGTTCTTAATAGGAAAGTTGTTTATTGCTAATTGAAAATCTTTGCTTTTTTTAGACTGCTTTTAAAGTCTTTTTTAAGGAAAGACTGTTTTCTCTGTGTTCTGGTGAGTTATTGTCCCCTGCAGATGTTCTTCTGCTCATTTCTCTTTCTGTAACTGAAAAGAGAACCAAGTTTCTTGTCTCTTTTAAGTGGACATAGAGGCCTTCTTGGGTTTTTATGCAACATGTTTTACTTTCTGTGTGTGCAAAACTGGATGAAATGTGTCTCTTTTGATGCTAACAGAAACAAGAAAGAGGTGACATTGCTTTTCAATAATTAATCTGTCATCCAGATTTCACATTCATCCAAAGAGAAAGAAGAGAGGAAGTACAATGCACTTGGGAAAATGTGCATTTCTGTCTAGCAGGCTTGTGGTAATAGCAAAGGGATGAGAGGAGACACTCAGAGCAAATTCTGCCTCAGGGAGGAGCACAGACTCCTGGAGAGTGTTTGAGAGGGAGTCAATTAGATGTTAAAGCAGAATTATGCTCAACAGGGAGACCATATAGTGTACGAACCAATATACACAAGCATCTGAAAGGCAAAGTGCTTTTCTTAGTGTGCTGAAAACATTGTTAAAGCCTGTAATCTTACAGGTGTCTTTATCTATTGGATAGCTATACCCAGAGATTTTATATTACCTTGCATTACCTTATATATGCCTGTATTACTTCCTTGCTGTGGTTTCCTTTGGTCATTCTCTTTCCTAACCCCAACAAGCTGAACATGATTCAGCCATTTATTCAGTGCATGAAGCTGGAGTTATCATGTCCCCACCATGAATGTTCATTGCTCTGTGATCTTCATGACTCATTAGTTTGGGCTGTTTTAAGGGGATATATATGAAGGGACATATATGCCATTGTAGCTATAACTGCTGATGGGAGGGTTTCAGGACCCAAGGATTTCCCTACCAGCTTCGGTTTTTTGCAAAAAGCAGAAGCCCTATACTTAGCAATAAAATAACTAGAGGTTGCTGACAAAATAAGTGTATAATTTAACCCAAATAATCTTTGATAAATTGCTTTAAATCCATTCATTTTCTGACTTAATGGCAACTTCTCACAATAGCTTTATCATAAGGTTTAGCTCAGTTTAGTTCAGTAACTATAGCTTTTCAGTGAGAAAACATACTTTTGAGAAATGAAAGCTGCCACAGATGATTCTAAAAATAATATTTATGAAGAAAATTCTAAAAAGGATTACAATTTACAATTTCAGCTGTGTTTTCATCACAAGTTTCATCCGGGAACAGAAAAGACTAAATAATTTGAATTGGAACCTTTTCATGCCAAAGCTTTCCACCTCCTCCACAAACGATGCCTGTGCTGCCACCTGGAGCTCACTGGTGGGCTAGAAAGCAGAAAGCAAGGCTGGTAAGCAAAACCAGAAGCTGCTCCGTAGTCTCAGTACATTCAGAGCTGGGACAACAAGCAAAAACAGTCATAGAATTAATGCAGGTTTTTATCTCATCTGCGAGGTGTCCCATACAAGCCACAGCAAATTCAGTGTAAATACATAGCCAAGGACTGACAATATATTTTCCTGGAGCTAAATTGGAGAGCAGATTCAGGAAAAACTGAAGTCTCACTACTTGTCTGAGTTTGGTTTTGCCTCTCAAAGAGAGAGTGAAAGAAATGTGTGGGGTTTTCTTATAAGTGGAAATGTTTCACAGCAATGCTTTTAAGCAAACCCAATCAAGGATGGTGACTTCTGGTAATCCCACATGGCTACCAGCAACAAAAACGCAACAGCTTTATGGAAATTTCAGCTCTCAACCTGAATGCTACTCTGCTGTAAGTGCCTTAGTTTCAATTGACTTGTGTCGTCTTGTGTTACGGTGGACATGACAAGGCAGTCAGCTACTACTTTGCAGTTGGGAGGGCAGGAGGTGCCTTCTTATACTAGTGGGAAGGTAATTCTTTAAAAGACACTGCCTTGATCAGCAGTCACTGCATAAGCATGATACAAGAATTCTTTTAAAAATTTAGGGATTGCTCTGTAACTGTATGATAGCCTAATAAAACATCCAATGCCTGCATCTAGCAATAAGTAGCAAAGACATAAATGATTATACAGATGAAAAGTCCAGCTTACAATAAAATAAAGCTCATCTGGGTTGATTTCTCTTAGAAGTCATAGTAAAGAAGTGCAAAACGGAGGAAATTCTATGTGATTTATAATTATGCTGAAATAAGAGTTGTCCCATTGCTTGTACAGCATCTAACCATTTCAGAGATGGTCCAAACATTCCAGGCTGGTTCTGCAGTGATACCAATATAAAAGGGACTTCCTGGCATTCGAAAGTCCCAGGCAGAGCCTATATCTGCCCTGTCATGGAGTGTCAACACTATCCGTAACTTTCATGGTTCGCTGAGCACCAAATGTGTGTATTATCAGACAGCTGTTAAGATAACACCTTTACAAACAAATGCAGATTCACGGTGAAACTTTAAAAATATAATGATATCTTTTGTTAAAGGATGATTTATTGATCATTTTTCAGAGATGATTATGATCTGCTTTATGAAGAGTGTGTCAGTGTGCTCAGTGACTTAGAGCAGAGACTCATATTCTAACTTTGTCAGTATGAAAAAACAAAAGCTTCCTTCTTATTAATAAAATACTAAATAGTGATTCTCAGTTTCTAATTAAAACCATGTACACATTACATGGGGTATTAAATGTAGGAACTGTAGAAAAGTTGTAGCATTTCATTAAAAGATCTATTGCTATCTAAAATGTCAATGTTTTAATGAAACTTGTCAGTATAAAAATTTTTTCTAAAATATTTGCAAAATTATCATCTTGGTTCTGCCCTGCTTTTTTTAGGTTTTTGAGGACCCTTTACGTAAATGTGTATGTCATTCAAGTTAGATTTTGAATAACTGAAAAATTTACAGAAATGGTCTGTTGCTTTTCCAAAAGTTCTTTCAGATCTTTTCCAAAGGATTCTTCTCAAATTGGTCAGAGAGAGGCATCATGTGAGCTATCAAGCTGAGTAACACATAGCCAATAAAGTTCACTTTCTTTCAGATGTATTTATTAACAATGTATACTTAAAAAGCACTTGACCCAGACCATCTCCAGATAGCTTTTTAGTTATCTCTAGGGGTGGGGACTCACTGGGCAACCTGGGCCAGTGCTCAGTCACCCTCACAGTGAAAAAATGTTTCCCAATGTTCAAAGGGAACCTCCTGTGTTCCATTTCATGCCCATTGCCTCTTGTCCTGTTACTGTGCACCACTGAAAAGAGCCTGGCTCCATCCTTGTTGCACCCACCCTTCAGATATTTTCACACACTGATAAGATCCCCCTGAGCTTTCTGCTCTCCAGGGTCAAGAGTCCGAGCTCTGTCAGCCTTTCCTCATAAGAGAGATGCTCCAGTCCCTTAATGTTCTTTTTGGCCCTTCATTGGACTCTCTCTGGCTGCTCCATGTCTCTCTTGTATTGGACACACTGCTGAAATGTGAACTCACTAGACTCACTATCAAAGAAAACTTTTCTATAAAGAAAATTAATTGCCTTTTTATTGGATGAAAACTTTCAGTTTTTACAGAAAACTTTAGCCATTAAATGATCTGGTTTGATACACAGTAATTCCCAGTAGGTTGTACCCATTCTTAGGGCACCCTAGCTTCCCCAGAAAGCTAGACTGAAAAGGATTCAGTACTATGTACATTTCTTTATACAACTGCAAGCCACTTCTATAGCTGCAACTAAGAATTTGTCTGCAAGTACAGAATGACAGGAGGACTCTTTCTGGAAGTGTTGTTAGAGGACACTGAAGGGTTTTATGCATAGCAGTATCTTCACACGTATTTATTTTAAATGGAAGAACTTGGGAGCTAGCTGATTGAATGAAATAATAGCAATTCCACTGACAATGTCTGTGAGATGAACATAGGTCCAAAGGGCACACTGCTTTCCATTGTAAGGGATGGATGCACATATAGGAGAACAGCAGGACACTTCTACAGGGTTTTTTAAAATATGTCAGATGCTGCCTGTAGCCAGAGGACGGTGGGCTTCTCAAAAGAGTCCATTTATAGACCAGACAACAAGGCAAAGAACTATAAGCGGTGTCTGTGAGCTGTGTGTGACTGACATGCGCACAAGGAGTCTAAAGGTTAAACTGAAAAACACAGAAATGTCACTTTGGACAAACATTAGCCTATGGCACTGCACTTTATAGAAGAGCCTATCAACTCATATAAAGAGTTACTGAAATGCACATATATATCATCAGCTATAACCTTGAGAAAAAAGATCTGATTCTTCAGACATTTAGGAACAGCAAATGAAGGCAGCGGGTGTTCCCAGGGCTCACCATGCCTCAGGAACCACATAACACCAAATCTTCATGTGGCCAAGAGCATCAAACCACAAACCAAAAACTCTGGAGAACCAAGAGGAGGAGAAGCTCTGGGAATGGCAAGGGAGGACAACTGTTTTCTTGCTGAACACAGAAAGGCATCAAAAAATGCCTGACACTGCTGAGCTGAACAATTTTCCTCCCATGGGGATGAGCTCGGGTTACCCCAAATCCCCCACAGCGACACAGCTGGCCCCTTCCACAGTCTCTATATGGGAAGTGCCCTCAAGAGATGTATATAGCTGCAACCTTCTTTCCTGGGAGGAGAAGGATGGAAAACACCGATTTCCTTTCAAGTTTATTTTAAAAGGCAACCTTTGAAAGGAATGAGACATGGAGAGTGCCACCCTCAAAAAAACCTTGAAACACTGGATATATTTAGAAGTGTGTCGTGTTTGTTTGTAGCTTATGGTTATATTTTCATCAGAATGCTTACACTTAGCACCTTGTTCCATTTGTATTATTGGCACTTTCAGGTAAGCACCATGCACCTGAAAATCTACCAACTTCTATTACGTATCAATAGCTCAAAACCACCATATAATTTGCTCCAAATAAGCCTTTGAGCATGGCTTGTTTAAAGGCTTACCCACGCCTATAGAGTCTGATAGTCTGAGTTCTGGTAGAGTTTTTCTGATACTGGTTTCCCTACGAGAAGCTTGACAGAAGCTGGATTCATATGAAATGATCTTACCTGTAGGGACAATAGAATGTAATAACTTTTACCTGAGAAACAGAGATAATGTTCAGTAAGAACCCCTCCTTTACGTTCATCCTGGCCACACCAAATATGATATCTTGACACCTTTGGTAGAGGATGGTCCTACAGATTTATTGTACAGCCACTCTTGTTTCATGAAAACATAATAGAAAACAAGTCAGAAAGGAAATACATTAAAAATTTAATAACCACAAACTTACGATAATTCACCCAAAATAACAAACCTATAAATTGATACAGGACTTTGGAAATGATCCTGAAGCTTGAGGATCTTATAAGTACTCAGGAATCTTTTAAATATAACTCAAAATTGTGTCAGTTTGTTATTTCTGAACAGCCTTGCATCTAAAGAAAGGAGGTTCCTCACTATCTAGATGCTCCTGTCACTGATGGTCCCGTGATTTTTTCCAGATGAGCAAACAGCAGCATTTGGCCAGTGGTTTGTCTGTTGAGGGGATTTTAGAAACTAGCAGTGTGGCATGCACATCTTGAAGCAATCAGAAGGTGGCACCTTATTAACGCTAGTGCAGCAGCGCTGTGCCGGGTTTGTGTCCCGGCTGTGCAGAACAGCTCAGGGCTGCAGCTGGGCACCAGCTGCCTTCAGAGAGGGCAGGGAGAAGTGGTCTGCTGTAGCCAGGGAAAAAGGGAAAGGGAACAAGGGAAAAAAATCAGTGTTCTGAAAGGTGAAATAAAGGCTTTGGTGATGTGACAGACCTACTAGCACCAGGCAGAGACACTCTTTAGAGGCATATAAAACATATAATACATTAATTTATAACTTGAATGCATAGAAACACACCGGGTTTCAATAAAAGTAATAATTATAATAACAGTAATAGTAATAATAATGCCCTTACTTTTGCTGAGACAAGTTTTGAGACTTTAAACTGTTTTCATTTGCTAATTCCAAGCACTTTTATCTTGCAGATGTCAGGTTAATTCCAGTCCTTCACAGATATGCAGGGATAAGATTTTGAAATACAGAGTACAACCATCAACCCTCAAATTTGGAAAAAAAAAAACCCACAAACAAAACAACCCAGAGGATAGTTTCTGACTTTTTTGATGGTGGCCAGAACTTTTTCATGACATGCGCCCCCCACTTCCAGATGTGATAACAAGCAATATGTCTCTTTTGAACAACCATCATGGCTCTGCAGAAACTCCTCTTGTTTTAGGAGTAGAAGGAGCTGCTCTAAAGCTTGCATTAATCAAACAGGTAAGGTTTAAGTAAAAGAAGTTGTAAATATCTGAAAACGTGCACTGTGTTAATGTTGACTTGTGCTATTGTTCTTGTCTGGCTGAAAAGAAAGAAGGTTGCACCTTTCCAGAGCTTCTGGCATGAGGCAGTTTGAAAATTGTAATGTTAGACAGAGTCTCATTTTATTCTGAGTTGTAAAAATTCAGATAGTGAACAGAACAGAATTCCCTCAGGCTCCTCAGCTCAGTGCAAGACATATTGCAGAAGTGGCTAAACGTGTTTTACAAATCAGAAACTTAACTCATGGTGCTTCCAAAATCAAATGGGAGCATGCAAAACTGGATAAATACCACTTCTACAACAATAAATGGAGCCTCTTTCTCTCTGAACTGCTAGCTGCAAACTCTGAGACACTAAGGTATATTCAAATTCAAATATCACGTATACGGAACATCAAGCCCTGCTTATACCTGAAGTATCCATGTACATCATAAATTAATTACCAAGGTATTATACATTATTCTATTTCTTTCCCCCCCAAAAAGAGGATATAAATAAATTCATCAGAGAAGTTTGAATGTCATCAAAAAACCTGACAAAATCCTGGGATTCTAAGGTTTTTCCTTTAGATTTTGCTCTCCAGCAGCAATTCCTTTGTGTGGGCCACTAGCACAAACCTACCCCTTTGTGGCCTTTGTCGCCATCAACACCTAGAGGAACAGATTCCGATTCTGTTTACTTTGCTGCCCAGAGTGGATTAGCTGGTAAAACTTGAAATGGAAAGTTAAAATAAAGAACATCAAAGCAGCCATAAGTGCTCCATGCTGGTATCCCCAAAAGGGACTTGTTCACCTGATGCCTCATGATTCCCGCACTGCCAGTGAACAAGTGATCCCTATCCATCCCCTCATTCCTGCTTTTGCCTTTCTAGGACTTTTTGGTCTCTCGTTTTGCTGATTCAAACCCCAGTTTGTGTGGAGGATCTCAAAGGTTGGTCACTTCTGACTCTACCTCCTGTTCTGCTGGAGTCAGCTTTTCTAGAGTGTTCCTTGGTCCAAAGAGTCCTGTGTACTGAAATGAGCATTTCTGAGCATTACTTTTTGGGGCACAAGTTATACGTTTACCTGGAAGCTGAGCTGGTCCTTTGCCAGGCACGACACCGCCTGACAGCACGTATCTTTGTATTTGTTTTTCCAATAAGAAATGGTGGAAAGGGACAGCTGGGCATTTGGCAGGCTCTGATTTTACTTAAAGTTTAATTCACATAATCCCACAAACTCCCTGAAGAACGATTAATGACTCTGGTATAAACTCTGGTTAATGCAAAAGACCTTTTGGCGATGATTGTTACTGATACTGTATGAACATTGAGGGGCACTTTTAATTATTGGGATTTTTTAAATAACAATTGTGAATGATCACTTTTGCAGCCAAGCAGCTCCAGATGATCAGTTGCTGAGCAAGACAAATGACTCTTAATGAATAACATGCAAATTATAATTGGAGGGAAAAGCCAAGACAGAAAATGTCCAATTTCTGATTCACCATAGTTGTTTTAATTTTAGTGCTTTACAAACATATTATTAACTAATGCAACCAAAGTTTCAACAGAGGTCAACTCCTACACTTTATTAGCTTGACCTAAATATCCTGAAATATGGCCTTAAACTGGGGTGATGTTAATCTTTACTTACAAATATACAGCCGTTGCTGCTAAATTAGAATAATATTAAAAAATTAACTAAATAAACCAGTTCTAGTCCAAGCCAGGGAGTGATTAAGTCTGAAAAAGCCCTCTCAGAATGATTGCTATGTTCCTAATTGCACAGCAGTGCAGTCGAGCACCTAACAGTCAGGTAGCCGTCTATGTTTATTGTTTGAGACTCCATATGTAGCCAAGGAGAAAGAGAAGCACATCCGAGGGAAATTCACCCTACTTGTCTTCAGGTAGCATGAGTCACTCCGGAAAAGCATCTCTCTCTCTCTTTCATTTACTAATGGTGGAAGCTTAAGCTTTGGGTTAATAAAGCTGAGACAATTCCCAGCAAACACCAACATGTTGTTGTTGGCCCTACTGTCAGGAGGAACAAAGTGGCTCGTCTCCCTTGACACAGTGAAGCCTCCAATGTCACCTCTCCATGGGATATTATTGTTGGACATACTTAAAATAATTTTAAAATGCTGAGTTCCTATTTAGAATATTTGTATTCCTTACTGCACACCTTTCACCACACCATCAATCTGTAGAAGGAAAGAGTACGGAATTTACTCCAGGGACGTAGTCTTCAGTCTTGCTCAGTCAGTATCAGTTGAAAATTCACTAGTAGCTGCCTAGTACGCATTTGATTTAGAGACACTAAATTAAATCAGAAGAAAGTCATTGTTCTAGTTCATTCTGACTTACATAAAATAGGATAAATTACTCTCTTTTGACAGTGAAACACATGTAATACAAGCAACTTACAGTAAAAACTACCTTTATCTGTCTGTCTCTGCCAATTTGTTAGTATTGCTTCTAAGACTGTATTTCAGAGACTCACAGAAGAGCAATCTGTTTTGTGAAAGGCTGGTTGAGTGGATACCACTGACACCAAAACTAGCAGCACAGTTAAAAGGCCAAGTCTTCAACTGATTTTTGCTATGCCAGCAGCAGGAGAACAGCAAGAGAACAGTCCTAAGGGGGTCACCCTGGCTGAAGTCCTTCCTCCTGTTACCCAGAGTTTCCATGGGGCTGCTGTGCTTTCTTCCTCATACATGAAGAGAGTCTGGGGTGATGTTATGCTCTAGAAAGTCCCACCTTCAAAAACGCTAGGAATTGCCATAGCAGGGTCTTACCTTTATCCCTGGGACCACGTTCCTCACTAGCTCTTCTTTGCCTTGATGCAATCTCTAAGTCTGTCAGTACTCTAGCAAGGTAAGTAAATTTTGTTTTAGGCAGACAATGATCTAGCATGAGAGCAGAACACAGGGAGTGAGGAAAAGGTCGTCTCATCTCCACAGTCTTCCAAAATCTGTAGGACATGATGGGGGCAAGATTGTGCACAATATCCATCCCAGTTCCCTTTGGTAGAGCAGTGATTACCCCAAGACTACAGATCTCTCATTCCTATCATTGGCCATTGCTGGCATTCATTGCAGGACATTAATATATGTATTTTTCTTTCCAATAATGTAATTGTTGTTTTATATATTATCCTTTATATTAAAGATACAAGAATAAAAAGACTTCTGCATATTATATTAAGTACCATGAAAAACAGTTTTTTGTGGATGTTTGATCACACTAATTACTTTACTAATTTTTTTAATTAAGTCAGTTGTCTGCTTAATGGACACTGACCCTCTTCTCATACATGTCCACTGAGACTTTTATTAGGAATATATTTTTAGAGTTTATCTGCTAGCGTGGAGTGAAGTAATTTAAAATTACTGTATATTCAAAATGCATGAGTTAAACTTGGCCATTATTTTGGTTGGAAATCCTTCAACATCGTGTTTAAAACTGAATTACTTGACCTGCCTGAAATACGTCATCAGAAAACAAACTGATTGAAAAAACTATCTAAGTATTTGACTGGCTAACTTTAAGGTGGTATTGATCACTTGAAATTAGTACTACTGAAACACATTTTGAAGTATTTTACTGGATTGGGGCCTTACGTTAAAGTAAACTTGCCAGATTTTACAACATATTTCGCATTTCCATAGTGACTATGAACACTCGTTTTCTGCTGTGTATGTAAGGGAATAGATTGTTTCAGTGACTGAATGAAGTGAGATGTCTGACAGATCCAAGTTGCACACCAAGCAAAAGCTAAAGATTTCACTACACATGACAGCTGCTGAAGAGCTAGTCTTGATTCGCTGGCACACTGAGAAGTGCGGATTTGAGCACTCTGGGTAGTTACTAGGAGCACAGCTCACTTCCACAGCAAACCTACTAGAGAAGTACTGTGTTCTAGGTATGGAATAGAGCCCCAAATGGGACCTGAAAAGGCAAACACTGTTCCTGAACAACCCTGGCAACAGAAAGGAATAATATTTTTGTGGCATTTTAAGTAGAAAGGGAGTACATGCAACCAAAATATTTAAACCAGAACAAATATGTGGGTCCAACATCTTGGTCAAACATAATTTTTCTTACAAATGTCAAGCATGAATGAAGGATGGGGAAAATTTCCTCAAGCTACTTTTCTTGAATCATTCACAAACCAGTCCTTATCTTAATGCAATTTTTGCTCATATGTCGTCCCTTTTTGTTTATCCAATGGTTTGACAAAAACAGTTCAGTGTCTGAGTCTGGAGATTATTCACACAATGTTAATCATGACTTCTATTATTAATTATCTTTAATAGATGGTTGATCATCTTAGCTACATTAGGGTTTTACGCTCTGCAGAAGAATAGATGGCAGGAGATTCAATCAAAAAGAATAGCAAATAATGAGGTGTTACCTGAGGTTTTTCCACTGTTTGAGCCTTACTGCCATGTTCTCTGAATATCTATGCCCTACTCAAAGCTGAAGAAATCAGTGGAATGATTTTTGGGACCTTCTCACCGTCTTGCATAATCAAATCCTTACATCATAGTTCATTCATATTTGTTCCATTATGAGGGAAAAGAGTGCATGGTATGAAATTGAAGGGTCATTTTTCATCCTCTTAGGAGTCATATTCCCATACAAGTTTGTCTAATTTTTCATGACTTTTTCAGTTCTATGTGAATTTTTAGAAATCATGGTGATTTATACACACACATGTATATATATATTCCTTTTTTTGGCACAGAGTTGATAAACTCCCAACTAATTCTTCAAACAAATGAACAGCCAAGGTACCTAATCACAGTGGAGCAGCGCTGCCCAAATTTCTCATGCTATCCCCTTCCCTTTCTCATAGATTATGAAACTTGGGACCTTTTCTTTCTGGCTGCCATTTGACTGTTACTGCTAAAGGGAGCCAGTTTTTGTCTTCCAGATGACAGGTGAGTGTTCTTATTTTGCTGATGTTAGTAGTATCATCTTCCCCTGCCTGTGCCGCTTCATTACTCAGCTGCAGGATAACACAGATACCAGAGCCTGCATTGCTGAATGATCATAGAATCATAGAATTGTCTAGGTTGGAAGAGACCCTTGGGATCATCGAGTCCGTACGTCATCTCCTTTGCATACAAAGCAGGGAACAAATTTATCACCGGCGTCCCAGATTCAGTGATATGAAGCAGAAAGGCAGGTGATGGGCCTTGTAACTAGTCTCTGTGTATCGAGCTAGTTGAGTCACACATGGCACTGACAATTTGCATGAGAGAGAGAGGAGCTCTGCCTCGTGCCTGTGGTGGGTTTGGTTGCCACCCATTGCAGACTGGGACTTCAGCTGCAAACCAGTCTTCTTTTTTTCCTTAAATAATATTCATCCTTAACATGTGGTGGTGTCTGATGGTTTAGCAGGGCTGGATGCTCCCCAGCTAAGCAGTGGTTGTTCATGAGCTAACCCTTTGCACGCAAGTGGAGCTGTTTTATTAGCAAATAAAGAGAACAATTGAATGGTCCTCCTTGAACTTTGGTTGATGCGTCATTTCTGGCTTACACTGCTACTGTTTTCTGCCTGACTGGAAGCATCCAGGCTCCCACATGCAATGCAGAGCACTGAAAGGTGAAACTCTCTGCCACGTTTAATTTGTCTTACTGCATCTGAATAGAAGCTAAGCTCAGATCATATACGAGAGTTAACAGCAAATGGTGGACTGGGGATGAAAAAGAAATCTGTATGAACAAAAACATCTGTATCCGATACTTACTGATATATATATTCACCTTGAATTTTTATTTTTTCATTGGCAGAGTTTACATTTTTATTTCCCACAGTGACTCATCATTTACCTTTCTATCTTCTCTGGTAATGTGAGCAGTTAAAATTGATGCCACTAATAATAACAAAATAAATACAGAGCCACTTGCATAAGTGTAAATAAATAAAACACCATGACAGACTATTTTTCATAGTAATTGGTAACTAGAGGAGAAAAATATAAAGCAAGAAAAGAGCACGAGCAATATACTTAGCAAGAATCTTTTTATAGCACTCGGTTGCCATGGAAATACTGCAACAAACGAGTGGCAAGCTGGAATACTTCCAGCTCCCATCTCTACTTCAGGCTCTGCTGCTTGCACTGCTCACTTGCTAGGTACATACTATGTGCACGGCTGTGAAGCTCCCGAAGACCTCACTGAAAGTGCAAAAAACAGTCCTTAATGTGAAGGATGCCTCTCTTGCAAAAAAACTCCAAATGAACTAATAACAAACAATGTTCTCTAAAACTTCTATCTTGTCTTCTACGTCTTTTTATAGGGGACCAACATCAAGAGGTAGCAGAATCCTCTTTGCACTGACAAAATTTGAAAAGCACGTGCTATAAATTTTGCCTTGGGAACAGTGGGGTCCATCCCCACCAGAAATGTATAAAGCTCCCAAAAATCATTGTATTTCTGTCTTGATGGTGACATATGAGAAGTCATAACACAACTGTAGCTTACCCCTGCCTTACAAAGATAACTACAATCTTCAGAAATGCCTGTTACAACAGGTAGATATTTTTCCAAAATGTATCAATTTTCCATATACACAAAATTTTCTAGTACATCAGAGAGTTCCCATGCATCCATGTGCCTGCTCAGTAACCCTCAGCGGGAGTTTTGCTGGTTATCCCTAAGCTTGCAGAAACACCCTTGGGTCATGAGACGGGACCCTTTAAAGAAACTTAAAAGACCAGGGAAGTGGCCCTTTCTTTCCTGTGTTCCCATATGTAACATATAAATATGTCACCCTCAATAACCTAGACTATGTTTATATAGTTTAGTTCTGCTCATTTAAGCCTCTGTTTGACTCTTTGGCACATACACACACATGCGTACCTTTACACAAGAAGAAAATTACTAGAAAATAATATGGAAATATATATTAGAAAATTTTATGTTGAGTTTCCCCCTGTCCAGAACCCATGAACACTGTATCTGGTGCAGAAACAGTTGCTCAGAGTTAAAAGAGGAGAACGCCTCTCTGTCAGAAATATCACTGCCTCCAGAGCCAGCGCTGAACTGCATTCGCTGCATCACGGTGTGAGTAACTAGTATTAGGGATGACTCAAATAAAAGTTCCCCTCACAGCTCTTTTGTGCTTCCCTACCTAGCAGGGTTTCTCCATCTTGCACTCTCCTTGTTATTTTTGAAATTTCATTTTAAGACTCCACTTTTGAGGAGGAGCCTTTTTTTTTCATTTCAGAGGGTAACTCTCTCAGAGCCAATGTTTAATGCTGAATCACCCGCGATGTTTGCTAAAATTCACTCTCTCCTCAGATAAAATAAGGGTGAAGAGGCACTGGGAATTTAATCTCTCTGACAGATCTGGAGATTGTTAATTTGCTGTTTCTTTCAGAAATGATACACCCAGATGATCTTGTGATGTGTACATTAATAAAATAAATTCCCAAGGGTGCCTAGCAACCTTGCCCTGTTCCACAGTGTAAGATATGTCTTCATTTGGATTTTGATAGCTTTCAGAAATAGCTGGTGCTATCAACACTGGCAAAATGTTAGTCCAATATTTCTAAAGCCCTTCACACCATCTTCTGCTCTGAGGGAGCACACAGTTCATCCAAATTTGTTTGGGGTAGCAATTTAACAAAGCAGTTACACTGCTATTTTATTTTTTGCTCAGAAAACTTTCAATGTTCAAAGGAGCCATGTAATCCCTTTACCTCTTTGACATGGCAATACAACCATGCAAGTAAGAACACTGGCATTCATAGCTCACTTCTTGAACGTCTTGATGCTTTAAATGACATTTTTGTTATAGGCAGCCATAGGCTATGACTCTCAGCAAAATGCTGCAGAGCAAAAGTCACTTATCAAGCTAATTCTTTAATACAAGTTTGTATATGTGGTATTTCGTTCTTTTATTTCCCTCATTATAGAAATATGCTGTTGCTTCTCTCCAAAGGTGCAGCAGACTGACAGACACACAAAAGATGTGGCTTCTTTTCCTGGGTATTGCATCAGGTGCTACATTTTCAGTGTGGCATTTGAAATCATCTATCGTTAGACCAAATTACTTTGATTCTCAAAGTCCCCTTCAAAAAATCAAAAGCCTGGTTTTGGTGTTAAAGAAAAGTAATTTTTCTCTCCTAAGAACACAATAATATTACAGAAGGTACATGCTCAGCCCTACCAGAGAAAGCCAGGAAAAAAAAGGTATTTTTCTCTGTGTTTGTCCTCACGATTGCCTTTACAGTGACATTCATTCTAGCCTTCAGGGCCAATCCTTCATGTGGATGTAATATTTCACCCCTGGTTCAGTCCTGGACATCACCCACAATAGTCCCTTCAGGAAAGATCTGAAGCACCTATCCATCTAAATTATTTCAGTTAGGCAATGAAATGAGATTTAAATGAATTTGGGTTACAACAACGGGCTTGCTCACTGCTGAATATATGAAGTCAACAAGACTGAAGACATTCTTCAGTATTCTTAAAAAAGCCTAAGAGAAGTTATTAATTTAATATAGTGAAAAATCATCTCACTCCTTTAAAAAGATTTCAATTCCTATTTCAACACAACATTTTAAATTAGGCTTTTTGGACTAATTCTCAGTGATGTGATTTTACTATGAAACATATGATTTTATTTGGAGGCTTTCTGGTCTTTATATAAAAGGTGTGAAAGAACAAAGATTATAAAAACCTAGGGTAAACTCATTACCATTAAACCCAACCTTGCTGCCCTCTGCTCATCCATACCCTTCCCTGCAGCTCATTGAAATTCCAAAGCTTTGACCAATTCTTTATTATACAAAGTTGTTTCCCATTTTCTCATGAAAAGTGCTGAAGTTTCCCTGAACCATTACATTGAGTTAAGACGTAAGAGAATAAGGTTTTATTTTGAACCACTTATTTCTTTTATAATTTTTTTTTAAGTATCTGAATTTAAAAACATGTATCTCATAGAACTGTAAAATCTCAAATGGGACCTTTAAAATATTGGGAAAATTATTTTCTTAGCTTCCCAAAGAGAGCCATCAATCTCCCTTGTCCAGCAAAGTACCAAGATGAAAGAGACTGAATACTTTGCTTATTTTAGTAGACAGCAAGATCCTTTAGGTTATTTTTATAAAATCTTTATAGCTGTCTTTGCAGAACTAGCCATGTGGTAATGAACGCATTGAGTTTTACAGCTGAAGAAAAATAAAAAAATATTTCAAAAAATTTTAGAAGCACTTTTGCAAAATTGTGTTCCTATGGCATATGTCATGCTGTGAACGTAAGAAGATAAGAGTTAGTCTAAAGGTTTTTGAAAATCACCTGCAGGAAGTCTTCAGGACTTAAATGCTGATGATGAACGCAGGCCATGAAAGGTTCAGCTGATAAAAGAGAGATAGCTTGGTATCTGCATCTGTTACTCTAGGACAGAGTGCATATGTTTTTATTCAGACATGCAGATCGGAACTTAGAGGTATGATAGCAAACCTCTGAACACAGACAGACCTTTCTCAGAAATTATCAACACATTCTAAGATAAATTACTATAAATATATATAATAAACATGGCATTTTATAACTTCAAATCACTTCATTTGAACCAAACATAAGTAAATGTCAAATGAAAGTGGCTTTTTTTGGAAAACCACCAGTCATTTTTCATTCATGCATAACAAGGGCGCTTACTATTTTTGTATAAAATATGGTGAGAATTACCGGTTCTGAAAACCAGAAATTTGCAGACACTTTTCCATATCCCTGTCCATTTCATGAAAATAACAAGAAAAACACAGCTTTTGTTTTTTATTAGTGCTCTCTTTTATTAGTGCTTACTTGAAGGAGGCAGCTCAAAACCAATGATATGGTGAAGACTGTTTTGCTCCATTATCTTTTTAACTGCAACAAATTGTATGGAGGGAGGAGGATGGAAAAGTATGGGAAAAACAGAAACTGGTCTGTCAAATGCAAACTATATCTTTCAGGTGTTCTATAAATAATACTCAAGACAGATTCATTTCAAAGACATAGAAACCCTTCTAGTGATACTGCAGGGCCCCGGGAATGGCTGACTGCTGGGAAAGTGGTCACTGGTAGGGAAAGAAAAGGAAGTGGGGGAAGAGGGGAGAGAGAGGGACAGGAAAAGGAGGTTTCTTTTAAGTAATACCAGCATTACTCCTCTGAGTCAAATTAGGTTATTGAAGTATCAGTGCAACAGATACGCTGCTTTGCCAAATGCAGGGTCAGTACAGCACAGCCATGTGGGTTTGAATGTGGAAGAAGGAACTGGAATAAAGGCTCGTGGGGGCATTGCTGGAATGCCTCACGCAGCCATAGGAAACGGGAATCCTCCAGCTTTTACACAAAGCAAGACATGCTCTTGAACTGAGGAGCAATCTTGCAGATTTTGGCAAGAATTACACTGTTGGAAATTTATCAAAGTGAAGCCTTTGAATACTAGAGCAAGCTGAAATCTAAAGAGACCTAGCAGACTTAAAGGCCCAGAAATATTTACCACTATAAAGAAATGTTGTGGGGGGTTATTTTTCAGCACCGAGAAACAATTCTCATGTGTTATTGTCTTTGCCCTAAGCAGGGTTAAACAAAAGTTCCCCTAGTCTCAGACCACACTTGATTCAAGTCCTTAGTTTCTTACTTATCTTCCTGTCTATTTTTGCCTCGAAAGAAAACATGGGGAATAACATCTCCAAAATACACCATTTGATAAAGCTACTTGAAGTCATTAGGAATAACTCTTGATTAGAACTGCTTCCTGAGCAAGTAAAATCAGATTATGTATGTTTTTAGAGGCTCTTCACTCAATATTATTTTTCTACAGCTAGAAATATAAACTGGATAATGCATTTCTCATTTGCTAAGATTTGGAAATTAACTTTCTACTTTGTATTTTTACATGAAAATATCTCCACTGAAATTTTTTTCCTTCTGCTCTGAATAACTAAGCTCAAAAGATATGCATATACATCTTTCCAGAAAATAAGTCAATTTCATACAAATAAGGATTTCTTCATTTAGCATTGTGTTAGCTGCAATTTTTGCATTAGACATCACCTAATTTTCATGAAAGTGTCAAAAGGAAAACAGAAAAATTTTGCACACAGATTTGCCTGTTATTCACACTGCTTCAGCTTCCTTTGTAGATGGGGATAATTGTTGCCTGGTTGACATGTGGATTAACTAGTTGACGTCAGAGCAGTGCATTCATGTGATTGCCTGTAAATACATAAAAGCAAACATGGGACAATGTCTCAGCAGCCAGAAGAAGCAGTGAGGAAGAGCTAATATCTTTTATGATATTCAACCTGCACAGAGCTGATGAGATTCCAATGTACCGACCCTTTGATATGTGTGTGACCTTAGCTCAGCTTTAACAATCAAGGTGGGAGGTGAAGGTACAGCTAAACCCTGAAAGAGCAGGAATTTTTTAGCAAACTGTTCCTCAGAGAACATCCAACAGGTCCTATCCTGCTGAAGATCAGACTAAAAGGACTTCTCATCTTGGGCCTGTTTGGGCTCATTGTGCAAGATTCTATCTCCAGGAGCAGAAAGTAATAGATGCTTCAGTAAAAGGTATAAAAAGTGGTGTAATAGAAAGTTAAATACAAATATTTTTCTTTTTTTTTTTTACATAACCATTCTTTTCATTTGCGGTATAGCCTATACCTGACTATATGAAAGTGTTTCATACCTGTGTGTCAGTTAATGAGATTGGAGGAGTCTAAAGGAGTCAGTGTGACTTGAACTGCTCTGCTCACCAAAATATTAACCTTTAATGAGGCCTTCTCAATTTCCAGTGTCAATGCATTTGATGCACAGCAGGTTATACGTTCTAACAGCTGACCTCATGCTTTGCTCACTGAGGAAAACTAACTTCCTTAATGCAAACACCGTGGGGTCCTTCGCTGGTCCTGAAAGCAGGAAGAGTATACATTTAAAGATTTCAAGAGGTACCCTTCCATCCTAAGCACATTCATTCTGCAGCCTGGGAGGGAAGATTCATCTCACCTGTCTCAACAAGTCTTCAGGGTTGATGCTCACACCTAGGCTGTTTTAATTGACAGACTGTAAGAGGCACTTGAAGCATGTGATTCATCTCACCTATCTCTAATGCCTACTTTAGCATAAGATAAATTGTGCTCTACTACTGCCCATTTTTCTCCACTGACTATAACAGAGACTAATAACCTAGGGAGCACCAAGTGATTAGCTCAGATGCAAGTGTCAATGTCTGGTCAAGGATGAATTCCAGTCACTGTGACCACCATTTAATGAAGACATATCCAAGACAGCTTTAAACCTCCAGCAGCTACCCCTACTTTGGCACAGTACTCTGCACAGGTAGGAAAATGAATCCGAGAAGCTGGCCCAAACCTGCTGCACAAAACAGGGTGCTGCAGCAAGGCACAACCGTCTCATAGATCAAGGGTCAATGCTCTTCAGTCCTTTCCCTGCACTGGTACAGCCAAAAGTAACGTGACAGGAGCCACAAAGTGTTAAGGTAGAACTATTGTATGCTGCCTTTGCATAGGCAAACTTTATGCACTTTGTTCTCAAAAGACCGTCATGACAATCTGAGTCTGGAGGAAAGCTCATTTTTTGCACTGACATGAGAGGGGCTGTTTATTTCCCTTTGGAAACAGGATTTTCTGATCTTTGCATCCAGAAATTTTCAAAGTCTAGGGAGGGATTAACTCAGCATCTTCTAGCTCACTTTCTTTAAAAAAAAGGTTTAGTAAAGTTGTCCCTTCTCTATTTCACCATTTGACCTGACTGGAAATCAGATCTATAAATATCTTTAATTGCCCTCCTATTGTAACAAATTTCTTTATGCAGGGACTGACTCCTTGCAATGCCAGCTAAAGTCGATTTAAAACTGGTGCTCTACATACTGCATGCTGCCAAACTGCCATATTTGAACTGATGTATCCTGCATTTATTTACAGCATTTTGATATAAACACAGATGCAGAATAATCTTTTCACATTTTTTTCCATTCTATAAGTATTTTCTTAAACTGTTTACGTGCTCTGGTGAATTTCTGTATTTCTTTACTGTGATTGCCTTTTGGAGGCGAGGTTGCATTCTATATAACAACAGAAAAATGCCTGAAGACTTATGACTTTTTATATGTCAATGTTATGCTTTACTAATATGAAATTAGAGATCAGAGGTCAACCCATAATTTCCCTGGCTGGAATTAATTATCCACTTCTCAATGACATATGTTTGCAATAAACACCAGAGAGGCTGTCTGTTAAATCAGAAACTAACGCTTCTGCTACTCAGACAGTCTAAGTTCTCCCTGCTTGGGAGAAAGTACAGAGAAGCAGGGAATAAAGTACTTGATAAGGATGCAGACCTAATGTCAAATTACAATTACAGGTTTCTTGCTTTTTTAATGAGTTTTTAAAGATTAAGTGTTACTCAGTTATACATATTAAAATTCAGTTAAGCTGTATTAAATAGTGCATTCTTATCCATAAAAGGTTTATATATCCTAAAAATATCCTGCAGCTATAAGTAAATATACTTATAACAGCCCTATTTGATAGTCAAATAAGTCCTACGAAGTCTTCTGCTCACGCTCAATGCCAAGGACACCAATAGGTTTACTCATATTTAAAATCAAGCAGATTCACTATCCTTTGCCAGATATGAAAATTATGGAATGAAAATTAACATGAAATAACATTTTAAAGCTACCCTCTGGAAAGTGTATTTTGTCATTGTTCTCTTCTGCCTTCTTTTTTTTTTCTGGAATATTTCAGTTTGAGGGCTGGGATGAAATGTATTGCTTCCTGTATTGTAACTTTTTGTCAATCAGTTCTGCTCACTAGGTAGCTTTTTCATTAAATTAAATATTGTGCTTTGAATGGTATGGTAGGCTTAGGAAAGAAATTGTATTTTAACACTAATTAAAATTTGTCTTCATTTCAGTCTA
Source organism: Limnodromus scolopaceus (assembly GCA_028565335.1). NCBI lineage: Eukaryota > Metazoa > Chordata > Aves > Charadriiformes > Scolopacidae > Limnodromus > Limnodromus scolopaceus. The sequence continues at coordinate 40,386,493 of JAOXNO010000001.1, forward strand.
GGAAAATAGATGAGGATATGTAATGTAATATGACATATATGTAATACATGTAATACAAATGATAGAGCTGAGGAACCTGGTGAACTGGCGTTTCAAGAAAGCCTGGCAGATAGGAAGCTAAGAAGTCAGGTGGATGGATGTGTGAAAACTCATGTAGAGTTACACCAGCAGAATCTGGTTGAAGGACAATCATAACACTTCAACTATGATTTTCACAAATACTGCTTTTTTGTAGCTCTTGCAGCTACATATTTTGCACCATCAGTTTACCATAAGAATAAAAACTAGATTTATGTCCATATCAGTTGAGACGTGGTAATTCACTACACTTGCTTTATCTCATCCCAGCTGCAAAATAAATCAATAACAAAATGGGTGAACAAGTGCATGGATACTGCTAGTTAGCAAACAGGCTTGAGCTCCTTCTGATGTACCTCATCCTTACTTTCAGAGAGAGAAAACACACCCAAGGTTCACAGCGTTCAAGGAAAGCTTGCTCCAAATAACTTATTTTATTTAGACCAATAACCTCTTTTATTAGACCAAATATATTCAAAGAAGAGCATGTGACAGATTTAAGCAAAACATCCCTTATACAGCAGTCATTAGAATTCAGCATTGGTCTTACTGCAGCATAACTGAACTCTTTGAACCGAACCCAAAAACACTGAAGTGCCATGCATTTTTGTTGTGAAGTAATTTGGCTGTCATCTCAGTGGCTATCAATTAGCCAGAAGGCAAACTATTACCCCACCACTACAGCCGAAGGTAATGTAGTGGTGATTCATTTTGTTTTACAATCTAAAACTGTCCCGCACACTTGCTGGGGGTGACAGCAGTGAATTCTGGAACTACTTGTACATTACCCCTAAAATTTATGGATTGAACTTACAGGCAACAGTACACTAAGCTTCAGAATGAGGTTGAGCTGCAAAAGGTTATGTCAAGTAGAGGAAAGTCAACAGTTTGTGATCTGCCTGATAAAAAACCACATCTAGTAGGCTATATTCCCATCCTGAGTTCTTACCTCTCCCTGAAGTCATGTTGTTCACACTTAGCTCAGCAGAAGTTTCTCCTGTTCTTCCCACCCACCCATTAAGGCAGAAGCCTTAATTTTCCATGCATTTGTGGAGAAGTTAATTTCTGCTGATTCACATCTCCCATCTGGTTCAAATGCATTCATTTTCCCTGGGAAGAACATCTCCGCTTCAGACAGCAGTAGGGTAGGACAAGAGGTATCCTTAAGACTGTACCATGATCAAACATCCAGTACCCATGACTGTTTGCCTGCCAACAGACAGCCTCACAGTTCCCAACACAAGAACTGAGAGAATGATACCCAGGTTGTTAAGTCGCAAAGGATGACACCTTCTGTGTGAGGGCAAGTAAACACAGCACAGTAAAAAGGCAGTTGCATTTTATACATGCCCACATTATCATTTGTTGTACTAATAAAAAGTAGAAGTAATATCCCATTACAAAAATGTTTGTCTAATAAAGGTTAACTATAGTAAAGTGCTATTTTTCTCAACACTTTGGACATGAATGTTGAGATCATTTTGGGGGAGTCTAGATTATAAACATTTTAAAAGGCCTTCAGAGTTTCCTTATGAAATATCAGCTATACCACATAGGCAGCAAGATCATTCATGTTTTTTTTTTCATTTTCAGACTGAGACTCTGCACTAGAAAGATTAAATAGAAGATCTCTGCAGTGGTGAATTTTCACTAGTGATTATAGTGAATGGGTGGTCCTGTGCATAGACAGGACTCCTCTGTAGATGCATAGGTTTTTTCTTCATCTCATCCTAGGGTATTGATTGCTTCAAAATATCTAAAAACATCTCTTGCACTAATGAGGCTGACTTTTGGTTTGCAAAGTTAACCTACTGCAGAATTACAAAGATCAGTACTGAAGACATTTCTGTATAGATGTCATCCCTCTAATCTGATATTATTCAAGTGTAGAAGAATTTGCATTTTCACAGATCAATTAAGTTGCAATGACAGCAAAAATCATTATGTACAAGAAACTTTAATTCCTACCCCACAGCATATAACTGATGCTCTCTAAATTTAACTCACGCTTACTGCTTGTCTCCTTATATTCAACAATTATCATGCCTTGGTGGTGCTACTTCCCAGCTGGCTACTATTTTTGCCATGTACCATTAGTGAAATTGCAAATGCAATACATACTTCTTGGAAAAAATATCTTGTTCTGTTATCAAAAGGAATAATTAGTTGAGTTTTTAACTGTAAGTTGATTTATTTTTTTTTCATTTTTGTTTAAAGCAACACAGGATCCCACAGGAAAAGGATAAGACAGCATTTGGACATCTCCCACAAAAAAGTCTGCCTGGGGTGATTTTCAAAGTATCCTCCCCCTCCAGTAATAAAAATTGTGACTGATTTCTTAAGGACATTTGAGTTGCATAGGTATACATGTGTATGATTTGTAAGATACATAATTTCACTCAGTGCTTCTGTGTAAGTTTAGTTCTGTTATATAATAGAAGCCAACGGTGTTCTTCAACTAAGTCAGACTTTAAAGTAAGAAAAGACTTTTTAGTTTGTGCCCTCAGGAATAACCAAGAAAAAGAAAATCACTGGATTTTCTAAAAGGACACACTTCATTGAACTTTTCTATTTTAGATTTTTCACATGCAAAAAGAGTAGTGTGTTTCTTAATCTAAAATCTGCCTGCACAAAAAGTTGATCAGGCCTGTGGTTTAATTTAGCTCCCAGTCCCACTGAAACTTGTTACTGGAAATTATATCATACAGCAGCTGAGTGATGTCTTAGGTCTTGTCCTTGCCTGAAGAGATACAGCCCATTCAGAGTTATTGATAATTATACTGTAATTTTTCCTCAGAGTTATCGATAATTATACTGTAATTTTTCCTGCAGAGTTAGAAACGATGTTCAATTAAGTACAGCATTCACTGCTTATGTATCTACTGACAAAACAAACCTTAACAATTCCCCCGTGCTGACTTGAGATATCTATAGAGACCCCTCCAGCATTTCTTGTATTATCTGTTGCATTACTTTCTTATAGGTGACTTTTTCAAAATTGATGTTTTGAGTAGCAGCGGTTCTGCTTCCTCACCCAGGTTTAAAAATGAGACTCCAGTGCCCTGATCCATTGGCAAGAGACCATATATGAATACAATTTAAATCAGAGGTGGCCTGCTTAGTTCGTTTGTTTTGTCTTCCATTGTGCCATTCATTATTTCCTGAAATTCAAAATGCTTCTGTCATTCGTCAGGCTGGGAGTCAGCAACTCATTTATGTTTCCATGACGTCATTCTATCTGTGAGTGGCTAAGCAGATTTGTATTGATGTGATGTTTTTCAGCACCCTAGAGAGTCTACCAGTACAGCTAAATGCCACTTTAATCATTCCCATCAGAGAAGTCTAAGTCAATGACCTGTATTGTTGAGCTGTATTACTTTTTGATGCTATCATTTATTCTATGATAAGCAGTCCAGTGGAGCTACCCTCTACAGCATCTGCCTATTCACGCACTCTTCTGAGGAGCATGATTTATATTAATTTTGTGCTATATGCTGGTTTGAATTTTTTTTCAGCCATCTTTTGAGTTTTCCTTTCTGTGCTAGGAAGTGTAGAAGTCCACAGTTCGCCCTCCCAACCACTGAGTTCTAGAACATGTACAACCCTATAACCAGCTGCCCATCTTTATGAGAGCCAGTTGTATATTTATTATCTATTTTAAATGTAAGAATTTGAAGTTGAAATTGCTCCTACAAAACGCAGATTTCACTGAGGTTGGTAGGAATCTGCCTGGTGGTTTCAGCAGATTTCTGAAGACTGTTGCAGTCCTGCTTAACTGAGGAATGGGTGCATCTGTTGCAGCGTGGGGGTTAGCAGCAGAGAGGTTAGAGATGGGGCTGTTCTGACTGCGACAGTCTAGAGAAAGGGGTAAGATTGCAATTGTAGGGCAGAAATAACTCTTACTAGATGACTGAAGGAGTTGTAGGAGGGTGAAACATTTGGAGGAACACTTGCCCTTCTTCAGGTCTCAGACAGAAGAGGCAGCTTTAAAAGCCAACACAGACAGGGAATAATGGATCTGAGTGTGACCTGTTGAAACACACTGTGATTGCTTCTCCTGTTAGAGTCAGTCTTGAATTCCCTTAAACTCAGAGGTAGTTTCATATGCAGACAGGTTGCTTGGAAGACCTTCTTTTATAATGTGTCTGTCAAAATTATGATAATTTATTATTTCAGCTTCTGACACCAGTATTAAAGAATATAAATCGACTGTGTCTACTTTTTAAACCTTGCATGTGAGAGCATATTCAAAAATATTTGTAAAAAGGAATTAAATGAAAGCTCTGCTGTTTCCGAGTAGTCTGAAGGGTAACTTTATATTTACACAGTTATTTTATTTTTAAAAGCAAATATGATTAATTTCCTGACTTTAACGATATGACAGTACTCAGAAAAAAAAGACTGGACATTATATAATCCTGATACAAATTTGTTTGGTTTAAAAACACTAGATTATCATTCTACCAGTTAATAAAAATACCCCAGTCTCAGATATTGAAATTACTCTGTTTATTTGTGCCTTGAGTACTCACCCTAGCGATAGAAAGGCTACTCTAGACGTTAGGTTAGCAAGGCACTTAGCATGGTATGATCAATAGTAAATCCAACTCGCTCACAAAACACTGCAAGGGCAAGAGGAACCCAACTGCTGGGAACAACAAAAATGTTGCCAAGGCAGCAGGAGTGGGGCTAGCCATGGGGGGCCAAGCTGGGAGCAGAAGCGACCCCTGCACAAGCCTGGCATCTCATGAAAAACCAACAGGCATTATTAAAAAAGTCAACATTTCTAATTAATTAGTACATGCAACTATGTTACTCAGGCACATGTAATTTCCAGTGGATTATCTTTGAACACAACAGCCTTTCATTTTAGGTGTACTACTTGTCCTAATTCAGGGGAAAATACAGCAGCATCCCATTCATACATGTATACTTGGAAAATGTCGTAGGCAGTCATTTTTCTGCAACAGTGATTTTGATTTTTGCATTTACCCTCTGAGTACAAAGGACTTCCAGCACAACAAACTTGAGCAGGTCAGCTGTGGGGTTGAGATTCCAGATCCAAGCCACTGTCCTCAAGACAGGGAGTGCAGGTTTGCAAGTAAGCTCCCCGGGTGATGGTGAGCAAGGGCATTTTAGAAGGTCTGCCAGCTGATTCAATTAAGTGAATACAAAATGACTCAATTTAATGGTTCAGTTGATTTCTCTAGTTTCTTTTTCCTTTAGGTTGTATCTATCTCACTGCTCCAAGATAAGGACATTTTCTCTCCTGCAGGCCTCTCTGAAGAACTAACCAATTATTTAGCTTTGGATGAGTTGTGCCCTAGGAAATTTTTAGTAAATATATAGTGTAATTCCTATGTAGGTGTTTAGTACTTAAAAATCAAAAGGTATGAACTCACCATATAGAAGTTCATCGCTTGTGAAATATTTACACCCAATTTGTACTTAATCTGTTCTTCTATACATATCTTCCATCACTCAGTTACTCATCCAAGGAGCATCCTTGTATTTGTGGATACAGTCTTTCCTTGGGACTGTTAATTCCTTTCATGCATAGTGGGAAGCCCTTTTATCAAGTCTAATGCCTTGATATACTTCCCTAGATTTTCAGTATCTGTGTCTTAAGAAACCACTGAACATACCACAATGATGACAAAATGGGCTGCAATGGCTGCCCTCCTGTCATTCATTTACACTATAAGAAGAGAGAAACAGAAAAGACACACAGTACATAGCCTAATGTTTTGTTTAGTCGCTAACATCAAAACATATAGAAAAGCTGATCTCTTGTTGCACCATCAAAATAATCATTTACCTTTTACTTTTTTTCATGTTCTGTACTGTTTTCCTTGGGCGTCAATAGAACTGCACAAGAGTACTTCACATTCAGAAGATGTATTCAGATCCATAAAAGCTAAATTAAAAATAATAATAATGAAGTATTAAATTTGGGAGAAGCTTTATCTGTCAAAGAGGATTAATAGGTCAAGTAGGTCCAATCTTGTTCTTAAACCAGGAATTTGCATATCGCCTGTAGTTTCAGAGTGCTCCCTTATTGAGTTTCTTATCCTGTTCGGCCATCAAATTACATTCTTCACCTAATTTCAATGTTTCATTTTTTATAACCCCCCCAGCTATAATTTGAAGTATATCAAACAAAGTGCAAACTTACTAAATCAATTTTACAAGTCCATTCCACCCTACTTCCAAAGTAGGGTTTGATCACAGTCCCTCCCCCCAGGTCCACCTTCCCGCCTCCTGCTCTGACTCTGAGAAAGTCTGATTTCTAATGAGGTGGAGCCATCTGGTGTCTGTCACTTATGTCACACGTTCCTCTAACCTGCTTAAAAGAGGCAGGTTGTTTTAATACTATAACCTGATGAAATAATTAATGATCTTTCTTCCACACCACTCCTCAAATTATTTAAAATATTTCTAATTATTCTTTTGTCTCATATTCTTACCATATGGAAGTCAGCACAACACTTTAAGCTCCCTAAATACTTATGTTAAGTGAAATTTGGACACAAAAAGACAAGCTAGGAAAGGGGCAAGAAAGGAAATCCCCACCTTGCCTTTTTAATTGTTTGAGTAACCCTAACTTAGAAATTTATGAGACCCTTAAAATGTTACTTCTTCAGTGTGAAAGTATCCATTTCTAAGTAGATAAGATTCCACTCCACAGCACTGCTTACTCTACTAACCAGGTCCTTACTGATGTATTCATCACATCTACTTTGACAATTGACACCTGTGTCTTCACAGTAACAAAGGACACTGATTACTTCAGATGTTGACAATAGACACTGAATTAAGAGCAAATCCAACTGTACTGACCAACGCATTGGCCCAGGCTCTACCAAAGGACCTGCTGCTGGCAGAGGAAAATTCTCCTGTCTGCCTTCTGAGTGTGACGTTAGACATGGTAGTTTGGCACCAAACCTCAGTTTAAGACAAAGAGCAAGTTAATGTTGTCTAAGCAGGGGTTAGGAACATAAATATTGGCTGATCTGCTCATTAGTAGTTCTGGGAATGATGAGAGCTGCCAGGAAAAGAATTCCTTTCCCAATCTAGCCTTATTGCCATTTCAGTCACACCCAAAAACCTCCACAGGAATCAGAGACTCATTATTCATCCTTTGATTCCACAAAGGATAACAACCTTTGCCTTTTCTACGGGCAGAAAAAGACCACCAAAACATTTTAGACCCCCCAAAACACTAAAGAGGTGGTTCTTCGTGGTGGCTGAACACTGAGTGTATAAACACTGGTGTTCTTTCTAGTCTGCTGGCCAGGATGAAGGCAGGTGCTGTGGTGCTGAAAGTGCAAACAGACTGTGCCTGTGGAGGAAGTATGCAATGAAAAAAACTAGGATGCCGAGGCAATGAGCTTTAGGCTTGAGGTGGGGATTGCTTCAGGGAGCCTTGGTCAACGGAGTCTTGTCCACGTTCAGGAGCAGAATTTTAGCAAGGAGGAAAATGAATTAGGTGACTACAGAGCAAGCTAAATTGGCCTGTGAGTCATCACAGCAGTATTTTCTGACGTGCTGTTTCATCATGACAACATTTAATCAAAATCGTGAGACACTTTCTCTGAACTAGAAAACTAAAACGAAAACATCGGTTAAACTGTTTTATTTCTGTATTAGAATTAGAACCACAAGCCACCTGGAGTGGTGACAAAAATGAAAATATAAAAAATAAATAGAATTCATTGCATGAAAAGAAAGCAATCAAACTTTCCTATTTTTATGACCAAAAAAATGCAATTTTATTAATGTTGGAATGGCAAAATAAAAAAGAAAAATGATCTCAAAGGAGCAGGGCACTAAAAATTGTATTTTCATACTCTTATAGCAGGTTTCTAAGTTTCTTTGGCATGTAACATTTTAAATTCTTTGGGGGAACGTATGTGCTTAGTTCTTGTCTTAAATAAAAGCACAGCCTCATTGAATCGTCTTTAGTTCCTTTCTGTTGTAGTTTAATGCAAAGTCCAATGACTAAACCTGTAGTCTTTTCAAAGCCCACTGTGTACTCTGAGATATTGCATAAATTAAGAGATATGTAACAAAAGGAAGTCTAAACATTTTTTATCACTTGCCTTATGCACATCTTACAGTCACAACCTTAGTGGTTTTCGTTTACTGTTCTTCTCAGCAAAGTATGAGGAATAATATATCTAAAAACGCAATGTGACAATTACCTTGCTGAAAGAAAAAGTATTTTGCTCTTTTTTTTTATAGAGGAGAGTTAAATAAATTGAAATGAAATGTCCCTTCATGGGTGGTATTTTACCCAAACATTAAATATTTTTCTGCATTTTACGTAGATTTCTGGAGGATACTAATTCATCTATATATTCAGGTTCTATATGGTGCTTGGCTTTAGAAATCAATACAGCAATCTGAAAAATTATTTGAGTTTTCAGCTGCAAGTCAGCATACTGCTCTCTAAACTGAACTGGCACAGTACATTAATTTGGTATAAATTCAGTTTCTGGTCACTGGCCTTTACAGAACCAGTCTATAAAAAAATTCTGTTCCATTTCCTTTCCTAGGGGCTTTCTCAGATGAGCCATCACATTCAGTTCCCCAGCTGATGGTTTGTAGGTGACAAAGGTATGAACATGTCATGCAAGGTGTGCATCAGACTCAGCCTGGTCAGAAACTTGATGACAGGCAAGAATCACGTTGCCAAAGATTCCTTTAAATCCTGTTTGTGTCACTTCACTGGCTACAGCATGGTGAAGAAACACCCCACTAGCTCTCATTTAACAAGCATGGATGGCAGCAGTAGCCCACCCAAGGGAGCATAGAGGTCATGGCAGCTCAGCTCTGTGACCAGTTTTAATTTAGTGTTTTCCAGCCTGCACTACCATACTGCAATAGCTAGAGACCTACCAGTATTGGCTCTAATCACTTTTCTTGCAATAAGTGACGGTAAACTCTGGGTATGTGAAACAGTGGCCCATCTTCAAACAGCAGTGATGCTGGTGCCCCATCTTGCTAGGCAGCCGGAAAAAAGAGAGAAGACACATACCCCCTTCCCAGGCTGTGGGAGAGGGCCAGAGGCCAGGGAGCAGTGCTGGGATGAAGAGGGGAAGAGAGAAGTACCCACCTGAGGCATGGATGACTCCATAACTTTGGAAAGCCCTGAAAAGGGATACTGTCCCTCAGCTACTCAGCACCACTGCCACCACAGCAGCTCTGTTCCCAACTGCACCTCATCTCTCTACTTCCCCACCCAATACTGTCCACCTGTGGCCACAGCCTTCTCCCGGTTCATCCCGCAGTCCCATCTGAGACACAGCTACCTCCTTGGGGGCGCCGTCTCCCCATGTTACCTGCTGCATGTCCTGCACCAGTATGGTAGGGGCATACGCACAGGTTGGGGGTGGAGGAAACTGCCTGGTGTCAGCTGCTAAAAATGTCTATGGCCTTAATTAGTGATTTTCACCTTTCTGTAAAACTTTTGCATGAGCCTGTGAGTAAACTCCAACTATGCTTTTCTTGGCAAGGGAGTGCAACAAAATATAAATTATTTAATGGCTCTGCTTTAATCAATACTTTATCAATCTTTACTTTATTACCAGTGTGAATAGTGTCTGTGGTCATAAGCAAAGTGCTTAACTACATGGCTTTGTGTTTAATTTAATCCTTGCCACAGGCAATTTCTTATAAGCATCAAGCAAATTGAGGCTCCAGGGCCCGTATTGTAAGATAATATATCCTACAGTCCAAGGCTGAGCAAAATGATTGTTGATGAAACGTCAGTTGTTCTCTGCGTAGTTTCTGTCCCACCAGAACTTGATGAAGGGTTGTTTATTTTATCTTCATTAATAATGCTCAAAAAGAAATGGTCTTTTTTTCCTGATCTTTCTAAAATGTCACTTTCCTTAACAGTTTTAAGACAGTAAACTTTTCTAGTATAAATGGTTTCTTAACTAAGTGTGCATTCAAAAAGCTATTTATTACTTCTTAAACGGCAACCTTTGAAATCGATAGTTTCACACAACAGTATTCATTGCTTTTCAGCCAACCCCCAAAATAAACCATACTTGAAACCACACCTTTCTCCATTTGGCCAACAATCAACTTCCTATATATGTGGGGACATGTGGGGTACTTTTTTGTTTGTTTGTTTGTCACTCATAAGAAATTCTGAGATTCCTCCAGTAGGTAATTGTTCATTTAAAACAAAATTTCCATGTATTTTAGATTAAACCTGCCCGTCTTTGAACTTCATGTGACTCAACTCCACGACAGGTGATCGTTAACATGCCTGTTTTGATTGTTTCATTCTGTAAGGAAAAGATAGCTGCAAAGCTAGTTAAAAATTATAGTGTTTGACAGAAATACTTTCCATTCCTCCTCCCACAAGAGACAACAAACTTATTTAAAAAGTCAATCTTTATGAATAATAAAGTATTTCTTCAGCTCTCCAACTGACATGTGCCATTGCACCGTACTTGGATGACAGAAGCATCCTAAATATGAATATTAATCCTCTTGGAGAATCCTCACTCCTTCATGGTACAACAGATCTGAATTATCATATCAAAGTCTTGAAGCAAAGGCTGTCTGGAAATTTGAGAACTGCTGTGAGTAACCATTTCTTGCTGCCACTTTTTCACCTGGCATTCTGTATTGGTGGGCACAGGAACCCCTTGACTTTTTAATTATTTGCCACGCTAATATTTTATGACACCAAGTGTCTGAAGATTCTTTTTACCTCTGTGGATTTCCTTAGGCTTCCCTGTCCTAAAACAGCCTACAGGCTGGTTACATGTGGGCTGTTTTTGTCACGGCTCCATGAAGCGCTGAAGAACATTCTCACTGAAGTCAGCTGCTCTGAGAGGTAAGAGGGCTGCAGGAAACTGAGGAAGAAATGCTGGGGGAAAAGAGGGGCCAGAAAGGTACTGACCACTAGTGCATTACCTTTGCAAAAGGAGTTGCTTGGCCCCACTTTTTAGTAACCCAGGTAACAACTGCTAACTGAATAAGGTACAGGAAAAAACAAAGAGACTGGGCTGGGATAACATGATCAACAGGAACATTGGCAGCTTATGCTGAACATCTAATTAAAAAGCAATGAACAGGAAAAGCCACAGCCCCTTTATGTGAAGACCTCCCCAGGAGTCCAACACAGTGCAGAATGGCAAAAAAAAAAAAAAAAAATCTGTTGAATTTGATTGCTTGATTCCTCCCCAGAAGTTCATTAGACAAAATTTTGCTGGGAGAAACACTTTTTTGTTAATTATTTACATACATGATTAATTTAAGGTCTCAATTTGCAAGATGAACCTACTGTATTTTACCCCTCAGCAAGATCCTGTCTTTAACAGAATGAGGAAGAGGTGCAGCAGATGCAAGTAAAAATGAGTATAAAATGAAACACTACCAAAATCTGGATATTTGTTTCCTTCTCTTGCTGCACAATATTTCTAAGTTTACATTGCAAATGATTTTGAGGACATAATAATAATAAAAAAATCAACAACAACAACAAATTTTGTTGGCAGGAAAGGGAGGGTACATCCTGGTTGGGAATTGAGATTTTTATTATTAATCAGATTATGCTGAAAATAATTTTTAATGAAATTTAGAGGCTTATCTGTACACAGCAGGCATTTTATCAAGAAAAGTTTCTGTCTGAAAAACTTGTAATTTTGGAAAATCTCATTAACAATACGAACCCATGTTAGCTAACCCTACTTATTTTTGTGCATTTTAAATGGGATTTTATGCAGGATGAGGGTAAGGAGTTTTTCAGTCTGGGGTTACCTGAAGTATAATATTTCCCTAAAATTTTAAATAGGAAGAAAATTAAAACACCTGCCAATACCTCTGTAAAGGAAGAACATTTACCTAGAGATTACAGTAAGGGAGTGAGAATCCTTGCTGTTTTTAGCAGCCTACCTAGATTTCCTCTTTTCAGCACCAAGTTTGACTTCATATGGAGCACCTCCATATCATTCCATTAAATGATTTCATTTTACATCATTATAATTTTGAGCATGAACTATAATGAGATCTTTTCCCTTAACTAGGTATCTTCTTTGGAACTCCCTCTTGTCTAATTGCTTCTATAATAGGAAATTTAACTGCAAATGAAAGACTTTATCTTTGCCCTCTTTGACCTTCAGGGAAACAATCTAAACAATAGGAACCATGGTTAGTCATCAAAATAACTAGGAAAATCTAGGTCTTTACAGTATAGAAATGGGATCAATGGCCCACAGGAGGGAATGGGCTTGGAAGAAAACAAATGTTTCTGAGTCACAACACACTGGGAGAAGTTGTAGTCTATTGTTGGAAAAGATGACCCACAGTGACAGACAGAAAGGAATAATTCATAGTTTGTGCAAGGGCAAAGCAGAGGAGAAACATGAGGTTGTGGCTACCTGTAAATCGAGAGGCTGCTTCATCCCACACGCATACCCAAAACATCCAACTTGTGGGTAATCCAGGTAAGAAATGTGCCGTGATTTCTTTCAAGCTCATTTGCCCCATTTCCTTGCCATGAGAGGAAGGAAGGAAGAAGAGTGTGTACATGGGAAACCACAGACATCAGCCACTTGAGCATGAGTCTATGACTGCATCTGTTTCAGTTGCGGTTTCGCCTATGTATACTACTAGTGTACGGGAAGTAGTACATCACAGCACAATCCACATGAGAAGGATTGCAAACAATTCTGAAAGCATGATCCTCTTGATCACATTCCTCATTTCTTCCCCCCGTCTCCACGCCATTTACCTTGGGCACATGGGGTCTATTTAATTAGGAAGCTGAGAGCACAAGAAAAAGTCAGATTCACAGCAGTTCTGGTTATAGAAATATACAGCAAGCCAGGGATTTTAGACTGGTCCTTGCAAATTCCATTAGTTCTTCAGACTCTTTTCAACTCCTGTCTACTGTCCTTTGCACAACTTGCAGCTGAAGTTAAATGCTTCAGTCAGGTACTGAATGAAACCCCTGTTTGTTTTCTGCTAATGCTCTTTATCCGTACTCCTCTCTAAGACTGAATTTTATGCCTCCAGTTAGTCAATTGGTTTTCACTCCAGCTGTATTACTGTACCCAGCTGAGTTTTTATCCCAACAGAATGGCCAGTCTTATTGTACCAGAGAGGCACTGTAATATACCCAGCTCAGCAGCGCAGACGTAGTCTGTAAGTGAGACGATCCTAAAATAACCACCACAGGAGTGATTCCCAAGGAGCAGCTGGCTGTGCTGCTCATTACTTTCCCTTCAGTTATTTTAACAATAACATTTGACAGACATTTTATCTGAAGTCACAGAAATGCAGGACAGCTTCACAAAAGACCTTTCAAGGGATCAAAATATGCTTAATTGATCCTGAATAGAAGATGAATAGAAAAAGCTCCTTCATTGTCTTCTTTCAGCTATAAATAAGACTCCTGCTGTTCTCTCCAGTCTCTTCTTTCTAATCACAGAAGAGCCTAATTATATGACAGGCTGTTGTATTCTTTGTTCTTTTGACTGGCCAAATTACAGCTGTATGGCAAATGAAGAGGACTATCTTCCTTCTACACTTTTCATAGCTAATACTGACCAAAGAATGAGCAATTGCACAAGCCCATTTCCCTGATACTTAAGCTAAGGATTAAGTAAACAGTCTGTGGATACCTGTGATTTATCCTTCCTGAGTAAGGAGCAGTTAAAACACACACTTGAACAGTATTTCATCCACAAGGCTATGGCAGAAATGCTGAATGATGACAAGCCACTCATCCACTTGGCCTCCCTGACATAGGGTATTCCAGACCTCCACAGAGGTCAAGGAGTATAGGCTGTTTTATGGCATCTCTATACCACACTTACAAGTTTTGCTCAGGCTGAATCGGTGTTTATTTCAAAGTCAGCATGTTAGTAGAATCTCTAGTTTGGAAAGCTATGAAAGTATGTGGGATATCGCACATGACTTCTTAAAGAGAATCAGTTTCTTCCTTCAAAAGCCAACACATTGGTAAGAAAGATGAAATGAAATTTTGTCTTGGGAACTTTGTTTATACACTCTTGTCTCATCTGTGCAAGAAAGGTATAAACCTTCCATTTGTTTTTTTTTTTTTTTAGAATGTCTTTCTTGGTAGCGCTTTTTACTTTAAGCCTGAAAGTTGAGTAAAATCACCAGTGTCAATATCAACAATGTTCATAACTTCGCAGTCCACCAATTAAAAGACACAGAGCATTCAATTGAAAGAGTAGATTGTAACCTTCACCTGATTTCTTAGTAAGACAGCTTTTACATCTTTTGAACTGCAGATTAGCAAAACTCAATTTGATTTTTTTTTCTCCACACATCAGCTGAACAAAGATTAATGTCCTATCTCAACTAAGAGGAATGTTTAAAAAAATCATACCCCTTTAAAAGCAAAGAAAGATTTATTTACTCCTGTCTCACAAACTCATAAGCTATGTTTTCTAACTAATACAAAGTTCTTTAAACCCTGTAAAATTTTTTTGACCACAGAACAGAGAAACTATTGTTTCTTGGTTCGTGATCAAGTCAAGATGGGATTCAATAGTTATAAACCTTGTCAGTTTAAGATTGAGAAATATTCATTGGAGTGTACTCAGCTAGATGATTTTTCGCATGCTCCATCCTACAATTTATTTCTATGATTTGAGATCTGTTAAAAAATTATTTACTATGGCGGGGGGCGGGGGGGGGGGGGGCAGAATGCTATGGAAATTGACTGGTTGTGTTTATCCTGCAGAGTCAGCAGCCACTTCTATGGCCAATAGCAGCTTTTGTTCACAGCATGAACCTGCTTCTCACTTTTGGTGCTGGCATAACACCAGTGATTCTTGTGCTTCCCGTTGGTTAGTTTATTTGCTATTCATAGCTGAGATTAGCAAGAATTCTTTTCCTTTAATTTTACTGGCAAATCTCTGTTATCTCTTTCCACTGAAGTAGTTACAAAATGCATGTGCCCCATAAAAACTATATTATAATGAATGATAGTGATAAAAGTGAAAAAAAAACCCTTGTTGTTTAACTCTACCCAATTTAGACTTGGACTGGAATGGCATCGCAATAAAGAAAATTATGTTTTCATCTTTCTATATGTGCTAATCTCTAGCAAGCAGTTCAGGTCAAAAAGAGAAGCCAGAGTACAACCACAGGACTGTTCCATCATGGTGGAAAAAAGGTCTAGGAAGATGAGAGGGAAGAGACCTGTATCTTGTTCCTTACTCTAACTATTCATTCACTGTAGTGATCTAGGGTAAATTATGCATATGCTTTAACTTCTCCCTGCCTGTAGTAAAAAAAAAGGGCATGCATGTTCCATTTCTGCTCCAAAGGAGATGAGAACACAGAAATCTGATTACACCACCAACACTGCTTCAACGGAGCCACAAACTCTTGAGAGTTCATTCTTTGCATCTTGAGGGACACATTCTTACATATAAAAAAGTGCACTTTTTACAAGCCTTCCCAAAACATTGCTGTAACTCCAGACTTTGACAGCACTCAGGTGTACAAAAAGATCAAGTTGTTTCCCCTTTTAAGGGGACTATATCTTACGCATTTAAGGCTGAGGTTTATATCTTAAGAAACTTGCCAGCTTATCCATTTTTCACTTCAATAGAGTCTTGTTGTACACACATACTTGTATATTTTGGTTATTCCCATCAAGGGATTATGAACAAGGGTATGGAAACACTATTTAATGACTGGTTGAATAGATGAGGGGAGGGCGTGGATGTTGTCTACCTTGACTTCAGCAAGGCTTTTGACACAGTCTCCCACAGCATCCTCACAGGTAAGATTAGGAAGTGTGGATTAGAGGAATGGACAGTTAAGTGGATTGAAAACTGGCTGAAAGACAGAGCTCAGAGGGTTGTT
>JAOXNO010000001.1:40402543-40461297 GCA_028565335.1 Limnodromus scolopaceus
GTAGGGTGCTACAGCTGGGGAGAAATAACCCCATGCACCAGGAGAGGTTGGGGGCTGACTTGCTGGAGAGCACCTCTTAGGAGAAAGACCTAGGAGTCCCGGTGGAAAATAGGATGACCATGAGCCGACAATGTGCCCTTGTGGCCGAGAAGGCCAATGGCACCCTGGGGTGCATCAGGAAGAGTGTGACCAGCAGGTTGAGAGAGGTTATCCTGCCCCTCTACTCCACCCTGGTGAGGCCCCATCTGGAGTACTGCGTCCAGTTCTGGGCTCCCCAGCTCAAGAAGGACAGGTGACTGATGGAGAGGGTACAGCAGACAGCTACAAAGATGATTAGGTGCCTGGAGCATCTCCCTTACAAGGAGAGGCTGAGCGACTTGGGTCTTTTTAGTCTAGAGAAGAGAAGGCTGAGGGAGGATCTGATCAATTCTTATAAATACTTAAAGGGTGGGTGTCAAGAGGACAGGGCCGGTCTTATTTCAGTGGTACCCAGGGGTAGGACAAAAGGAAATGGTCACAAACTTGAACATAAGAAGTTCCATCTAAACATGATGAGGAACTTCTTTACTTTGAGAGTGGCAAAGCACTGGAATAGGCTGCCCAGGAAGGTGGTAGAGTCTCCTTCTCTGGAGACATTCAAAACCCGCCTGGACAAGTTCGTGTGCAACCTGCTCTAGGTGCACCTGCTTTGGCAGGGGGGTTGGGCTGAATGATCTCTGGAGGTCCCTTCCAACCCCGTGTGATTCTGTGATTCATAAGTGAGGGAATGATTGCCGTTGTAACAGCCAGAGACTGTCAGGAATACTGACAGGTATAGCTGATCATAAAGACTTATCTATCTGAAAGAAAAGATTGAGAGGAAGGAAACACAATTTCAGCCACAGTTCTTAAAACTCAGCCTCCCCAAAAAGATATTTAAGTGTAGCCAGTTCTGTGTAGAGTACAGGAGTACTCCAGTTTGTAAGTGGAGTTTGTCAACAGAAAAAAGCAAAAAAGATTAGCTCCAAGCAGCCTAGACAAAAGGGTCACAGCCACACTGACAAGTCTCCTCAGATCTCCCCAACAGATCGGTATCTGGACAAAGCTATGGCATGTGATCGTTGCACATTGTCATAATATGTGTTTCTAATAAGGATTTCTTCTATTTTTGTAAAAGGATTCATTTGTCTGAAGTCCCCACTCTTCCCTGTGCGAAGGATTCAGGCTTGTAATATAAGACAGGGCTTGAAAACTTAAGTTTCTGTGTTTTTCAGCTGGGCTCTAACACCCTCATCCCTCCTCCCCAGCCATTCTGTAGTCCTCCTCTCATTCCATCAGATATTTTGGTTTGGATTAAAAGCACAGGCTATGCAAATGCAAGGTGGAGGGAGCATTTCTACTAGTCAGTTTCATTCTCTCAGCAGCTCCCAAGAGGCAACAAGGGAAATCTGAGAGGCATCAGAGTTTACATCTTATATTACTGTTGTTAAAGTTACTGGGCTGACACTTACAAAGCTTTTTGAGATGCTCAAATTTATATGCCATGCTCACATGAGAGTACAAAGTAAATGCAATTGTGCTACTGATTCCATCAAACCCTACAATCGTGCCAAAAATTAACGTGATTCCCACAGGAGTTCTTATTTCATACTAAGGAACTTCGGAAAAAGATTTCTGCCAAGTACAGAAGTTAATATTTATTTTACTAGTATCAGCTATATTTTTCAAGTAACGGAGCTAGAGGATATTTAGAACTCTTATCCAATAAAACCTGTAAATGAGACAGTAAGAAACTGCTCTAGTGTTATCAGATAACAGAAATGCTCAAAGTGAAGAATGCTGTGTTGTTACAACCCAAAATTAAATTAGGAGAATTCTTTACACTATATGCCTTTGTCAGCACAATGGATACTCAAAAATCAGCCATTTTTCATGTAATTTCCTTAAAAAGATAAATCTAAATCTCCCATTCGTATCTGACTTCAACACATACTGGCCTTCTGAAGAAATATTTGTTTGTATGGTTGTGGGAGATATCTCCATTTCTTTCGCATGAACTTGTTTCCTGTGACTGAATGAGATGTTTCAGGTATTTTGCAAGGTTAGACATTGCTCTTCCTAGTTGGAAGTAAATCAGCAACAGAAACAGAAGTTTTCAGTACAGTGCCTGGCATGCCCAAGAATGATTTCACAATTAGCATGCAACTTGTTGGTGTTGCCTATGCACCAGGGCACAGCAAGGACCGATGCAACATTTCTGAAGTCTGCTTTTCTCCCTACGTCTTTCATGTTCATCTTAAATGAACTTCTCCTCCTTTGTCACCAGGCTTTTCATAGCAAGCGCAGTCTAGTGGGAGCCTAGTTTCAACACAGCACAAAGCCACCTGCACCTCAGAGTGATTTCAATAAATTACTTGAGGCTAACAAAATGACTCTTAAGCATCTCATTATCTATTTAATTTTGTATAGGTATAGATCTGAATGCACTCCACTAGCTGAACACATGCATCAGGAGAAATAGGTGCTTCAGAGCAGGATGTAAATTGTCCTAACTGATTAGAGAACTGCTTAAGCCATATAAAAAGTGAACAACCATACAATAAGACTAAAGTCTCATATTTTTTCAATATTTGGAGATCCATCTCCAAGTTGCAGGAAAAAAGTACTTACAGTTAAGACTCACAGTCTGAAATGTTCATCTGTACTTACATACCTGCGCTCTGTCCAAGTTACGGCTCTTTTTTCCATAATGATCAAGTAGTTAGTACACTCATGCACAATATGGTAAGCCCCAGGGTAATCTTCTCCCTGGTTTGACAGGACTCTTTAATCTCTTTTGTCAGTGTCATAACCACTGAGAGGAAGGCTACAAAAAGGTGAACTTTCCATACATCTTCCAGTTGAAGCTGTTCCATCTTGCGGTAAAAGAATGAAGTCTCATTAGGCCTGAAGGAAGGAATGAATGTGACCTGTCAGTTTTGTGGATAAAAGAGGGACTGAGTTCTCGTCCAAAGGCTGTTCTTCTATTTTATAGTGAATATCACCAATTTTCAGAAACCAGAGCCCACGGCCCTTGATACAACCTGGTGACAGACAGGAGACTAAACCACTGGAAATGCTATTGGATCATGGGCTCACACACACTCTCTCCCACCAAGAATGACAACTGTGGTGGGCCTTTACTGGCCTGGGGCTGGCCAATGTACAATCATGTTATAAAGAAAACTCAGTACTTAACCGTGTTTCACTGGGCTGTGAGATGTGACCATAAAATGCCATACAGAGGGTAAAGGGTAAAGCAATGAATATGTGATGGGTGAAGACAAGAGTAGACTTGTGAAAATAACAGTGGCCAAATACATCTTCTGGTACCTAACCAAAAATATAAAAACAGAAGCAGCCTAAAGAACACAAACAAACCATCTTTAGTCCAGAAAAAGGTGACTGAATCACAGAACCTCAACAAGAATCATTTTGCATGAGATGTCTAAGCAGATCATTATGTATATTTATCCAAAGATAGTAATGTAAAGATAATGTAAAGAGTATATGTTGTGAGATATCAGGCATTAAAAAACAACATTGTAGAGCATATTACATATTCAGAGACATTCTCAAATGTCACCAGCAAGCTAATAGCAGTTTTTTCAGAGATATTTCTGCCTGAATGGCAGAGCCAGATGTGGCTAATCATCACAGACATTTTGAGGTCTAGAAAAAAATGTATTTTTTTCTTTTTTTTTTAACAGCTTGAGCTTAACATCTCTTACAAAAGTATAAAGAAGATCTTAAGTGTTTATGTTTTGTTAAGTAAAGAAAGAAACCAGAACACAGACCATTATTCGCTGCCACTCAGAAGCTGACACCACTTTGTACTCAGTACATTCAGCTAAGACTTAAATGCAAAATTCCTAGTCAGCATTCCACATCACCCCTAGTCAGAATAGACCGTAACAATGAGATTATTTGTTCTGTTCCTATATTTGGACAGCAACTGAAGTAGGCTGATCCTTTGGTTAAAATGTACTCTATTAAAGAAACCACTCCAGGCAACTGAGAAGAAGAAAGCAAGGTAAGACACTTCTGAAGCATTTCTTACTTTCTTCCTTCTCTTCTGATAGAGTAAAATTTCCCCATAAATATTTCAGTTCACCATATTTAATAGTAGTCTTCTTCATTCCTGATTAACAATAATAAGGTCATTCTCTGGCATAATATCTGTTCTGTTATTTGAGAAACAGTACACGATTCTTGTAATCAAAGACTACTTTACAGCAGTGCGTTAAGCCCAAATGATTGCACTTTTAGAGCTACACCTCACAAAGGTCAGTAATCACATCAAAGAAAAAGTCTTTATAACAGAACATGCTGTAGTTTGCTAATAAAGAAAGATTCTTCCTAACTGCTAACAGACACCCTGAAGCACTTCAGGAAAGAACTGAGGTTGGTTGTGACACCTCAACTTTGACCTTTAACTACTTTTTAAATGCTTATGCCATTTTTATCTTCTCACTGTAATTTTCCATTATGAGATACGCCCCCTTTCACTGGCAAGTAAGTCCTGCTCTGATGTACAAACTTCTTTTGTTCTTCCTTACTAAAGTTTTATCTTTTATTCTTTTGCCACACCTGGGTAACTGTGTATAGTATATACTGGTTACTAAAGGATGCTGTGATCAAAAAACATATTATGCCCTGGAATCCACTTTACACAGGTCTTGGGAGCAACTGAGGAGGAAAGCCTTAACACAGAGTAACTGGTGTGCCTCAGCCTCATGTGCCCTCTGTACTATGGCAGGGCTGGTTTCTAAATAGCCTTGTCTGTCCTCTTGGTGTCTTCAGGTTGTCCTTCAGGTGTCTGTTAGCCTACTCTGAGCCTGAATCTCACAGTAAAGCATTTTTTCCATTTTGCTCCAGACGACACAGCTCTCTCTGGATAACTTGGCCTCAGCTTCTGCATGGTGTGCTGCTCCCAGGCTCCTTTCCAAGAGCTCAAAAGCCCCAAGGATGTGGTGCTCTGCAGGGAAGGAGCAACACCCCACAGAATTGTACTGCAGGCACTGTTCAAGAATGTACAGAGCTGGAGAGCGGCCAGATCTCCGCATTTCTAATTTGGGACTAAAGTAGTAGCAAGACACTATCTAAATCAGCAGGCAGTCCAGCTATCTATATATAGCTTCCATATTTTTGTTAGTAGCTTTAAAGACAGCAAAAGTAACATTGATTTGTTGAATGCACCCAAAAAAAGACTAAAAATAGGCAGCTTATCCACCAGCGCCTTAAATCAATTACTGGCATCCTTTCAGGCTGCATTTAATTATGCTTGCCTGAGGTATCGAATGGAAAAAGACACACAGTGTCACAGATAATGAAGGGCAGGTTCTTGCCATCACTGAGACTGGTTAAGTCCTCAGCATGAGGCTCTTCCTTTCTTCAATAGAGGGTGCCCAGAATGGGTTGCTTTTGATCTCTGGCTGAGAAGGGCAACTTAAGCCTTGCTCAGTACGTGTCTTTGGTCCTCCCTGTGCAGGAGATGCAGAGAGATACTTTTCTTGCAGACAACCCATCTGGCTCTTATTCTACCTGCCCTGTCCTGAAATCCTCCATGACTGACTTTTTTGACTTCTTTTCAGAAAAGTAACCACTGTAAGTTTAGTCATATATCTGAAAGCCTAAGAGATCCTTTGTCAGCTTTGCAGTGCTAGAAGGGTTATTTGAATGTTTGAACTATGTCATAGTAAACCTGAGTTTATTTATTTACTGTTTTTTCATAAACCAGTAAGAGTGGAATAACAACCCTATGAAATACTAGGATGATTTTTGCAACACCTTTTCTCTGAAAAAATTTATACCGCTGAAAACTAATCCTACCACCCTTACTCATGATGAGTGGTATCTATTAGGGGTGAGGAAAAAGTGAGGAGGGGTGTCAGAGTGAAGCCTTTAACGTTCATGTTTACATGTGAATTTAGTCTGCAAAGAGTTTGGAGACCTTTTTCTATTTTTAGAACATCAAAGATTTATGTGGAAGCTTTTTCCAGAACTAATTTTTCTTTCCTCAGGCACATACTTCTCTTCTCTGTTTCTGAGAATTTGAAGTAGCTCAGCACAAAAAATATCAGCTTTCCTTACTTGTTTGATCTCTAACTTCCATTGAGCTTTTCATCCTTTGTGATTTAATTTTATCTAAGCCTTGATCCTACTGTGCTATCAACAAAATTCACAATAAGTACAGCTTACCTGTTAGGAAAAATATCTGCTCTGCTTTTATTTGTGTGGAAATCATACAAAAAACTTCGCAGTAGAACAGAGACAGTACATTTATATAAAATAAAAAAAGTGAAGGAAAAGAGCACCACTGATTGTTTGGTGACTAATAAATGTCACTAGTTTTCTGCTAGCATGAGTTCATTAAAAGCATTCTGTGTTTCTTTTCCCTCTTTTGAAATGTTTAGAGAAGGACAAACTCTCACATTCATGAATATGAAAGACGGAGGGAAACAACGAGCTGGGCACAGTGTAATGCAGGAAAATAGCTCACAATTGCAAAGAAACAATCTGTGTGTCTGACCTGAAATTCCTTTGCAATTTCAATTGGCCTTTGCAAACTATGAATTGGTAAGTATTGAATTAGAGGTTGTGGGGTGGGAGGGAGGTTGATGTACGCAAAAGTTAAGCTTGAGGATGACAGACTGAAAAGCTCATTACATTTCCACTGTGTCTGGAGATATTTCTTTTTTATTAGGTAGATTCCAAAGAAACTCTGGCATATAGAAAAAATAATGTGAATGGCAAGTAGCTTCATTCTTGGTGTTAATACTTTCTTAGCACTTTTAGGGACCAGGCTTGGTTTTGTAGTGTGTTTTTCCTCTCACACTTAACAAGCAAGCTATTTTCTTTTCACTTCCTCCTTGCATTCTTTTTTCATCTTACAAGTATCAGAATAATCTTGACTTCACATATGATGAAAAGTCTGCTTCTGAGGAAGACAGAAAAAGCGGTAAGTATTATAGGCTTCCCCTGTGAAATATCCTTTGTTTCATTCTACTCTCAAGGGTAAGAAGGAGAATAAGTTGCTCAATCTGGAAAAGGAACAAATTGAAACAGACTAGGAACCACCATCTTCCCGAAGACTCAGATGTTCCTTTATGATGTTTTTGCAGGTGTTTCTCACTATATCCCACTGAACATACTCTGGAGAACAAGCTGCCTCTGGTAATACTGAGCACACCATGGTGTGTGTTGTGCAACCCAGAGAAGCTGCTCTGATCTCAGGCACTGACCCAATTACTGGAGGTGTTGGTGATCTCCCTGTACTGAGTGACCATAAGGGGACTGGGTACCTAACCCATGCCCCTTGGATAGGCATTTGCAACACAGTAGAATCAGGGCCCCCAGATATTTTCCTCTATAAATCTATTCTTATGCCATATGGATATAACTCCCAGATACCTGATTCCAGACGGTAGATGATATCTCCCTGTTAATCCTCTCTATGGATTTGGGTTTAGATTGGCCATGAAAACATTTTCTGATAGGCAGAAACCCTATTTGGCTAAGCAGGGCTTTTTCCAGGAAAATTGTAGAAGCTGCCAGTTCCCTATGCTTAATTGTTTGTAATACGCTCTCCTCCTTCTTAATGGAATTGGTGTTACACAGCACCATAGAAGGAGGAGCAGGAGCAATGAGCAAAGAAGGCTAATGTCTCAGACTATCATTGCAAAATCTGCAATGCTTATGAAGCATTTCCATTTTTTCATTTCATTCTGCAGGGCTGGTATGTCTCTCTTTCGTGAAGCTAATAATTCTTTCTCCCTAGAAATAAGTCTCACATTTTCCACAGATATCTCCTAAGTGACAGATACTTCTGCTCAGTGCCAAAGGTTTCCCCAGCTTCGGTGGCCCCACAGGCAGCTAAGATTAAATAACAGCAGCAACTAGGCCAACAGTGTGCAAAGATGTTCTGCAGCCAGCATCATAGAATTATAGAATCACAAAATGCTTTGCGTTGGAAGGGACCTTTAGAGATCATCTAGTCAAAGGAATGGAATGGAGTGGAATAGAATAGAATAGAGTAGAATAGAATAGAATAGAATAGAATAGAATAGAATAGAATAGAATAGAATAGAATAAATTATTTTCAGTTGGAAGGGACAACAATGATCACCTAGCCCAACTGTCAGAACACCTCAGGGCTGACCAAAATTTAAATCATGTTATTAAGGGCATTTTCCAAATGCGTCTTAAACATGGACAGGTTTGGGGCATTGACCACCTCTCTAGGAAGCCTGTTCCAGTGTTTGACCACCCTCTCTTTAAAGAAATGCTTCCTAATCTCCAGTCTAAACCTCCCCTGGTGCAGCTTTGAGCCACATGCACGCATCCTGTCACTCGATCCTAAAGGAGAAGAACTCGATACCTCCCTGTCCATGTCCTCTCCTAAGGAAGCTGTAGGGAGCCATGAGGTCACACCTCAGCCTCCTTTTCTCCAGACAAACCTAAAGTCCTCAGCCGCTACTCATAGGACAAATCAGGTGAGGACAGATCAGGTTACTCAAAGCCCTGTCCAATCTGACCTTGAACACATCATCTCTGGCTGCCTTTAAACAACAGTTTCTCGCTCACAAGCTGCATTGACCACAGACAGCTTTAGATTGCCACTTGCCTCTGTTTTGAATGCATGCACCCCCATCATCCTCTCAAGCATGTGTTCAAGAATGTGCACATGGATAAGACACAAATTCCTGGTTTATGTAGAAGCAGTTCTGAAAGTGCACTCCTGACAGTGAATAAAGACTGATTCTTGAAGTCCTGATGAGAGGATAATGACCTGTGCAAGCCATTGCAAGTGCACAGTTTGAAGTTACTTGTCTGGTACAGCCTTGTTCAGGACAAGGTTCATGAAAAGCTGCTAGGAAAAGCTGTCTGGCTGTCTTGGTATGTAGCTCTGCTGAGGTTAACATAGCCCTTTCTCAGTTCATTGCCACGCACAGAGAAATCCTAGATGCACTGTGTTCTGTACAGTCGCAGGATGCCAACCTGAGAGAGCATTCAAAAGAGATTGTGCTGAAAACTGACAAAGCTGGCTCCTGAGAAGGAACAAATGCAAAGTTCAGGATGAGAGAGAATCTGGCAACAGGGGATTGTGCCTCGGGGTTCAATGCCCTCACATCTGTGTCGTTTTCTTTTTCTAAAATACAGAAATGAATAGCTTAAAAATGTTTGCAAAGATGGGACAAAATGAAAATTTTGGCTGACATTCAAAAGATCAAAAAGGCTTTAGCATTTTAATGGGGATCCTTAGAAGAGGATGCTACCAGATAATCATTGTAGTCAGATGAAAAGCACTGATTTCAGCCAAGTTTTTCTTATATATGTCTCTGACTAGTGGGTTTCAGTTTCTTGCAGGTTAATCACAACTGGACTATGAGGAACAGAACAAGTCCATTGCAAGGATGTGACAACTGAAATAATTAAAAAATACTAAAGGTCTGTATCATTTGTCCTTTATATGTAATTGATGAGGTTGGGTTATCAGTTTCACATTTATGAAAGTATTAGGGCACTTGTCAGAAAATTAGATTTCAGAGAACTCTTCTTCCCTCATTTGTCATCTTTTATGTCTTTTTTTTTCCTTAATTTTCACTAAAATTATAAAATTTTGCTTCTGATGTGTAGTCAAAATGGCTGGTCATTAATCTTGCTGCATTCCTCTAATTTTCTTTTGAGAAGGATGCTCTTAATGAAGCTCCTATTTCTGACTCAGACCTCATTTCTTAAGAGTGGATGATGTGAACCATAATATGCAGCAACCTAATTCAGACTTTCAGGCTTGTCATACTTTCTTTTCCATGTTGACTTCTACTTCACAAACTTACAAAAGCAGAACTTTGCAATGTTTTCAGGAGCACAGCCCTCTAGGGCAAATCCAGCTTCCCTGCAGCACTGTGGGTAGAAGCTCCAAATACAAAAACTCTACATTACAAAAACACTGCAGCATCTTCATTCACTGAGCTAGGGAGCATTTTCTCATTCCTCTAGTCACTGCTGGAGCATATGCAGGGTTGTTGTTGATGGCCTAATCCCATATGTTAATTAGCAATCCCACGTCACACTTCACAGCTACGAGAACAAACTAATTCAGTAACTCCAGTTCCATCTGCATTTTTGAATGCTGAGCGGATCACTCTGTTCTTGCTTTTGGTCACACTGTAGACATAAAAGATAAGGCTGGCCAAAGTGACTAATGCACACATGATCTGCAAGGTGGCTTTGTAATCCATCATTATGAGAGCTGCTACAAATCTGTGACATAGTACATTTCGTTCCTTCCTGATCTGGCAACTGCTTGGTTTTAAGGTTAGTCTGGTTTTGTCTTGTCCATAAACAAGCCAGGGGAATAAGGCGGTTGAGGTATAAATCACTCAGTGATTTCTGAAGTAATGCAGAGTGGATTGAGATTTTTCCCTGGCTGTATTGCCAACACTGCTTCTGTAGAGTTCTGGTAACCATTTCTGCCCACTACCTGTGAGACTTCTGCTTCATAGGAATTTCTTTCTCTCGCATGTTTTAATGTTTCTTTTCAGATGTCTTCTATCCAGACATCATAAGTTTTACTAAAAATTAAACTTTGGGTTTCTAGTTTGATTTTTTTTAATTAGTTTGACTACTACTCAAATATTTAGTTTAATTTATACTGCTCTGTCAATGTCATACACCTTCATCTGCTGTCACATAGAAGCTGTCATGTCAGCAGCCGCTTTTCATAATATTTGAGAAGTTGTGGCAGTCTGGTGAAGTTCCGCTGACTGGAAAAGGGGAAACATAACCCCCGTCTTCAGAAAGCGAAAAAAAGGAAGACCCGGGGAACTACAGGCCAGTCAGTCTCACCTCTGTGCCCGGCAAGATCATGGAGCAGATCCTCCTGGAATCTCTGCTAAGGCACATTGGAAAATAAGGAGGTGATTCGTGGTAGCAAACACGGCTTCACCAAGGGCAAATCATGCCTGACAAATTTGGTGGCCTTTTATGATACTGCCACAGCATTGGTAGACAACTATATCATCTTCCTGGACTTATGTAAAGTGTTTGACACTGTCCCACATGACATCCTGGTCTCTAAACTGGAGAGACATGGATCTGATGGATGGACCACTTGGTGGATCAGGAACTGTCTGGATGGCCACACTCAAAGAGTTGCGGTCAAGGCTCAATGTCCAAGTGGAAGCCAGGGATGAGTGGTGTTCCTCAGGGATCAGTACTGGGACCAGTGCTATTTAATATCTTTGTTGGAGGCACAGACAGTGGGATAGACTTCACCCTCAGCAAGTTTGCTGACAACACTGAGCTGTGTCGCGTGATTGACATGCTGGAGGGAATGCCATCCAGAGGGACCTGGACATGCTTGAGAAGTGGTCCCATGCAAACCTCATGAAGTTCAACTGAGCCAAGTGCAGGGTCCTACACCTGGGACATGGCTATCCAAGGCACAAATGCAGGTTGGGTGGAGACTGGATTGAGAGCAGCCCTGAGGAGAAGGACTTGAGAGTGCTCGTGGACGAGAACCTCGACATGAACTGGCAGTGTGCACTGGCAGCCCAGAAAGCCAACCGCATCCTGGGCTGCATAAAAAGGAAACATGGACAGCATGTCAAGGGAGGTGATTCTACCCCTCTACTCTGCTCTTGTGAGACCCCACCTGGAGTACTGTGTCCAGCTTTGGAGTTCTCAACACAGGAAGGACATGGACCTTTTGGAATGGGTCCAGAAGAGGGTCACAAAAATGAACAGAGGGCTGGAGCACCTCTCCTATGAGGACAGGCTGAGAGAGCTGGGGTTGTTCAGCCTGGAGAAGAGAAGGCTCTGGGGAGACCTTACAAGGGCCTTCCAGTACCTGAAGGGGGCCTACTGGAAAGATGGGGTGCGGGTCTTTATAAGGGAGTGTAGAGGTAGGACAAGGGGTAATGGTTATAAATTGAAAGAGGGGAGATATAGATTAAATACTAGGAAGAAATTCTTTACTGTGAGGGTGGTGAGACACTGGAACAGGTTGCCCAGAGAAGTTGTGAATGCCTCATCCCTGGAAGTGTTCAAGGTCAGGCTGGATGGGGCTTTGAGCAACCTGGTCTGGTGGGAGGTGTTCCTTCCCATGGCAGGGGGGTTGGAACTCGATGACCTTTAAGATCCCTTCCAACTCCAACCATTCTGTGATTCTGTGATTCTAAAAGCAGATTCCTCATATATATCCTAACTAGTTATGCAAATCTATTCTTTTTCTTTTAAAACTGGTTGGACACTATATGCCTTCCAAAGCGAGACAACACACTGAAGTCCCAGAGAATTTTGTGTCATATTCTCCCCAAGTAGTATGAACTAGCACCTGGACAGTAAAGATATCTCACACCAGGGAAGAAATGATGAGGTACTTTAAGAGGCTATTAAAAAAAAAAAAAAAAGAAAACTTTTTTTCTGATATTTTGTAAAGAAAACATTATACTTCACCAAAAGAAAAACAAACGCAACTTATGAAATGCTGAATATGCACTCCTCTAGCAATTTTAAGGCAAGTTAAATTTTAGTCCTCGGCTGCTTGAGGGTGTTAATTTCATTCTCTAATTATTAATTTAGAAAAAAGAAGATAGATCATGTTTGACTGGGTATATCAAATTCATTCCAGCATCCAGGTTTGTCTCCTTTGTGTTTAATGTCCCCACATTAGTAATGATTAGTCACTTTTGTAAAGTCTTTCCAGCACTCTAAATGCATCATACACACTAGGGAGAACAATTCCAGTGATTAGGAAAACTGGAGCATCAAAAGAGAGATTCATGTAGTGCAGCTGCAGAGGCAAGGTCATGGAGACAGAGAGATGCTCTCCTTCATCGAAGGGAGCTGATAGTGAAACCGTTGCAACTCTTCTGCCTCTTTTCTGGGTGCTTTGCATATGCAGCTCTTGCAAGTTTTCGAAGAGAAATGCCTGCTACATCCCCAACATTCAGCAGCACATCATTTGATTTAAATGCTTTTGAACTATTAGTGTGTGACATCTATAATAAAAATCTTTAGGCGTGTGCAAGGCTATAATAGACAAAAAAACCACTATGGCTTCAGAATTCATTATTGTTCACTCCTCAACATAACTCAACTTCAATACAACTATACCTTCATGTATTGCATGTATATACGACAGCACAGACAGTAATTAAATAAAAAAACATTCCCAGAAGGAAGGAAAGAAAGGGCAACACAAATGATGTAAAAGCACTGTAGAAAATGCTTGAGAAAGAACCTAACAAAAAGAAAATAGATATGGGTACATGAACAATAGGAATTCCTAATACATGAAGCCACTCCAACTCAGAGGCTGAAAGCATGTGATGAAGCCAGGGGAGGGGGGAAATGTGTGCGAGATAGTAGACAAGGATAAATGAATTATTATGGCAAAATTCAGGATAACATCTGAAATGAAGGCACTTCTTAAAGGTATTTGAATTTTTCTGTGTTAATTTATTACATTCTATATCTATGCACTGTCTTTTGCAGTGTGACTTCCTCTCCAACACACTTCTGCTCCAAGTGGCTGAACATCAGCCAGCTCTGCTCTGCTGGTGTTCTCTAGGGTTTGCAGTATCAGCTCCAAGGCAGCAGCTACATATCGGGGCTTCCTCATTGTCCCACAGATGGAAGCAGAGGTCCATCAACCACAGGACAGGTTAAAAACCCTGCGTACTATGTAATATTCTAGTTGGAGGAACTACTCTAGTATTGAAGCACATTGATTATTTTCACAAATATTCTTAACAATTCCTGAATGTAACCTTCACAACTATGATTAGACTACAGCAGACAGAAAGATTACACCATCGTTGATATATATGCATATATGTATATGTGTAAATGGTTATGGGTGCACACATAGGTATACACACACATTATTGTTCGTTCTTATGGTCAGCTGAACAATAGTTTTCCCTTTCAATAGATTGTTTTAAAGCATAATATTTGTCTATAAATGCTAGCAAGCATGACTGATCAAGAAGATATGTTGACATAGGACTTAATTCAAATGAGTGAGAATTGCTGGTTCAGCCGTAACTGACAAGAGATGGTAAAATTTCATATTAGAGTAATTCTCATGAAGAAGATGGATCTAGTTCTGTATTTCTTGCATCATAGGATTATCTAACTTATTTTAAACCTGAATTAATTATGATTATCCTTCTTGCATTTATTCTTTTATTGATAACTCAATTTCGGTGAAGATGTGGCAATTGCCTTTGAAGAAACACTGTTCATACAGTACCAGAATATTGCCACAGTTAGGACATAAGAGACAAGACTCTCATCTTCTGTTGTCTCTGTAGGCCTTTGTATGCTTCTTTCAAAGCAAATGAAGCCCGTCATTTCCTGATATCGATAGGCTTGGCTCAAGCCCTCTACAGAGAAACCGCAGAAATAGGCATAGGATAGCCAACGTGTCCCGGAAAAGAGCTTAGCCCTTTTACTCACGCAAAAGGAAGTCTGCTGGGTTCTGCAAGAGACAGCTAAAACAGCAGAATAATGAACAAAAAACACACACCAAAAAAAGAAACCAACCAGAGAGGAAGTTTTCCTTTCTTAGATAGATAACTTTCATTTCAGACTTCAGGGCACTTAGGAAGAAGCCGACATGTCAGTTGG
The DNA here is from genome assembly GCA_028565335.1 of Limnodromus scolopaceus. NCBI lineage: Eukaryota > Metazoa > Chordata > Aves > Charadriiformes > Scolopacidae > Limnodromus > Limnodromus scolopaceus. Next base: position 40,417,202 of record JAOXNO010000001.1, read on the forward strand.
GCACGAGCAGGATGCTATTGCTGTAGTTATCCATTCCTCTCAAAGTAGCCCTTGCTGTTTTTTCAAGGTGTCACCTGAGAAATGGAGGGTAGTGATGTAAAAGTGTGAGCTCTGCTACTCAGAAATTCCTGGGTGTCCTGTTTCCAATGAGGCACACAAGCTCTCCATGTCCTGTCCTCACCAAACCTCAGGGTCACTTACAGGAGAGCCTTTATTTTGGTCAGTTTTGCAGAGAGTGAAGTGACAGCCCATCTGAAGCCATGAACACCTCATAATGCTGCCTCCCCTGCCCTCAACATCTCCTGTTGAGCACATTTACTGTCAGGATCCTGCTGAATACAGCTGCACGAGAGCAATGCTGCTTTTGTTTCCAGGCAGGGCTGAGGGATGACCGCTTGGGATCTAACAAGGTTCCAGTCAGTCATATGAACTCTGTGAAAGGCAAGCAAAGCCCGAGAGAACATGTAAGGGGTGAGTTCCTTTGTCAACTGTCTCCTTTCAACATCTTTGATGACCTCCTATGTTTAAGCTTCTTGCCCTCCCCATCCAAATGCTGTGGTTTGTCCTCTTTTGATTCCCTCAGTTAAAAATCACTGACTTATTTGTAACACAGCTCCAATGCATTAGCAGTTACCAGTCAGGAGAGCTTTTGTACAGTTCTTAGTACTGAGATTTGCTAATTTTTCATAATTTATAAGTTTAGAATTTGAAAAATGAGAAAAATATGGTTTTGTAGAAGGAAGAATTACCACGGCAATTACCACAGAAAAATATATTAATGAGGGAAAGGGGAAAAGAGGGAGAAGGAGGAGAGATGACAATATTCATTGAGTTACAAGTACTGCAGACACATGAAAGAAAAATTACTTAATCAAAGATGTTGCAGCCCAATGAAAAATTAGAAGGAAAAACAGTAATAACAGCAGTCACCACAGCTATAATGTTCAAGAAAGAATCAATATTTTGTCTGAAAGCTTTCTGTGAAGACAGGGTTCATTTTTTCAACCTCACAGCCCTCACTAGGAATGGTAGATTTCCAAAATGGCTAGTATATTCTCCTAGCACAGCTCCTCTGGCAACAAATGAACTCTGCATCTTTCACTGTCTTATGAGGAGCTGCTAAGGACTTTGGACTTGTCTAGTTTGGAGAAACGGAACCTGAGGGGTGACCTCATTGCTATCTACAGCTTCCTGAGATGGGGATATTGGAGATGGAGGTATCTTCTCCTTGGGATCCAGTGACGGGATGTGTGGGAATGGTTTGAAGCTGCACCAGGGGAGGTTTAGACTGGAGATTAGGAAGCATTTCTTTAAAGAGAGGGTGGTCAAACACTGGAACAGGCTTCTTAGAGAGGTGGTCAATGCCCCAAACCTGTCCATGTTTAAGAGGCATTTGCATAATGTCCTTAATAACATGTTTTAACTTTTGGTCAGCCCTGAAGTGATCAGGCATTGGACTGGATGATCGTTGTACGTCCCTTCCAACTGAAAATAATCTATTCTATTCTAGTCTATTCTATTCTGAGCCCTGTTGGTTCTACCAACACCTGGACTGAAATATGCATTATCCTGAAAGTAGTTCTAAATACTGTGCCATAAATTGTATCTCACCTGATACAGCCGAGGACACAGTCAGGGTCCCACGCCCTGTGCCTTCTGCCCCACAGCACCCTAGGCCCATTCACCTCACAGGTCTCATGTGAACCCTGGTAGGTGGTGTACATTTCTCCAGAGAAAGGCAGGAGGGCCCCCTTTGTGGGCAGAAATACCCAGCATAAAGGATGTTCCTTTTTAACACATTTATCTTTTCCAAGTGAGTTAAGCTTCTTTCTTTTTACCAGATTAAGGCTTCCATCTGTAAAAATTTACAACTTTTCAGTGAAACCTGAAATTTTCAAAATTTTATTAGAAAATGCTTAGGGTTGTTTTGTTTGATTGTATTGCACTGTTCTGAGAAATCAGTTTACAACTTCCTTCACTATTTAGGGTAAGGAAAGAGATAGTGGCACAGAGTTGACAGACAGAACTGAACAATGCAGCTGAACAGGTCAAATAGCCTCAAAAACCTCATCAAAGAAAAGTTCCACCGATTCCCTCTTTCCTGATACTGTCTTATCTTGACACAGGGGGTGTAAGTATATCTGTTAGATATGAAAAATAAAATAAAATAAAATAAAATAAAATAATCTATAAATTACTAAAAGTGCTGAGCCAAATGAGAGTGCACATACTTTACCAAAATATTTATAGGAGCATTGTATTAAATGAATAATCTGATTGCCTATTTCTATTCTATTCCACTGGAATAAGAATAAATAGCCTTTTGATACTCGAAAAACTTGTGTAGAGCTGGAGTTCTATTTAACAAACAGAAAATAAAATAGCAAGTATTAGGTTTTTTTACTTTTTTGTGGTAGGTGTGGGGAGCCAGTTGTTGAGTACAACACCAAATGCAGTTTGGTACCTATACATACTCCTTCCCACATACTATTCCCACTATACCCTTCCATACATGTCTCCTTCCCACAAACTATTTCCTTTATCATCTTTTAGAAGTCACAGCTACACCTCCCAGAGCTACCTATAACAGGAAATTAGAGTTTTTTGTTCTTTTCTGCTCTTTCGCTTCCTGTTCATAGCTCAGGATTTGCCTTCAGCATATGAGAGAAGTTATAAATCATATAAAACTTGCACTAGGTGAATCCAGATAGCATGAAGAATCAGGCAATGCCTTTCTTTGTATTCTGCCTGATTTACCTCATATTTGCAGCATCACAGCCGTGATATACAGGCAACTGACAGCCTGAGAAATGTCCTGAGTGTCTGACCAAAAGCCTGGGGCAAAGATTTTCACCTCACACCCTGAGGGGGATAAATAGTCCATCTGCACATAGGCTCATGGACACCTACTGGCATATTTATGGAGATAAGTAAATCATTGTTAGTGTAAGACTGACTGCTGGCTACTTTCCACTCTCTGAGCAAAGGAGTCAGTGTCAGATATTACAGAGTTGTTAAACCCCTTATCACTTGAGCCATGTCAGAGCTCACACTCTTTTTATTAAATGCAAAATATTTCCACATTGAGACTGTCTAGACAAAGGAAAAAAATATAAAATCTTAAATGCTTTAAAATCAGGAGGACACAGCTTTTATCCCCTCAAAATGTCATAGTTTTTCGGTCAATCTCATATATCTGGGCTGCTTGAAAATTGTTATATCTGAAAAGGTGTGTGGATGGCAGGGAAGATGCCCACCCCATCCCTACCCGTGAGCAGGGATGTCTATGTTAGAGATCCCTTACCAACCACTTCAGAAACCAGGATGTATAGAAACCAGCAGAAACCATAAGGCTTTCAGTGAAATGCCTGACGGGCAAAGGGAAGGAAGGGAGTCTCAGAAGTGGGTACCATTGCTCGGGAGTTCACGATACACCCAAAGGAGTTGGACTACTGGGGAAAGTCCACCTTTCACTGTTTTTCAATAGTAGCTGGGAGTTGAGCATGGGCAGAGACACTGAAGAAGAAGCAGATGGCATGAAGTAGACAAGAGCAAGAAGAGCAGCTTAATGATTGCCCTTCCCGAGAAATCAAATGGGGGAGGCAGCCAAATGCAGTACTTCAGGCTCCTGCCACATCCCTCTTTTGTCTCAACACCCCTCTAAGGGTGTCTTGTGAAAAGGACCCCACTCCTTTCTCCTCCCTGCTGTCCTCTCCACTCCTGTAATCCCACTGGCAAAAGTGGTGAAGATGGCAAAGTCTGGAGATGTCAAATAAGCCCTGTTGGTCTCAGCTATGACCAACAGCCTGGCACTCTAAGTCTCAAAAAATAAGCAATACAGTTCCATTTGCTGTCTGAATCTCTCTCAGACACAGACTAGCACACTTACACACACGTAAATGTACTTTCTCTATCCAAAGAAGATTATCTGGACTGAACACTAATGTTGCAATTTGCTTGCATCCTAGCAAAATCAGCTTTGCAAACAGCAGAGCAACAACTAATGCAGTCATTCCACTTAATGTTAGCAGAATTGTCTGGAAGTAACTTGTGTTTCGGCTGATTAGCACTATAGGAAACAGGAAAAGAAATATTAATATCAGTTACTGACCTTTACTCAAATCAGGAGACATGTCTGTGCTTGCCTATTTCGCTGTGTGTGCTTTGCTCAGTTAATTACATTTCTGTTGAGCAAGAAATAAGGAAAAAATGGGATCTTATGGATGATTCCCACTAAAGTATTTTGTGGAAAGAGTTTATTACATTTCACTAGGATAAATTATGTAATATCTGCTTTGATTTCCTTATCAACCTTCCTACAGTTCAACTTGGAAGTACCCAGCTCTTGCAGCTTCCAGCAGCTTCAAGGGAGGTGTTGAGCACCTCTGTAGCTCAGTTCTCTGCTGTTACTCAGACATGGAGAAAGAGTCTGTGAGCAGGTAGGAGAGAAACCTGCAATCTGTCAACTGGCTTTGAGCTTTGACGTCCAGAACGGTGCCAGCGCCAAGGGGTGACAGTCAGAGCAGTGACCATAACAATTTATACTTTTTTGTCTGCAACCTAAATCTTATAAAATGGTAGACCATAACAGTCCCCTGATGATCGATTTCCCTCTTGGGTCAAAGGAACCAAGCTCTGTAACTTTTAGACTATCAGTGTGATGAAATAATGCTTAGCTCATCATAACATAGCACTTTGCATTTCACATACATAACTTTCAAATGCTAATTCATGTCTCATCTACTGATCAGGTACTAGAAAATCTCTCCAGGTTATTCTGAACTTCTCCATTTTCAGCTTAAATAAGGAGAGTGTCAAAGTGAAATGTTAGATGGGGAAGAAATGTAGCACCTGTACTGATGAACCATTAATCATTAGAGAGGATTCCAGGATGGATTGGATTATGAGCTCTATACGAATTAAATGCAACTCATGGCAGGGTGAAGCATGGTTCAGAGAGGGTGTTATAAGAGCATTTTGGAATAAACAAATAAAGGCTATATAAATAAATGAGATGAGAAGATAAATGAGATAAGGAAAGATAGCCATGTTAGTGGAGAGTGCTAATTCTAACGACTAAGACAAGCTTCTCTGGGAAGCTTTGGTTCCCCTCCTGAAGCTTAGGCACCTCCTTAGATTACTTTTTTGCCCTGTTTAAAAAAAATACAAGCAGTGAGTTAGGCTAAGTGTGTGAGCTATTCCGCATGTTGAAATGTTCACGACAATATGAAAAGAGAAGAATTCTTCAGTATTTGTGGCATTAATGTCACAAAAGGGAGAGTTACGGGAATGAGTTGTATATCGCTAACTTCATTATAAGGCTTCTGGGTCATATTGAGTTTTCTTCCTTTCCAGCTGCCTGTAAACTCAAACTGGGGGCCAAAATTGAGGGAGGTTTCTGTCTCCCTCTCCCTTTCTTTGCCCAGGAAAGCTGTGTGGTCGGAAGATGGGGACGATTGGGTGCAGGTGGAACAGCGGGGCTGTCCCAGGCCAGAAGTCGCATCTCTCCGGTCGGCCTCCACCTAGACCTGTGTCAGAGCACGGCCTCGCATCCCTGGGGAAATTTTAGTGGGAGTCCTAAGCCTGGTTTTACTGCCAAATCAGCACAAGGTGGCAGCATTTTAGCACACTTCTGTTGAGCCTGGGCCGGCTGTGACCTGTTCTCTCCAAACTTTGGGATGAAGGGGAGCTAGAGGAGATATGATCCAGGGGGGAACACGGAGGAGCTATAAAAACACTGCCTCTAGCTGAATAGACCTTATACACTGTGGGGAGCATGTGGAGAGCTGACTACATAAAAACAGACCAAGGAAATTCATATTTATCTTAGCATGCTGTGGAATCCAAGAAGAAAATTGTCCTTCGCAATATAAAGTTACAACATGTGATTCCTGCTAGGTCTCTGCTTTCAAACTGGTGCTTCCCTGCGAAAAATGTGGTTATGCTGCCCTGGGATGCCATTTCCCGGTGTGATGTGGTTGGAAAAACTCGAAAGATGTGCTGGTCCCTCTGCTTTCTGCAAGGTGGTGCTGAGTGGTGCTCCTTTGGAGATGCCCTGTTCTGCACAGGGAGCGCTTAGAGTCTGAGCTAACCACAGGAAGGGGCTGGTGGTGAATGACCTAAGCTACCTCTGAATAGAGTCCAATGGCTTACTTATAGGGGAATATCCTGTATTGGTTGGAAAACATGAAAAAATTGGAAATCCAGCATCTTGCCTGATAACCTTTGCCAGCCGTTACAGCTTTGTCATTGTTAAAAATCCTTCATTATTTCTTATACGAGCTTTTCTAACCACAAATAGTTCCAGCCACTGAGTCTTACTATGTATTTCAGCTCTGGATTGAAAAGCTCCTTATGACACAGTATGAGTACTTTCATGAGGGTGAAGTTTTAATTCATTTTTTTTAATTAAATGAAGCAGGCTGAACACTTCAAATCTGTCAGGGGAAAAAAAGGCATTTTTTTTTCTGTGCTTTTAGCTAGTTTGCAGCTACTTTCTGTGTGCTTTCCGGTTTCTCAACATGTTGTTACATTGGTGGCCACCCAGAGTGAATGTGTCGTTCTGTTATTGATCACAGCAGCATCACACAGAGGTAAAATGTCACCTCCCTGCTGCTCCTCATTAATCCCAGCTTTGTACAGTCAAAGAACTCTGCCCCAATAGCCCCTCATACAGACATCTCACACCTCAGCACAACTTAACACCACCAAATTGAGTGTCTGTGCTATATTCCTTCATGAGATGAGTAGCATTTCTCTTTCTAGGCTGCCTTTTTTATTCATTATTCTGCTAGTGTAGAAAAGCTATGTTTGCTGAAGGGAGCTCTTCATGGGGAGACCTTGATACTCCTGTGGGATTTGAAAGAAAAACAGTGTGAGAAAGAAAACTAGCTCTACAACTCTCAATACTTTTGATATTGTTAGGCTTCCATCATAACAATATTAACTGTCTTTGCTTTCTCTGTAGCAGCAGAGAGCTTTTAGGGATGAATCCACTAGTTTTGAGTCTTTTACACTGTATTAGAGATAACAATAGCTTTTTTAATTTAAATAGAAGTCATGGTAGTTCATGGGCTCCTATCAACTCCCACACTTTTTCCCTTGGATACACTAAGCAAACCTGTAAGGGAATGAGAGAGCTGTAAACAGAGTTAGGAAAGTATCAGCCTTCTTCCCAACCTGTACTGGAGAAGCAGTCAACAACTTGTTCTATTGGCTACTCTGAGACTTGGTGGAAATGTGCAAGCCTCAGACTGAGCAGGGACCTTCTCATCTACTTTACAAGCTCAAAGGTGTTACAGAGGGGGCAGATATGTTGAGTAGCCTCTCTAACCTTGAGTCTCGCTTTAAGCAGAAAGCAAAAAGAGAAAGGATAATCAAAGAGATGAGTGAGTCAAGAAGTGGAAGGACAGATGGATCAAAAGCCTCCTGTCCCAGGTGTTCAGGATTTAGCTAGAAAGAAGGGAATTTAAGAGTGACCTAATCCCTCTCCTTGGGCTCACCTACTTTGCACTATTTGGATCTGGTGGTGACACCAAGAGTGTCCTAGTGGATCCAGGACTTAAACAGATAGTGACGACACTGTCCATTATTATAATCTCACATAGGTCATCATGCCTGACTTTTGAGGAGTGATTGTTTCAATAACAGTAGCAGACTTGTTCTGTGAGTATTAACTGTCCAAGAAACAATAGCAAAGATAATAACACTTTCTTCCCATTCTTAGCTTATTGAAATCAACCTGCACCATGAGCACCGCTTCACAATGTTGTTAGTTAAACACCTCGTTCAGAGTAATATAACATCTTCAGTTTGGCTAAGGTTTTTGAATCTTATATAAATGGTTTAAGTGACCTCTTTTTTTTTCTGGTGATATTTTGGTACAAGTTTATGGAAAATGGAATGGCCAAATTTCTCAAGATCAGATCAGAAGTTTCCTGAGAAAGTCAAGAATTATTTTATAAGCTATTCCTTGGCTACTATCCCACTGCTGATTTATACTGTCATTCCTAGGTAGTCAATAGAAAGACTGGAACATTTCTGGATGTATTTTCCCCCCGAGGAAGGCATCAGTAATTGAAATTTCTATTACAGTTGATTAGCCTCAGCTAATACTAGACTCCCATATGGTGTCCAGTAAGAAATGATCTGTTTTGAAAGAAATTATCTGTCTTTACATTCAAAAAAGGAAAAAAGTCTTGGAAGAGGAAAGCAGAGTGACTTGTCCAAGCTCATACAGGAAGCCCATGGCAGAGCTAGGACTACCCTCGCTACACTTCTCAGGTGCTCTGCCATTTTACCACACTTCGTCATCTTTGGAGAGCTGTTCAGACTTGAGAAACTCTTTGTCCTGTTGTGGTACCTCTTATTGTCCCAGCTCTGTGGCAGTTAACAGACGTTGAAGTGCTGAGTTCTGTGATGTCCTGGTGACCACAGTAGCAAGAAAACAATGACCAGAAGAAAAAGAAGCAACAGCTGCTATATCCATGCTTCTGCTTCATATCAGCTCAAGAATTTTCTCCTATTTTACTCAAAGATCTCTCTATCTGTAAGAAAAAAAGGATCTTGATTTTCTGACATAACCAGATAAGAAAAAAAAAAAAAAAGCTATTTGGAAATTCCTTGCTTTATTTTCCTATTCGGCTTTAGGCTTTCACAACATGACTTTATTGCTTGCATACTGAAAGGATCAAATGCCATACCCACAATATGTCAATGTTTAGCCAGGAAACTAAGAACACCCTGCCCCAGGGTGACCTGTACTTTCATGGTAAGAGCTTTCGTAAGTAGGTCCTGTCAGACGCAGATGTTTTCGTATGTAGTCTTCAATATGCTGGATAAACAATCTAAATTTCTCCATCCAAGCTAGTACTTGAGAGTGGATGAAAACAACCCAGCATCAGTGGCATCTCACATTAGTATGTGAGTCAAGCAATCAGCTCCTTAACGTAGTTGATGGCTATGATGAATTCTAGCTGGAAGGAGGTATCCTCCTGCAGTCATGGTAATTGCCTGTGTCTCTGAGAAGGTAGGGGGTTAGGGTACAATCCTTTTTTTGAAATAGCCTGTGGTGTGATATTCCTGAAAAAAATTGTTAGTAATCCCAAGTTGTCTTCTCATAAACCCTGAAGCTCAACAGGGGTTTTAAAACCTGCCGGTGTAAACATCTGGGCAGTTTGCACTGCAGCTCTAGCCATAAGATCCTTAACACATAGCCTAAGGTTATGAACACTGAAAGGTCATAGAATCATAGAATCGTTTAGATTAGAAAAGACCTTTAAGATCATCAAGTTCAACTGTTAACCTAACACTGCCACTAAACCATGTCCCTGAACACCACATCTACCAGTCTTTTAAATACCTTCAGGGAGGGAGACTCAACCACTACCCTGGACAGCTGTTCCAATGCTTGACAACCCTTTCTGTGAATAAATGTTTCTTAATATCCATCCTAAACCTCCCCTGGTGCAACTTGAGGCTGTTTCCTCTTGTTCTGTCATTTGTTACTTGGAAGAGACTGACCCCTACCTCGCTACAACCTCCATTCGGGTAGTTGCTCTCTACAACTTTGTAGTGAACTTTGTCTCCCCTTTTGAAACCATTTTTATGACTGTAACAGTATAGGAACACATTTATCAGAGTTCAAATATGCTTTTAAACCCATGCTGCTGATGCACTTGATATTTGTAAAAATTCACAATGTTTGTGAAGTGGTTCCCATTAAAAGGTAAAGCTGAACACTTTTACTTTCAGTGAATATTCAGATAAAGGAAATCACAGGCACTAGTGATGGGCTGAGATGTTATTCCAAAAGGTCTCTTTTGCTTCCCTGGGTAAACTAACCTTTCTAGACTACAATTTTCTTTTCTCTGTAACACACCAGCTTATGCAAATGGATATGTCAGTCCTGCTTTGTGATAACAAACATCGCCCCAATGGGGCAGCAGGAGAGAGCCCACAACAAGGAGATCTTTAGAGTAACCTCAGTGATGGAATCTAAGATATATGCCCTAGAAGAAAAAGGAAGAAAAGACACTAGCTAATCACTTGTCGTTTCAACGAGTGTCACATCACACTCAAAATAACTAGCTTTCCCACACCAGTTTCTTCCACACAAGGAAGGGTGTCACTTGTAAGATACAGAACAAAAACAAATACAACATCTCTGTCTCAACACATTTTTCTAATGCGTTCTGTTTTCATTACAAGACTGGTAGCACAAAAATGGCAATTCCTGCTATTTTCCTATGTTAAAGCCAAACTATCCCACCCAGTTTATTTCTATAGTTTACTAACATTCCTGTGAGTAATAGGTTTGCTTTCTCAATGATCAGCTATGAAGTGATAATTGAAAGCAACAACTTTTTATGGATCCTTTCCACAAGGAACATATACACTAATAACGCAGGTTGGTTTTTTTTTTTTCCTTAGGTTGCTTGCTCCTTCATACAGCAATTTCCCTAATCAAAGCACAGCGTACATTAAACACTGAAGAATTTGCTTAGTGAAAAAGATACAGCATTTTGGAGCTCTCCATCACAAAAACACTTTTGATCTTCCCTTTCATCATAAACAGCTTGAATGCAGCAGGAAACCTGCGGCACTCTTTCTTCTTTAAAAATGTATGAGTAGTTTGATTAATGGTTTCATCTACCAGATGAATTGAAAAGAGGATTTTCCTGGGATTGTACCAAGTGCAGACGACAGCTCAAGTGCTTCAAGAGAGGACGGTGTTTCTCCACATATATTTTCTTAATTAAAAGATCACTGCAATCACTGACATTAAAGGAAATTGTGCTGAATTCCTGTTTTGTTTCAGAGGATGGATGGATGGGTTTTACTCCTGCTGTCTAACAGTCTCAGATTTTCCCAGAGCTTTGTGATGGCTCCAGTGGGCATTCGTAAATTGTCCCTTTGAGGCAATTCTCAAGATCAGCTTTTTTTTTCGAACAGAGAGCAAATCTGGAAACAAGTCCCAGTTGGGGAACTTGGGCATCATCTGGAAGAGAAGGGTCCCCAAGTGCTCAAGTGTTTAATGGGGTGTTTATACATCAGTAGACATATCTGCACCAGTCATAGGCTCCCAAGGCTCTCCTTGGGCTGCCTGCAGCAGCTCAGTGAGTCCCAATCTGGATAAAGGGCTGGTGGATGCAGGAGCAATCTGTGCTCCTCACTGTTCCTGACATTATTTCAGAGAGACACTGTTGGCAGAGGTCACACTTACCTGTCCCAGTTCATGACTTAGTGAGAGTCACCTCCAATTGGGCTGGATTCATGATTTTCCTCATGTCTGAGCAGAGGCTGCAGCCCTGGCAGTGACCCCTGCCCAGGCATATCCTGGCTGGTCTGAAGGGTGTTCCTTTACAGCTGATATGAGCCTTTAAGAAGTCACCAGGGACCTGTAGCAAATGACAAGCTTTGTTCTGTGTAAGGCAGGGAAAAGGTGCTCTGTAACCAACACACCATGGGCTGCTGAAAAACATGAGGCTCTATCTCAGAGTGAATACACAATGCTGACTGAATCTATCACAAGTCAAAAAAGTGCTTTCCTTACTTAAATTTTGCTAGGCTGAAAGACTCAGAGAGAGTCAGCTACAAACCAGCAACAAAAACTGGGCAGGACTTACTTTTATAGGAAGAAAACTTGTCACTCCAAAAATGCAGTGATGAAGGCCAGACTGACATCTGTATCAGCTTCCTCTGTAATTAATTAATTGGTTTTTATCTTAATCAAAAGTGTGATGGATACATTGCACTATAAATGCATTTCATATCATTCCTGTCCTAAAGAACATCCAATGTAATTATAATCCTGATTTGATCATCAAAATAAATCATCATACTGTATGAGAAAAAACCCATCTTTTTCCATATTGTATTCATAGGTCTACTTCACCTTATTCCTGGAGAAAGTTTTTGTAAATAGTGGGGTTGAATATCTATGCAAAAGTAGCTAAGAATTCTCAGAGATTCCAAGAGCTAAAATTGCTAACTCAAATATTCTGAGTGCAAATATTAACTATAATTCTCCAGTGAATTTTCTGATTTTGTTAGCTGCAGAAAACAGATGTATGAACAGATACAGTATCCAGATAATCCTTTTATCAAGGTGTAGAAAATATTTCACTTTTTTTTCAGTTTTTTTTCTGTCTCGTTACCAAAACTTCTGTCCCATAAGTAACATATTTAACATCCCCAAATCCAATTTGCTTTTTTCCAAATTCAATCCCATAAAATGTATTTTGCATAGGATTTAGCTAATTTGCTAACAATTAATCAACTTGACTGAAAAATCAGAACTACTTGGCATGTCTGGCTGTGATATATTTGTTTGGAGCCCTTTCAAATATGTAAATCAGTGAACTTTTAATAGAGAATTAGAGAATTAACGTGTTTGTCAAGCATTTTATTTCTCTGTGTTTGCCACATATACACACACAAACACACACTCACATAATGCACATTCTTATTCTTTCTCTTTCACCTCCCTTTTGTATATCTTATTCTTTCTTTCTTTTATGATTACTACTGATCTCATTGAAATGAAGGTCTATCGTTGTGTATATCAGTCAACATGTTACCTGACATCATTTAAATCCTCAGTGCTCTGTTGGAGAGCAGAAACCTTCATAACAGTACTTTAGAACAAAAATTGTGACCCTTTCATGAATTACACATATGAGGAAATATGCAGCTGAATGGTCCCATCAGCAATTGGAAAGAGATTGAGTCATAAGTCATAGTCTGCCTCCAGGTTTCTCAGTATGTGTGGATGCAGTACGTATTTCCCAGTTATCAGCCAACACTTCATAGAAAAAAAAGATTGCCTGGGATAACTGATTACCTCAATTCCAGACCCCCTGCACAAGGTACAGGATGGGTGTATCGGAAGTTTTGCCTTTAGCCAGTTGCTCATGGGTTGATAAGACACAAGTGCCCTTCACGGACACCAAGAACCTTTCTTTCAGGTTTCCCTTAGAAAAAATAAAGAATCCACTTTGTTGTCTTTAGCAAATATATCCTCCTGTGCACAAAGCTATGTGGCAGGGGCTGCTGTTCAGGAAGAGACAGAACTTACATATATAATTTATGAAGCACTTTTGGCACAGAGATTATAAATATTTAGTGTTTTGGGTGCACGCTGTATGTTGTGTGACCTGCATTCACATGAGGCAACGCAGTCCAGCCTTTGGACTTCAGGAACTGAAAGTCTCAGTGGCTTCCGGGCTGAACTACTGTCAGAAAGACTTTATGCAAGATACATCCCTTTCCTAACATGACTCCCTAAACTATTAGGCATTTAATGTATCTTTTTATTTATTTATTTATTAAGCACTTTGACACCGAGGAATGAGAAGATTCACTAATCAGTAGATAATATCAGGCCTATGAGATAAAGAATCCAGGATTGCAAAGTACTCCTAGGTGTTATTTATTTATTTACTTATACTCTGTAGAGCTGAATCTGCCTGGTAGAGTTAATTACTGCACTCTCCTCTGTGACAGTTTCCTCATCTGTATATTGCCAGTCTGATGCAGATGAGCTCAGACATCCAACCAATCATAGAATCATAGAATCATAGAATCATCTGGGCCAGAAGGGACCTTCAAAGGTCATCTAGTCTGACTCCCCTGGAGTCACAGGGACACACCCTGACCAACAAGCTGCGGGTGCTAAAATATGGAAATGTGTTCTGGCACACATTCAGGCTATTGCAACAAACAGGACAATGACCACTGCTGCAGGAAAAAGGGCTGGAAACCAGCTTTCCATAAGATGCAGTGCTTTGAAATCACACATTTATACCACAAGTTCAAACCCCTTGAGGAACATCATATGCTGCAGTAGGAATGAATGCCCTGGTAGGTATCAGGGTATCTTGCTATAAAGGCACCCTGTGTCTTCTCTCCTCACATCAGCATATGGCAAAGCAGAAAGAGGCCAGCTGGTTCTTTGTAATGGTGATGCTTTAAGATGACCAGCTGATGTAGAAGAAAATCAAGCATAACACAGGAGATCCGATGGAAGAGGGATTAAAGCTTTCTAAGCTTCTATCTGGTTCCTGCTGCTGGCCTTCTGAGTATTAGTTTGAACCTTTCGCAGTTCCACCTTCCCAAAAGGCCTCAGCAAATGCCTTAGTTACAATTTTACATAACTCGCAGGAGGATCATACAAGTTCTATACATGCATGAATTTTATATACCTTGATAGCTCTGTAAATAACTTAGCATTCCCAGTGGAAAAGTGTGGCATCTGGTAACACCCTTAAGTCAAAAATAAATCATTAGTTGACAAAATACAAACACCCACTACGCAGTATTTCCCACTCTGAAGTATTTTCCCACCACTTCAGGAGAAAGTCACTGATGGTTTTCAAACTGGGAATGCCAGGACAGGCTGCTGCTTTTTAAACACAAAGAAGGCGTAACACTGCGTTCACATTCCCACTACAGCAGCCCTACCAAAGCAACAGCATTCTTCCTTCAGCATCAGCACAAGTGAAGGAAGATATTTGACAACTTCTTTGGCAATTCTTTGGACAGTAGGGCTGCTCAACTAGAGAAAGGTCTGAATCATTTACTTCTGTACTTTTCCAATTTGCTGCTTTTTCAAAAGACAACAAAAGCAATGAAAGCACAAACTACTTTACCGTAAATAAATGGTTCCTTGTGGTACTTTGCTGAAATTTTATTTTCAAAAAGTCTTTGCCACCCCCAGGAAATATTGTGCTGTCTCCCTTCTGCTAGATAGGCAGATGTCTCATGAAGGACATCAGGACTAAAATTTCAGTGAAGCAGTTCATTTACATATCAGTCCCTGAAATACAGGAGCTTTTCTGCAGAATTGCTCCCCAGAGGCACTGTGAAAGCTTGTTCATTAAGACCATCTTCTCTGTCACAGTGAGATCTTTTACTCAAGATGGTTTTCAATAATGTAGTCATTTGTTTTCCTCTTAAACAGGAGTATCATCAGGAGTAAACTGAGAGTATGGATCAGCAGTACTATAAGCTGAGGACAAAAATACTTCTGATTTCTTGTATAAATGTTATTTCTAAGATACCACCTGCAGATATTGTCTCCTACACTGGTGTGCGATTCACTTCTTACCAACATAAGCATGGACTGAAGGCAAAGGCTCAACCTTGAGGAGGATCCTAGTGATAGAAAATAATGATCTGATGAGGGCTTCTTCTCGGATGATTTCAACACCTATTTTTTCTGCAAGTTATCCTTCTTGGGAATTTAGTTCTGAAAGTCATGGTCAATTGCTTTTTTTTAGATTCTGATCCATCTCTCATGAAAATTAAGCTAAAGTCCTTATTTCAGACTACTGTTTTAGGGCTCATTACATATTGAAGTCGGAATGCATAATCTTTTTGTACCAGTTTGTTAAAAATGCTAGGGTCCTTTAGCTTGTATAGACAATTAAAGTTCTTTTAACATTTTAAATTAGTCTGAGATAATGTAAGAAAAAAAATTGTACTTTATGAGCTCTTGTTTTATATAAATGCTAGAGCAACATAGTGTAGTGGGAGGTGTCTCTTCCCATGGCAGGGGGTTTGGAACTCAATGATCTTTAAGGTCCCTTCCAACTCTAACCATTCTATGATTCTATTATTCTATTTTCAATAACTGAAATATGAAATATTCATATACTTAAATACTAATACTACTACTACTAATAACAACAATCCTTTACAGATTTTTTTAATTGAAATTTGGGTTATGATAATCCCATCAGATAAAAACAATATCCAAGTGTTTCATTCATGTGTTTATTCTAATAATAATACAGAACAGGGGGAACAACATAAAGTGAAGGACAGAGAAGTATTATAAATAAAACCTGGGGTCTACACAACCAATTCATAGTAATTTTGAATAGTTTAAGTAACGTAAATAATAACATCTTAAATGCTTGCAGGAATCTACTCTTGGACTCAAGCTTACAGTAGTTCTCTTTCCATGTAGATTGCCCCCATAATCTTAACTGGCTTTGATTCAATTTGTGTATTAAACCCAATCTGTCAGAGAGCTAATGTCACTAACATTTTATGAAACTACAAGATATATGTAACTGGTCTGCTTAAAAGTGACCAAAAACACATGACCTTGGCATGGAGCTAGGTTTATGTTGTTGATTTACTGTAATGAGTTCCTTCTAGGTTTGGTAATTAAAATCTCCTGAGGTAAGTGCCTCATGTCATTGCAATAATAAATCTCATCCTGTGCAAAAGGAGTTGAATTTTCTGAGGTGACCATGCTACTGAATTTAGAAGTACAAAAAGCAGTACCCCTCTATTTCCTTTCAGGTAATTAAATCATTCAGTGACGTATTCTGTCTTTCCTAAGGATTATGTCACGGCTCTCTTTAGATTGCCAGAACCCATTTTAAATTCCAAAACCTGTATGTTATCATAGAAATACTTTTTTTCTCTGTCAATAAATCCAAATGTGAAATGCTTTCCAGACATTATAAGTATTTGGACTTTTGATATCAGTCTTGTTTGAAATCCAGTCTGTTTTCAAGCACCACCTGACAATAAATTATCTGAGTCAAACACAGACAGTTGCTGTGTATACATAACCACTAGAAATTAGGAAGTAATTTTTAAAGGGAAACTGCTAATTCTGCCCTCTTCCTCCAGGTAACCTCCATAGCTGTAGAATTATATTGTTACCATCGATTACTGCATCAACAACATGGCAATTTGCAGTAGATCAAATGGCTGCTAAAAATAGCTTCCTGCTGCTCGCTGTGGGAAGGACTTGGAAATTCTGCAGTCGGATTTCTCTTGCTCCAGTAGGATGAGGATGAGGAGAAGGATGACTGTCTTCTCCACTCTTACACACAGGTGGCTTCATATTCTGCTCTTTTACCTCAGTGGACTTTTCAGTGAGTGGAAGTAGCAGTGGTGCAAGAGACCATTGGGTTGGATTGCTTTGTAAAAACATACTTGGCTGGAGGGTAACCTAAAGTCATCTGAAACTTTTCATCCTTTCCTTCCTTTCCTTTGTATATTCATCAGTCTGTTATTGCAAGTGATTACTCTTATTTTTTTTCTTTAGAGAATCTATATTTTGTTGTTTACTTCTTCTTATTTGTTATCATACACTTTGACTATTTAAAAAATTGTCCCATAAATATCCATTATTTGTTCATAGCAAAGTAGCTATAAAAATCAGGGTAAGTATATAAATCAAGTTAAATGTAATTATGATCTGTGTAAGTGGCAAAAGGGACTTTCAGGACTCAGTGACGCTGCAACTGCCATGTATGCAGTGGGACATATATGCCTCCATAGATGAAGTAGGGCTTATGTGACACCAAAAGACACTAATGGGTGAGAAGAGCCAGAGAGTTTTGCTCAGTGCCCTTAACTGTCTCATCCATAGCCCTACTTCAAAAAATCTGCTCTATATGAGGACCTAAATACTCAGATGAGGTCCTTTGCTGTTTCTGCTTTGTATACTCCACATTTACCCACTGATCACGAGACAGTGTCCTGGGGAAGCAAAGCCCCTATATGGGAGCATCAGGAGGATTTCAAAGACGTGTTTGGTCTGCTTTCTTAGAGAGACAAGCACCTAGTTATTTCCTGAAAAAATAAGCATACAGAATCTATAGTAAATGTTATTATTTAATATCCTCCAGTTTAGATGTCAAACTACTTTCCTTCTGCATGTGTGTCTAAAAGCTAGAATCCAGAGCAAAGGGAGATATTTTAATCTTAAGAAAACAATGTTCAAGTCTTTTTCATTGATTTCCTTTAAAAAATGTATTTCATTCAAACAAAATTTGCAAAAAAACTTTTCCATTCAAAAACATTGATCAGTTCTACCTACAATAAAATACTGAAAAGCAACTAGATTACCAAGTTTAACTTCAGTTAAAAACAGGAACAGCTGAAAGTCTTTTCCTGCTAGTGCTAAAATGTCCTTGATATGTCAAGAAATCTTTTTGACAATTTTCAGATCTAACTTGAGGAAGTCCCATGTTACATCTCATTTCACTAGCTAAAGAGGACTTGATCACAGACCGAAACTATCCTTTCTGACCTAGGCGATCATGACTTTACTATAATTGTCATCTCCAAGTGGAATGAACCCTCAACAGAAAATTGTTGTGCTTCAGAGGACACAGTTTCACCAAACTGAAGGTAATCATAAGCTAAGTCAATTGGGAAAGATAATTTTAATAGGAAAATAAAAACCAGTGATAATTAGAATGAAGTTAAAAATGTTTAATAATTGTCTAAAATCTCACAAGGGGAGACTACTACAGCATTTAATAATTCAGCCTCATCTATCAGGAGAGTAAAAATAATAAAGGTTAAGAAGCACATTGTATGGTGAAAATAAATAATAGAAGTTATGTGAATCAGGAAAAAACAGAGGAAGAAAAGAGCCTATAGGTTAAAGCCTATAGAAAGTTGTGAAATGAGAAGACATTTAGGAGCCAGGAGCAGAAGAAGCCCTAATGCCAGCTGTGGTCAGCTGTTGGACATAAATGATAGAAAGTCAATAATGCAGAAAGACTGTGCTCAACAAATGTTCTTGATCCGCAGATGAGGGAAACTGTTGGGTGACATAGTCCCTGCCACCAACAATCAAGGATATAAAACAGAAGGCAATAATGTTAAACATCTTAAAATCAAACATGCCTGAATAACCTTTGTTTATGAATCTTAAAAGAATAAGCCGAGGAGATGTGTCAACATCAGTGCTGAGTTTTAATACTCTTAGATAACAGGAAATTTCTGACTGATATAAAAAAACACGCTGTTAACATTTTTTAAAATATTTATAGTTTAATCATGTTGGTATAAGCCCAGACAAATAATGAAGAGCTGATATAGCATGCTGTTAATACAGAATTAAGGAAAGAAACAAATCAAATTAGCTTTGATTTAAGGAAAAAATATCTCAAAGTATATTAATGTGGGGTGGGTTTTTTCTGAGAATCTAAGGCTTAGCTGAGAATGACATTGTTGTTAATATAATACAGTTAGTGTCTTCTTAATGCTGTTCAGAAAGGTTTTGGCTTTGTTCCATATGGTGTTTTCACTGAAATTAAGAGATAAAAAAATCAACATTGCATACTTTTGAAGGATTCAAGGCTAGTTAACTGAATTGGTGTCAGAGTAATTGAAAACAGTTTTCACCATCATTGAACAGATGTGTCTCTAATAAGGACCCTTGGGGATCATTTGTATTGAACATTTTTTCCCAATGACCTTGAAGAAAATGTAAAATGTAAAAAGGAAAAAGCTAGAAGCTGAAGCCAGTTGAATTCATACTGATTCCCTTGGCCTAAAACATGAACTCACACTCAAGCTTTAACGAACCAAATTGGAATTGTGAAACACTGAAAACCTTCACTATAAGCAGGGAGTGCTAGCTTGAATCAGATTATCCTGGTTTAAATCAGATAAAGAAACAGATTACATGTCATTTTTTACTTTGATCAAAATTATTAGAACTACTTTTGTTCGTCCAGTGCAAATTCTGTGTCAGAGCAGCTTCTGATTGGCTCTGTCCCTTGTGTCTTCTAGTCACAGTGTCTAAACAAGAGGAAATATTACGTTCAACTTATCATTTATGAATATCAGATATGGGCAGGATTTTGCATCAATGTTTCCACATTAGAGTGATAGGTCTGCTTTCTGAGCAAGATTTAATGCTGGCCACACTTTAGGGAACTGAGTGAAGCTGACCACGCTTCTCCACTCCGACATTTTTCCATGTTGATCAAAAGACAAAGAGGGGAAACTTCGTGCTCTCTCCTGAAACTTATATAAATATATATATTTATATATATGTTATATATATATAATATATATATATTTTTATATATATATGCTTATATAAAAGAAAAGAAAAATTAAAAATATTCATACCTGTTTTGTGACAGATTTCTGATGGTCATACTGAAAAAAAAACCCAAAACCCAAATCGGTTATGAAAGTTGTCACACTTTGCTCTGTTTGCATTAGGCAGGATACTTCTATTATATTGAGAGTCCTCAAAATGTCATTATGGCTCATGGATACTAGCAAAAGCTGAAGAAAGAATCAAAATAACACAGAGATGTTAATTCCTGTTTCGTCATGAAACGCAAATGCTCAACTGTGAACTTACCAGGAAAAATCTAAGTGACTTTATTCTATCTCTTAAAACTATCTGCTTCCTTCATGAATGCCATTTCTTTTTCTGTTCTAGCCTTTGGCCTATAACCATCTGCAGGGTGTACAGTGATGCTATTAAACAGCTCAGCAGGAATTGGTCACACCTTCTGTGGGGGCATCTCCTGTGAAGTATCAATCCGTTCCACCAACAAAATGGTTCATTTCTTGCTGTGTCCTATTTTACCTTGTTTTGACTTTCTCCATCATCATTTATTTCCTGATCGGCTTAGAGGTTTTCAAAAGCCACTGAGTTTCAGTAAAATGTAATATATAACATACATATGCTAGCAGTGTTTGCCACAACATAGCATATCTCCAGATGTATTTGATGTATTTACCCCTTCCTTTTGAGGATGGAAGCTCAAACAGTGATTGTTATGCCTCTGGGAAGTTCAGGATGTCTTCTTCTTCTAACAATAGTTTATTGAGATGCAATGCATACATATTGCTTATTTAGAAGTCATCTATAATTCCATGTGAGACAGGTCAAGTTTTGGATAAATAGGTCAGTCATAAAAGTAAACAGCTGAGATTTTCTTTTCTTCCACTTATTGTCAGCAATAACAAATTTACGACAACAATATTTGTGCTGTGCCATGCAACATGTTCATTTGGAACATTTTAACACTGAGTGCTGTCATACTCTTCTCTCTTCCTATTCCTCAACAAAAACAACCTCATAAAAGCCCTGGCCCACATCCAGGGTAACTCAGACCCAGCTTTGAGTGTGCCTCATTTTCTGGTTCCTACGTTTGGGAGAAGAAGAGGACTGAATGAGTTTTTGTCCTTTAAAGTGGAAAGAGGTGGGTGCTTCTAATGGACTCCAGGAAGTCCAATCTACTTTTGGGGCCTGCTGGTACTTTATTGGTTTGTAAACTATCCCATTGGTCCAAGAAAAAATAACCAGTAGAAGTAACCATGTGTTCACAGCATCCCAGTAGTCTGAGCACAGGTGTTCTGAAGGTCTTTCTCCTTGTTTTTATAGAATGTTAAAAAAACAACAACAATAACAAACAAACAAACAAAAAACTGAACCAGAAAATACAGTGAAAACAATTCTGCAGTCTAACACTTCTGTGGAGAATGCACTGGGTGTGTGAAAGGGAAGGTAAAGATAGCCTTTCCAGAAAGCACCCTTTCGAAGAAGTCCGGCACTAAATCAAACTCTAAGAGGAGACAAATAAATAATTACACTTCATCTAATAGAGCTGGAACAGAGTTCCCTTTGAAATTGGAATGAAGTTTTGGATGATACACTGACATTCTGCTTACTTTACATGAATAAATACCACCATCTTCAAAATTGTATAAATTTGACTCTTCAGACTCTATGTATAGAAATCTTTATATTTTAGGGCATAACTAGCAAGTCCTGGCATGCCACACACATATAGTTTTTAAATATTTCATCCAAAATTGAAGATATCTCTACAGGTGAATTATAAAATACAGAAAAAGTAAGTTCAAATAAAACTGGAAAGAAGAAGAGGTTAAAAATGAAATTAGAAATGTAAGTTATTCTTACAGTAAACCATTCATTGCCTCTAAAGAATGTGAACATATCCTCAGGTTATTTATTAATCACACCAACTCAGAAAGATCTGTTTGATCTAGATCAAATCAATCTGTCTTTTCTTTAGCCACTTGGATAACCATTTCTAGATTTGTTAAAACCAGTGTTACTGGAGATTTTTGTGACTGTTAACAATTAGTCAGCAAAATCAAAATTCTCAGCAGGGCCTGTGGTTCTCACAGAATACCAGCCACGCTGACTCAGACAATATGCTCCTCCATCAGCAGCCATTAATCATAGAATCATAGAACAGTTTAGGTTGGAAGGGACCATTACAGGTCATCTAGTCCAACCTCTCCTGCAACAAGTAGGGACATCTTCAACGAGATCAGACAAGCTTACAGAAGAGTAAAGAACAAGGCAAGCATATACACTGCTTCTCCCTAGTGCTCTTCCAGCCTCTTCCAAACATTGTTAGCCTGTTTCTTTTCTGTATTTAGTCATTCTGAATGGATTTCTCTTCTAGTAACTTCTGTCTTCTCAAATTCACATCCCCTTTTAGCAACCACAGCATCCTTCGAGAGGGGTCCATTTTCTTGCAAGGAATCTGGTCATTCTTCTGAGGACTGCCACTAAAATCATACCTCTCCTTAACCATTTTCAAGCTAGCAATTATTTCCTCAGAACGCACACATCCATGTATGGCAATATTGTCTTTAAGCAGACAGTGATCTGTTTGTATTCATTCTGCACTTATTTGTCACTTGAATATGTACCTGTATTGTCCGCCTTACACTTTTTAATTGAAGAAGTTGTTTGTCAGTCGTCAGTGAGACCCCAGTAATAAGGCTTTTAGCATCTGGTTGTGTCTGACAGTGACTACTGTTAGCTGGAGGCACTCTACTCTGAAACTGTAAATGTGCATTCTCTGCAAAGGGAATTTTTAAAGCTGTTTCCAAATTATTAATGTAAGATAAGCAACACCACTGCTTAGGAAATCAGTGAGGAATTTAACACATGGAAGTCTGTATGAAGAAGAAGAAATTAAAAAGACAGAGAGTTTTGGAGTCTTGGTTATATACAGGACAGATATATATTTATTTATTCTTGTTTATATATAAGAACTTGCCTATAATACAGTCATACTGTCCAATTTGAGAAAGGTCAATCCTTTGTATAACAGTCAAAGGGGGGTGGCTCAAAAGAAAGCCAGTATAATACAAATCTGTCCTTGATCCATCTCTGTATTTGTATTTCTCAATAAATCTTCCCATGAAAGCTGCTGAGCATTGAACAGGTACTTAATTCCAGTCAGGACACAGTGGGATAAGTAATTTAGGTATCTAAAGTGTGATAAAGAAGAATTCCTTAGTAGGTTAAGACATCTAAATTCAAAGAATTATTCAGGAGCTAAATCCAAAACAAATAGACTCAGTTTTTGGTAAGTCTTACTTTAACCGCTAATGTCCAAAATTATGCTCCTGAAAACTTCAGCTTATTCCTAAAGAGATTTAATTCTTTAAGTATTCTTTGAGCAGGTTCAGTGCTGCCTGAGTGGATTATGGCTCTTGGCAAAGGTCACTGCCATCCCTGCTGCTCATATTCCAGCCTGGTAAGAGCCATCTCAGTCATGATTTGAGAAAGCCAGGTTCATTTTCCTCCTTTGCCTGAAAATTTTCAAACCCACATCCCCTGCATCCCAGGGAAGTACCCTTCATTTCACCTAACCAAGAGCTGGGAGTTTGACGGAGCCTGTGCCACTGCTAATCAGAGCATGAAAGGAAACGTGTCTCCTGTGCCCATTTTTTAGTGTACTCCCCTGGGTGATGGGCGGCTTCAGGTGTGATGTCTTCTCCAAGGACTGTTTACGCACTGCAGCTTAAGACTGGTGGATGTGAAATGCATAAACAGACCGTGGAAGAACGTCAAGAGCCTGGGTCTGTGTTTGTCCCCAGGGAGTGCTCTAACTGCATAATGATGCTCACAGGTAAACTCTTTCCAGGATTTTCATGCTTTCATGCATAAAACCGCAGGCATCATGGGGAACGTCCCCGAGGAGATCAGAGCAGGTACAAATCTCTGACGGATAGAGATGACCCCTGTTCTCTTACATCACAGATAAGCATGCTAAGGATTAGCCTGTTGCAAGGAGAGAAATGGTGCTAACATTATTATAACTGTGTTAATTGAAAGAAAAAAAAAAAAAAGAAAAGAAGGTATTACCAATGCTCATCTTTAAAAGAACCTTGAGGGGACTCAATGAGAGGAGGGGAAGAGGGGGCTGGGCTGCTGCAGAACTGCCCCTGTGGCAGCCCTGAGGACAGGGTCAGGCTGGACACACCTCTCACCTCCCTCTCTCTTATTTACTAGCTCTCAACAGCAGCTCCCAGACCCACTGCCCTGGGGCAGCATCCCATCCCGCTTACCAGGGAAGAACCCTGGGGTTTCAACCTGCACCGGAGCCAGGAGGCGTCCTGCAAGCCATATGTCTGCAAGTGACGGCAACACCACAGACATGGTATCCATGTAGTAGGCTGGCTTGCACCACTGCTCTGAAGAGCACTTCTCCAAAGTGGTTCAAATATGGAATTCAGCAGGGCTTTTACCCACAGGGGTCAGTGCCTTCAATGCAGGTCATTTCTGATGTGGTGGCTGGCGGTCTCGTAAGAGAATGGCATGCCATATGACAAAATGTAGTAACTTGTTCTTTGTTCTGTTTTTCTCTCTAAGAAATAAAAGTCATTCTAACTGCAAAGGGACAGTATGTAGCTGCTATGGAAAAAAGCTATAAGACTTCTGGGGTTTGATTCACGGTGGTAGAATCTGCAATTTATAATGGCATGGGTGAAATGAAAAGATCTCCATATTAAAATAATATGCTGTCATTGTTCTTAAAATGGATTAGGATGACAGAACTATTAAATAGTATATAATGTACAACACAGACAAAAGTGTTGCATGATGCAAATCCACTACTACTTTGTCATTATGTAAGGTCTTGAATTTTACATTTCCCTTCTTTACAGTGTCTTCAATTGTGCGGTCCTTCATGAACACACACACACACGCACATACAGAGGCAAAGTTACTACTAATCAGCACAGAAGCAAAAAATTTGCAGAAGAATTAGTTATTTGATTCCCAGGAGGGCTCAAAGGTGTCAGAATTTGTACAACAAACAAGGATGAAATTACAGAAATTTCCTATAGAAGTATTAAGTTGATATTGTATTTATCTAAAATACCATACAGATTTTAGTAAGTGGCAGCTGTGGAGTTCATGCATGTATGGTAGGCAGATGGAAATGATCAACTGCAACATCTCCAAAGGGGCTTTTGTGGTGCATCAGACCAGTGAATCATGAAATGAGAAATGTTTGCGTGACAGAACCCAGGAGCTCCACACTAGATGAAAGCAAACACCATCAAGTGAGTATTCTCCAGTCTAAGACATGGTAAGAGACATACTGTAGTCACTTGACTGATAGTTTTTTAAAAGATAGTTCCAAAGTGCTGGGTAGTTCATTTATCCACAGTACAGAATTTTCCATGCAAAACTGTGTCCAAGCAGTTTCAATTACTGCAGGAGCAATATTAGATGTAAGTGAAAAGACTGAAATGCTGTGGCTGTCATTATATATAATATAAACAAAGTCATGCAGGTTATTTTGCCATTTGCCTTTGAGCTGCAAAAAGATTCTATGTAATAGGCTCAAAGTGAATTTTAGGCTGAAAACCGTCAGTCATATATTCTATTTTTGAACCGAAAAGGGCACAAGAGTTACATCTTGTTTCACTCCTAAAAGTAAGCCTTTTCTGCACATTTATTTTATACTTTAAATGTTACTGATTTTGTATTACTTAGAAATCACTTTGCTGAGGTACTGATACTGCAACGAACATTGAAATTGTCAGCTCAACCGGGGCAGAATAAACACAAGGTCTCAGAACTGCTTTCCCTTTCTGTCAGCTAGCAGCCACGAGCATTTCAGGTTTAGTGTATTTTTTTGATTGTAACAATGTTATTTTGGTTTTCCAAGCAGGAGTGACCAATTCATGGTGGTCATGAGCCATTTTTAATTTTCAGGTTAAACTCTGCCCATAACTGGGTTGAGTTGTGTGTGCTTGCTTGGTTATGTGCATGGTGAGCAACAGCTGAGCTGGCACTGGGGTTAGGCCCATTTTTGACTGCCTAGAGGAAGATGTTATGAGCCACCTTGACCTAACTGGACTTAGCCATAGTGTAGTGCTCTTAAGTCTTTGGGTTGAAATGGGCAGAAACACTGCACATAGGATGCACACACTCACTGCATGGATGGCTTTGACATCTATTTTCTCCTGACTCCATTGGGTCAATGAAATAGTGCATCTTTAGTAGTTAGACCTTGTGCTTGACTGAGACATGCTTCACCATCTGCAGGACAATTGTGAATAAATCTGTAGAGCACCTGATGGTTCTTCTGCTGAAGGAAACAGGTCATGAACCCACCCTGTCAATTAAGCATTTCTAAGATCTAAAAAGTAAGCAGAGAGGAACTGTGCTTCACTTCACAAAGTTTAATGAAGGTCATTTAGCAATAGAAATACATGAAACAATAACCTGGGTATCACTCTTTAAGCTCACGATTAAGGGATTTTGCACCATGAAGAGTTACTGTTTTCATGTTCTGCCTATATAGAGAGAGTGTTTTTACTCAAACCCACAAGTTTTAGGAATACTAAGGTGGGAAAGACTATGGATGAATGCCTGTTTTCTTGTAAGCCATGAAAGCCAGGAAGCCATTAATTTGCTTTACATCTGCTGTCATTGTTAAT
This sequence comes from Limnodromus scolopaceus, assembly GCA_028565335.1. NCBI lineage: Eukaryota > Metazoa > Chordata > Aves > Charadriiformes > Scolopacidae > Limnodromus > Limnodromus scolopaceus. The sequence goes on from JAOXNO010000001.1 coordinate 40,443,719, forward strand.
ATGTTGTACTTGTTCTCAAGTAAATACTAAAGTGGTAATGGTACTTTGTTATAGATCTCAGAATCCTGTTACGAGCAAAAGAAATATACCTTATACACAAAGCCAAGACTTTCTTGTTAATGTCATTCCAAATTTGTCTATCAATAATTCATACAATTTATGTAATTACTACCCAAAGAGAGAAAGAATGCTATTACAGAAACAGTCTCTACAATAGTACAATGTCAATAGTTACACCCGCTTCCTAGTATCTATACTTTTCTCTGCTTTTGTACTCACCCTCCACTGCCCCAGAAGTCAACGTTGTCAGCTTGAGGTGGAGGTACTATGGTGAGTCATCAGTGTCCCCAGTCTCTTGACATGAGTATGATCAATGGTTTCTTCCTCTGCAGTCTTGAGGCCACTTGGTGCTTCTTTTATATGCTTGCTAACACAATATGCACTTTGCCTTTTCTTCATTGATCTGTAATTCCACATTATATATGCATTTACTATATACATTGTGTTCTACATATGTTAGCTGCCTGGTTCTGGTAGTTAGGTCTGAACCTGTTTATTTCCAATGTCATCCTGTGCCCCCTCCATTTTCATCCCTTACTTCTCTGCTCCTCTACACAGTATCTTGTGTCCCCACTTTCAAGCACACCCCATGGCTGTACTTCTCCACACCACACCTTTATACTGGGGTCATAAATATTTCATTCTACATGGCTTGTCACTAATTTTATATTAAGAATAACGGTTATACAACGTAACTGTACAAGGTTACGTAAAGAAAAACAAACCAGACGTAGTCACCTGGTTATCAAAAAACTGTTTAGCTAAAACAAAGCTCAAGGCAAGTCATGACAAGTTCAGAAAAAGTCGGTCTGATGAAGTAAGCCTCAGTCCTGAGCACCTGCAGGGTTAGTACAAAGTCCATGACCATCAGTAGCAAAGTCAATATTATTTATACCAGGCTACCAGTCTGCAGTAGACTGAACAGAATAGAAAACCCTCCACACTGTAGGATGAAAGGTATAGTCTAAACATTGAAGAGGCTTTAGAAAGCTATCTGACATTTCTGTAATGACCTTATGGAAAAGTACTGATTTATGAAACTTATACCATGTTATATGCCAAATAGGAGAATCCTTTCTGTAGGGCTCCATAATGTCAGAAGCAGATACACTAAGGTGTGGGGCTGTGCATGATCCCACGTGTCAGACTGAGTGTCAGGTCTCTACCCACAGAGCTCGTTAGGAGGTCAGAGGATACAGACTTGGCTGACTGCACATCCTTACAACCTGAGAGCAACCTAGAGTCTCCAGGACTTGTTATGAATTTCAAGAAGAGTTTTCTGCTTTATACCAATCATATTTCATTTTTTGCTAACACAAAACGGGTTAGGTTCACCAGAACACTTTTTAGATTTCATAGACCGTAATTTTTACATTATCTTTCATAATATGCCTCTGTGTCCCAAATCAAGGTAATGCTTGTTTAAGCAGTTTGTGGTAATTCAGTCATTCCAATTTTCTTTAATATTTTTCTCCATACTTGAGAATTTTTTTTTTAAATTTCCATTTTCTAATAAAAGAAACAATGGGATTCTTTACAAAATTGTGAACTGTACCATTCAATCTTAATTAATAGTAGAAAAAGAGTAAGATAAGGGCTCACCAGCTGCTTCTGTCAATGATGATGGTCAGACTCCTCTTAGGAAAAAGACATACATATCAAAAAAGAAAATTATAACCTTGATATGAGAAAGAAGGCTTTTCCTGTTGCCAGCACTAATTCTTACATTTTACTTTAATTTTTGCACAACACATCAAGGCCATTTCTTTTTGGTCCAGCAGTGATTTGTCCTTGTTCTACAGACAGAAGAAATCCATGTCAGACTCAAACACCTTCCCACAACTTGAATGCCATTAAGAGAACAATTTATCATAAATTGATAGCACTGGAAGAAACTGCTTGGGTTTGGATGACAAAATTTTATCTAAAAAACACATCAAAATTTTGTACTAAATCAAATGCAATTGGCAAGGACTACTTATTTAACTATGCAAGAAATTTATAGAGCATAAAATTTTCTTCTGTAGTCTAGTTCTTTCTATATTTTCAATAAGCTTTATTTCTCCTCTTGCTCTTTGCTTCATTTTTCAGGGTGTAGACAGGAATAATCTTCTTCCTTTCCTTCCTCTGGATGTTTCCACTAGATAGTCAATGTTCATGCCACTTAATCCACATTTTTGATGTCCAAATAACTCTCCCAGTCTCTCCCAGCAGACAAGAAAGAGGCAATCTTCCCAACTGCAGCAACGCAACTGGGAGAAACTCTACTAAACTCACAACTTTTTACAGCTGAGTACTTTCAGCCTTTAAATTACCCTGAGTTTCCTTGATGTCAACAAGTTCAGGATTTACAGTAGAACTTGATGTAAGATTAGTTTTATTATGTTTTTGAGATCCATGTTAATAGGTAAGCTCATTGTGTGTTTTACAAAACTGCCGTTTTGCAGATATCCAAAATATATCCTAAATTCTCATTTCTCATCTTGGTATTTCAGAAGCATAATTGAGGAAGCCACTGTACAGGGGGAAAAAGATTCAAATTAACCAGTGCAAAGAGCATATCGGCACCATCTGCATTGATTCCTGTCTGTTCAGTACAACTTCTGCACTATGACTGGGTGCTCCTACTTGAGCCCTCCAGAAGATGTAACTCACCGTCGTGCTTATTTGAAACCTAATTAATCATAATAGTCTTGGGGCAGTTGCCAGTCAGTTGATGATTGTGTGAGTTTGGTTTGGATTTTTTTCCTGCGAGTCTGCAATAACAACAGAATCTTTCAGAATTCTAATGCTTCGGTGCCTCAAGCAGCAATCACAGGCACAGTAAAATTCATTTCCTCTGATCTAGCAGGTTGCTTCATTTAGCTTAGAAAAAGGACTTTTGTGAGCACTCATCATTTTCTTTCGATGTAATACCGATCGTTACTGTTTCACTGTCATTGGAAGCGAGATACCACAAACTGTTGGGCTGTGAGAGTTCAAGGCTGACCCTTTTTATCTCCGAAGAAATGTGGGATCATGTCTCCATTTGATATAAGCACATAACTCCTGTTAGGCTAATGGCTGGTTCTAAGTATGCATATTATTAACCCTTTCATATAATGGAATCATAGAATCATTTGAGTTGGAAGGGACCTTAAAGATCATCAAGTTCCAACTCCCCAGCCATGGGGGTTTTGTACATCAGCTAATATTCTCTAAGTGCAAAGAGTTCCATTTCTTAAAATCCCAAAACTATCCTTCATCCATTGTCACATTTGCAGACTCCGTTTGCCTGCTCATCACTCCTCAAACAGTATCATCTAATTTGTTCCAACGCCACTCTTAGTAAGAAAAGTGAAGCCAAAGTTATTCAAGTTGATACAATAAAAGGTTTTGCTAAAGGCCAACTGCTTCATGAACAAATCCTTTTGTAGTAAGAAGAAAGAAAAAAGTCCACAGCTTATATCAAGCTTCTTGGATTATCATATTTGGAACTTAGCCTGCGTTTTTGTACAAGCATCTTTGAAAATCTTCTCGTTCTGTCACGGTGTTCTAAAGATAGATGCATTAGTGATAAAACCTTATTTGATTAAATAATTAAATTCTTGTCAGCCATAATTAAACACTAGCTCTTAACTGAACTCTAATTATTTCTGCTTAGATTTCTCAGGTCACATAAACTACTCTTGCTTCTAAAAAATGCAAGGAGTATTAATCTAATTTAGTCTTGTGTTTTGTTTACTCCATTTGTTATAAACTGATTCTTCATAGTCAATGGAGCTGAGGAGCGTAAATGCCAAGTGTCCCATTCCTGCATCATTTTGGGGCCCTTCCCTCCCACCAAGAAAATCTCACAGAACAATAGCACAGATTCAAGAGGTGTCCCTCTGCTTTTTAACACATAGGGTCTCCACGACAGAAGATAAGTTTGATCTCCCAATACCATCCAACACTATGTCCTGTATTATTCTTTTCTTCATAATATTTTTCATGCAAATATTTTACGGTGAGTACTCAACAGATTCTGAGCCAAGTTAAAGGTGAAAACTTCGAACAACATTTTGTTTATGATAAGGTAGAATACCAGTTCAATCCACAGAACCTGTATAGAAGAGTAGAAAAATGACTTGATCTATATTGCAGTTCAATTAAGCAGAAAATATTTAAAACAAAATTTAACTTACAACCAAGCTTCATCATGAAATCAGAGATTGGCTGATAACGTATCCTCATAACTCTGGCCTCTCCATGCCTACAAACTTTTTTAATGTTTGGTGATGAAATAGAATCATAGAAATTACCCTATAAATGCAATGGGTAGGAATCACTATCCTACCCGTCCAGGATTGTCGTAAGCAATCCAGGCTTAGGCAAGCCAACTTCTACCATTTTGTGCAGCATTTACTTTCAAATCAAGCCTTTAGCCAGAAGTCAGGAGGTGAGCTTGGATTTTCCATTGAGGTTTTGCTACCTGCAATGGAATCTCTTGGGTGAGGACATCTTTCCAAGGGAAGCCTGGCAGCTGCAAAGTTGCCCATGAAAGAGGTTTGTGGGCTGATAAGAGGGAGACTGTTTCCTCCTTGTGGATTTGACATTGAGCGGAGCTGGGCAGAATGTGGTCACCATAGCCAGTCATATGGAATCTATAGCTATCAGACGTTCAGTGGGAAAGAAAGGAGACCAGGCTTGTTCTCCTCACATTCTTCAGTTTTTTGGGCAGTATGTTGTATTTAAATTAGGTGGGTTTATGTTTATGCACATAATAGACTCTTTTCAGCTTTAGTCAAACTTCCCTTTCAGGTAAAACTGCTTTCGGACTGTCTGATAGTGTCAGACATAGATGTAAATCTGAAAAATAAATAAATAATGAAAATACTAACATTTCATCTACCATTTGAAAAAGACCATTTTTTCTTCAGAGAGACTAAGAGTTCAAAGTATAATCTCAGAAGAAACTGAAGACCATCTCCAAAATGAAACCAAGGTCCTGTTTCATCTTAGCCTGGAAATTACCCAGCTCCAAAATGATGCCAGAAGTAGTCATTGATCACTGAAAGAAAATTTGTCTAGAAGTAAAAATTGTCTCTTAATGAATTCATATTGTACAGTCTGTACAATGTCCTAGAGCCCAGAAAATGAATCTAATGTATTTATTCCACTTGTGTCCTAAACATGTACCCCAACAAAAAAAATCATCACAAGATAAAGAGCAATTTTATGTTATTTACTTGGACAGATTTAATGGCTCAAAGGAGGACTTTGGGGATTTGCAAGACCATACAACACCAAAACAATTTAATGTTACTCATGATAGCATGGCCTTTTATTTAAAAAATTACAGAGCAATGGATTCATCAGATTTCTTCTGTTCATACTTATATATATATAATAGAAATGAAAGTTGAAAGGAAAAGTTTTTACTCAAGCTAGACTGTTTATTTCTGCACAGCATTGGCCTGATAAGCTATTTCAAGAAGTTCTTTCAATCAGTTTTAGAAGTCAAATGGGATAAAGTGCACAGTTTCATGGATCATAACCCAGATAAAAAGAAGTACATGGAGGGTAGTATCTCTATTTGATCACATTTTATCAGCTTGAACAGCAAGGAGATTTTGGATGTAAGGGGACCTTGATAAAGGTGACTGACTAATTCATAGTTTTAAAACAAGACTCTTTTCCAAACATGACTCTTTCAGTAAAACAACCACAACCAATACTCAAAAAAACTGTTGTTATAGTATATCTTCTTTGAAAAAGCAAAATTCTTTGAGATTTGAGATTTTCAGCATGACAAGAAATATTGGCTTCAGTGAATGAAATAGATGGAATATAACATAGATGAAATACAGAATACAGAAGCAGAAATAATCCTATAGTTAAAGCACAAAAAACTATTTATGGGTAGAGGTGCCAAAATGCTTTCCCCTCAACTATGAAACCTCCATTTAGTTGATTGTGTTAAAGTTACGATGAATCATGCCACAATCCCAGGAAGCAAGTTGAACACGCATGGATTTAAAGTTGGATTTCAAACCCTCCTGTAGCTAAAAGGATGCATGTTGCAAAGCTTCACACTCCTCCTACTGCGTTTTATTCTGACTGGCTTGTGAACATGTAGGCCATGAGCATCTACAAGTTGTAGATGTCTGTCCATCGGAGACTGGGCATTTTACTTGACAGGGTGCTGTTATGAGCTAAGCAGCAAGTAAAATAAATTACCATGATAACAAGAACAGATTAATTCCATGTGTTATTTCTTCAGCTGCACTCATAAGCTTAATAAATCATAGTGGTTTTTACTTACGAACATTAAATGAATATTACACTAGAAATACTGTTCAAGCTGCTAAATATCCATCTTCAGCATGTAACAAAGGAATTTAAAGCCCAATATGCTTAGACTTTCAGTCCAGATGGCACAGATTAAATCACCTGCTCTTACATGACACATTAATCACAGGATAGTGATGTACAGAGTATATGGTGAAAGTCTAATCTCTAGGGGTAAAAAATGGCCATCAAAAAGATGACAAAGAAATGGGGACAAATTTCCCTAAGACAAAGTGATGTGCTTCTCTTAAAGCTTGACTTCCAAGAAGATAATTTCTTTTGTGCAATATGATTTTACAGTAGTCATTCCTCTAATTTGAGCATGAATGTTGATCCAGCCATTAGGAAAGAAAGGTAGAAACAATTACTTAATTCAGTAAGAATTTGTCTCCCATCATGTACAGCTGATGTGTCTCAAGAGTTTCAGAAAAGTTTGATTAGATGAACTAGAGCACTTACCTTCATGAAAGAAAACTAGCATTTTAATTTATGTGTACCGGCTTGGGAGGACTTGCTTGTACTGATTGAATTAGATAAGCAAAACAAGATTAAGACAAGGATCACTGCAGAGCATTTGTATTTTGAAGACATTTATTTGTTGACTTCATTCCCTTTGGCTCCCCCTTTCCTCTCCCACTCTTTTTAAATGTTGGGTGATTTTCCATCCATTTTGCTAAGATTAAGCTGTGTGTGGTTAGGTTGCCAAGTTGCTCATTATTCTCCTCTGTCTTCTTTTTCTCTAAATATATCTAAACATGACACTTGACTGCAGGAAGAATTGTCATTTGTGGAGAGAAAGGTCTTACAGAAGATGGAAGAAAATACACTGCGTTCTCTTTTATTTTGTCCTTCCCCTTCATTTTTATCTTTGTTCTCTCTTCTTTTCCTGTGGAGATACATACAAAAATTTTGTAAGTTTCAGGGGCCACATCCAGCCCAGCAGTCAGGGCTCACCCAGCACCAGGAGGAAGTGAAAGATGTGAAGGATGCTAGAGGGCAGAGCCAAGACAGGAACCACTCAGGATGAGAAAGGCCCAAGTGTCTGTCAGAACCATAATTTGGATCATGGATTGATCTTGCTGGAGAAACACCTGGTGGATTTGGGTACCCTTTGTGGAAGTGCATGCCTATGTCAAAAGTGAAAATGAAATAGTCACGGATGGAGGCTTTTCACGAAATTGATCGAAGCCCAAAGCCTCCATTAGGTAGTCAAGACGAGAGTGCTCACATCCTTCCTGCTTGCTTCTTAGTTTACTCATCCCATCAGTTTTGCAACAGCTACATCATGTGGAAATAGCTGCTGTTTTCTATCCAGAGGGGTCCTTCGGAGCTCTGCCAATGTTATATACCATGCTGTAATGGAATTTGAGACAGCTAAAGCTGACTGAGGGGAATTTTCTACTAATTCATAACATCCTACAAATAAATTGGTGAGATCTGCTGAGTTTTTTCTAACAACAGTAATTTTGATGTGTGGTTGTTCTTTTTTTTAATAAGAGGTTTTGTCTGACTCCTGCCATTTTAAATGATTAGGTATTGAGGTGAAATAGAAATAATTACTTCAAAAATGAAATATAGATATATATATGCAGCCACAACTTCTTAAATGATACCACTGTTAAGGCTTTTATTTAAAACGTTCTCATTTGAGTTGGTTTCCCACAAGCAGATAGCAAAAGATTTCAGCTTTCATTGCCTAATAAAAATGAAAATATGTAAGTCAATGCCAGTAGTGAATATGTTACTGAAATTACTAAGGGCAAGTAGATGCAAATAGATCAAATATATAAAACCAAGGCAATATAAGCAAGAAAGCCTTTCCAAGCCTACAAAGAAATTAATGTTTTTGGGCCTTCATTATCTAAAGAAGTCCCACCGAAATCTGCAGGGCCCAGTGAGGTCACCAATGACATGAGAGTAAGGCAGCTCAATACTTTTGAGTTCTGGGTCAAGGATTTTTGTATTGTCACATTTCTGGGATGTTAGTTAGTCCTCTGACAAAAGGACTGTTTTGGTGAATTGATGCTTAAACTCCTGCTAGTTTCTTATTTTGCATCCAAGATTATAGAGTTGATAAATGTTAAAGAGCTTCTTAATAACATTCTATTCTAGTCCTAATTTTCTGCACCCCTTTTTTTCTCTTGGGATGTCACACACACGGCAGTATGTGATCAGTGGAAGGGAAGGGTTAGTTCTGTGAATCTCTAAACAACTTCTGAAAAAAATAGATATTTCTGGAAAGGGTCCTTAGGTCACATCTACACTAAATTCAAACACTGTTTCTGCCTTCAAGCATAAACTCAACTCCTTTCCATACTGCTTTGGCACAAGACCCTCTCACAGGCAGAGTCTGGATGATAGGAAAGCCATGAATTTCATCCGTGCAGCATGACACACCAACTTGCAGCAGGGATATCGATTTACTCAGTTAGGACCAGCCTGGCCAGCCAAGCACTGCCATTTGTCTCAGTGGATGGCATGGCATTCAGGCAGACTGATTTGCTGGGCTCCCAGCAACCCAAGCTGAGGGATGCTTACACCAGAAAACCCCAAAGGGTCTGAGCTGCAAAATGCTAGGCTCCTGCAGTGCCAGCAGGAGCTAGTTCCCCTGACATTATCAGATAAATGACATTAAAGTTTCTTCTTCCATGGCACAACTCAGCCTCCTGAGATGTCTTATCCCTGGGTTCATTTCAATGACATTGCTAAGTATTCGAAACCTCTCTGAGGAATGATACGATTCAGGTTCTTTTCTTTTTATTTTTTTCTTTTTAATGATATGGTTCAGGTTTTTTTCTTCCCAGAGAAGGCTTGTTTACAGATACAATACACAGCACAGCAGAAATCAAAAACAGTTGCTTGTAACTCCTGTATTCATTCCTCAAACAATGAGCTTTTAATCCTGGGGTAGTTCTAACACACACATCTCTTTCTCTTAGCCTCCAGTCCCTAGTCCAATTAAAAGACAGACTTTGTGCAGTGTGGTCAGCAGTTTTAATTTGCTCTAGAGTCCAGTTTGTATTATCTGGGGGAACAGACCAACAGCAAGACCCTGAACGCTATGGGATCTCCAGATCCTCGGGGATTATCAGTGCTTCGAGTCCATAGACATTCCTGTAAAAAGTAAAGCTTTAAATTTTCTCTTGGATGCTAGCTATGCATCTTCTCTTTTTCTTTTCTTTCCATTTTTTTTTGTCTCTGAAAAGAGAATACACTGAAAAACATCCTGTCTCACTTTAGTCCTTTAATCTGGATGCTCAGGTTAAGGTTTTTGTTGTCACGTTTCCGCTACAGGTCATGGGGAGGAACAAGCCTTCCTAGAGGGAGAGTCAGTGGCTCATCAGTGGGCTAAATTGCCTAATTGCTCCACTGTCTATCAATGAAGTAGCATCAGTGAAGAACCCATTTCTAAAGGACTTCAAGCAGTGCAGCTGAACACTGTTCCATGTTTGGTTGGAACTTGTAAAAGGGAGGATTACAATGTCTAGGTCATTTTTGTCAGTCATATAAGCAAGGTAACAGTTCCCTACCAAAGCATATTTTTAGACAACTTCCATTGAAAATGCACTGGGAAGACACATCTTCCCAAGGGTATCACAGAGGCATAACGCCTTCGGCTCTGAGGCACCAACTCCACACTTGCATATCAACAACAGTGTGCGTTGTCCCTTCTCTCTTCATCATTTGCTCGGTTCAGATGGTATTCAAAAGGGGAATGTCATATCAGGAACTGCTTGTTATAAGCTTATTCACCCCTACCTCCTAATCAGTTGAGATTCAGATCAATAAATGTATCAATAACTGGATCTATGATTTTTAGGCACGTCTATCTGTCAGGTTTTGACCAGGAAATATACTGCAGCCATTGCAACATTTCAGCTTTGACAAGCCTGCTCTGCTTATGGAAAGATTAAATGGTCAGCCAGAGAGGCCTGGAAAAGAATGAACTGAAATCTCTGCCTTAGAGCACTAAAGTACCTGCATGCAGTTGACAGTTTTTCCTGATGTTTAAAAACTGGCACATGAGTCCCAGCCTCATTGGATGGTGTGGCAAATACAGCCCTGGGCGTATTTGCACATGGTCTCTGAAGAGTTCAGTTGTACTTCCCCAGTGCCACATTATTTTTCTATTCCCAGGGAAAAACTGTGTTCTAGGAGAAAAATTTCCAGACAAGATGCCTAAATTGACAGAAGAGAAAATGGATGCATGAAGGTGCTTTTGAACAGTGGGGTGCTAGCAGAACTGCAAGATATAAGGATGTAATACTACTGTAGGACTATGTTTGAGCAACTACATTACAAAGAAGGATGGGCAACACCTAGAGCTGTGTGAGATGAATGCCACGATCATAGGCTACTCCCTGTCCAAACCAACAGAGATTCATTAGACAGACAGCTGTCACTCAACCCGGTGAGAGCACTGAACAACTCACTGCAGCAGTGCCAAAACTGTTTAGAGACAGTTCCTTCCCAAAGCAACTCTAGGGATAGCTGCACAAATTTCTTGTTGGTGTCACCATCAGGAACCAAGGAGGTTATCAAAATCCAAGAAATTCTCCTCCTACTCCTCTTCCACAGGTCAGATGTCACGGCAGAGGAGATAGTTTGCAAAGGCATGAGTATCCTTCCCTGACCAATGGACTCACCCTTGTGGTACAAAGCTGTTGCATGCATTTGCATTGACAAATATGCCATATGAATTATTTCATTAACAATTTCCTGGACAAGATATGAGTTATAACAAAAAAAAAAAAAGGCACTTGCAATTTATTTTTTATATATATATTTATATATATCTCCCAGGCAACACAGCTCCCCAGCCATTCCCCAGATATCTACTTGGTATCCCTGTAAGTGTTATATTACCAAAATAAGAGAAAGCAAAGACATCAGTATCACGTACTTAGAAGCCGCACTCTATTTTTGGTGTTATGTTGAGGTAAATCAGGAGTCAACCCAGTGAAGAAAATTGCTCTCAGATATGCTGGTATTAACCTGAAAGCAGAGCACAGTCCTTGAAATGCAGTTATATAACGTCTGGAGAGGAGATGCTGGTGGAACAGGCGATCTCTAAAATGCCACCAGACAATTAAGCTGAAGTCAAAGCCCAAACCTAGATCTCATTGCTGCATATTAATTTAGTAAAACAGATTATTCATGCTTCAGATGTTACCTTTCCATTTGGGAAAAACAGGTACGTCCTTAAGGAAATGTTGACTGGATTTCATTTGCTTATTTGAAATTTAAAATCCTCAAGAGCAGCAAAGAGAACTGTATAGCTGATAAACATTTGAGACCAAGGGGAAAACATTGCAACGTATCACCAATATTTTTAGTTCCCCATGAATGATTTACATTCCCCTGCACTATCAGATATCTTCAAAAGAACATGTCAAAAGAGGAGAGCAGTGCACTTGGTTCATGTAAAGTTAAATTTGCTGCGAAAAGTCCTACGAATTCAAAGCTCTGAGACTCAGATCTCATCTCTGCTGTTGAGCACATGCTTGAAGCCATGTTTTGAAAAGTTTCTGAGGGTTTGAGGAACTTTCATGGCTCTACGATGACATACCTATAGGGAAGTCCCCACTGAGCTGTATTGCAGAGAACTGACAGAATTCAGGTTTCTAGTGGGGACCGGCATGAATGTTTGTTATTCTCAAATCTCCTTCGTCTTACCTCAGAGGAGCTCAGCCTCTGACATCAGAGGGCTGGTGTACCACCCCAAACCTAAAGGATGGTTAGCATCCAAAACAAGCTGGGACCATTGGTTTCCTCTATTTTTTTTTTTTTTTTTGGTGTAGCTTTCCATACTGGAACAAATACTGAGTGGCAAAATTTTATCTTTTGATAGCCAAATGTATTCTTAGCTGTTTGGTGAGAGTTCAACTGAGATTCAATAATATGCCCAAAATCATTGGGCAGAGATTCACTCCAAAGATCTTGGTAAATAGCCTACTGATGCCTTGCCCTTCACATGTCCTTCCCTATTGCAGTGCAGCCTGAGGCCAGGCTATTTTAACCAGGGGATTATCATTCCTCATTATAATCACTGCAAAATGGTGGGTCTGGAACCCACCAGAGAATATTTAAATACAACAGGAATACGTAGTAAAGAAGGCATCAGCGTGCTATGTTGTACGGAATCCATGCAGCAAGAGCATTCGATTACAAAAGTGTTTTGACATTACTTAACATTTCAGGTTTTTTTTCACTGGTGTTCTCCTTTTACCCAGTCTTGATTCAGTTGCTGAAGAGTTGCAGGTAACCTTCAATCATTCTGCATTTAAATTAAAAAAATAACAGGCATTATCATCTTTTCTGTCCTACTGTGAACTCAGAGATCCTCTGCTTTTTCAGATGGCCTGCCAGGGGTGAGCGAGCTCTCTCAGCCCAGGTCTGGAAGTATGAGGTTTCCTTCTGCCAAGTACGGTGTGTCTATGGAACATTTTCTATGTTTATACATGGGTGTCTGTGTGTGTATATAAAATATACAATGTAAATAGCCTAATCCATTATAATCTTCAGCCCTTGTCCACTGTTGCAGGAATTTAGCAAATACCTGCTGAAAATGGAAGGAAAATGTGACAATCATCTGAGAACAAATAAACTATTATTTAAAAATGTCATGAAAAATAGCTTTAATATTCAGCACAGCTTAATGAATTGAAGACACTTTCCTTCTCAGTTCTTATCAAGATGGAATGTTTTTTCTTTGCAGTTAAATGAAAGTCCTTCATTCTCTTTAGAAAGCTGTTGCATAAAATGACAAGATAACATCAATATGAGTTATGCTGACTTTTGTCATAGCCTGTCTCTCCTTCCAGAAGGCCTTAGGTACTGTGACATTTAACATGTTAAATTTACTGTCCATAGAAAGAATTTTGGTTAGAGTGTATTCAGCAAGGAAGAACTCACAAATGATGCCCCCTTTAATTAAAAGATAAAATGTTACCAGGGCAGACTGATCTTAATATTTCTGTGTCACTAGAGAAAAGCAGTCTGGTTATTTTTAAAGAGACTCATGAAAATGTTTTCTCCCTATTTACGTCTGTTTCAGGAAATTTTTAAGAAAGAAATATTTTTAGAAAATTCAGGAAATATGATTAATAGACCGAGGGATTTTTCACTGGTGCTTATCTCCTCTTACAACTATAACCGCTGCCGCAGCAGTACACTATTCTGCATTTCACTCCACCATTAGGTTTAACCTTCACTGGAGTTGCCAGTGAAAGTGACACCAGGACTAGGACTGCAGATCTGGATGACCATCCAAAGATTCAATTTTTAGCCTCTTTGTGGTGACTATCAATAAAAGGCAGTAACTAACCCTAGTCTACAGCAGTGATTTAGGTGATACAAATCCCTAAGTACAGGCATATGTCCTGAATGCACTAGCATGACCACCAAGTTACGGAAAAAAGTAAAAGAGGGCATTTAGATTAGTGACACTCATGTTTTTTCAAATAAATGACTAATTTTATTTTTTTTCTCTCAGTATTTGGCCAGTTTCTCGTGGCGCTATTTAAGGCTGATGCACCTTCTAAATTAATCTATGTCATTATGTATTACATTGCCTTGACAAAAGATCTCTCTACTTTTGGGAAATAGAGTAATTTGTCTCCCTGGTGTTTCAGAGCCGCAGTCAGGCAGCAAATCTGAATCTCGCTGTAAGCCCAACACCTACCTTTATGAATGCTCTTGAGCAAATCTATAGTATGCTTTTATTAAACTGCAATCCCCTCCAGAGTCTGGCATTTACTTTAGCTAGGACTTGTCATCATGTTCCATCAGGTACTTTCTGCTCCCATAAAAAATGAATTCCTACATGCTCACTCATCTTCAATCACAATAAATTGGTCACACACTTAATTGGTTTTACAAACTAAGAACTCTTTCTGAAAAATTAACTACCATCTAGAAGGGCAGTGTTAACAATACACCGAGAAATTTCCGAGCTATGGCTCTCTACTGTTTTGTTAAGGGTGTAAATTGTTGACATGGGAAGAGAGAAAATTGAGTAAAAGATATAAAGTGAAGTTTGTTTCTATTAATGCAATTGGAAAAGCAAACAAGATTTTTACATCAGTAAGTTAAGATTGAGACTTTCTAGCACAACAGGTTCAGTCCACTGTTTCTTAATGGTGGTTGCATAATTTTGTTTCAGAAACAGCACTGAGACATGATGTTTCTCTAAGCCTTTAATTTTGCCAGATTCTGACTGGGCAAACAATAATCCCTGTCATCTGCAAAGTAAGAAAGTAATGTAGCATTTCCAGTTGAATGATTCAGTACTGTGCAGAGAGTGGAGACCACAGTAATGTCACACATTAGCACCTACAGGGAACTTGACTACAGTAATTTGTTTCACTTTTTTTACCAAGGACAGTTTGGGACAGTTAGATTTATGAAGCCATAATAAAATATTGACCATATCAGTAGGAGAATTACATTCATTTCACTTTTTTGCTCTTTCTCCCTTACTTGTTTTTAGAGCTGTTCAAAATGCCTTCCTATGTATCCACACATAGCTGTAAAAGAAACATATTGACTTAAATGGATGATTTATAATGTAATTCATAATACTCTCATAATTTCAAATTATAACATGTTTCCTCAGAGACTTTACTCAAGTCTTTGGATAAATAAAAGTTACATTATATTTTCCCTTTATTCCAGAAACTTTTAAGTAGCTTACTTCCAAAAGCCCAGCTTTGACATCCTGCGAAATGTTCATACCTTACCGGTCCTTTCCCTCCCTGGATTACCTTCCCTGTTGTTTTGCTTCTCTGTTTGTTGCAATGCCCACCACAAGCAGAGCAATGCAGCAGCCTTTCTGCAGGAAGGTGTTCACCCTGCCAGCACACCACAAAAATGACAGTCCTAACTTCTGCATTAAAGGGCTGCACTTACTTCCAATTGTCATCCATGAGGGAAGGGAAAAGATTGGCTGTGCCCCACAGCAATGGATGAAGTGCATATCCTGATGTGGAATAGCTATTTCCTGACAGTCTGCTTTCTGCACCATACAACCTATGGTGGCAGATCCATCCCACGTTAATATAAATCTTGAGGGTAATAAGTGTTTAATCTTGCTGACCTTGGTGTCTGACCATGAGCTCCCCTCCAGACAGCGGAGCAACAATCATGCATGGCTCAATCAAACTGAAGGGAGCCCTTTGGCCCATAGCTGCGCTACCTTACATACCACCTCCACCTGAGGAGGGCAAAGAAGTTGTCCCTGCTTCTCACCCGGTGCTGAGTCTTGCGCGCCTCTTTATTCAGGCTCTTTACCTCTCCCATGCCCTGGGACGTTGGCCACCTGCAGGACTGACCCATTTGCCCCATGGTTACCACTGTCTTCTCCCCTGGGTTGTGAGCAAAGCTGGAGATGATGGAGATGGCTCTTATAACCATGGGGTGTACATGACTGGAAGAAATCTCAGACGTGTGTGAATATCTGAGCCTGACATTAGAGGTACAAAAGCACGTAAATTTTGTGTGATAAGAACCCACGACATTTGTGTGGCATAGGAGTGAAATCCATTGCTCCAGGGCTTTGTTGACGTATCCTCCTAACTAACCTGTCAGCAAGGCATACTTTTTGGCACATTCAGAATGGGAAATGATGTTCCAGAGTCAAATACAAGAGCATTTGTTGCATAAAAGAAGAAAAGCTGAAGAGGTTCATCATGGAAGAGAGAAGCTTGGTGTGTTTCTGGTGAGAGAGAAGACATTTTTTGTCTCTGGCTATTAGTCCAGCCCGGCTGGCAGACTGTGGTTAGAGAAGTGTATAAGCAATATTTTACAAAGTGCAAACACCAAGAAAACGGGGTTGTCTGCTTTCTATTAGTGCTGTGGAAAAGGGTTACAGGTTTTGTATCTCTATAATAATATAATAGCTTCATTTAGCTTTTCAATTTTTGCTAGTTGCTTATTAGATATATCTGGGGAGACATTATTTGGTTCATCATTATCATCCTGGATAGCAATTTCTTAGTTGCTTCTGAGTATCTTGCTTTGGAGGAGAGAGAAGACTCCTGTTTTTTTCTGTGCAAACCTCTCAGTTTGAAGAAGTGCAGGCTCAGCCTGCATCACTTTGTATTTATTTATTTGACCTGTCTGGGAACCAGCCACAGCATATCCTAATTTTGTTCATATTTTTTAAGTTTTCTGTGACTCTTTGCTTTCACTGTACCTTTACATTTTGTCGCTTTGCCTCTCAACATAGAATCATAGAATGGTTTGGGTTGGAAGGGACCCTAAAGATCATAGAGTTCCAACCCCCCTGCCGCGGGCAGGGACACCTCTCAGTAGACCAGGTTGCTCAAAGCCCCATCCAGCCTGGCCTTGAACACCTCCAGGGATGGGGCACCTGTTCTAGTGTCTCACCACCCTCACAGAAAAGAATTTCTTCCTAATATCTAATCTGAACCTCCCCTTTTCAGTTTAAAACCATTAAACCTCATCCTATCACTACACTCCCTGATAAAGAGTCCCTCCCCATCTTTCCTGTAGGCCCCCTTCAGGTACTGGAAGGCTGCTATAAGGTCTCCTGGAGCCTTCTCTTCTCCAGGCTGAAGGCTGGCCAGACCCCAGAGCAGGGCTGCAGGCAGGGCTGCCATGGGGCAGGGACATGCCCAAGCTGCATCAGATGAGAAATATTAAGTTGGGACATAACATTCTGACATCCGACCAACCTGCTTTGGAAACTCAGCACAAGGAAGTCATCTGTACCTGTTGAAATGGGACACAGCACAAGGCTGGAGCAGCTGCTGTAGGTGAGGAAACCCATGCAGATGTGGGCTCACTGCTGGACTTGTGGCCATTTCCTATATGCCAGGCTCCTCTCAGGAATTTCAGCTATGGGAGCTCTTTGCCTGTTCTTCCTAAGGTTGTCCCTAGCCTATACAGGTCTCACGTAATGTCATTTTTTTAAACATCAACGCTTCAGGCTTCTTGACCCAAGCAGCATCCTTCTATTTAATGCGGAAAGAGGGAATGCTACCTCCCAGACACACAAAAAGCCAGGAGTCACAACTCCTGATGTGGGCCAACTCCTGCAGGTACATTTGTAACCACTCTCATTGAAACCCTTGGAAGTAAAGGGTAGGCTCTGAAGGGAGCTACAGGAGAGCCGGAGAGGGACTCTTTGTCAGGAAGTGCAGTGACAGGACAAGGGGCAACGGTTTTAAATTGGAAGAGGGGAG
>JAOXNO010000001.1:40463633-40513290 GCA_028565335.1 Limnodromus scolopaceus
GGGGTGTGTTATTTTTTAATATTTTTTTTTTGTAGTAAGAAAATCTGATATGATGACATGGAAGAAAACAATTTTTAAAATCTCCACCAGAATCTAATTCAGTTATTCAAGTAAGAGTTGTTGTTTGGGCTTTTTTTTTTTTTCTCTACTTGAGTAAATATATTTCTTTGATAGAGGACAATTATAAAATTTGTTCATCTTTAAAAAAGCAACAAATTATTTCTGGATTATTTGTTAGCATTTTTGTTAAGATTTTGAAAACAGTCCTGTTTTTTAAAATTATGATAGCCCTTCAGGCTACACTTTAAGCCTTTTGTTTCTCTGACAGAATAGACACCAGGAGGAAACATGACTGAACACATAATCTGTTACCAGGAGGTTTCATGATACCATCATTTGTCTTCATGTCACAGCTGGGAGACTAGTGCCAGAGCCCATTTTGGATTCTATTAGCGCCATTGGTGTGAGGGCGACCAAGAATCAAATTTGTCCCTGAATACACACACAAACAAACAAAAAAAAAGACAATTTGACCTTGGGTGTCCATCTTAACAAGCCTGATCTGCACCAGCCCTTCAGAGCATTACATCGAAATCCTGCATCACATCACGCAGACTCCTACATGAGCTTACACATCCCCTGATGATGGTCTGTCATCAGTTCTCCTCACCCTCGATATCCACAGAGCAGGGGGTTAATCAAGGCATCTCTCTGTCCTGGTGACCCCATCTGCCAAAGCAGCCCTGGAAGCCATCAATCCATCATTTTGGTCTGGACCAATGTCCGTTCACCACAGCCATTTGTTCACCTGTGCTGAGCTCTATAGAGAGTTCATGCCACGGTGACATGATATTTATGCCTCAGGCATATATATGAAGGCCAGGGTCTAGTACTGTCCTACAGAAAGCACAAAGTCTTTCAGTCCTCATGATGAAAGTATAATGTGCCAACTTCATCAGGTTGCCTCACTAATTGTTTTCTACTGAAAAACACATGGATACTGAAACTAAATTTAGAAAGGCACACTTCAAAATGTCAGGAAGACAGTGACATGATCAGCATAAGCTTTGTCCTGGTACTTACGCACTGATATCAGAACTACAAAACAAAGGATGTTCTCTAATTTTATATTTGGTTATCTGAGCCCAAAGCCTCCTGGTTGATCTAAAGGTCTTTCTGTACAGATTAGATTGAAACCATAGGCTAAATCTTACACATGATATCAGATCAATGTGAAATTAGCTATGAAAGGCAAATAATTTTCTTTAGTATCTTGTGCTATTTATAGAAATAAAAAGTCATCGAATAATCAGTTTGCTTGATTTACTAAGCAGCTCTGTGTGAACTAAAGCTACTCTGAGGGTAATATCAAGTAAATAAGTTCAGTTAAAGAGAATGACCACCTTTCTTTCACTGGCATAAGAAATAGTCTCCAGAATATAAGGAACAAAGTTTTGTCTCATCTTTTCAGAAAACCATTTTCCTTTAACAGATTTTTTTTCCCTCAGGTCTCGAAAGTACATTGCTACTGCTCTTGAAAGTGCAACTCAATTACCATAAATCAATTTATTTGTCGAAATGATACTTGTATAAGGTTTTGTATATTTCACTGCATCTCATGTTTTTGAACACCAATTTATTAAACTTGTTACTTCTACAGATAAAATTAATTTAAAAGCATGAAAAATCAATATTTTAAAAGCTTATGAAATCCATTTTAATCTGTATATGCAGGTAAAATATTCTTCTCATAGCTGCATCTGAGTGGGGCATCTTTAAATCTCTTCAATATATTTCATGATTTTTAATTAATTGCAAAGACAAGTATTTAAAGACAGAACATTAGACTAATTCCTAATACAATGCACTGAAGCATATAAAAATAAATATGCTGTACTGAATCTTGCATTACATAACATGCCTCATACAAAAAGTCACGTCTAGCCTTTTGTGAACTTCAGCAATATTCATTATTTTCTGAAACTAAGATAAATGGCTGTATCAGGTTAAAATCATTTTCTTCTTTGAAATCAAATGTAGAGCCATATATAGGAGACTTAAATGTGAAGTAATGAATGAAATGCCTCCCCACATTTTCTGGTTTATTATGATGCTTTCTTTAGACAAGAACTAACTTTATTATAAAAAAAGGTATTTTTATATAGTTTATCATTTAACCATTGCATTCTGTTAGAAGCTTCAGCACAGATTGCTCTAATCTTAAGAAAGCAATATAAAGGACCAGCTCCTAGCAAATAGGAATATAAGCAATATTCACACTATCTCTCCTCCATCCCCATTTCTGCTATCTTTAAAAGAACAACACAAAAGATATTTATGGAGCACCAGGAGTTTAACTGAGGGTGGGAAACTATTATGTGCCATAAAACCTGTATCTCTATTAATCCCATGACACCTAGGATCCAACAAAGCTATTAATTCTATTTCCCAGTAACATCTTTTGAAGGTGTTTTGTATCTCTTCAGTATCAGGAATCAGAGGACAATGGCCTTTTTGTAGAAATTGTTTCCCCCATTTTGCCAGCTATTTTGTCCTATGTAAGTTCACTTTTCTGTGCTAGTGGTTTGGTCCCCTTCACATCATCTCCAAGGTGGTCCCTAACACACAACTTCTTCCTCAGATAGATACAGAAAGACATATTACAAATAATCTGCACTACTAAGTCTGCGGTGGACATGTAAGACACACCAAACACCTCCATCATCCACATTATCCCAATGATTTCCACCACAGTTGTGGTAACCACCAATTCTCCATCAGACTATCTCTACTACCGCACCAAGCAAGAACAAGAAAGATACCAAAATAATATCTTCAAGTTACCATAATATTTCTCCAGCAAAAAAAGAGATCAATTTGTCAAATTAATCTCTTTGTTCCTCATATTCAAAGGAGACACTAAGTATCTTCCAAAGATAAGTTTAGGAGCTAAGATTCCTAGCCACTGTGCTGTAGAAATCGATGACAAGAAAAAAATAATTAACAAATATTACAATTCTTTTATTTTTCTCCATATTCCCAGCTTTAAAATACATAATATGTAGCATGTTTACAAGATCACTCACTTGTATATGGGATTGTACTATAAAAAACCAGAATGAGTGGTTCCCCTCCTCCAGGCTAACACCTGCTCTTAAGAAGTAGAAGATAGTGTATCAGTAAAGTACGAAGGGACATTTCTGGGTATTTTGTATGATTTATAATGTGTCCTGAATGATTTTCGTACTGTTTCAGTTCCATAGCAAGCAATCAAGGAAAAGCAGCTATTCGTGCATGTGTTTGTTTTCCTTTTCAGAGATGGTGATTGCTCAGTGATATCAGCTTTTTCCCAACGCAAAGTCTTTTTGCAACAGATTCTTATCCTGAACCTCCACTGAAAGATGTGTAAATGCTGTTGAAGAGGTCCCTGCAGGTTTTGGTTTTGTGAAGGCTTACATTTACTCTATTTTCTTTCAGTGAAATAAATTAGATCCACAGTGCTGTGACTATCACAGCACTGCCTAGCAGGGTATCAACCCCTGAAGGGAGAACTTACTCCACAGCTCTCCCCCAAGGGCAGGGTCCTCCTCCACACTGCCTGTGGGCTGCCATCCCGCAGGCTGTGCCAGACACCAGCTAGCTGAAAACTCCTCAGCACAGTCCAAAACCGTTTCAGGGAGCATGATAGCTATTAAACAGTACAAACATCCATGGACCAGCGCTGATCCATGTTCTATCCCAGTTCCTTTACACTAGATGTAACCCAGGTATCATCCAAACCCATAAAACAAAACCAGTTGTCTGTCCTGGTTAATAATCTTCCCCATCCACCTAATGCTGGTGTGCAGACCTTTGTTACTTCCTACAGACCAGTACATGAATTTATTCTAATTGCAGGGTGTCTGCAGGACTGGGTGACTAGATGCAGCAAGGCTGTAGTGAAGCTTGACAACTTGCTAGAAGTGAGCAGATTATGACAAGCAAAGGAAGGAAGAAAATGGGACAGTGCCTGAGAGGAAGTGTTGAGATGAGTGTGAAAAAAGCAAAAGGTCAAAACAAGAAAAGGAATGAAACGAAAAAGAAAGCAAAGGGAACCAAAAAGAACAAAAAAGACAAGGGAGAAGGCAGCTCAAGGGGAATGAGTCGTAAATAAGGCAAGCCTTGAAGCAGGACAGGGTAAAAACAACGCATTCAATAGAGCTGGACCTGCAGAACTTCACTGAGCTGAATTTAGTGGTTCCAGTCCCTGAGGTGGGAATAGCCCAGGTTAAGAAGGGGAGGGAGCCATAATGAGTGTGTCTGTGTTGCTATTCAGATAGATGCTGCTGGCAACATCACTCTATCCTCCATTTTAGAATTATTGCTGAGCCCTTCATTCATAGAATCATAGAATCATTTATATCGGAAAAGATCCTTAGGATCATAAAGTCCAACTGTATTCATTCCCACCCTTCTCATCGATAGCCATAAAAGACCAACAGTGATATAAGCAGTATGCTTTGCTGTATGCAGGCACCATCCAAAAACGGTGGTCCTGTGCTCAGTGGGGAGACATTATCATAGAATCATAGAATCATAGGGCATGAATCATAGAGCATAGAATCATTAGAGCATGACCACATAAAAGCCGCTTAGGAGCAGGATTTAACATCTGTACTTCTTCCCTGGCCAACCCCATCCTTCTAGAGTGGTGCCCTTGGTGCACAAACTGCAAGGACTGTGGCTTCCCACTTCTCATAGGACCACATAATCTCTGCATGAAATTGTGTATCACTTGCTGTTTTCTGAACTTCAAGATGTAGGTGGTGATGCAAGGTGAAGCTTTCCTTCTGCTACACAACACACAGCATTTCAGTCCATGCAAATTCACAGGTGAATCCTATGTGTTAGGACTAAACCAAGGATTCACTGCTGTTATGCCCTCATTTGGTGCTTTCACTTCCTGCATTGCTCACTTGAGTTTCTGACTAATTATCAAAATTGGCTGCTGGCATGAGTCATGTGCTTTAACACAAGTTGATTAACCAGTCAAAAAGGATATAGTGATTTTTCAGTAACGTAAATTTTTCTAATTAAGTCCTGGTATTTTTTCTCTACAAGATGTGTCATGAAAAACTGTTCAATCAGTTTAAAACCCTCCATCCTTGAAAAGTGGTCTACCTCCTACACTGATTTTCATATAGAAAAAAAAGCAAATCACAGTGATACAGAGATTTTTGCATAAGTTTTTCTTAAATGCAGATGTGCTTTTCAGCACTGCCGCATGTGGCATCGCCTTTAAGCCTCACTAGTAGCCTTACTACTAATTTTCTGTAGTCCTGACCTCCTATGAAGAGCAACTTCTCTTAATTATTTTCTTTTTTAATAATATATATATTATATTATGGCATATACAACTTAAAATTTTGCTGCAGCTATGGGACTAGTGAAAATCAGAAGCTGTAAGTCAGGCAGAGTCATATCTGAAGCTATCTATCTTCGAAAGTGAATTATTGGATTCACAATTCAATTGGATTCACAATTCAGTGTGGATTTAAAGAAAGTGTGCTACCAACTGGAGAATGTGCATCTGCAGCGTAGGTGTATATTATAAAAGGAAGCCTCTCTTCACCACAGGGTTAACTAGAAATACTATTCCGATGGGCTGAAATCCCAATGCAGCACAATACCAACACATCAGCTAGGGCCCAAAAGCAGGCAAAGTAGCTAGTTAGCTTGCAGGCCCCTTTCTCAGAGGAGCTATACTGATCCTGACTCCAGCGCTGAAATATTTGGAGTTATTCCAGGTGCCTTTGTGAGGTGGATGCAGTTGTAATACCAGGTAGAGGTCTTGCAGCACAGTTTGACTTGGAGCACTCGTGGGGTATCGCCACCCAACCCACCACTGAAAGGGAGGTTCATTGTATAACTGCACTGGTCAGCATAAATCTACCCATAAGGATCGCCTCCTGTGAAAACCGAGTCTAAACACAGGATTACAGTTGGAATAACCTCAGAAAGCCCTTCATCAAAATGTTTTAATTCACCACAATGAGATCACTTAAGACTCTGCTGGGAAACATGGAAAGGGTATTTCTGAGACAGGGTGCTCAACCGTTGTAGGAATTTGGACAGTTTGACATGGCACCCTACTCCTACTTGCACATTAGCTGAGGCAACAACTCCCTTTTTGATACTGGTTCCTTACTGCATTATATTTAGCTTGTGATAATTAATTATTTCACAAAGATTTAGTATTTCTAGTGGAAGGAACCAGACTAGATTTTTACCCTTTCCTGCAGTACTGGAGATTGGTCATGGAGACAGGATAGGGAAAATGAAGTGTACAGCTGCTCTTCACAGTTTTAAAGTCTCAGAAGTATTTGTCCAGTGTATCTTGTTTATTACTGTTGTCAGACTTGAGGTCAGGAGAGAATTTTCCCCCAGTTGGGATTGTCAGAGTCTATTTTTGCCTTTCTCTAAAGACAAGGGCATGGCCCATTTCTAAAGCTTGCTTGATTTCACTCTAGAAATGCCACATGATCTTCCCTTCATTTTTTTTCCCCTGTAACAGAAAATAGATGTAGCTTTTAACCTTATACTTTAGGTCTAAGTTGGCTACAGGCTACTTGGAGCGTTTTGTGGCCTCCACTGAGCAGGGATATGAGGAAGAGATGTTCTACAGGGCTTTTGGAGTGAACATCTCATGTATGGTTCCCTGTTACAGGAAGGGAAATTCAGGGCTTGTGTATGATGGTTTGTGGTAAATTGTCTTCCTCCAGGTGCCTTGTGTGATACACTTCCATCATAAGGTAAGGGGGGGACACAGGCCAGCATGTGCACCTTTGACCAAGAACAACTATTTTAACAAAAGAAGTTGAGTGAGGTCCAGCCAATTAGAAGTCACATCTTTGGGACGCCCTTCAAGCACTTTCATCATAAGAGTAAAATACCTCTCAGACATCCAGCAGAGCTGACGAACCCTCACCTGCATGAAAAAAAGTGACTTATAAGTCATGTATTTTCCTGTCCTGGTCTCTGTGACCCTGAGGCAGGTTCAGGCAGAGCTGTTTTCTAAGAGCGCGTGAAACATGTGCTCCCCAGCTCTCAGCACTGCCTTGGTGCCTCTGCAGCAGAAGCCAGTGGCAGCAGGCAGAGATGCTGGGCAGCTGCCTGAAATGTGCAGACAAAGCAGATGATGGAAGGGCTGAGGGAGCCCTTGTCGTGCTCAGAAAGTAGCAGGTTTACAGTAATGTGGCCATTGCTGTGGCATATTATGTTCTTTCTTTTTCTTCCCATTTTCTTAGTGCCACTTATTTCTTCTTGCTTTAGGAAGGGCTCTTCTTCCCACTCATGTTTTCTTCAGAGAAAGAACAGGAGGGGAGTCAGAGAAAGGCAGGGAGAAAATGCCAGGGAACCGTGGGAGTGCTGGGAGGAGTCGCACCAAATCCTGCTCCCATGGTCATCCGTGTCTTTGTGAATTCAACAATCCATCAGGCCTGCATTTTTTTCTGGGGACTTAGTGTTCATTTAAGTTTGAAATTTGAATCTGAAATGATCACAAACAAATTGATCAGGAAAGGCTTCATAACTACATCAAAAACGTAACAACAAAGGAGAGTAAAACAGAGCATATTTTATGAAATGATAACCTGAGGCTACTGACTCCCTACAAGACAATATGTGAATCGGTGAAATAAGCCCCAATGAGCACAACAGAGAGATTCATTAAGCAGGGAAATAGTCATTATCAAGCTACTGGAAAGTTGTCCTGCCACTGAATCTTGTAATGAAGTGTTCAAACTTTTAAATTAATTGAAAAAGTAATGAAGAGAGCAAGCAGTCTGCCGAATTCCTGAAAGGCAAATTATTAAATGTGCACTTGTGAACATAAAATACATTATTCCTCCATCTTTCATCTTTCCTCTGCTGCTTCATTTTTCTTCTGCTTTCTTTGTGATCTCCTCCTCCCGCTGGCTCAAACCAGTGTCACAAGAGTGTCTCGCTTTGAAGAGCTGTTGATGGGTGTCCCGTGACTCCCAGGGACTCGTGTAACCTGCAGGGTTACACCGACCAGGCTGCACACCCTGCAAGCCTGGCACTCATTGAATGGGAGTGCAGAGAGTTACATACAGGTGAGAAAGCCATGTTGCCATGCTTCAGTGCCCATACTCTACTCTGACTGAAAGTGCCCCATTTCGGAGTAACATGTTCTAATAGTGTGAATAAAACAATAACTTAATTCTTTCCTCAGGAGAATTACCTAAGTACATTCATTAGTAGTTTACCCTTAGGCAAAAGGATGATAGCACTGAAAAAAAAAAAATAAAATCAATGCAAACAAACCTGAGTAACATTTAGTCTCTTATGAGAACATTAACACAAACAGCAACAAAAATGCTACAAATAATTTAGATTATAATTAAGGTCATTAAGGAAACATGCACTGTATTAAAGCACATTGGTGTGCTTATACCAACACACTTCTGGGTTTCCTATTTCTGTAGGGAACGTTACCTTTACCTACCCCTTGCATAACACCTGCTGCCAGAGCTTATGCAAGGGCAGCCAGAGGCCTGAACAGACTTCAGCTGATGGTATCTTTGTCCCTAATGGAGATGCGAGAAGCACGCTGTTCCAGTTTGCTGCTGGCAGGAAAGAGGGCATGCCTCAATTTAGATATACATCTTCCTGTCAGCAGAAAACAAGCTCCCTTCATGGGAAATGAAAACTTTCTTTACTAAGCAAGTATTATTTAGTTTTCTATCAGTCTATAGCACTGTGGAAAATGTTTCATTAAGACAGTGAATTGTTACTCTCCCTGTGTCGACACAAAGAGGGTTATGCAGCTTGATTCCACAAAACCCAGGTGTGAGCTAAGCATGGGTAATGCTGGTACAGATACTACAGACAAGCTTGAATAATTTGAGAAGGGAATTTAAAAAAACAAGTCTGGTTGCCAGCTTGGCTAGCAGACACATGTGCCCAGAGCGCTAATACAAAAATTATTACTGTATGCAAGTGCAGGGCACCAGCAAACTGTGTCACCAGTCAGAAAATGTGAATTATAATGTATGGGGCATCACTGTTCATGAAGGCAGCTTTGATGCCTTTGAACTCAGAACATAAAACAGATAACAGGAATGAGCCTGATCTCAATACGCTGATGCTCTCTTCTCTTGATATACTGCTGGAGCAAAGCAAGTTGGAGGACTATTTTTAGTGTTAGTTCAGCTCTGTGGCTTAGTAATCATGCTCCCTGGACTGTAAAAGAGGCAGACCTTAAAAAAAAAAGAGCAAATAAGTATTTTGACAGCTGGATAAATCATTTTTATCCAGCCTTGGTTTTGACAGGATTAAGGAGAAAGTACTAATCTCATTTGATAGCTAACTTTGACTGGTAATCAAAAGGTATCTGATTTTTTCTACTGGCCAAAAGAATAAGTAATTGTTCCTTGACTTTGTTGAAAGGGGTCCTCTGATGGATTGTGGTTCATTGTCTAGCAATGGCCTCATCACTGATACCAAGCAAACGTATGCCCTTATCCAGGCTGCTAATGACTACCTGACTCTATGTTCCTTTACTACATGGTTATGATTTGGCTTTCTCACCATTCCTCTAATCAAATACCTTCTTCCTTTGGGCCTGCAGAGAGGCTTCCTTCAAGAAGTCCAGGTAGGCAATAGAAGCACCTCCAGATCAGCAACCAAGTGAGATTTACATCTTCAGCAGATGCAAAACCAAAACCAAAAAGTATCATATAACTGCTGGAACAAAAGAGGATAGCAAATCTGAAGTTGTCTCTGGCTCAGAAACTGAGCCTCATTTACATACTTTCATGTACATACCCTCACAGCAATGTGAAAACCAACGAGGATCCTTCCTATTGTTCAAAGAGACTCAGGGCAGCAAGGTCTGTAGGCCAACCCTAAATGAAACTCCAGTTGCATAGCACAGCAGCATGTGCTGGGTCCTGACACAATTGCTGGACAGCTGGAAGGAACCCTTAGATCCTAAGCCTTCTCACCAGTGTGAGACCAGGCCCTTAATGGACTGATAACCCACTCATCACACATATTGACAGTATTGACTTCACTGGAGTTCACCTTATGTATAGGTTCCTTTTCCACAAGGCATTAGGATACATGGGACTTGGGGTTTAACTAGTTATGAATTTCTTCTTAACAGTGATTTTGGCTCTAACTAACTATTATCTCTTAAGCTTTCGAATCTCCAACTTTCCTTAGAAAAACATGTTTTGTAGGCAGCACAATACAATTCTCAGTAGTTCTGCTTTTTGAGGCATAGAATATACTGTAACTCACTTCTGGATGTATTCAGTCACTGTCTTTTGGTTGGAGCACGAAAAGAATTGAAACTATCATCAGTTCTGCTGCAGAGAAAGCAACTCTCTGACAAATATTTTATTCCATACTCAGTTTAGAGCATTAGCACAACAAACAAATGACTGACAAAAATAAGCAATTCTCCAATACTGATACAGGGTCATGTTTAACTCATTCTGAGCAGTTTCTTTTTTAACAGAAATACAGTGAGTCTCTCTTAACTGCTTTTCCAGATTAGGCAGGTCATCACCATATTATTTAAAAATAAGGCCTTACTCAGCATTCTATTTCTTTTTTAATTTCTAATTTTTGCTGAGTAGAACTGTAGTAATTGGATTCCTTCATTCCTCCTCCTACACCATCCTGGGTCAAAAAAAATCAGGTGATTAAAATGAAATGGAGCGAGTAATGGATAAAGCATTAGTATCAGCACAAAAGTCCTGATTTGAATGCCTTCGCTGTATGGTGTATCCCTCCCACCGTTGCAGGAGGGTTTGATGTGTACTGTTGTACAGCACAGCTATGAAATTCGGCTCCTGAGACAGTAATGCTTCAAGCACTGTGTGTTTATAATTTATCCACAATAGGCAATAGCATCCACAATAGGCAGTAGCATCCACAAGGCAAGCTAAGGGCCTTTCCAGCTGAGAAATTAGGTGAATTGCAATGTCCAACGCACTCTGTTTGACAAAGTCTTTAACATGCCCAAAAGGTCTTCTTAGCTCACTCTTTACTAAAATGGTGGATTGTTTCTCCCTATGGTGACATTCAGTCTCTTGATGTAAAAATCTCATTCAGACTGGGGCACTGGAGAAGTTCTCTTGCACAGGCTTGGATTCCCACATTTCAGGCAGAGTTTGCCTTCACAAATTCTTTGTAAGAGGTTCGCTCATGACAATGTGTAAGAAAATGTAAAAATAATGGGTTCAGGTTATCCTATGGAGATTTTACAGGTTCCTGACTACTTGTATTGGATGTTTTAGAGAAAAGCAGGCTTCAGCATTAGCAGCTGGAGCAGACACCACCACCTTCAGAGGCTCTGCAGGATGCTCCAGCTGCTGTTCACCAGCAGTCACAGCCAACAGTCGGTGAATTAGGAAGTTTCTATGGTAGCAAGCTGGGAGTAACACAAATGTTGCAGGTCCTTCCCCTCTCTGAACACAAATTGTTCTTGGTGTGGTCCCTTGTGTTACGTACAGCTGCTCTGATCCCAGAGCTGGCCTGGAGGAGTATCAGGTCCACAGAACTGAACGTGGCAGGGGGAAAACAAAACATGGGAATACTTTGATAAACATCTTCTTTTCTGCTATTTCTTTCTTATTCTTCCATCTCTGTGCATCTATGAGTCTATGATCTCCACTAGTCACATGAGATAGTATCTATATCTCCATATTTATGTCTGTCTCACTTCTTCCACACACAAAAGAAAAAAAACGTTTACCAAAAAGCTCAAGTCTCAGTTTACCCCTAGTGTTTGAACCGTGGGAAATGACTGCTTAGGGATTTAGTCTGTTCTTTTGATCCACTAACAGGATCCTTCCAGGACACATGCCAGCTTCTATTTTTCTGCATTCTTCTACTTGGGAGAGCCCTGTGACCTTGGATGCTATGGGCCTGAGAGTACTTCTGTGAAAGCTTCACCTTTTTCAAGTACTTTACCAACTCTGGATATCAAATAACATAACAAAGCACCAAAAATAACACATCCCAAACCAGAGCCAGCATTTACTAAAGGCTGAACACAACTAAGCATTTTGATAACTTCCTCTATTAAATGACCATTTTCTTTTGATCTACTACCCAGAAAATGCAATGTATAACAGTATTGTAAGTGGAGTCCTTGCTGCTCAAAAGGTTATTTCATCTGCATTTTATCTATTTGGTTTGCTCCCACAGGAAAAAGTATAAACACTAATGAGTGTGGATTATCAGCTGCAAGAAATCCAAGTTCTATTTTTGGATGAGTAGGTCAAAGTTCATCTCCAAAAGCTCAAAACATTGCATGTTATAAATTTATTTTTTCACCAAAAAGGTATTTGGGAGCTCTAAATATCTCTCTCTTCCAAAGAAGAAATCCTTAGGTGCCCAAAGGTCTAAGCATGCCCAGAAGCACCTCAGTGCTGAATGATTTTGTCTTTGAAGCACTAAAAAAATACATTTATTCAGTGATCACTAAATATAAAGCTCATAAACATTAATAGGAGCAGGCACTGAAGCCCAGGTCTCATCACTTCTAAATGAGTGCATAAACAACCAGGATAAAGAACTGTGCCCCTTGCTTTTCATCTCCTGTGCATCCACACACATGATCTATGGTAATGCACTGCACATGAAGCAATTAAGTGGGGGGAGGGGGTCTGAGAGAGGCCTGAAATGCTGCTGTTACAGAAAGCTTTTGGAAGGCAGTAAACATGAGATTAAATCCTAATGCACAAAAAAAGGTAATGGAAATTGACTCTCCCACGTCCCATTGTCATGCCTGACTTACTAGCTCATAAAGGCGCATCACCAGTTTGAAGGAAAAGCCCTCAGAACATGACTTCATGATGTCTTATGAATCTTCAATGATGGGAAGTGTCAGAATAAAGGCCCATATATTGCACTAAGATCCACTTGTCTCTGTACATTTCCCCCTAATGTAGCTCTGCGATCCTGCGCTGGCTCTCCCGGGCTCCTGCATGGCTTTGGAGGTGCTGTATGGGGCAGGCATCCCAGCTCAATAAAGTAACTGGTTTGTATCTCAAAGCCTTGATTTTAGGGTTTTCAATATAGACAAAAAAAGGCTTAGTCGCAGCATTATTTGTTTTCCATTTTCAGGGAAAATGTGCAAAGTGAGAACCTTCAGTGCTGCTACCCCTGCAGCCTAACACTTCAATCTTAAAAATAAATGAGTTTCAAAATTTATTATTGCACAGACAGTCTTCCCATTATTGGTTCCAATGAATCTGGAGTTTCTTGGAAAGCTCATTGACTTTTATCAGCTTTCATCACAAGATAAAGCAAAGGAAATCCATACTCTGAGACAATTTTTTATTTAATATCACTATGGAATGAAAAAATTCTGTCTTCTTTCCATGACCTGAATTGTCCATCACTTTTGTACTATATTCAGCTTTTTATTACTGTTTATAATATGATTTTAGGGGAAAATATCTGAAAAAGCATGTAAAATAAGAAAGTTATTTAAGCAGCTATTTGCTTTTTCCTGTCTCAAGTAAATTTGTCTCCGATGAGATGTGAAGATGTACACATATTTTGTATATTTGTATGCATAGTTATACTGTTAATGTTCCATTAATAAATGCACATAATCACATTGAGTATTATATATTAGTCAGTATTTAGAAGCATAAGAATTTGTGTTTGAACTTGGCAACATTCTCTGTCCATCCGGATAAGAATGATGTTGCGTGCCAGGTTAAGCAAAGCAAACACGTTTTCTTAGACAACTTTGCTCTCCAGACTTCATTAAAATTGGCTTACTAAATATATGTGAGAACAGTGCCTCTTCTTCAGATCAGCGGAGAGCATGAATATTGCATGGTGACTTATTTTTTTGCAAGCGCCCAGCTGAGCCCTCTTGCTGTCCCCACTACAGTGGGGGTCCCGTCATGCCCATGAAGCTGCCAGCTTCTTCAGCACTCCACACCAGCTCTGGAAAGGGATATAGAGCTGCCACATATTTGCACATGGGTCCTACCCATCGGCCAAGCCAAAGGAAGGGCTGAGCCTGTAATTCAAACAAGTGCACAGTCACAGCAAAGACCTCTCACTGGCAGCAAGCCCAACTCTGCTCACACTGCAGCAAGTGGGATGTTTCCAGGGCAGCTTCAATCCCAGACTCAATGGGGTGAAGTGTGGCACCAGATCGCCACCTCTTGTGGGCTCTTGTGACACCCCAGGAGAGAAGGCAAGAAAGGAAAAGATGAATGTTTGGTTTTCCATTTTTTCATCTCAGATCTTCTTCTCACTTTTTCCTCATTTCTTTTTACTTCCCAAATTAAACTTCTCTGATGTGCAAGGTGGGCAGCCTTTATTTACTGAAAGTTTACTGGAAGGTATTACTGAAAGGTTGCTGGTTCAGGTTTGTGAACCAATTTTGTGTCTCCTTCTCAGTGGGGTACTTCTATCCCTTGTAATAACCAAAGGATAAAGCTTCACAAGGAAAGGAATATAAAATATTTCCAATAGTGTCCTCTTTTTTTTTCCTTAAAAATTAATGAAACTAATGACTTAGTCATTCAGCATTCATAGCCATACCGATGGAGTTGAATTAATACTTCTTAGTGCCTAGCTTCCATCTGTTACATCTGTTCCCATCTTCTCTGCAGAGCATTATTAGAATTTATGTTATTACACCTAATTTTACTTTGTTTTCCCTCCAGTTCTTTATTGTCTGGAGCAAGTGAGCCTGAGAACCACCAAAAGAGAAATAACCAAGAAAGTTTATCTTAGTCTGATAATCCCCTACTAGAATACATGAGTGCAGTTCTACAGAATTCAGCTGAGTTTTGCTGAACTTTGTGAATGGAAACTTCAGTGTTGTCTTTGGCCCTAATTTTGCAAAACATTCCAGAGTGCTCTACATCATGATCATCGCATCTTACATCATATCACCATGGGATCTCCCTTCTTCCACTCTTAATCTATATACCATTGGATTTTAGCTAATGATCATGCATTTAATAGCAAAGAGCTCAAATACGTTCACAGCCTTGAGGTCAACTGAACCTAGCGATAGTATAATGGCATTTTTAAGGAGTGAATTATGTTTTACATTCTTCTGTTGTATTAATAAACTATGTTGGTTTGTGGTTGAAATGAGATGATACAGAGGCAGTAAGTGATCTAGCTAAACAAATAGTATTATGTATTTTAAATTATTAAAAGGAAAATGTGGCTACTGACATCACTTAAAATGTTATCTCTTACCATGTTTCATTTCTATGAGAGGAAGGTATTTTTATGCTCTACTGACGCAAGCAAGCATAGCTTTCCATTCCCCTAAAATGTAAAGAGGCTCCAAAAAAATGACAATCAACCACTGTGTGAATAACTATTAAAGCAATGAGTGTTTTTGATTTCCGCACTTGAACAGGATGCCATTTCCAAGCAGCTATGAAGTCCAAGATAAAACACTCTAACCAAGCTTATACTAACGAGGTCAGCTTAGAGGTAGGACACTGTAAATATTCAGATTCACTGTTAGCCTCCGTGTACAGCATTGCAAATAGTGAGCACTGGAAGGCAATATTGCAGATGTTCTAGCTCCCGAAACCCAAGTGAGAAAATCAGGCCCCTACTGCATGTACAAATGTACTGAGAGCAATAATTATTCTATACTTTTGCTCCAGTTTAGGTGTCCTTCCAAAATTTTTTACAGGCCATTTACCATTCACATGCAAAACTAAGAAACATAAAATACTGTCAGGCACAACTAAAAGGCTAACACCTGTGAGCTGAATCCGAACAAGGGACCTTGGCTCACTAACCTCAGACATCTAAACACAGAACTCAGATCTTTATAGCACTTCTGCCAGCTTCTGACAAGCCAGAAGCACATGCGTTCACCAGGGAGCTGTTAGGGAAAACACCAGTCGCTTGGTATTGCTAGTGTCTTAATGATCCTCCCAGCCAGCTTTAGGAAGAAAAATTAATTCCTTGTCAATTTTTTAAAATAGAGGACTTTAATTTGTCTTTTTTTTAACTCCAGCAAAGAGTTCAGTGCTGTTAGTCCCAAAGGAAAGAAAGAGAGGAGGTAATTTTCTGCAAGTGCTTGTGACTTGAAAGACTAAAGAGCTGGGAAAGCATGCAAATGCTCTGATGCTCCCTGAGCACTTCCCATTTGCTGTATCCGGTGGATGGATTTTGTAAATGCTAGTTCATGGACATTTACAGTCAGGTTTCCAAGTGCTGTGTTGTGAGTCCTGCTAGGTGGCTACACAGCTAAAAGATGCTGTGGTATGACACATTGCAACACCCAGATCCTCTCTATGGATCCTCTGCAACTCATGTTGCAGACTTTCAGTGGTTCAACGGTTTTACCTGTGCAACACAAAACACACGATGTAGGAATGTCCTTCCTCCATGCTTGCTGGCAGAGTTCCTGCCATCAGCCTCTGTTCTCTGTGTTGAGCTGCTCCTGTCTCCTTTGTGGTCTGGATACTGGTTAGGCTTATCCGCAACCTTAAGATGTGCTTATTGTGAAGCAATCATGTATGTTATTGTCCTATTAGTCAGTTCAGCTTAGGAGTCTATCTGACTAGAGAATCACAGCAGGGTTGAGAAGACCATAATATGTCTTGTTAAAATATGGGAAAGTTTCTTGTTAATGGAGAGAGAATAATGAACATGGAAATTACTTTTAATTTCTCCTTTTATTTTTGTGAACCAATTTGTGCTGACTGGTCCAATATGGACTTAGTAAAAAGTTTCTTCTCACCTTCTTCTTGGAGGAAGCCACCATTAGGGGAGCAATGCTAGGGCTGTAAGAGAACAAGTACAACTGGCTTAGCTGCTAGGACATCCCTTCCATAAGGAACCAAAACATATAAAGGTTGTTTCCCACAAAGGAATTCAGCTGTCACCAAAGAGGGGAAGGTACAAGAGAAATTTGAAAGGGCATCGTGAGAACTGAGGAAAGAAAACTGAGGCAGGACTGCATTCAGAATACTTTTCAGCATTCAAGGACAAGCCAGGAGCCTAAATAGATCTTTGGATCTGGGCCCCAGTGTACTGAAAACAAAGGTGAGGAAGCAGATAGGATTGTAAGTCAGCAAGTTGAATAAAGAAGCCTTATTTTGATGTAGAATATGCATGAGCATGCTTGCAGGCGGTGGGACAGGAGCCAGCAGAGTTGAAGGTGAGGCTGAGATAATGAGAACAGAAGTTAAAGGAAGCTTGAGTTCGCAGGGACAGAGGGAGTGAGAGGCAGATAATAGTCCTCAGACCTCGGAAATGGAGAAAGGCTGTGACTGGGAAGGGGAAATAAATGGTGAGGCAGCAAAAGGATGGACAGAAGAAAGAGCAGAAACTCTAGTTGGACTTGTTTTTGTAGAAGATGATGAAGAAGTATGAGGGGGAAGCAATACAGTCAAGCAGCAATGATGTGAATATTGGCAAAGAAAACAATAGAGTGACTCTTGTCAGACAAGTTATTTTCTTGCAACTTACAGTATCAAAATATTATCTCTATCATCATCATTAGAAATAACAGTGGAAAACAATTTACTTCTGAATATCTGACAATCAAATTCATTCTTCAAGAATATATGCCCA
This sequence comes from Limnodromus scolopaceus, assembly GCA_028565335.1. Classification (NCBI taxonomy): domain Eukaryota; kingdom Metazoa; phylum Chordata; class Aves; order Charadriiformes; family Scolopacidae; genus Limnodromus; species Limnodromus scolopaceus. The sequence continues at coordinate 40,481,238 of JAOXNO010000001.1, forward strand.
AAAGCATTTACCCACTAAATGAATTGCAAAGTTTTTCTGCCATTTGGAAAGAATGAAATTACCTGAAATACAAAAATTACTGCTTGACTGCCAACACTTGCAGGGTTTTTACTTTTCCAATTGCTATACATTTTTACATCATTTCAGCATTGAATTTTATTTCCAAGAAGGAGAAGGGTCAGCTGCAATCAGAAAAGGGGAAGGGATCATACAGACAGTGTACTATTGGCCTGCACATCAGACTGGATTGTGGTAAAGGAGGAGCAGAAGAAAGACTAATGAGGTTTTTCCATCCATAAGTAAAAGCTATTCCTCAAAGTCCATTAAATGAAACTATTTTTGAAAAGCCTTACAGAAAAATAGGTTGAAGGTATTCATAGCCAAATTCCAAACCTAAATTTTTCAAAATAACTACTATTTATTTGGGAAAAGGGTATATTTTCTCTTAAAGAAGGAAGCGGATTTTAAGGCAGCACTATGTAATCAATCAAAGTAGAGGGGAAAAAAATAAATGCCTTTCTGGAGTTATTACATCCAAAATCATTGATTCCTATCAAATGCCCTGTGGTCCCAGGTCAAGGCTATGGCCTCAAAGGAGGATCTGTGCAGGCTGCACTCACGTCAGCCGTGCACCAGGGTATTGAGAACAGCCTGGAAAAGCATGTCGCTACCAGAATGAGAGCACCGCCCAAACAATGGGCTTTCCACTGGGGATGGAGCCTGGTTCCCGTTGATCCCTGCTCCTGAGGCTTCTTCCCCAGCAAAACAAACCTCCTGAAACACAAAAACCTACCTCAAATCTTGTCAGCACTCTGCAGGACCTAGGCTTCCTTGGCATGGGCATACTGGCTTCCAGGCTTAATTGTCACATGCAAAGCTGCATTATTTTCTAATAATCCTCCTGTGCTTTGAAGCATGTCTAAGAGTGGAAAAATTCCCTGACTATGATAAAACACCAGCAAGCTGGATAAGCTTTGTTGTAGACATTTTATTGGTGGGAATAAGTAATACAATCCTATTCATTGCCCATACACGTGTCCAACTGTGGTTCAGTAGGATTTCAGAAATAAGGAGATGCAGCTGTGCAGGCAACTTAGAGGATTTTAAGGGAGAGGCTTCAGTCTGCCTCAGATTTCAGGACAGTAGCAAAGCTGTTGCTGTTTATTTCCACAAAGGAAAATGAACCCACACAAGCTCTACCTGATACTTACATGCAGAGGTTTCGGAAGATAGCTTCTCTCATCAAGCATCGAGGTTTATTTCTCATTCAGAAATTGATACGGGCAGCTCTCTGCAATTGTAGGACACCATGACAAAATGATTGTGCTTAGGTATGATTTAAGCAGGAATCTCTTTTAGATTGTATTCTGTGATCAGAGATGAGCTGAAGACCTGTATTCCCACCCACCAAAAGTAGGAAGCCCAAGGGCTTCTTTATGTCTTTGGAATTACATGCTACACAAAAGCAGTCTCCATGCAAAGTGAGACATTACTCACCATCACGACCCCAGTCAGTTTTCTCAGACTAAAATTTTTCTCACCAAAAATTATGCAAACTTTAATTTTTTGTTATTGCTATAGCCTTTCTATCCATTCCTCTTTTATCTACTCCCTATTACCTCCCTTTCAGACTTTTCTTCTCTCTGTCTCATGAAACACTTCCAAAGGTTGCCCCTTCCTTGCTGTCACCAATCTATGTTATTCCATTCAGATTTTTCTGTAGGAAAATCCCCCCCCAAAATACCCTAGGGCCAACTGTGAAGAACTCTTGGTCATATTGGGATGTCTGTAGATGACTGGGTGATTTTGGTAATCCCATAACCTTCCTGTCTGCGTTTAGTCTAAATATCTCATTACAAACCCAGGAACACAGGAGCATATCTGTCTCGAGAAATTCGCTGTGGCACGAAGTGATGCCACCCTTACCAAGATGAAGTTGGTTTGATAAATGCATTCCTAACAGGGCAGCTTCCTTCACGGGAATGACCTCAGGCCCTGGGGACAGTATCATCCCCAGAACATGGCACTGCACCAGGGCTCGGTGCAGCCTTCTGCCCAAGACACCCCACCTGATGCTCACCGCGGGGCGACTGCCCAGTGGTGCCTCACACCGGGCAGGCATCCCAAATCATCACTCAAATGCAGTGATGCTCAGGCTTATAATTCACTCGGGCACTTCAGAAAACCTAATGTCCTCTTCTTCGCCCATCAACATTCACATTGTGATGCTTGTAAATGTTTTTGAAAACATTCAGTTCTCTTTTTTCATATTTGTGTCTTTGAGGACAGCAGTTTATCCACTGCCTTTAGGTACAAACTTCACTTCCTTCAAACAAAGAAAATTACACCAATACAAAAAAGAGGGGTCTCTCTTCTCCTCACTGCATTTACCCCAAGAACTGCCTGCTTCCGGGCATGGTAGCATTTAAACTTCTCAGTTTAATGGATGGCAATTTAAAATTTTTTTTCTTAATATGACAAAACGAAATATTTTTTGCCCTTTCTTCCCTCATGAAATATTAACTGTGCTTCTCTGACCTTTTACCAAAATGGATAAGTAATAATTAAAAAAACCCAGCAGACACTTTACATGGAAGATTTGAACACAACTGCTGAAGTTTGGTGAAATTAAAAACCATCAAAAAGATCATTAGCAGCTCAAAACATAAATTAGATTTTGCCAGATCCAGAGTCATGGCCCCAAATGAGACCATGACAGCTAAATGATCTTCCAAGAGCTAAACAGAAATATAACTCTTGCAGGTCACAAGTCAGATGAAAACAAATCTTACATGTAGTAGATCCATCTTGCTCTCAGGAAAGATAGGGAACTATGTTAAAAAGCAGAATTCCCTTGGATGTGAAAATAATATGGAATGAGAAAACCCAACATGTGTGAGAAATGTAGCAGTTTTGACATAAACCAGGGATTAAAACAGTGGAGGTGAAATCCTGTCTCCTGTCAGGTTGGATATTAACTTCAGTGACTTGAGGCTTCATTCTGCATCTGTACCACGAGGTAGGGGAAAAAAAGCATCTGCTCGATTTCTTGAACTGTTCTCTTTCAAGCTGTGTTTTGCTTGCTTCTGCTTTGATCTTTGCATCAATTGCATGTTCAGTGGAATCTGCTTCTCTTTTGTTTCATTTCATAATCAGCGGTACCCAGTCGCTGCAGGGCTCGGCAGACAGAGAGAGAGAGCAAGGCCAGCAGCTGGGTTCCTGCTCCTTCTGGGCTCTGCAGAGAGCTCAGAAGAGCTCTTGAGGCTGCTGTAGCCATGTGGAGTAAAGATAAACATTAGGCAACTCTTATCATAGAGAAAGAGGCTTGAAGAGATTATGGAGAACAAACAACATAACACAGTGTTACTTCAAAAAATATAAACCAAAAGCATGGCTCCAAGTACAAGAAAACCTCTTTTGTTGTGGGGTGTGAAGGCAGCACGGGAGCTGTGCTATCATCTCATACCACCTTGCATTGAAGAAATGCAAGGCTGTGAGTCCCTTACACAGAGCCACAGGCTACCTGGGGGCTCCCCGGGAGGGAGAGCACTAGAGCCAGAAGGTGCTTAGATCCACACACTGGCTCTTCCCAGGGCTGCTGACATGCAAGAGGTGGGCAGCACCCATGGACAGGGTGTGCTGGAGGTCTGCACCTCCCAGGACTCCAGCAGCAGCTGGGGTGAGGTGCTAGTGCCCACACACAGGTGGATGGTGCTGTCTGAGGTCAAGCCTATGCATCAGGAAAAGCCCATAGACAATACGGTGATTGGTGCAATGATTTTTCTAGGATGCAATTGCAACCCAGTCATCAGATACCATCCAAAAGTGGCATAGGACCACCTTGTTATGGCTTAAGGTAATGGCCAAGATGGCTCAGGGAGAGTTTGTGCCTACATGAGTAGCAGCCTAGGTAAACTCTGGCCTCTGAAAGTCACTGAGAGCTTGCTATGCTCTGCTACAGATCCCAGTCCTACCACAGTAACCTTTATTAATAACACTGGCTAAAATGTCCCAATCCCTATTTAGTCATCACATGATAATGAGCCTAAATAGGCAATCTGGTATTTACCCAAAGCTCCCACTGATTTCAGTGGCAGCTGGGATTGCTCAGCAGCTCTGAAAATCAGGCTACTTATATTTAGCTATTTAAATATGGAGCTGGGAACCTAATTTTAGATGCTCAAAATTGAAAATTTTGGCCCTAATATTTTATATCTATTCTTTTTCCACCACTCTCAGCAAAATTTTGAGGAAAATAAGAATATTATGAATAAATGGTGAGATTATATGTTTATTCTCAAAAGATTGCATTCAAATATCTTTGATGACTTCTTAAAATAGCTGTAACTTCCAAACCAGTGTATTATACTTTAATCATATACAACTGGTTATATTAAGAAAAAAAATCCAGCATGCAAAGGTTTTATTTCACCAGGTTTAATTTAAGAAAGTTAATTTAAGAATAATAATTTTATTTTCTGGAGAATAAAAGTTTGACCAGGACTCCAGGCAACAGAACCATATGCATTGACTTTCAAAAAGGAAATGTAGGACTATGATTTTTTTCCCAGAAGATGCCAATCATATGGTGATACATGTGATTTATCTAATTATCCTTTTATATTTTCCTGTGATAACTTAATTTTATTATACTTTGGAGAATATTTTTAATGCAATAATTCATCTGAATTCTTGAGGCCCGTTTCTTCACCCCTGCAGCTTTAGAGAGATTTCATATAAAGATGCCGAAAGAGGGATCAGCACGGGACTAAATGAATCAGCCGTGCTTCAGTACAATTTTCATTTGATTCTCTTGTGCTTCACAACCAGAGTATAAAAGTCCATGCTTTTTCTTGATTTTTTCTTAATAAATTAATACAAAGTATGACAACTTCCCAAAAAGTGGTCCCAGTGAAGAAACACCTTATTTATTTGGCTGGAGCATCTCACCTGACCAAACAGACACATGACTCCCTCAAAAGCCTCTGAGCTGTTGCGGCTTCTGAGAGGGAGCTGTGACAGTGCAAAAACACTTTGCCACCTCTCAGTATTCTGCTGGCGGTTCCCACTGTGGCAGCTGATGTGTACATAGACCCTGCCTGCTGTACCCACAGCCTGAGTGACTGTGCCATCTGCTTTACCGATCATGTGCATGGACAACTTTTGTTTTAGTTACTGTGTACATGGAGCCTGTCTGCTTTAATGAGAAATCAGGCAGCTCAGCTTAAGCTTATCATCACCAGCAGTCAAACCCAGGCTGCCCTATGGCCAAAGGGGAGAGGGGTGCCCATTGCTATCCTCTCTGCTTTTCTCTGCTGGGGGCAGCTGGGCTGGGTAACCTCCAACAGACGATGGTAACAAGCAGCACCCAGGCAGGAAGGTTTTAAACCACCACAGCTGCTTGGTAAGTAAACATATTGTACTGATGCCTTTAATAAAAGAACAACCACCACCAAAAGAGCAATCAGAAGCCTTACGCCTTTTTCCTTTGGTCTTTCTTCTTCTTTCAAATTTGCTATTTCCTCTACAGGGATTGTTGCTTCTTTTTCTTTCTTTTTCTTATTTTTTCTCTTTTTCTCCCATGATGGCTGATCAATCAGCAATTCTTTCCCTTCATATCATTCACCTTCTTCCTCCCTTTAAAAGACATTTCCATTTCTTCATATAAGACTGATCTCCATTTCATCCTCCCTCTTATTCATCTAAATCTAAGATTACTGTAGGGCTTCCTTATGCAATGAGCGTGAAAGCCACCCTCCCTGCCTCACTTTCTTTAAAAGTCATAAATTTGCAGGCAGAGACTACCCTGTCTGTAAACCCCTGGGTATCTTTGTAAACTGAATGCTGATCAGAGCCTTTCATGGAGCCCTGTATATATGCTCGGTCATGCAGTAGCACTAGTGCAGGTGGTACATGTATCCAGAAGGGGAGCGCGACACATGGGAAGGGATGAGCTGGGAACTGAGGGAGAGAGGTGGTCTGTATCTTAAGAGCCTTGGTTGCCCGTTCAAAGCAGCAGGGTAGCCCAAAGGCTGTCTTGTGAGATGGAAGGAAGAAAAGCACAGATGGGATGAATCAAGCAAATAGACATTTCAGCTGTGTATCCAAATATGCATGGATCTTCACCCAAACTAAACAGAGGTCCTCAGTAGTTTCACAGTTACTCCAGTTACCAAGTTCACTTTCCCAAGGTCACATTTTAAAGAAATATTTAATACATTTTCTATGGTGGGACAGTCAGAGAGGAGTTTACATTTCAACTTGAACTAAAGTTAATTCCTTGACGTGGAGTTTTTTGGGGAAGCTGAGCTTTTTATTAGCAGCTGTATGATTTTTGACATGCGAAATAAATACTTTCCACTGTGTTTTTCTAACACCTCTCTCCTTCACTGCCTTTCTCATGTTTTCTGTCTTGGAATTGTTCAGGATCTCTGACACTAATTTGTTTAACATGTAGAGAGAGCTCTGACCTCTCTGCTTAGCATATTTAAGAGGTAATCTACATACAAATTTGGCACAGGAAGTAAAGTTATACAAAAACAGTTTGTGCTGAAATAAAACTGGAAGAGGTACAGATAGCATATTCGTGTTTTCGCACTGAGAACATGCAGAACAATTAGGAAGGGGCATGCAACTGTTTCCTAAACACACAGAATACAGAATTAGCAACAGCAGAAAATAGATACCAGCATGAGTATTTCTTCTGTTATTCATTTTTCTCATGGAAAACAATTTTTTATTTTTGATATCTGTTGGTTTTTGTTCAAATATATATTTAGTGAACATGTATGATCATGTATTTCAATGAAAAAAAGCAGAATTCATGTGAAGCTGATCTACTTTGCTGGGTGTATATGCTATTTTTTATGAGGACTAGACAAAATACTCATGCAGTATGAGATGGTTTGCACTGTAGGTCCATATGACCACAATACTGTTGGAGAGGAAATATAACAGGACAAGATTTCTGGCTGCCCACAGGAATGAAATCAGTAGCAGACCTCCAGATTCCTTATACTGGAGCTATAGGACTGGTCAAAGGCCTCAATTTTTCCTTTTCTATTTACAGAGAGTCAAAAGTCATCCACTTAGCTACTCCCTACAGTATTTTTCTGCTTTCTCCAAGCTGCCAGACAGCAGCGAACTGGCAGTAGGATAAGTGACAAGAGTATTCATTTCCTCAATCTTAGGCCAAGATTACAAACTCAGTCCAGGAGTTCCCCAGATATGCTGGTTACCGTCACAAAGCTTCAGTTGTTTTTGACTCACAAAGTGCTGCAAGTTCAGCAAGCATTTCTCTGCCCCTCATCCACCTCTGCAACCCCACCAGCACAGATCAAAGTTTTATTCCTGTCCATCTCCAGCCTAAAGATGAACCAATGGGAAACCACTAAACAGCTCCATTTGGTATTGCTATGCCAGGCATGTGTGTGAAGCTGTAGTCTCATCTCTCCAGTGTTGCCCGTAGAGGTACTCAGTAAGCGATGCAGGATTCTATGAGCTGGTCATTAACTCAGGCACAGCCTCTGGTGTCTCTCAATTCAAGTCTGATCAGGTCCTGAACGAGCAAACATGGGGATAATAATAACCTGGTATGGTATCTGAAAGTGCAGAAACATCTGTTGCTAAACATTAGCCCTAGAGCCCAGAGAGCTCAACAGGGTTTTATCTTAGTAGAAAAAAACCTTACTAGGTATACAGAGAGATATGTGTGTGCAGAGATGGCCAAAATTTATTTGGGGACAAGATTACCAGAAAAGTTCAGCTCAAGGTATGCTTCTTCAAAAACCTGTAAGCCTGCCTATTTGCAGAGAAGACTTTTAAAATGAGAGATCAGAAAGGCTTACTGCAACCACCAAACCTCCAAAACTAATTTTCTCAATGAGAAATCAGTTGAGACCATTCCTCCTTTTATCACCCAGCAAGCAATAGACAGAAAAATTCAGATTGCAGCCTTTGATGCCAGAGCAGCAGAAGGTAGTACCCTGCCTGCCTTTGCTGCCTACCCCAGCAGAGCTTCTGACAATTGCCTTAAAATGTTCCAGAGGCGTTTTGGCACAGGCAGTGTTTTTGAGGGAGAAGATGAGAGCAGGGCTGGGGCAGCACCATCTTTTCAAAGATTTCTAGCCAGCAGCAAAGTTTCATCCCATCAGCTGTTCCTCCTTGGAACGACATGGGGATGGTTTGCTGACAAGCCAAATGACGGCTGCGGTGGCTGCTGCCTGAATCCCTTACAATGGGATTGATTGTGTGTGGTGAAAAGGGTTTGAATGTGAGCAGATAGGAGCGAAGATGCATAAGAATGCTAGTTTTAGACTTTCTGCTATTGAAACAGCAACTAGTGAGGAGCAGCTGTGGTTATCTAAAAACACTCGTGCATGGAAGAACAATTTTTCTTCCAAAATCTGAAAGAAACTCTAATGATGAATCATAGGCTGGGCTATAAATAAAACATGACTATGGATTTGCAGACCCAGAAACATTCTCATTAGAGAATGTTGTTTTTAGGGCCAAATTGCCCCATTTTTTATTTTTTTAATCTATCAGAATCATTTTGGACTAATTACTTCCATAATGTCAAATCCTTTGTAATGCACAGTGGAGTCTGTTGCATGCATGTGACAAGCATTAAGGTTAAGCAAATGAGCCTGGCTAAATATCTGCTAATCAGCATGACTCACCAGCCTGATATACATTCACGAGTTTACATCCTCTTTCTATAGATAATAAATGAGGAAAGGGAAGAACTGCCAGTCCTCAACCTTCCTTGTGCTTAAGAGCTGAATGGTTTCCTAAGCTTCATCTTCCACACAGAAAGGTTGAAGATGCTTTCTGTGTCTAGTGGACAATAAAGAATAGGGAAGAAGTTAACAATACACTAATGACTACTAGTAATAATTATTGGTAGTTATAGTTAGCAATAGCACACATTCTTGCTACAGAACACAAAATTATCCCAGAAAACCTCTGAAATATTTGCGAAGAATTGTAAAAATTGGGATGAATGGAATGTGAAATTCATCAGACTTTGTGGGATTGGTACCCAGATGGTAAATGACTGCAATCTCATCCTCTGCATGCATGCTAGTCTTGTATGGGACTCAGAAACATGGGACTCAGAAACAGTTTAATAATGTTTTGAAGACAGCCCTTGATTATTGTGTTGCACCATAATTTGCGTAGACAAATGTGCTGAATTCTGCAAGACAGCATATAGGTACAGCTATCTGTGTTTTCAGGTCTTACTGCAGCACAAGATGGTTGCAAATAATGAGAAATGTATTCAAATATCACGTTTTGTTTGAAAGTACAAATTTAAGCCTGAAAATAAAGGTCAGTTGGTTCTCAATTTGTTTGGTATTCCAGTGCTACTTTAACTGGTTCAATCAATTTTGGCAAAATGAAATCATCAGCCTTTCCTATGTTTATGCAGGTGAGCACAAGTACGTTTTTTTTCCTGAGAAGTTCTTTAATGCCATACTCAACCTTTCAGCTTTTCCTGGTTCCAAAGATTACATTGTCTTATAGTCAATAAGGGATTGTTAAACTGAATTGAAAATGTGGATTTCCACAGAAGTGTTAATAAATAAGCTATGTACATTTAGTTGGCCATTCCACTGAATGTGCTGATGCACATGTTGATTTAGCTAAGAAATATTTAAACTGGTTTCTTTTTATTATTACATTTTCTTTGCTTTTATTGCGTTTAAGAACTGTGAAACATTTTTCAACACTTCACATCTCAACAGGTAAATGAGATTGACTGAACTTGTCAGCTGCCTCTTGCAATTAAACTTCCATTGAAATGAAGATATTTCATATTGATACATTCACTTTCTTCATTTTCAAACATCATAGCCTCACTATGCTTCATTTCAAAGGGGATGGAGATCTTCTGGTTTGAAATTAATGGTGTAAAAATCTTTTGAGTTTTCTTCATAGATAAAATTGGCTTCTTCCCAGTTCTCCCCTACCGTAAAACTGCCAGGCAAGCTTCCTCCTGCTCAGGCAGTGTAATCCCTGTGCCACAGCAGGTAATACATTCTCAGCTACAACCTTTCCTTTATGCCTGGAATATCTCCATTGAGAAGAGCTTCCAGCTCAGGAGCAGTAACCAGCGCATGAGCTGAATACTTAAGCTCCTCTAAGGGACGAAAAGGCAAGGGATGTGCTTATTCTGATTCAGAAATCTTCTGTACCTGGATGGTCTTCCTACCATATTTCATGTCCTCAGCTGCCTTCCCCCAGACTGACATGAACTTTTTGGTGCTGACCAAAAGGTTGGCTGACCAAGCAGCTGACATGCTGCTTTTTGGTGCACTGTTGCCTGGCAGTGTTAAAACAGGACAGACAGCAAAATGAACAGGCTTCTACAGTGAATGAGTTACTGCTGGGTAGTTGGGTAGCTGCAGTAATTGCAATTTTCTCTTAGTCAGCTATTAAATTTGGCTGTTTATGAAAGCTGCTTTACTGGGAATTGGATGTCTCTTTTTTTCCTCTTCTTCTTTTCCATTTATTCAAACCCTCACACAGAGAGTTTCTTAATTCCCTGATAAGTTCAAGTCTCTTCATCTCTTTCCCTCTCTTTCTGACTATTTGCACCTACTACCAGAAGCTGATGGCATAAAACTGCTTATTTTGTCATCTGAAGCATAAGTGAGATATATAGCATACACTCTCCGAGTCAAAAAATCCGGGTTTTGCTCCACTGGGATCCTATGCAGCATTCAGATTCAATCTACTAGCTTGCCATATGTATAAGCCCTGCTTAAAGAGATGCCATCTGTCTAGCTATATGCAGACATGTGTTCATACTTTCTATTTTAAGTGTTTTCTCCCAATTTTTAATGTTTCTCTTTCGCCTTTGGATTGGTCACCTGATCAGTTATAGTAGGTTTTATGAATTAGTCAGACACTGCATGTGTTTTGCCAACAAAATCCTGTTGCACACTGAAGGCAGAAACCCTTCTCTGAAGATGCAGCCAGCTATCACCCCTTTGTCTTCTAAACCACCCTGTGGCCACCAGGTACCTGGCCGCAGGGGATCGGAGCAGAGCGGAGGGAATGGAGGCTGCTACATGTGGCTCCTGGCAATGTTGGGAGGGCTATGGGGGTCTCTTCATGCTAAGCCCTTGGGGTATCCCTGGGAGGTAGGACCCCACAGTCATGCGCTGCCTGTTGGAACCCACACACCTCGGACACTGGGACTTCACAGAGCCAGGACAGTGACCAGCTCTCCTGGCTTAGGTGAGTCAGGAGTCAGGTCTCACTGAGCTGAGTCAGAAGCGCAAATTAGTGGTCTACGTTCAGAGTTCATGTCACATGAGCCAAAGCAAGTATTTCGTAGGTGCAAAGGGGACAGTTTCTGTCTTCTACAGTTGTGAGAGTTAATTTATTTGAATAAATAAATGTGTTAATTTATTTGCCACTTTTTACAAATTCTATTAAAGGAATTTTCTTGTTAGGTAGTACTTTCAAATCACTGAAATTAATAAAGTGACCATGAGTGAGCCACAGCATGGATCATTTTGAAGTCCTGAAGACACAAGACACACCTCTCAGTATTGAGTTTTCCCTTGAATAAAATCCCAGGCTCACCGACCTCTATTGCGAAACTCCCAATGGTTTCAAAAGGAACCAGCATTTTACCTGCTATTTCATCAAAACTTAGCAAGCAAAGTGTTGGTATTTTACTGTTGTAAAAGTATCCTTTAACTCAGTTTCCACATATCCCATGACAGAATTTCTATTAAGCTGCAGGCTGAGCAGGACTTCTTAACAGGGTTTAGGACAAGTCTTTCACACTTTTTCATGTTGTTATTTTTAGAGAATAGACTGTGAACCGGGACGTTTCATTTTCTCAGTCAGTCTTGGAGGAGGCAGTCAATGGAAGAATTGATGATCATGACACAAATTGAAAGATAATTAAATGGTAAAGGACAGCATTTGTCTTGATAGACACGTTTCGCTGCCATCAGCAGAAAGATGAAAGGCAGGATAACTATTGTGAAGAGCAAAAGCTAGGTTGGAGGGACACTGAAAGCAGCACTACAAAGATCTCCAGGAAAAGCATATACACTGAGAAAGAATGGCAACTTGTTAAAAAAAATCCAGTCAGATTTCTTCAGCGAGAAAATAAAAATAAAAACACATGTATACTTGTCTCTTAACAGCTACATAGCCAAACCTAAAAATTTGGAAATTGTCTGAAAACATCCATATTGCACTGAATTTTAAGTCACTCAATTCTGAATATGTTCAAATCCTCTGGAGGACAGCAGAGCTGCTAGAATAATGAGTGGGTAAGTAACAGGATATCAATTGTCATTTTGGGATGAACATGGGTTTGGTGATAAAGTAGCTGAGATCTTTATGAACAGAAACAAAATATCCACAGGAAGGTCTAAATGTCAAAATGAACTTAAGATCTTTTTATTGAAAAGATGGTTTTCTGACACACCTAAACCAAGTGAAATCTTTAAGTCATTCATCAGCTTGAATATTACTAGAAGAAGAAAGTCAACAAACTGTTCTTTATTTTGAATTTCAGGTGTTTGTGTCAAAATTGGTTTTGCCCAAAATGTTTGAATTTTACAACCACCAGTCTATAATTTTAAAATATTTTCAGGACTCAAACAATTTCTTAAAAATTCTAGGTTTTGGATGTAATTTAGGGGGAAAAAAAATGTGTACATGTGCATATATTGACTTCGTTTCCACCTCTTAGAACTATTGTGTTCTCAGTGTCTTGTTAAATCTTTCAAAAACAGATAAACCAGAGATTTAGCACTTTTGTGTTCAGATGTTTTGAGCAACATACTCATCATCTTTATACAAAAAATTCCAAGACAGATCATTGATGCTAATAAAAAGCATAAAGACCTTGTAATTAATTCTGACATGCAATATGGTATCAAAATATTACCACTACATAAGACTGTTGTGTCATATTTCTGAGCGTAAAAAGTAGCAAGACACTGACAAATATTATGCACAGCTCCATAAATTAAAACATGGTAATTTTGCCTTGCTAGAATAATGATGGTGATGAGTGGAATTAAGTGCATGATTAAGAATCGATTTCCTTACACTTGAGAAGTCTCAGGGAAGCACTTCAACTTCCACCCAGTGGCAACTGCTCCTGAAATCATTTATGGTGCAGAAATACCAGCTTGTTCTCAAACTGGGTGACCATGTGCCCTGTTGCACCTCAACCTGCCATGGACGGACAGACAGATTCCTCCTAGCCAAGTGAAAGAAAGTGCTACCAGATCCTAGAGGATTCTGAACTCTGATTTCAGGGAAAGATCTGGCATTCTTATGATTTACTAGGCTTGAATTTTGTACAGCACGCTCGGGGTTCAGTCGTCTTATCTGCGCATCTTCACGCAGTTATACCATGTAGATACCTGATTCATGATTATGCATCTGAAATATGTCAAAGAAATGAACAGATTCTTAAAATGTTCCACAGTGTGAAATCTTGCAGGTTGCAAAAAGACAATTCCCCAGACCACAGGGAGTTCACAGAGAAGAGATAAGTATCTTTTAGTCTTAACCCCTGCTCCTGGATTTCCTCCTCTTTTGATATGCACCCACCTGTTGCCATGGTTTCCAGTGCCAGCTGCAACTTTGTCTTGTATTTGTCTTTTTCAGACATATCTAATGTATGACAGGGTTCTGGCTCCTTTTTCTGGGCAGAGCTGTGGTGTCCAGCGAGTCTCTTGGACTCCTCCCCAGCCATGCTTGGCCAACTAAATTTGGTCCTAACAAGCCTTCTGCGCACGACGGTGGCTATATTTTTAGCCCTGTTGTCAATGCTGAAATACATTGCTGAAATGGCGAATTTCACATTAGGACAGCTCTTTCTGAGGCAGAATATAAAACTCATTGGCCCTTGCCAAAAATATGCACCTTGCCTGGCCCCACCATGCTATTTCATTCCTCTGTCACAGAATCCATGAAAAATAGCATAGAACAGAATGGCTTCTTTCTCCCGAATTACTTCATGCTATATCACTTATTAAAAACTTACAGCGAGTCAAACCATCTTTTTTGCCTTAAGAATTTTTTGCATTAACTTCACAGAGAATTAGGCAATGTCAATGTCAAGATTTATTGGCAGAGAGATCTCAGCCTATGAATTCTCACTGAACAGATCATAAATCTTCCTGCTCACCAGGAAGATCTTGGATTCCTTATAGTTACAAACACTCAGTGTAAGCAAGGTCAAAATCTAGGTGACTCCCTTTTCCAGTTCCTTTTTTGAAACATCATTATAAATTAGAAATTGCATTATAAGTCTCATAAATATGCTATTTACCTACTGACAGATAGCCTAGTCAGGGTTTGCTATATTGCATTAGGATATTACTAATTCAGGAATTAGTGCTGCAGAAATTTCACAGGCTCAAAACTCACAACATCATCAGGTAGTCTCTATACAGAATTTTTTTTCTATTTTAAAAATATATGAGAGAAAGATTAAAAATGAGTTATATCATAGAAATAAAAGTCTGTAAAAAACCTAAACTGCTGTTGGTAATGTGCATTTCCACACCAGCTTCCTGTTTAGGACACGGAAGTCTAATGTCCATCCAGGACACGTTCGTTCACAACTTCAGATGGGCTGTTTTACATTTTCTAAGGGGTGAATTAACTACAAATAGACCAGGATTGTTAAAAAGAAGAAGGGAACAGGAAAGTAGGAAAAAGGGAGGGTGTGGTGTAGAAGAGGGAGTAGTAGAATTTGCTGAGAAGATTACATCTCATCAGGTTTCAATTAAAAAAAAAAGATTTAATAAAACAAGAGTTTGATATCAGACCTTCAGAAAGGCCAATGCTGAACAAGCACAAGAAGTTAGTCAAAGCACTATGGAAGTGGGTACAGGTAATAATCGAAGAAGCATCAATAAATCTGACCTCATCTATTAAAAAAAACTGATCTTACTTTTAAGAGAAGGAACACATTTCTAAGAGATAATTCAACAACTGTACCTGTCTGCTATGTTCACACTCAAAAAATCACCTAATTTCATACATACATAGTTATCTGCTGTGCAGCTGAAATTACTCATTTACATGCAAAGATTGCAAATGTCTAGGGGCGTGCCCAAAACTTTCTCTGAATTCATCATTCGAGTCAATGAGGAGGGCTGTAGCCTTCTGAACAAATAGACATGTGAACAGGCCAAAGGAACAGAGAATAAAAAAGAGAAAAAAAAATGTCACACCATGTTCTGAATGCCTGTCAAAAACAGGCATTCTTCCAGGGCATGTTAACTTCTCTGGTGGAGTGGATATTTTTGATTGACAGGACTGAAATAAAAAGGCCGAAGTGTTGTTGATACTTTTTGCAGTAAAACAGCTGTATTAAATTACGTGTTTCCCTCTTTTTGTCAACAAGTTGGCAGGGTGTACGCAATGTGTCAGCTCTGTAATGACAGCACCGCTTTAAAACGCAGTTGGAAGAGCCTAGTATGAATGCTTCTTTTTGTGAATAGGTATCTCTAATAAACAAAAATATAACCAGTCGGGAAGAGAATCGGTGGGTAATGTGTGTCAAAATGATACTTCAGCTTTATAATATCCAATTCCTGGCTCTGTCCAGATATTAATTAGCAGGAAGGCATGCCCACAGTCCGAGTCATAAACTCCTGCACTTCAAGTAACAGAAATCCCATTCCTGCAATCTTTCCAAGCAGGCGCTCTGTTCCCTGCCGCCTGGGTAGTTAATGATGGAAACAGCACAGGCACCATATGCCTGCTGAGGTGCCTCAAAACAGCTCTGTTGATCCTGGCCCAAAACAAGGAATGAAAAGCCACAGCAGAAATGCAAAAGTGCCACCAAAAAGCCTGTTTTAAAAGAGCCCTGACTTCAATATGATTTACCTTTGAAGCAAATTACTGAGCTGGGTCCTATGCAATCATCTTGTGTATCCTATTCAGATGGTCTTGTCCATTTTACTGTACCTTAATGCCTGTACCTAATGCCTACAGAACTGCTTTCTGCTCCCAGGAGTACCCAGCTACAACTATACCTAACCTAATGAATCTGAGCCTTTGAAAATTATGTTCTCAGGTACCATTTGCAAGACCCCATTATTAAGCTGTGCTCTCACACACTAAATGCATCCTTTGCACCTGATGGATATCAATGAACCCTCTATACAAGACGTTGCTGTTCTCAGAACCACGTTAAAAGTTAAGAGAAAAGCAGAGCGAGGGACTTTGCTCATTCCCAGTGAGAAAAGGATGAGGGAGCTCACAAGCAATGCAGCCTTGAGGATATGGTGAATGCAGTCCTGGTAGAAAGTGGAATAGGGACAGCTGAATAGTATGCAAGAAGGATGAATGCTGCTTTTGCCCTGTAACCATAGTGACTACCAAGGAGGTGACTGCTGTGACAGCAACCCAGAAGGCTATTTCATCTGTATCTGAACAGAAGACCTGCTCCATCATCAATGTCAAAGAGAAGTTGAAGAAAAGGATGGCCTGAGATAAATGGTCTGCCAGCCAGAATATTTTAGTCAAAATTTTTTTCCTGGGTAAGTAGTATTCACCCCCACAATGAAATGTTTTTAGTATGTGCCAGTATTGACAGCCTTTCATTTAGGAAAAAAATGCTGTGATATAGAAAAGCCCAGTTTTAACATTTGAGAAAAACAATATTGCAAATCTGTTTTAAAATGAAAATTAATATAATGATGCTTTCATGAAAAGGTGAAATTTGAAACGAAAAGTTTTTGTCTCCCCAAATCAAAACTAAACAATCCAGCTAATTTAATACAGTTTTTGGAATGGTTGTTGCTCTTTTCCTACTTCAGAACAAGTGAAACATTCAGAAAATTAGAACTTTGAATGGAAAATACATTCCCAGTTCAATTATTCAGTTTACAATGCAAAGCAGACAGCCACTTGGATTTGTGCATACATTAGCATAGGTTTGCACATATTCTGCATGTATATCTGGAAATATTTTGATATTGCTAAAGCCATTTCATCTTCTGATATACTATTCTAATCTTCACTCCTGAATTATCTAGAAAAATAAAATGTTAAGTCATTATCTGAATTTTCTCATTAACCATATCTCCCATGTATTAGATACTACGTATGGAGTTTTGCTGTACTTTCCAAAGCAACTGTGTATACTCAGGATCTCTTTCTTTTCCTAGAAAAGGCACATGAAGCTAATTTATAATAATAGAGGGTAAATGAGGCTATAGTGGGTTAGCCTCAGCTAATACACAAACACCCACTCAGCTGCTTGCTCACTCCATCCTCTTAGTGAAATGGGGGACAGAATAGGAAGAACAGGAGCAAGAAGGGTCATCAGTCAAGATAAAGACAGGGAGATCGCTTATCAATTACCATCACCAGCAAAACAGACCCAAATTGGGGAAAACTAATGTAACTTACTGCCCACCCCACCCCCCCCAATAAAAGAAACCAAAACAACAATGTAATTACTAATTCAGGTAATCGGAAAAAAAAAAAAAAAGACAAACATTTAAAAAAATCTTTCCTTCCCCATTCTTCACACTTTCACTCCACCCTCCTCTGCCTTGCTTTCAAGCAGCAGAGGGATGGGGCATTTTGGTGTGCACACAGCAGTTTTTCTCTGATGCTCCTTCCTTCTCATACTTTTCCTGTGCTCCAGGAAGAGCTCCCTCTGTGGGGGTATGTGCTCTAGTACCTGGAGCACCTCCTCCTTCTCCTGGTCCTATGACCTTGGTGTTCCCTCTACTTTTTCTCACTATTTTTGTTCCCTCCTCCCTCTGTGGCCTTCTGATCTTTCTTAAATGTGTTTTCCCAGAGGTACCACCAGCTTGGTCAATAGGCTCGACCACATCCTACAAGCAGGTCTGTTGGAGCCAGCTCGAACCGTCTGTGTCCAGCACAGGGTAGCACCTAGACTCTTCTCACAGAGACCACCCCTGCAGCCCCTCGGGTGCCAACACTTTGACAACGGCACCCAATACAATGCCTCATGTCAATCTGAGCTGTTGTGTTGGTAAGATTGAGCTCACCTAACTTCCACGATTTAAAAGTTTTCTAAAGAAGACACTTTCTCTACAATGAGGATAACATCTTCAGAGGAAAATTCACCCCAACTTTCTGAAGTGTTTTGGGATGGTACAGTCCACCTTTTGGAGCTTCCTGTTTCTTGAGATTAAGAAACCACAGAGGTTGCACCTTTTTTCAGCAGTGGTTGAGAAGAGTCCCCTCCTTCATCACAGCTGGTAGTCTCCAGGCTCTCCCTCTTACCAGGAGAGAACATATGAAGAGCAGTTCTGGCCTCCAAATGTAGGAACTTTCTGATTTCAGCTGGGGAATTATCTAATTTTTAGCCACCAAAAGCTCAGACATAATGGAAGCTTGTCATCTGATCTCCCCTACTGTTGATGGAGGAGAGTCAGGCACCTTGAAGTGCCTGATTGAACCTACCCACTTTAAAGCCTTTAGACAAAAGACATCACCCTCCTGAAGTATGAACTCTTTCCCTTGTGTGTAGAGGGGATCCTGGTGACTAACATGACTAAACACCTCTTCTTGAGAAGTCTCATCCTTAGCCTTCAAGACCATATGCTGAAATTAATGCACAGATCTCTTTCTATATCAGTCTTTGTAGGTGTACCCAAATGCTGTTATTTACAGAAGAGTCTGACAGGCACAGAAAAGTATTTAATAGAAAAAAATTAGAAAAGGAAAGTCAGCTAAGTAGCCTATAGTCTGCAGGCTGTAGACTCACAGCAAGCCAACCTGCCCTCCTGCAAGTCCCTGCCATCAGACAAGAAATACAGATGCGAACAGCCACTCTCCTCCTTCAAACCTGAGATTTTGCACTGATTTCAAACCTCAGCCTGGAGAACCTGAATAATTTACAAATTGTAGCTCTGTGTTTCCTTAATCACTGGTCCTTATATGCAATATTTAAATTTGTTTGGCAGCCTAGAATGTATATATTCTATCATTCTCTTGCAGTCAGTTAAATATGCCTAACTGATGCTGGAATGATACACAGTCCCTAAATAAAATTACCAACATGTATCTGTGACAAAACGAGCACCTGGGAGACCTTTGCAAGGATCGCACTACTTAAAAAGATGTAAAATCTATGGATGAGGCTCTTTCTCCCCCATATACATATTCTACTGCCATATTTAATAACCTAGAGTTTTGATGAGGAAGGGCGTTAAATACTCCAAAGCTTTCTTGTCAGTGAACATTAAGGCCCTCTGTTGTGTTAGCCCAATACCTGATGACACAGCTTTCACAGTTTCAGAGCAAAGTGTTGAGCTGCCCCAATTTCAATTATAGTTGATAATGATAAATGGCAATGTACTTGTTTCCAAATGCTCCATTCTTCCTGAAGAGATAAATTCACAAAGCCTGCCATCCCAACCGCTGCTCAGTTAACTCACTCTTTTCTGTTTCAAGGCAAGTTCACATAAATTGCTTTTCAAGGTGTTTACTTACAATGCATCTTGAATTTTTTTTTATTCTTTTGTAAAGTTCTTGCTATTCCCATCAGGTTTAATACCATATTTTATAACTTCTGTCTCTTATAATTAGCAAGAGCTATAATTTTCACAAGTTAATTGTATTGCTTTTCTCTGTTCCTAAATATTCTCCCACTTGTAAGATACTAGCAGTATTTTCTCTATTATTCTGTTAAAATCTCTCCCACTTTACATCTGAGGTAATCAAACATATTTAAACAATAATAAGCTTTCCCCACCTTGCAGCCCCAGCTAATAAAGTTTTGATGTTTCTCTTGTGCTGTTGTCCTAATAAAACCCAAGCAAAAATACTGATCAGACTATTTTAAACAATAAAAAATGAAAACTGCTTCAGCAGGTGTGTAAATTCTACAGGTTTGTGCAATTTGTCTTCTTGCAATTTATTCTCTGCACTATCCCGTGGCTGTCACCAGCTGCCTCGGGTGGTGAAATCAGCGTTCCCTCATAGGTATCTGATTTTGAAAAAAACCCACAGCCTCTATCCCCTTTAAAAATACCTTATATTCAGCAGCCAAAGAATGTGTCACTTCTCAAAATCTTGGCTTATGCATTTGTGTTTTCAGGTTATGTAAAATACCGTTCCTCACAGAGTGTGCCCAGGGTGGCTCCGTGCCTTGGTGCACCATGCCTGCTGGTGACCAGCAGGACTGTAGGAATCACAGGTGGAAACTTAGTGACTGCTTTTTTCCCATCTGATTCTGTGTCTCCCGATGACCCTCTGGACTTTACAAATGAAGGTGGAAGGCCAGTGACTACTTTTTTCCTTTTCTTTTTTTTTTCCTGATGGTGTTCCTTCTTGATTCACTCCGCGGTTTCAGTGAGATGCACAATCTCTTTTTATTTCTTATTACACAGCATTTCTGTAGGCTGATAAACAGCTGCTGGATATTTTCTATGCCAAAGAAGATCATAGCAGTGATAGGGAGAGAATAATTCTTACAAAATAAATGAGACATTATGTAAATAAAACACTTTTAAAGCCTCCAGGCTGCAAGGTGCTATCCAAATAAGACAGTATCGCCCACAGCCTCATGTGCTGCTTAAAAAAATCAGGGTTAAGTGTCAGTTTAGATGTGCATTTTAATTAGGGTTAATAGTTCCACAGTCTATGACTCACGCAAAAGCATTTGTTTGGGGGTGAGGTAAGATACACGTGAATGCGTTGGGGGAGAATTTTGCACATGAGCCTGATGCTTGAACAAAAGGACTTGCAAATTCTCTGCGTGTTTGAATAACTTACCCAAGCATCTAAAAACTATTTTCCAAAGAGTTCTTCCAAAGTACAATTAAAATAAGGTGATAAAAACCAGAGCTTTTCCTAGAAGATGAGGCATAGGATCCACTATGTTGTTATGTGTTCTTTGTTAAATCCTTCAGGTTTCTTTCTTTATTTATCTTTTTTTTTTTTCCTCACTGAACGGCTTTCTCATTCTCATGTAAGGATTTTACTTTGATGTATGTTAATCCTCTGATTACTGTAGTTCAATAGTAAGCAGCCAGGGAGGCAGAACTGTGCAAGAATGGGGCACCAGGGTGGGCAGCAGCGCTTGCCTCCCTTTGAAAATGGTTTTCTAGTATGGGAATTAAAGGCACCATGTAAGAAATTAGTGACAGATCCTGGAAAGCGAGGTCTAGTGGTTAAACATATTTAAATATGTGGGTCTTGGTACTGTTTGCTAGGTGCCAACCACACACACTATTTTAGATGTTGGAACCACACTGAAGAAATCCAGTACTTTGAAGGACTGGTAAGAGGAGATATCATCAGGAGGAAGTTCTGAGTGCTGGGTGACAGGTGAATAACAGCTGCAACAAAAGCCTTTATTTACTTTCCTTTTCTGACTTATACAAACAGGTTGTCATGATGATGGATGACCTAAGTATACCTACCATTTTACAAATAAATGTCTGTGGTGCCAATAACCATCAAAGGGGGTTGATATTTCTATCATCTAGGAATCTAAAGCATTCATTTCTGTGAGTTACATCGAGTGTAACCATGAAGTATAGTGAAAAAGAAAATATGTGGGTAAGTGAAAGAGCACAGAGGTTGTATTAAGGAAAGAGATTACTATTAAATCAGCCATGACCTAGAAGCTAAAGCAAACTTGTGTTCAGCCTGATCTCAGGGCTGCTACCGATCAAAGAAGAGGCCAGGAGAAACCCTCACTCAATAGAAAAAGCCTGCAACAATTAATCAGCAGGTAAATCTTTTGTTATTGATGTTGTTTTGGTGGAAACATATTGGACAGAGACCTGAAAGGGCTCTCCATGTCACTGTGCCCTGCTGTCATAGACAACTGTAAGGCTTTCTTTCCAGGAGCACTCTCATTCAGCGCAGGCAGTAGTGGCACAGTTCTCATTTCCTCCTGGAAGTATATAAGCCGGTCAAGTCTTTTTTTGCTAAAGAAGTATTTGTATTTCTGCAAAATGTGCTTCTTTCCACCCAGCTGTAAAGCATCTTTGCAGAAAAGTACGTGAGGTTCCTGGTGGACACCAAATTGAAGATGAGCCAGCAATGTATTCTTCCTGCAAAGGTGGTTAATGGTGTCCTGGACCTCCATGGAAGGAGGGGTGCCAGCAGATTGAGAGCGGTGATTCTTCCCTTCTACTCAGCACTTTTGAGGCCAAACCTGGAGTGCTGGGTCCAGTTCTGTGCTCTGAGAGATATGGAGAGCTGGACAGAGATGTGGAGCTACTGGACAGAGTCCAGCAAAGGGCCACAAAGAGGATTAAGGGGCTGAAGCATCTGTCCTCTGAGGAAAGGCTGAGAGAGCTGGAACTCTTCAGCCTGAAGAAGAGGAGGCTCAAGAGGATCTAATCAACGTATATAAATAGCTGAAGGAAGGGTGTAAAGAAGGCAGAGCCAGGCTTTTTCGGTTGTGCCTAGTGACACCAGAAGCAATGGGCACAAACTAAAATACAGGACGTTCCCTCTGAACATCAGGAACACTTTTTACTGTGAGGGTGACTGAGCAGTGGCACTAGTTGCCCAGGGAGGTTGTGGTGTCTCCATCCTTGGAAATATTCAAAAGGCATCTGGAGTTGGTTGTAGGCAGCCAGCTCTAGGTGGCCTTGTTGAGCAGGGGATTTGACCTCCAGATGCCCTCCAGAGGTCCCTTCCAAACTCAACCGGTCTGTGATTCTATGAAAATGTAAGGTAAAAAAACTTCAAAGCACTGATTACTTCATTTTATAAAAGAGGAAAATTGTTTTTCATCCAGCACTGGCAATTACATCTTAATTTTTACCTTCTGCACATAATCTCCACAGGATTTCAGCACATTGTCTGCCTCCTCCCTCCACCTGCGCAAAACACCTTCTGTTGCAAAAACACGTGAGACAACACTTAAACAACTCTGGAATGACAAAAAAACTGACTACTAAGTAGCTCCACCCAAACACCATCTACTTCATAATACTGCCATTGCAGTTTTTGGGAGAATTAAAAATACCCTTTTCCTTACATTTTATGCACAAAAATAGAATTGTCTGACTGGAAAGCCTCCAGATTTCCATGGAAAGACAGGGGGAGCTAAGGGAGGCAGGTGTGACCATCACAAGGAGTCAATAATTTTGGTGAGGATATAAAATATAGAGAAGCTTTGAAACACAAAAGAGAAGTTGGGCCCCAGGTTGCATTAGGGCAGCATTTTTAGCGTACCAGTCTGGGCTGTGGTACACTGGCTCCCTGGTGTTGCTACCTCAACCCGAGGTCTCAAAAAAAAAAAAGCGTACATAATTTTTCAGGTTCCTTGTAGAAGAACAGATGCTTCAAAAGAAACTTTTAATCTGTTCCGATGTTCACTACTCCTGGGAGAAGAAAGCACTTCATTCAAAGTTAGAAAATATGGCTGGAACCAAGCAGCTTCCCTCTGCAGTTCTCCAGAACAATTACTATTGCGGCTTGTTAGACAGTGACCTTAATTTCCAGGAGAAGGAACAACTGTGTAGAAGATTCACAAAGCACTGTATTGATCTGCCTTGCAAATTTGAATTTTTCTTCTCATCACTTCACTTACATTGCCAATGTCTGCTGGTGCCTTCATTCATTAATGCTCCATTACAGTCCTGTCCATCTTTAAGGAAAACTGATACTACAGACTGGATTTAATTCACTCAGTGAAGAAAGAAAAAAACTCATAAATCCTTTATAACAGGCTTCTTCCCACAGTTTTAACTCTGTTATAGTACTGCAAATAACTAATGCAAGCATCAACTGAGGGGCTTTCTTTTATTGGATTTTAGAAAGAAACTTGCAATTCGAATAGATTTATGAGCCTTTAGAAATGTACACAAATCACATACACAAATTTATCTACCTCTCCCTTGGCATTCCAGCTTGGGTTTATAAACTGGAACTAACAACCTGCTTCAAACACTTCAGCACTACTTGATTGCCTCCTTCCTTTCAGTAAATGTGTTAAGCCTAAAGTTTTTAACAACATTATCTTCATCTAGACACCACAATTTTTTTACATTGCATTTTATCTACTTAACACCACTTAAAATTAACCAACCACGGACTTTTGGCAGTGGAATGTTAACGAGTAATACCAACTCCTTCCATGTCAAGTATCATTAAACTTATGGGTTATTTTATTTGGTTTTGAAGGCTTGGTTAGGTGGCAAGTTCATTTAATAACATTGCAAATCAAAGCACTTTATTTCAGTTAGAATTAATTACATTCAAGAAAACATATATAACATTATAGAAGGAAAAATCCCAGACACAACAATTAAGTGGCATTTCTTCATTAAATCAAAATAATTCCATTCCATTCTTTGTTGAAAGATTTTCCCCATTTGCTCTAGAGTGGCTTAATCTGGTATAGTTAAAGAAACAAGGTGAGTTCATATCTTTCAGTTACTACCTGGAGCAATGTAAAGATTGATATGGTCTTCTTGTAAAGAGGTGACGTAATTTTGTGCAAGGTTCTCTTTTTGGAAATGAAAGGTATTTCTGACAATGTTGCAAAATATCAAAAGATACTTGCCCGATCTAATTTGATGATATGATACCATACTGCCACCAGCTAGGTTGTTGAACAGCAACGCAAACTATGTCAATGTTCTGGTTGCATTGCCTGATTCTGCCATGAGAAATGTTTTCTTTTTTGAAGCATTTATTGTCACCATGGTTAGAGTCTGATAATGCTGGTGGTTACAGTAAGTATAACATTTCACTGATTAAAGCATCTACTGTGTCTGAAACAACAGTATGGAATTTGGGAGGCACTTCTTTGGTTAATATCTTTTGGACAAGAGAGCCACGTAAAGCATACTGGAGGTTCACCAGCCAACACCGTGTCCCCTCTCCTAGAACCAGAGCAGACATGCATTTGTGGGCTGGCTGAACACAGACATCTCCCATTACATAGGCAGAGTATTCTTTCTTTTAATGGGACAAACCAAATACAAATCAGAAAAAAAAAAAAAGTAGACATTATCCATCCATTTTTAATGCTTATTTAAATGATCATGGACCCTGGGGGTCTATTTTCCATCTCTGTGTATGGTTTGGGAAGTTCCCAGAACTTCTGTAGCCAACTTCAAAACTCAAACCTGGGCCAAGAGCCTGTCAACATTGCCCAGGATAAAAGTTTTGGGACCCCAAAGTCTTCAGGCTTCAAAAGCTGTTGAAAGATGGAGGTACCTAAGCAGTAGGATGATATTCTGAGCCTGCTTACTGCCTTTTACTAGATCAGCTGTACTGAAGAATCAGTCAGTTCTCTGCTAATGGGACTTTTTTTGTGGCAAGTCTAACCATATTTACAGGTAGCAGAAATCAGTAACCTACTGGAAGGAAACCAGCTGACCCTGGGAATTGTTGGGAAGGTTTGATGACAACCTATTCTAACTATCCAGTTAATTAGGTGAATGAAGAAAGGTCACTGTAGTTTATCAAACTTCAGAGGTTTTATTGCAGAGAATAGTCCTGGAACAAATAAAATACATTTTCATATTTTATTTAAAATTCTTTCTAACTTAGGCATTGCCATTCTACCTGACATTAAAATCCACCCTGCATAAACTCTTCCACAGAGATCACATTTTAATTACAGAAATGCATTTGATACTTATAGAGAAAACCATAAAATAGTGTTTTATTAGCTGACATGCAACATAGAGTTCCACAGAAGAATCAATTCTGTATAAGAACAGGGCACAATGACAAAACATCAAAGGTCTGACACATCTTATCATGCATATAACAATGTGGTCCTTATGTTGCACTGCAATAAGTGATTTATTAATTAAGGTACAGGAATATTACATCTGCTACAGATCATCTTTATTATCCTTCATTTTCTACAAATGATGTCCTACAGAGATTGCAGAATCAACCACTCCCATATCAGTATTGTTAAGAATAATTATTGTTATTATTATCGATATTATGTTGATGAAGAATCTACACAATTTTCAGGTCATTTTGATTTCCTTTTACAGAGGAACAGAAATCTCACAAGAGCTGACAACTGTGAAAAGCAGAAAAATAAAAGGGCATTTTCTCGAGATACTCCATTCAATTTTGCTGCTAAAATAAAAAATTGAAATTGAGAACTCTTGAGCCACCAGACATAAGGATGTCACTTGTTTGGTAGTACTCAGAAGAAACTTTCCTTTCGGTTTTGAAAACGTAGGCTCTTACATATGAACACTAGATTTCAGCATGAAGTCGGTTCCTTCCTGACACCATATTGCTTTTTGGCCTGCATAGACTTTGTTTCTTTTCATTATCTCAGTCTTTTTATTTATTTTGAAGCAATTGCCCTTTCATCTTCAAGACCGCTGTCCTCCATGTGTGTCTCTGGGAAAACCCATCTACTCTCATCAAACTCCACAGGAACTTTACCACGCTTCTACATCATTTTGAGCATTTCTTTTTGCTTTATTCTCCCTTTTTTCTCTTACATTATTTCCTTTTCTCTCACCAAGGCTCATTTACTCTGTAGGTAAGTCTTCTCAACAGCTTGTCGTTGTTTAGCAAAAGCTATATTGGTGCACTTTATTTTTGATATTCCTGATTCTCTAGGTTTTGTTTCACTCTTGCGCTTGTGGATCACAGTAAATCCATATGGAGAGCTCTCTCTGATCCACTTTCTGAGATGAGGTCCATACCGCCCTTGTACAGCCTAGGGTTTGCTCTTCAGAAAGAAACTAGAAAATATAGTTTTCTCAAGAGAAAAGAAGTGGGTGATCTCATTAAGTTGCTCCTTCCTCAATTAGACTGATCTTCTAAGATCTAAAATAACCATTTGCATTTAGAAGTCCTACAGCCTGCAGCTTTACTTTAATCAAATAAAGGCTGCTTCTGCCATTTGTTTCCACGGTAGGAAGTGTTTTACTCCTCAAAAAATGCAAGAGTATTAATCTGTGCCATTCTGCAAGTGCAGCCTGCAGTCAATTTCCATTCATTGGTTAACACAAGTTCTGTCATTCACTGGGGAATGCACATTTCCAGCTTGTCATACAAATGAGCCAAGGGTGAAAAGAAAATAGTGGAAAAATTATAGTGCCAAAACGGAAAATGATGATGCGTGACCTGAAGAGATCAAAAAATATAGACTAAAATTGAAAAATCCTTTCAAAGTAGTTGCAATTAACTGAACGTAATTGCTGCATGTGAACACCAGACATCACCCTTGTGTTAATAATATTGGCTTTCAGTCACCATCAGGAAGGGCATTTTAGCTTATTATTTTCATCAAATGAATGAATGGTGCAGATTAACCCTTTAAATATTTTTTATTATATTAATTTAGTATTTAAATAATGTCTGTATTAGCTTGTTATATGCTGTCTGTTCTTCTGCTTGAACACTGATTAACTGGGAGCACTATATGGGTTCAAGGTGCTTCAGAATGAAGGAAAAATTCCTAATTTGTTCTCCATTTCACCAGTCCACATGTCACTCAGAATAATAATAGTAATAAATAATAATAACAACAACAACAACAATTTGGGTTGGCCCTGTGTTTAAAAACTGTGTGCCTAAGTCTGGGTTTTTACACCACGCCCAAGACCTACACTATCAAGATGCCCTTGTACAACCCAATGGCAATCTTCTCCCATGTGGTACAGAAGTGTTTTGAGGTAAAGGAGTAAGAAAAGAATTTTTGTTTATAAGAAAAAGGCTTCACTTACGAACATAGGAAAAATAGTAACTTAAATATCATGGATCAACATTTAATGAATATACATGTTAGAGGTAAAAACAGATTCAATGATGGCTTTTAGAGCTGTTCCTCTAGAAACCACTGCTGTGATTGTCATTTATCTTGTTTCTGACAGATGAGGCATATCAGAAACGTCTTGTGTCACTAGAAATCATTTTGATGATGGCAGTGAAGGTAGCTAACTTGGTGGAGAGCACTCTGGTTGGACACTTTGTTTCGAGAAGAGAGAAAGAAGATGGAAGATGAACCCTAGGGTGATGACACTCTTCCACTTCAAACAGCTACACAACATGAGACAAAATGCTCAAATCACTTTTAGAGAAAGAAGAACTTACCTAGAAATGTTCTTCCATGATCTCAAGGTTTTAGATCTCCTTGAAGAAAAGAGAAATTTCACCAAAGGATGTGAGAAGCATCTTCAATAAAAGATCAGGCAACCATCACTTAAGTATTTGCAGATCAACCTTGAACTTAACGAAGTTCTGGAACTACATACATCCCCGCTGCATTTTTCTGGTAGGCGTATAAAAGATGTGAGAAAATGCTATATTTCAGGAATCCAAATTTAAAATACTATCATGCAAGGAAACACACTTTGGCTCACAATATAAAAAACTCTGACATCGTCAATTACTATTTATTAACCCAAACATATAGGTAAATATACAGAACCTCTCTCTTTGTTGCAGCATAATGTTGCATCATAATATTTTGGTTGTTTTCTGCTAACTCCAGCTTCTGAAATTAAGGAAATAACCACAATCTGTATTTTATCATCTAACCTTCCTAGTTGCAAAGAAAACTTGGAAAATCTGTGAGTGTTCAAATAGCTAGGGAACAATTAGAAATTAACACAGCTATTATTTTTAAGACATCCTTAAACTGGCTGGGATTCTGATCAGGGAATTCTGAATAGCTGGTTGAGTTAACCAGCACATTAGACATACCTGCACATAGTAATAGACAACGACGATTTAAGATGTTATTGCTCCTCTCTGCTACATGTTTTATTCCACCGGGACATTAGGCAGTAGAAAAGATATGTGATAATTCCTTTAGAAGAGTCAAACACCTCAGAGGACAGCTCGGGCCACCAGACTTTGCACAGAAATGTCTGACAAGTGCTCACATGGCCATGGACCACGCTGTAAGCACAATAAGCACCATCAGAGGGAGAGGAAGAAGCAGCTGCAGGCTGCAGGTGTCAGAAAGCACCTTTGCCCTTTGCTTTGTTGATGTGGTCATAAGCCCAAAGAGAAGCATGAAAGTGCACACAGAAATAAAAGCAGGGTACCAGAATTTGCATGAGGTTTGTTTATCCTGGTGCTGACCTGCTCATCTTTAGCTTGCTTGAGGGTATAGAAGACAATATTCAAAAGGTGGCTCATTTCTGAGAATAACATGGTTATATATACTCCTCCAGCTAATGAGATTCCTGTTTAATGTTATGTACTGTACTATCATAACTACATGGTGGTAAACAAGTCTGCATCTCTGAATGCTGATAAAGGAAGTAGTGGAAATTTTAGCATCTGAACCTATGCTGAGCAATTTCACTCCTGCAAGCTCCACTTCAGTGCTGGACAGCAAAGCTGCTTCCACTACCATAAAAACGTCTTTCTCTTCTTGCTCCAAACAATCGTTGATGGCACAAAAGTTTATTAGAAAACATTGGATGCCTCCTTAGGTATGTATATTGTCATTTCCAATCAACTTGGTAAGACTGATGTCCCAGTGCAGCAAGACAAGCGACAATTAGCTCTCTGTAGGAGCTGAAAATGAGACAACAAAAGGTGTGAAGAGCTCATCAATACAGATAGATTGACATCCATGACTGATAGAATCAGATAGATGCTTATAGTGGGCATGAGAAACCCTTTGCCAACATCTGCATGTCTTCAGCATCACTGCCATAAACAGTCAGTGGCTGACTCTGTTTTGAAGTGTTTCCCACAAATGTAATTAACGGTGATGAAGGTTGATAAGGTTGGACACCTAAATGTCACCATCTGAAAGTCAGGCATCTGGTCTAAGGTACGCATCTCTACTCTCTAAATTCAATAAAATGACATCTGAAAGCAGGTCATCACATTGAGATTAGACTCTTATCTTAGGGATGGCAAGAATTGCCCACAGGAGGTGCATACCTCTCTCCATGGCCTCTAAGGAAAGTTTTGATAAGTGGGCTAGATATTACACTTTCCTTCTTATTCTTCTAGTATTATTTAATTCATGATTATGGATTGGTTTACTTGCTTGTTTTTCAATGTTCAAGCTTGGTGACTTGCTTGGGGTTTCTTGTTTGGTTTTGGTTTTTTTTTGAGAGGAACACATTTATGGTGTCCTTCAGAAATGCACAGTTAAATTTTGTGGAAATTGGATATAATGATGTCTCAATAACTGGAAACACTTTCTTTAATAGATACCAATGAAATGCAACTTAAGTGGCTGCTGAAAATACAGAGACTGAAAAATTGCTGTAATTAGTTGAATTTCATTGCTGTGTGAACACTATTATTATCCATGGATTATTATTATTTTGATTTTAGATCAAGGTTAAATAAAACTTAGTAAGGGAATGAGGAAGCAGGTGAAAAGAATGCTTAACTATAACAGTCAGTATAACATTGAGATAAATAATACAAAAATTAAGGTTATAAACTTCAAAATAAGAACTGAAAACTCTCTCATATTCTGTCATATAGAAGAACAGTTCTGCAACACTATCACGTTTCAAGAACCATAACTCAGCCACGAGAAACCTGTCCAAGTCTGACACAGGTTAAAATGCAGAGGCATCATTTCACAGCATGACGTGAAATTTGGTAAACTGCAGCAGCAATCTGTCATATTCCTTCTTGTCATAGACATTTTTGCTGGGACTTCATAAGCATGATGAAGGCCTGAAGAGTAATGAAGGGGAAGATTTACTTTGTAGCCACTCCAAAGACCTGACATTACATTCTGAAAATCAGTATATTTTCAGTAGGTTGCAAGTATAAGTTTTACAAGAAACACCCCCAGCCCCCTCCCCACTTTCTCTTCATCCCTCATAAATGCTTCTTTTCACTCTAGAAAACTTGGGATTTCCTCTCCCAGATTTATGTTACAGTTTATGTATGTGTTTATCAGAGCTGGCCCAAAGGTCAGCAGCTAGATAACCAACTGGCATTAATGAATGCTATACAAAAGCGGTATGCAAAAGGGAGTGTAAGTACAGAAGTACAAGTGAAGAACTTTGACTGGGCCCTCTCTGCAATAAGAAGGCGGCTGTGAGAAGGGAGCCCTGCAGGTGCCAAAACGAGAACAGCCCTCTGACTGGGACAGTTGGCCAGTCCAGTGACCGTCACAGTGACTACGGCTCTGCTTGCCCAAATCTCATGGGTGCTCCGTCCTACAAACCTTAGTCCAGACAGGCTGTGGTTTGGCTTCTCTTCATGCTGAAACAGATCCTTGTTGTGGATAATGGTACCTAGTTAAAAACTGGGCCATTCAGTTGGAGTTTGGTGCAAAAGAACAAATTCTCCCAACTGGAATTTCACTGGAAAGATAAGATGGATGGAAAAATAACCTCCTGAAATACTAATATACCCATTACATCTACATGACACAGTCCCCCACAACATCCTGCTCGCCAAATTGGAGAGGTACGGATTTGATGGGTGGACTGTTCAGTGGATAGGGAATTGGCTGGATGGTCGCATCCAGAGGGTAGTACTCAATGGCTCGAAGCCTAGATGGAGAGCAGTGACAAGTGGTGTTCCTCAAGGGTCCATGCTGGGACCGATGTTGTTTAACATTTTTACCAATTATATAGACAGAGGGATTAAATGGACCGTCAGCAAGTTTGCAGACGACGCCAAGCTGTGTGGTGGTGTCGATACACCAGAGGGATGGGATGTCATCCAGAGGGACCTGGACAGGCTGGAGAGGTGGGCCCAGGTGAACTTCATAAGGTTCAACAAGAGCAAGCGCAGGGTTCTGCACCTGGGCGGGAACGATCCATCAGTACAGACTAGGGGATGAGGCATTAGAAAGCATCCCTGAGGAAAGGGACTTGGGGGTGCTGGTGAATGAGAAGCTGGACATGAGCAGGCAGTGTGAACTTGCAGCCCAGAAGGCCAATCACATCCTGGGCTGCATCAAAAGATGCATTCCTAGCAGGTCCAGAGAGGTGATTCTTCTGCTTTACTCTGCTCCGGTGAGACCTCACCTGGAATACTGTCTACAGGTCTGGAGCCCTCAATACAGGAAAGACATGCAGGTGCAGAGGAGGGCCACGAGGATGATCAGGGGGTTGGAGCACCTCTGCTACGAGGACAGGCTGAGGGAGCTGGGGTTGTT
>JAOXNO010000001.1:40522293-40569244 GCA_028565335.1 Limnodromus scolopaceus
AATAGGCTGCCCAGGGAAGTGGTTGAGGCACCATCCCTGGAGGTGTTCAAAAGACGGGTTGACATGGTCCTCAGGAACATGGTTTAGTGATTTTTATTTCTTATTTAATTTTTTTCAGAGTTAGGTTGATGGTTGGACTAGATGATCTTTAAGGTCCCTTCCAACCTAGATGATTCTATGATTCTGTGATTCTATGTTCTCAGCCCCTTGCGTCAGTGAGAGGCAGAGCTCTCAGTAGTGGATTATTTTATTTATTTTTTTTTCTAGAAACAGAACAGCGCATCATTCCTAAATGCTTACAGAAAAATGCATTTAAAAGGCTGTGTGAGGGTCATTCAAGGACTGAAAAATTTCAGAGGGGAACCAGAGGCATTTTAGAATGACCTCAGATGAACTGTGGCATTATGGAAAGTCTAGTTTTGTCACATGTGCCAAAATACAAGACAAGTCAAGTCTTTCCAACAACCCTTGGTGGTGGTAGAGAAAAGGGAAATACTTGCTGCCTTGAGCAAAATAAGCATCAGTTTGTTTACCCTGGTGAAAAAAAATACCTCTTGTTTAGATATATTTTTAAAAACTAGCAGAATCTCCTTTCTGGATCTGGATGTATGCTGTCAAATATTTTACAAGAGTCATCACTCATTTTTCATTGCATTTATTAGAGTCAAACTCATAAGAGTTTTTTGGATTTGCTTTAAACAAACAGTTCTGTCATTGAATCTTACTGGCACCTCAGTTTAATTTGAATGAAACCCATCTTTGTGCACACTATGGTATGAATTCAATGCACTATTTCAATCACCACAAGCAAGGATAGTGAATATTTACCACACTGGCCTTTGAAGCAAAAAGCAAAGTTTAGGACACACATGACTGTAGAAAAATAAACTTTTAATTCACACATAGTAATATTTATTCTAGAAATGCTACTCTAGTGAGGGATGTGATTGTTAGAATCAATCACAGATAACCACAGACAAATGAAACATGGATCACTCACAGACCTCATGGACTCCACACCCACAGAAGCCACATTCAGATCTGTTTTGTTATGTTAGTTTTCCAAAATGCTATCAATATGAACATTTTTGGAGCAGGAGCAACCTTACAAGATGAGGAGAATAAGAAATTGGTCCTAAGATTTCATCCATAGTCTTTAAATACATTAAATATATATATGTAATTTTTTCCCCAGATTAATTAGGGAAATAATTTTCTATAGCTGTTTGTATCCTCAAAAGCAATACAAAAAGCTAAACTTTCCTGCTGAATTTTTAGTCCTGAATTATTAGCTTTTCATTTACTCCTTTACTGTTATTCACTTTCAGAGCCGGACAGGTAATCTAGATTTCTTTGATAGCTACATTTCTAGGACATTAATCTTTTCTGGGGCAGGGGCAGACTTTGGGTGAGTGGTTTACAGTAAAACTTTGAGACTCGGCATGTTATTTTTCTCTTACATCTTTGCTGTTTTTTTTTCTGTTCTGCACAAAGACACATTCTTACTTCAAAGATGCCTGCTCTTGGTACACTGTATATTAACCAGCAGCTTCTGATGTCTGCACATGACAGCATTCACTCATGCTTTTTCCTGTAATTCTATTTTTCTTAATCTTCAGCTCCAGTCTTCTATTATAAGTATTAGCTATTTACTTCATCTTGTATTAGTGCTCTTAATGTCTTTCCAATTTCAAAAGAAAATTTCATTGGGCCACTCTGGTTTGAAAATATGAAAGCAGCTGCCATGTCATTTTGATGCTGTTTTGAGGAAAAGAACAAAAATGTGCTTGAGGCCAATGCAAGCTGGTGTGCACTTCCATGAGAGCTTTCTGAAAAAATCACATTCCTTATCTTGCTGCTACTGAGGAATAAATAAAATGTGAGCAGAAACTCAAAGGCCATGTATAAAGCAATAGGCAGCATTTGCAGCCCCTAGGTCTTATTCAGTCAAAGCCATTTACACCCTTCTTCTGGTGACCAAGGGTTACAGTTGAATAAGGTCTCCATGGTGAGGTAGAGTGAGACATAAAAACCCACAAACTGAAGAAGAATTATTGTCCTTGCACTTCTCCTCTTTATTTCTTAGTTGTTCCTACTGCGATTTCGCTCTGACCATGAGTGTGGTGGCAACAATCTGGATCTTCCCACGTCCACAGTTACAGGCTGAAGAGGGGAGTGAACCATGGGCATCCCACGTCAAAGGCAAAGATGCTGTCTGGGTAGACCTTGATCTGATGTATGTTATACTAGTCCTCAAGTTTTGTAGTCAATGGGCTGGAGTCAACCCTCCACACTGGCCATGAGCCATCAGATTTTCTTTCCATCAAACTGTAAATGAACTTTTAATGTAGCCAATATGCATGAGATACTGTTTATAAAGTTCCAAAAATCGGCTGCACTGAGGTTTGGGCAAGGTTGACAGGAAAATTGAATCTTTCTCATCTCTTTCATAGATTGAAGGCTGGGGGGTTTTGGTTTCATTTTTTGTTTTTAACCAATGTATATAGGCAGGTTTGTTGACATCACTCCGTAATGTCCTGACAGGGCCCCACATAGAGCTGATTTGAGCTCTTTGTCCTGCCCTGTCAAGCATCCGCCTGGTCTTTCATCCCTCCTGTCAGCGTGTGGTGGGCAAACACTGACTGCTCTCATACTGCCCTTTCACTAGCACACTTCAAATCCTTTTTTTGAAACTGTGCTCCTAATCCTACATGGCAGGAAAAAATGTCTTTCCTGAAAAAGGTTGGCTATGATGTGAATAGAGGAATATATGAGACATTCAGTATTTGTGTCAGTTTGGAGTGTTTGAATAGTGTTTATACAAGTTAGCGTTGTTTGAATATTTTAATTACTACAGAGGTGGCTTTTCTGCAAAAATGTTTGTGTCTGTCATACATTTGCAGCAGAAGAGCTCTTCTCTCTGCAGCACTCCTTGTCTGCTCCGACTCTGGCTTTGAAGAGAGTCAGCATGACAAGCAGGAGCATCTTAACATCTGCATGGTTAAAATAGGACTGATGTTTGGGGCGCTGAGGTGTTCCTCTTCTGAATGGCACATGTCTCCTGACCAATGAGTCAAAGCTACCACATTGGAAACAGCTTGCCCGGAATGTTTAGAGATACTAATGATAACTGAACACAAACTCAGTGGAAAGGGCCAATACATACAGCATCTGAAAATAACTTTGTTGAAATGGAAGTTTGATGAAGACTTTTCATGCAGTGTTCTACTTTCAGCTTGCTATCATAGTGTGTTAAAAATAGTTCATGTTAATACCACCTTATAATGGCTTTCACTAAGTGTTTGATACACTAGGGAGGAAAGCAAAAAGGTTGAGAATCCTTAACTCCGGACACCACCCACACAACACAGTGCTGCCAGAGCCTCTTTCATTATTGCCCAGTAATACATTATGTTATCATTTCTTTACATGCTGGCAGTTAAAAATTAGGGTTGGAGAAATCTGTATCTTTCCAGTGGATAGCAGTCCCTGTATTCCACAAGAGAAAGACATATATTTCGATATTGTCAAAATATCAAAAGAAATTAAAACTGAATTATCTTTCTAGTTTTTATTTAAATGGGAAAAAAATTAACTTGGTGTGATCAAGATGACAAAAATACAACATCAATCATTTGGGATGATTACTGAAAAGGATTACTTTTTTTCTTATTGTAGTTTGTTTAGAAACAGTAAATAGGAATCTTTCTGATTAAAGGCTCAGGAGACAAAAACTAAGAAAGTGCTCAAATTGGCATCCATTAGATTACATGAATTTTGCTTCCTTCAGTTATTTTTTTTCTCAGATTTCTTTGTCAACATAATTATTGGACAACCATTATCTTAAACAATGTTCAAAGCTACACAGTACTGCTTTGCAAGTATAGCTTTTCTTTGTCCTTGATCCTTTTTCTCCAGAAAAAAAAAAAAAAGGAATGGTAAATCCATTTGTAATCCAGGTGCACTGAGGAGGGCTTCCAAAGGTGGAATGAATTTGTTCAAATTAAAGCTGGTGGCAGGTTGTGAAGTGCCCATATGCCAAGGGACTGGAGTCTGTGGGGACGCTGCCCAAGAGTCAACAACTTGAGAGAGCACGTCCTGAACTGCAAATGCCTTTCCCCAGAGGGAGGGGATGTTCCCTGCCATGGCTTTGCTGGCTGGGGGCACCGAGCAGCCTGATTTGGTGGTGCCAGCTGCCAGGCAGGGTTGTGGCTCCCTCTGCTTTCCAGGCAGCTGAGTACAATGCAATGGAAACTCATGGCACACCACACAAGTCCAGATGTTCTAAAAATTCAGTGCTAAGCTCTGAAATGTGCAGTGCATTTGCATATGGATTGCTCACTGCACTCACGCTAGCAAGCCCTACTTGCTGCATTGTCTGATGAGATGGATAAAAGTTCCTTTTTAGTGGAACAGAGTTTTATTTTATTGCTTGCTAGTGCAGCACGACAGAGGAATTGCTGGTCCTTGGAGCTCCCGAGCCCTGGCAGTACCTCAGTTCTTGCAGCCCCACTGCAGCCTTCTCATCCGCAGCTTGGCATGTGACAACGTCAGAGAGGTTACTGGCCACCCTCCCAAGTGACCTGTGACCAAAGAGACTAACAGCAGTTGTATTTGATGTGCATATAAGGAGGGGCTTGTTCCAACTACGTCTTATTCTCTTTTACCCTCAGGGACAACATGAGGCTGAGAAGACAAGGATGAGTAATATTATCCCCTTTTTAAAAAAAAAAATAATAAAAAAATAGAACACAGCATTTCAGCTAAGACAATGCAACAATTTGATGGTTGGTCTAACAGAGTTCTTCTTCCCATGTCCATAGCAGATCCATTCAACCCGTCAGATCCAAAAGCATTTAGGAGCTTAAACCCTATTGATTTCAGTGAATCCCAGGGTGCTAATTGCTAGGCTCTTGGCTTTTATCCATTGCTCTGTGCTGTTTCTTTTTCCCAAGCTAAAATAGCCTGATGTTTTCACCCAAGTGAGCTTGTGTGGACCTGCAGTGGGGCAGAAGCTTGTAGGACCACAGCGCCCATGTTCAAAACCTCTGCTACAGCCAGGCACCGCCTTTCTCTGGGGAGCCAGGACTTCTGGAGCACAAGAAATATGAAGTCAAATGCTAGTAGGAGGGAGAGCTCCTGGGATCCTTCCTTGCACATTTGACAATCAGTCTGTTGTCCATAAAACCTGTTCCCTGAGATCCACAGTGCAAATGAAAAGACAGGATTCCTCCCTTTTTATTTTTTGGTTGACTCCTTCGAGGGGGGAGGTGGTCAATTGTACTGTTTTAGTATACTTTTTAACAGAAACCCATTTGAAGTTACATAAAATTAATTCGGAAACACTGGTGGCCTTGCAACCCTGATGAGGCTAAAGACCAAATGCAGCTGTGAAAACTGTGAACCAGTACTCACATTTCAACTTCAGCTGCCATGCTTTTTACATCTCCTTGAAATCACCTCATGTTGGTCTTGAAAATGTTGTTGCAAAAAAATGGGGAAAAAAAAGAATTTCCTATGTAGAAGCTAAATTGGATATTTAAGCCTCACTAATTGGAGGCAGAAACATTTGACCAAACAAACACCACCTGCTATAACCTTAAACACAACCAAAAGCAGGTTCTGGGAGAACATGTAAAAGTGGGAAAACTCATGCGTTGAGATAAAGACAGCTTAATAAATAAAATAAAAAACAACCAGAAAATAAAAGCAATCCAAGAAAAACAAGTGGTACAACCCCCCCAAAAAAATTGCTCACCACCAGCCAACTGATGCCCAGCCAGTCCTCGAGCAACAGCAGCCCCAGCAATCTCTCCTCACAAGCTTTTTCTGCTGAGACCATCATATGGTCTGGGACCTCCCTTTAGTCAGTTGGGGTCAGCTATCCCAGCTGTGTCCCCTCCCAACTTCTTGTGCACCCCCAGCCTGCTCACTGGCCGGGCAGCATGAGAAAAGAAAAGGCCTTCATGCTGTGTAAGCACTGCTCGGCAATAGCTAAAATATCACATCCAGGACGCGAAAGGGTGTCAGCAATGCAGGTGTAACACCAGAGCTGTGCCCTGCAGAGAATGCCCACACTGCTCAGAGGCTGGGACAGGCTTTTTAGGGAGGCAGAGAATTAAATCCCATTGCTGGCCATAGACAGATGCTGGCACCTCTCAGCTCTGCATGATGAAACTTTAAGGGGTGGCAAAGCCAGCCCACAGGTCACCCTGAGGATCTGCTACTGTGAACTGCAGACCATTAAACTGGAGCATCTCTGGCACTGAGCGTGTCTGCCTGCCCTGCCAGTCACATACAAAACATCTCACCTGAAAACTTTGGGAAAGCATGTAACTTGTTTTTTCTAGTATTTTTAAATAGATACAAGCAGCACAGGAATGACTGAATCAGAAACTTACTGGTTACTGCCTAAAGATTCAAATACAGATAAATGAAACAAGCTTCCCAGTAATAAAGACAGTAGAAGTCTAGAAATTATTCTGTATTTGAAGGGACCGAGGACTATGAATAAAACTTAATGAAGAGCTTTTGTCTAGGACTAGCATATAAAAACATTTCTTAAAGTAAATTCTTATATTTAAGGGACGTTTATTCCCTGACATTAATTTAGCTAATGCATCTATTTATTTATTTTCAGGTCTGAAGGAAATTTGGTATTACAGTAAGCCTTAAAAAAGGGCAGAAATAATCATGTCAGTATTTGTCATTTTTGATAAATTATGATATATTCAGAACTCGAGACATTCTGCTCAGTACTATTATATTGATTGATAAATCAATAGTTCAGTGAATATGTGGTTGGGAAATCTAATTTCTAATTTGATTTCTAAGCAATCATCTCTATCTGTTTTTTGGCATGTCCCTCTGCAGTGTCCCTGGCACTGGCCACATTCCAGTTGCAAACTGCTCTTTACTGACAGCTGTGCTCCTTTCAGACAGCACTTTGTGGTTCCAAAATTTAATTTTTCCAACTGTGGTGGCCATACAAAAGGAGCTGCAGAGAATTGCAAATTCATTCCAAGCTGGGCTGGACCCAACTGCATAAGGCACCATTTCCAACAAGTTTTAATCAGCTTCATGAGGAGATTCAGTCCTGTACTCCTCTACTCTTGTGATTTAAGGTCCAAATTCACTTACCTTTTCCCTTCCCAGCAGCTCCCGTGCAGGCTACAGCTTCACTGTAATGAAGAGGAAGGCAAAGGAGGCATGTGGGGAAGTCCTGAATACAGGATGGGCAGGGTCAAAGCTAGGAAAGCTGCAGAAGGCAAAAAGAAGCGAAAGCACATGCAAAGAAAACAAGGGTATAATCTACACAGTGGGTTCAGGAGATTGCAGAAGGTAAAAAAAACCAAACAAACAAGCACATAACATGAACTCTGCTTACAGGTTCTCAGATAGCCAAATGCTGTTTGAAGAAGTGGTTTTGAAGTACCTCTGATGGTTTCAGGATGGTTTCAGTCATGCATGCATTTCTTGCAACAAAAAAGGAGAAGAAAGCTTGGGTGTCAGTGTGGGGACATGTCAGTCCCATGTACACCTGAGCATGAGCCACCTCCCACGCAGGCTCTGATTGCACATTCCCATCCTCTTCTGAGAAAAATGCAAGTGCTGAAAAAGAAACTACTTCTGGGGCAGTGGAAGGGAAATGTTCATGAAGTAGCCTTGGCACCGCACATCTGTGAGAGTGAGTAAAGCACCAGGAGAAGTAAGCGCTGGAGCAGGGGCACGTTGCCTCTGCACTAAGCCTCTGTCCCTGTGCCAGGAGAGACACAGGCCCAGCTACTTTTTCTGTCAACAGGTACATACTGAAAGAGGTATATCTAAGGTATGGGTAAAATCCCTTTCTGGAGGTGCTTTATCTATCTTCTTTAGCTATGGAGAAAGCCAAGTGGTTCACTTGGAGAAGGCACCAGGCATGCACAGGACATAGGTGTCACCACACAACCTGCGAGTGAGTTGAGTGTGGAGGTGACAATCATGTTTTACTCCTGACCCCTGCACCAGGGGGGAGGTTGGACCTTCCAGATGACGCATGAAGCCCTGGGCAGCCATCCTGCTGCAGCTACAACAGCCGGTGGAGGATGGAGAAAAGGGGAACAGGGCACAGATAAAAGCTGTGGCTGCATA
This sequence comes from Limnodromus scolopaceus, assembly GCA_028565335.1. NCBI lineage: Eukaryota > Metazoa > Chordata > Aves > Charadriiformes > Scolopacidae > Limnodromus > Limnodromus scolopaceus. The sequence continues at coordinate 40,530,424 of JAOXNO010000001.1, forward strand.
TCCTTATGGCTGCTTGTTCTCAAACCAGAATCAGTGGCCACTGTAATAAATCACAATCATCATCATCATCACCATCATAATTATCATCATCATTATTATTATTTCAGCTAAAATATGTTTGAACACTAAGATGTTGGTGATAAATGTCCTGGAAATGTCCATGACACAAACGATTTGCCTCCCAAGACCTTGTCTTGCTTAAGTAAGGCAAGGACAGTTTTGCCATTCATTTCAGGAAGGCCATTTCACACTGCAATTTTGTTCAGATAATGTCCTATACTGAGTAAATTCTTCAATAATTACAGATGGACCTATTAAGTTTGTGCATAAGTTTTTCTCTGAGCACAGTCCTAGTGCTGTTAAGCTCTATAATTGCTCCATTATTCACAGATTTAAAGCAAGCTTATCAAGGGTTAAGTAGAAGTTATAAACAGCAGTAACTACATAAATTTTGGTTCCATCCAAAACTAAGAAGAGGAGTTTCAGAACTGGAAAAGTTACAGTCAGCATCAAGACATTGACATAGGGAAAGCTGCCTATTTTTATTTCTGTGTGGTCACAGCCACATGCAGCAGATTCTGTAACAGTTCAAGAAAACCATGTCCTTCAGTGCTCCTTCTACCCCCCTTTCCAGTGTTGCAGTTCAGAAGAAACCTTATTTTTCATGCCAGCAAAATGCAAAAAGTACTATGAAACAATGGAATCTTTTTAAGACTTTCAGAGTGCCAAACGCTGCATTGTACCAACAACATTCATAGGCATGAAGAAAATAAGATTTTCATAAAACCCTGGTGCTGCATTTAGTCCCAAAGCAAGGAAATCCCTGTAAGAAACTGAAAATCCATTCTATATTTAGCATCAGCCTAATAGGATAATGTGGCTACGGTTTACTATTCTTCACATTGATGGAGTTTTGCATTGTTTCACTGCAAAGGCGAAGGTTCTTAAATAAATCTGATCTTGCTGCTTTTGCAAATAAGCTGTCTTAAGGTCAAGGAAAACAACTTCCACTTTCTTGTTTTGGTAGTTCATCATCTTATGCAGGTATAATGCTGCCCTGAGGAGGCCAACATGAAATCTGCTTTCCGTGTTTTAAAGAAAGGGTGCCTGTAACATTCTGCAAGACAAAGATGGATTACAGCCATCTATTACAGCCTCAGTATTTCCCAAGCAATATCTTTTTCTTCATATTACAAGTCATGTTTAGAGTCCTATAGAGTCAAAACTATTCTATACAGAAAACATTTAACTTAAAATAGTACTCTCTCGCTTGCCCTAGCATCTTATCTCTAAATCCCATCTGTGGAGAAAACTGAGAGCTTCATGTGATAGTAGAATGGAGTAATGCTCTAACCAGATGCAGAACATAAACTGAACACATCCTGAAAGTTTCAGTATGGCCTAGCTGTGGGCCTGGTTTTAAACTGGTCTCCAGTCTTCCACCTGAAAATAATACAGGAGATGTTAAATGAAATGCATAACATTTTGGTGCCAAATTTTCCAAAAGTGCCCACCTCCAATTTCTTTTTCTTAAATATGCTAGAATATTGCCATCTGTGAATGTGAAGCTGTGAAAGTATGAATCTGAAATCTGTCAGCTGTTCATCAACATGCTCACGAGAAAAAAATGCAAGCAACAGAAGGCTGGATTTTGGGGAGGAGGTTGCAGAGGGCGGGGGAAGCACACGTGTTTTGCCAGAAGGCGATGGGAAGCTGCACATAGACCACAGCTTGGGGTGCTTTCATGGGCTGGGCTGTGGAGCCAGGAGCTCTGCATGGCTCACACCTGGCTGGAGCCCGCCCCGGAATTCCCATGGAGCTGGTGTGTGACAGACCTGTGTCTCAGGGGCCAGGAATCAGACACCTCTGCCATTTCAACATGTCCCAGGGATATTCAGCTCAGTAGGAGGGAAATTCTGGCACTGGCACACCAGCCTGGTACCCAACACCCAACACTAAGATCTCAATATTTGCTCATGAGCTAACTCTCAACTTTAAAAAACACCACGTTTTAGATAACTTATCTCTTTAGAACTTAAATAAATAACAGGTATTTCCAATGGGAAAATAATGTATTATGAAAATATTAATATTTCTTATAACTTGATAAAAACCTTTGCGCTTTTTTTGTAATTTCTTCTCACTTGGTTAGTATTCAAAGGCTCTATTATGGAATCGTTCAAGCCACTGCTTGTAATACAGCATATTAATATATTCATTTTCTCTATCTAGTAGCAGTTTTCCATTCCAATTTCCTTTATCTGACTTTTGCATGATTTATTCTGATGATAAAATGCCCTCCTCTTTCATATAGTTTAATTCATTCATGACTCTTTAAATTCATATCTTCACATTAAATATGCTAGCAAGTTTGCTCATGTCAGATTGGTCCCTTCCCCCTCTGGTTTTCGGTTACCCATCTGAACAGAGGCTTTCTTAAATTTCCTTCTCTTTTAACAGCTTTAATTTAATCCAGATCTTTTCTAAGAGAACTTTTAGGAACAATAATTATTTCACACATGAAAAAGCCCCCAAACACAGAGCATGATATTAACTATCAGTAGCTGCATGCTTCTTAGCAATTCTGGAACCAGTTCACAGTACGCACCTATAACACTCACAGTGTCTCAACATCTGCTGGAACAGCAATGTTTTCTCAGTGCTCAATAATGCCTCACAAGAACAATAACTGCATTCAAAGTCTAAAGGCCTCATCATCTGCTCATCTCCACAATACATCACTGTTTTTGGTCTCTGCACCAACCCTGTTGTTGCACTAGTTTATCTTTCAAAAAGATGCTAATTTTTGACATTTTGACTTTACAGCTTTAAAACACAAACAAGCCACAGCTTGTAAAGTGTCTTAATGGATGCGTTGCTTCTGAACTCATTGCTTGTTTAGCTCTACCTAGTTTTGACTTCTAACCCACAAGTCTTACTTATATACAATTAAATAAATTTTTGGACTTTTAAAGCAGGCCTAGACATTCCCACAACTGCCCTTTGGTGAGTATTTTATCCACAGGATACCCACACTCACACAGCAACTTCCTGCTTGACCCAAAACTCCCTCCTCCAGCAACAGTTCTCCTTCTGCAGGGCTGAAGGCCTCTGGGGCCCTGGACAGATCTGCCCTGGATCAGCACATCTCACTGAGGAACACCTTTACAAAAGATCATTGTACCTACTTATTTTTAAAGGATGGCCAAAAGAGGAAGGAAATGTAAATGTGCTGCCCATCTTTTAAATAGCATCTGAGACATAAGAACTGCATTACACTGAAGAGTCTAGGTTCAAAGCCTTCCTCAGTGTGAGAAAGACAAACCTTGGTGGCCTGTCTCCCATGAAAATGTACTTTCACTCCTTCTTGAGTCCAGAAGCAAGGGAAGAACAGGAAGGGGCGAGTCTTTGAGGGCTGCTGGTTAATGCAACTCTTCCTCTTAGAACAGTCAGATTTGAATTGTAGTCCCAAGATACATGAATAGTTAACAGACTCACCATCAGTCCTCCAGGTGTGTTTTAGAAGAAAACATTTAAATGTGGGCTTGGTTCTCTAGGGGAAAAATAAGTTGTTGCAGTCAGGATATTCTGGTCCTGTGTCAGTCCATCCAAGTTTAAGCTCCTTATCATCCAGAGACAGTAGAAGATGTCAGGCACCATCTGGCTGCCAGTGTTTTCTACAGTCTTGTCCAACATAACTCACCACCTTGTCTACATCCCATCTGGAGCTCCTCACTGTCCCCATGGAGTACTGAGGAAAACCAGACACCTCTTTCTGGGTGCCTGGGGGCAGACATCAGCTCTGCATGACTGGAGCTGGCTGTGAGCCTTGTCCTGGCTAACCACTACACCTCTTCTTCAGGTGGGTACTGCTCACAGATCACAGTCCAGTCAAGTTTTAATCTTTGGGCAAACTCAGAACATTAAGCTTTCATGGTATGTCACTATAACACAGTTTCCAAAACCTGAAGACCTCTTGGTCCTGTTTTCTGGAATCTTTCTTACATTATAGCACGTTTTCCAAAATACTGTGGTAACAGCCTCTCAAGTCTTGTATACAGCCATACAAGCTCCCTCACCCCTCCCAGACACACTGCTCATATTCGGAGACTTCACTGTTTGCCCCAAATACAGTATTGGATTAGGAGCTTTAAGCAACCATTTATCACTTCCTTTGTAGGTTGACTTTGTACCAGGATGCAATAAAACTGCCTCGAGTCTGGTAATATCTATCCCAATTACAACTTCCACGCAAGGCATGCAGTCATTAACAAGAAGGAAAATTTTAAATTGTTTTAGAAGCCAGCTCATGCTAGTCTTTGAATTAGCTCCTCGTGTTCCCCAGGAAACTGGTTTGAGAACTGGGATGGCCAGTGGCAGGCAAGGGATCGATACAACTAAAGAAAGCGCATGAGCCACTTCAGAAGGTATGTTCCAAGTTCTTCCCCAGGTCTTTTGCCCTTTATTCTCCGATTCAGGTATTACATTTCCACTGGTTTTTACCAGGATTGTGCATGCACCTCGACATGTTCACAGAAGTTCCACAATACAGAGTTTCACAACTGGGACAGGTCCCTACAATCGAGACACCAGGGTGATAAAACAGATTCTGGAGAATTTCCCACTGAATAGGGTGGAGAGAACATAATTACCACATCGTAGCACTACAATGGCTCATAAACATAGAATAGACTAGATCCATTTACCACAAAAATCACAGAAAGTAACTGATCAAAGAATATCTCTTTTTATGTAAAATATACATTTGTAGGATATACTTTTAATACAACTTCTATATTTATTGATGATGGGTTTGCAACACTGAATTAAAAAAAAAAAAACAAACCCAAAATAGTCTTGCTGCCAGAATTTTATTTCTCATAATACTTATAGTTTGAGGTAACAATGAAAGAAGACTGTGTGCTGTGAACAAAGTCAGTGATGTTTGTCTGAAGTCACATTTCTGTTATCAAAGTGAAAAGTAAACTTAAGACTTGGCATGTACACTAGAATTCATACAAATATAGGTCATGGCAAACTGAGAAAGCAAGGATTTATGCAAACCTACTCTGTTCATATTTGTGACCTTGGCAAAATATACCATTATGACAGAAGTCAAGACAGATGTAGTTTACATCACTATCGTTATTAAGTGTGTGTCTTTGTATGATCCACAGCACAACTTACTGCAGGAACCAGGAAGAATACATACAGGGGTGTGGGTCTTTGCATGGAGCCTTAGCAATGATGACTTGAATTCAGCTTCCTTGATATAGATAAAAACTGATATTCCATGCACACACGTTTTATTTACAGCTGACTCATCAACAGTGACTAGTCACCCCTTCCTCTGGCAGCAGTAATCACGATCAGTCTTTAATCTTCTTTAACAAGCTCTACTTCCCGTGTAGAGTCTCAGTGACGTCCTCAAGGCGTGAGTTGTTTTTCAGGGCCCATTCAGCAGCAGCAGTCTCTTTCCAGTACAGTCCTTGGTATGGCTAAATTCCATTGTCCCTTTTTCAGCAGTCAAAAATCCATGATAAATTCTGTACAACACTGTAGTTAATATAACAGCAGCACCAGATATTATATTAATTCCTTTGCTAAAAGCTGTTCGCAATTATCTCTCTATTGACAATATTTTACCAAAACTAAATCAATGTACATCTCTAAATATCAGAAAAGTATACTTTGATAAATACATTATTGTACAAGAATTCTGACATGCAAGTCATGCTATTGGGCTAGGCTATATACAGAAGAACATGTCACATGGTCAACAATAAGTTATATTTCTTTTCCTAACAGAAAATAAAACATGACGATCAGGGATTATTCAACAGTCTCAAGGATCTCTTAAGATTTGGGTTATTAGGGTCTTCCCCATGTAGTTCTAAAACTCTACGGTTTAGGGTAATTTTTCCTCACCAGCCCAGAACATAAAATTTGACATTGCATTTGTCCTGTTGCATAAACAGAGGTTAATAGTGAATGAAAAAGCCACTAGAGGAGACACAGTTTCAAAACTGTAATGAATGCTGGTTGCTAGGAGGAAGATTGATGCAATAGGCAACCGGTCAGTACTGTAAAGCCGCTACTAAATCCCACTGGAAAAATCTTCAGTGCTCACATGAGTTAGTCTAGATGATACTAACTTGCACTTGAAAAATATATATATTTGTATCTATACACATAAGTATAGTCCATATGAAAAAAAGAGAAAAGGAGAAAAATGTCCTTAGTTAACCTTAAAAGAAGGGGGCATTTTAAAAGTATCTCTGTGCTTTATGGAGACAGATGGAGAATACAGTAGACAGGTTGCAAAACAGACAGACAAACAACATATAAGACAAAGCACCTCAAAAAACACTGACTGAAGAAATTTTCGAAGCTCATGAGCCAGAGGTATAAGGCTGGTCAAAAACTCGACTTGAAAACTACTACCCTCTCACAGTGGTACAAAAAAGCCCCCAATAATCTTCTCGATTTTACTTGGTACTCAGCCTCTGAAAATGTTGAAGAACCCTGGAGTAGAGAAATGACTACAGTACCAAGCAGCACTTGCTAGCTTAAAATTGCAAGTCTGGATGGCGTTTACCTTTCTTGCATGTTTTGTGCCTTCCCCAAGCCATTAAGAAAGAGATCTGGCTTCTGCTTGCGTGTAACCAGTAATGACAACCTCTTTGCAGTTATCTGTGTGCAAACAACCGGAGACATTCAGAACTCGGATACAGCAATCCAGTACCAAAGTAAGTTAATCACAAAGTAAAGCCATTTATAAACAAGTAGATCGTTAAAAAATAAAGAAAAAGGTTAAACAAAGAAAAACAATCCCACATGCAGACCAGTTTATCAGTGCTTTCATTTCAGCAGGATGGTACAATGCGAGAACACACATCCAGAGCCCTCTGTGGTCTCCACGATCGGCAACACTGCTTGTCAGGTGATGGAGACAGGATGGTCCATGCAAATGAGCAGACCCAAGTCACATTGTGTGCAACCAAGACACGATTCCAGACATCTTCAGAATGGATTAGAGTCACAAGAAATGGAGGTTCAATGGAGTGACTGATAATTAGTTGGAAGCACATTATTTTAAGTAAATCTCCCTGAAAATATGCTCATTGATTGAATATACTGGCCAACGGCATCCACTAGCTGTCCTTTTATTGCCACAGGAAAGTAGGACAATATAGTAGATAAAGGAGAAGCGCTATCTTAGGTAATCTTTAGAAGCCAAGATAGAAATCTTCAGCTACCCAAGTGGCATTTCTTACTACTGACAGTTATATCATGCAGGAGTTATACCATATTTGTGGAGCCTATGGTTAATTGCTACATTTATTTCCCATATTTACTGTGGTAAACAGTATTTGAATTAATACTATGTAGCCGATTGATGCCATCTGGTTTACAAGATGGAAGGGATGGGAGACCGAGAGCGCCTTAGAGGACAAGGTGAGCTGTAGGGTGATGTTACTGGAGACAGTCGCAGAGCATTGCCTGTCAAGCCAGCTATGTTGTTTAAGCTTCGAGATTTTTCGTAGCCTTGTATGAGAAAATGCACAGACATCAGTTGAATTCAGCCAAAAAAATAGACAAAGACAAACAATACAATGTAATGTAATCCAAGGGGCTATCTGGGACTCAGAAAGAATCTGCCTGCAAAAGAACTCAATGCTGAGACACATTTCTACCAAAAGATATTAATAAATAAAATTATTTACAAACCAGTGCAGCTATTCTTTCCCAGAAAATTAAACAGACCATCACACAAGAGGTCTGACCTGCACTTCCACATCCCATCTTGCACTCAATGCCACTCTCTTGGCTTCAGCAAGGTTGCACAGTGTGCAAGATACAGGATCCCAACAGGATTACTGCGTAAGCTATCTGGCTAACCATAATCAGAAGCCCATTAAGACAGACTATAAAACCTGCTAGAATTATATAATCTCTGCTAAACCCAGTTCATAATAAAGGATGACTTTTCTTTAAAAATAAATAAACCAAAAGCCAGATAAAATTGCATACTGTATCTGTAAATCACTTTTGCAGAGGATTGAATGATACTACGGGAAAGAAGCTCCATCTTCAGAAATATTAACCCTAAGACTTTGTGTCTAATATTAAAGTATAATAAGATAGCAGTTTTTGACATATTTGAAAATGCCTTACGACTGGCAAATTTAAAACACCATATTTGTGCTCATTCTCCAGCTGACTCGAAATAAATGGTATTAATCCACATAAGCAAATAGTAAATAATTAATCATTAAACAAGGCAACCACATAATGCTTCACAATTTGGAGGGAACATCGCACTTGCAGACATTTTTGTTCACATACCCCATGAGCTCTAGCTACTGACTTTTTGCTACATATAGATTGTTTTCACCATGTAGAGGCTACGCTGTAAAATGTTGGAAAAGCCTTGCTATTGACAGCCTTACTATCTTCATGCTCAGGTATTTTCAATACCACCTGAATAATTTCACTTATGAAGAAAAGGATTGGTCTGGAGAGAGCTATCAGAAAGGAAATACAATGAAGATGAAGCCGGACAGGACTTCACTCCTCAAATACACAGATACAAGCTTCATTGCAAGCATGAGAAGTCCCATTGATTTCAGTGGCACCACCTATTTCCTTGAAGACAAGTATGCGTCTAAGCATTTGTCAGGTTAAGACATCCAGGTATAAACTCCTTACCAGGAAATAGTGAGACTTCTTCCACAGAAACTATAAAATGTCAATGACAATACAGCTAAACATTATACAGGATGTCACCAGACATTTTTTTTTTCTTTTTGAAAGAGTTACCAGCTTGAATTCCAGATCTCCAGGTGACAGAGAGTTAACAGACGGTTGTTAATATCTTCAGGAAAAATCGTCTCTTAGGTTCTCCCCTAATGACAATTAACATATTTCTTACCTACTGAGAATTGCATACTGTAAAACTGTACTTACAGCAAATGTATAACCTCATGTCTGCTAAAACTTTGTACAATGTTATCTCCAGATTGCAAGGGCAGGCTACACTGTGATGCGTCACAGACTTCTGATACATTTCAAAAACAGCCTCCAGTTTCTGAGTTTCTATCAGCTTTTACACAGATTAGAAAGAATCATGTTTGAAAGGGGAACAGAAGGGAAGAACAATGCTAGTGTAGAGACTTAACCTCCCCTGTAAAGATAAAACTTCATAAAACCAAAAAAAAAAAAAAAAAAACTAAACCAAAATAATCACGTAGGTTTTTTTTTATTTTACACAGAAATTAGGGAACTATTTTTTAAAAATATTTTTCCTGCTACTTTTCCAATGACAAAAGCAAAGAACTGATAGAGGAAGATGGTAAAGATGATAAAGAAAAAAGGAACTCCTAAAAAATGAAAACCAGATACACAAGATGAATAGAGACAGAAGCATGATCCAAAATCAGTGCTTTCCAGGTATTTCAGTGGAGTTTGGATCAGCTCTGAATCAGTATCATCTTAGAGATGGAGATAAGGTGCTAATGCAAAAAAGCTTAGAATAAATGATAATTGAACACAACCAAGAACGAACCAATGAACAAACCAAACAAGAAGGATGTACCAAAAGAAAGAAAGGGAAAAAATAAAGTGAAAAAGTAATAGACTTGATGTGTGAATTAAATTCAAGTATTCAAAACCATTTTGATGCTACTTGAGGATGTTTTCTGCTTATGAGCTAACTTCCCTACTCTGAATAAATTAAACTTCAAAGCCAGTGGCCAAAACATTTCAGCCTAAACTAAGGTTATCATCAGAGCCAAAGAGCACATTTCTCATTGAGAAACTGTCAGTTCTGAACTCAAGCCCCATTTTTCTAGTAAAAACCATGAATCACTTTTCTATTGAATCTAGATTTTGAAATTAAAATGTTCACATGGTCTCAGTATAAAATATGTTTTATTGTTATATGAATACATCTTTAGTAGCTAATGGGTAACTTCCTTTTATTATTTCTCATCTGTTCTAATTGGTTGCTGCCAAGTGAACAGCACTCAAATGTTTTATACTGAAATTTCGAAAAGAAGTCAAGAATCTTATCTTGCAAGATGCCATGGCAATCTGCCTTATTCAGGTGCTCCTGACCTCAAAAGACTAGGGCTTTATCATTAGAGATACCGTAAATAATCCTAGCTGTTGATAAGTCAGTGAGAGATATACACTCAGTGGAAAATGTCCTAAATCTGTGCAAAAACATGTTTGCAGTTAAGTCCCATTTAATCTAAACATTATATATAGGAATATGTAAAAAACAGAGACAATTATACTGTATCTTTACAAATACCATACACATTGAACTCTGCCTGTCTCTCTTCACAGCTTCAAACCACTGAGATCATAGTTTTGAAATGTAAAAAGAACATTTGCAGGATAGCCCAAGATAAGTCCTTTAGAGTCTATGGCTGGGCAGGACAGCCACATTTGCTGTACACAAGGCAAGTTTTACAAAAAAAAAGGCAGAAAAATCTCAGCCAAAAATGTTTGTCCAGTGCCACATGGCTACTGCAGATGAACTCTGAGGTGAACATCAGCACTTAGGAACATGAAACCTGTTGGAATGATACAATTTGCCAAGAAACCAAAGCAATTCTAATCTAAGGCAATGGCAAGCCTACCACTGGCATTGCTGATTTGGGATCTATGCCCTGAGGCTAGGCTTCTAGTCACTGCTAGCTGTGCCCTGATGGGACAGCCCCACCATCAGTCTGTATCTGGGTGATACAGATAACGACAGGAGGTTTTGCAAACTCTGCCTGGGGATCCCAATCCTACTGAACAGTGAGTAATCAGATTTGAAGAGGCTGAGTAACTAGAAAGGCATTTTTAGCACCTTGCAAGATCGAACATTGTTTATTGTAGTTCAGTTTTGCTTGGGGTAGACAGTCACTTTTTAGTACGAGTGGTGTGTGATACACGGAGGAAGCATTTTGTGGCATTATAAACTCAAACTTTTCTTTGAAATAAATCTAAATAGGATTTCATATGATATGCTTTGTTGTGTTCAGAAAAAAGATGTTGCTTACTTCTGACATTCGACCTTTTAAGTGCAATTTATTCAGCTGTAATTTGTACTAAGATATTAAGTTTGTCTTTTAGAATGACAAATGGTATTGAGTGATGAGTGGCTGGATGAGCAAGGTCTGAATTGCAGGCTTTTCCACTAAAGATAACAGACAAATGAAGACACAAGTGAAGTGAGGGTCCAACATCAAGCACGTTTTGTGAAGACTAAAGGAGATGAGTGCTATTAGAAAGGAAAACGAGAAAAGAATGACCAGGAATAAAGAAAAAAGACACATTGTGAGTACAGTCTTTCCTCTAAGAGCATTGTGCAAAACATTTTACTCTAAGTTTGCTTTTCATAAGCACATTGCTGAGTAATCTTTTACGATCTAATGAAAGAAGTCCATACCTTTCCTGATCCCTCCATCAGTAGCACACGTGTAATCACCTGTTGTCAGTAGGAAACATGTTCCCCCTCTTCTGTTTTTGTCTCTGGTACTAGAGCGTCTGATGGGAGGGAGCCTTTCACCAGGTGAGAGTGGCTGCTCACTTCCTGCACTGTCTTCACCTGATAACACTGGTTAAAGCACCATGCCCATTTACAGACAATAATGAATGAAGAAATGAGACATCACAAAGAGCTTATGCTGAATGTTGGATATTCCCATCACTCAAAAATAGTTATAAGGTAATTCATTAGAAGAAAACAAGATTGCAATTCACCATTAATCAGCACAAAATGGCAAAAAGTACACTTTTTATTGAAGAACAAATGATCTTTTGACTTTCCTTTCTACTAAACTAACATTAAACAAGAAATAATCAAATCAAGGCTCAGTTAGCTGCCTATCATGGACTGTAATTTTTCAGTATACAGTCAGCCCTGAATATTTCAAACAAGTATTTACTATTTTGGCTAACCTTTTTGCTCAAGAAGAGGTCATGTTAGTAATTTTTTGCTTAAAATATGTTGTTTAGCATATTTTAAAGACCTCTCCTCCAAAAGGGTTAAATTTTCAACATTTGGTACTAGAACCTGTTTAATAACACACTTAGCTTTCATTTCTATACTTATCATGCTTGCACTGCTGGTCATCATAAGTACCCAACATTAAATACTGTCTTTGGTCCGTGTAGCTTATTTTGTCAAACAGCGAAACTCTTACCTCTCCTGATTTGGCACTCCCAAAGGACTCTCTTTTAAAATTATCTACTATTTCAGATTCAGGTCACCAAGAAAAAAAAGATCTCTGCTCAGTACAGCACATAACAGGTAATGGCATGTTATTGACTTCAGCTTTACCTTTGCATTTAAACCTGAGCATGTGTTTTTCTGAACTGGTAATGCAAAGGGCTATATTCAGCCTTAAGTTTTGCACAGAATTCCTAGTGACTATAATAGCATTCTCTACCAGAAATAAAGCTACAGTGCATGTTGGGAGGGGTGGCACTACTGAAGAGAAAGTCAACACTTTAAAATGGGTCCTTTTTACATATCTGCTTTCTCTCTAACTTCAAGGACCATAGCACCTTGTAAATAAAGCTGCAGACACAGAAAAGTGTCTCTTTGCTCTGATCACACTGAGCCTCCTCCATTGCAAAATGCCTTTAGTAGGACCTGATGGTATGAAAAACCTGTTATCATTAACACTTTAAAGATGTTGTCTGAAAGTGGGCATCAGTCAAAGCACTGCAAAACTAACTATATTCCACTCTCAGTCGAGTCCTTTCAAGGGCTTCCATCCTCTTAAATATATTTAGGATGTTCAAAAAGCAGTGTTAACTTTGTGAACACTCACTTGGAGACTGAAACCGAGCTTCTTTGAACATAAATGCTATTCAGTAACAGAGCAACAGACCAGAGACGGATATTGTTCAGAGACTGATTTTCCAGACTCTTCTTTTTAAAAACTAAATTTCAGTTACTAAATGACACCAGTCATGAGTGGGTTTTCTCTTGGTATTCTTTAGCAACTTTCAAACAGGACTCTAATGACTGGTATGTGAGCTTTGTAATCAGATTGTGCTTGGCTTAAGAATAAATTCATTCAAGAAACAAATAAATCCTTGCTGCTAAAAAATTTGTTTTAATTGTACCAAGAAATAAAATTTACTCTTTAATTTGAAGAGATATGGAATATGATGCAGTGGCTTGGAGGGGTAGAGACTGTCACTTGATATGCATTTTCACAGCGATTAGCACAAAATACTCTTTATCTATCATTTGGAACTCTAACAAATAAGGTAATATAAATCATAAAAATCAACACTAGTAACAATGATGTCACTAAGGGCTGTCATTTTCATTTTTCTTGATAAACTTTACATCAGCTATGCTATTATCATTCAATTAATAGTAAATATCATGCAACGTCTCATCTAACACAGATGAAGGAGGTTTTTCTAGCCAGGGAAGCAGAATGCCAAATGGAAAGAAAGCTAAAGAGTTTCTTCTTATTTCCTTTGAGTGCTGGGCTTTTGATGCAAAGCACCTGCTCCTTTTAAATGACTGCTTCTTTGTAGGATCTTGCTTAACAGGCCACGATGTGACACAGGCAAAGCTGACACAAGAGACAGACACTGAGGCAAAACACCATGGAGTCCAACAGGGTGGGACACGGTGGCTGCTCAAATAGTCACAGTCATGCAGAAAACCAACAAACATCCATACGACGCAACAAACAACAGGCAAAAGAAAAGGTTGATATCATCAGCAGGAAAGCATTCTCAACAGAGCAAGCAAAACTGTATAGACCAGCTACATAGAGGTTTGGGAACATCGCTATATCTATTTTGTCCTCTATGAGACTGACACACGCAAACACTGGAGGGGAGAAGGGTGGGAGCTACGTCTTCTCCTGGCAGAAAGACTGGCTGCTTTCTGACCCCTACCAAACATACTGGTCTATAAAGTGTTTTAAGAGGACATGCATTTCCAGTGGGGTCCTACCTGATGATCTGTTGTGCTCCATCAGCTGGTTGTCCTTGCCCAGGCAGATGTCCCCCTGTGTGCTATTGCAGGCCATGTTCAAGTCTGTCTTGCAGAAGGTTGGTGAGCTGGCTTGAGGAGCAGGAGGGATGTGCTTCTTCCGCTTCCTTGGCAGTTTCTGCTTTGCCATGGCCAGGGAGTAGTACATCCCAAAATTGTTAACTATCACAGGCACGGGCATGGCTATGGTGAGCACCCCCGCCAGCGCACACAGGGCTCCCACCAGCATGCCCGACCAAGTCCGTGGATACATGTCCCCGTATCCCAGGGTGGTCATGGTGACTACAGCCCACCAGAAGCCGATAGGGATATTTTTGAACTGTGTGTGCTCACTCGCTGAGGGGTCATTAGGCTGGGCTCCCACCCGCTCTGCGTAGTAGATCATGGTGGCAAATATCAAAACACCGAGTGCCAGGAATATTATCAGCAGCAAAAATTCATTGGTGCTGGCCCGCAGAGTGTGGCCCAGCACCCGGAGTCCCACAAAGTGCCGGGTGAGCTTGAAGATTCTCAGGATCCTCACAAACCTTACCACCCTGAGGAAACCAAGCACGTCCTTAGCAGCTTTGGAGGAGAGCCCGCTCAGGCCCACTTCTAGGTAAAAGGGCAGGATGGCCACAAAGTCAATGATATTCAAGAGGTTTTTGATGAATTCAAGTTTGTTGGGGGAAAAAACAACACGTACTAAAAATTCAAATGTAAACCAGACCACGCAGACTCCTTCCACGTACGTCAGGGCAGGATCTGTCTCAATTTCATACTGTAGCACAGTTTCTGTCCCATTGACAACCTGCTCGGTTTTGTTTATGATAGTATTGAAAGCCTCGTGCGTTTCCAGGCAAAAGGTTGTGATTGAAACTAGGATGAAGAATAAAGAGGCAAAGGCGATGAACTGAAACAAAAAGAGGGAAAAGAGTCATTAGAACCACACAGCTCTTCATATTAATACTAACAATGTTAGTGATCATTATACATCTTTTACTGATTCATCCCCAAATGATTCACAAATTCATACACATAAAACTTTGCATCTAGGTCACAGGAGAGCAGCAGACAGCTCTCACATGTAAGCCAGGAGTCTGGGAGCAGGAAAAGCCTTGGTGATGGACACCATGACAGGCTGCAACTCATTCAGAAAGTGGCAACGAATTCTTAAATCCATGCTAAATCATTTGAATTCCATTTGGTTGTGAAGGTACCTTACAAACAGCCCCCATACCCAGGCACATCAAAATTTAAGGCTGTCTACCTCTCACGTGGTGGAAAATAGGGTTGACCCTAATGGTCTTGAGATTATGGTACAGGAATTCACATCTGGCCTGAAGAGCATCTCAGATGGTCCT
Organism: Limnodromus scolopaceus; assembly: GCA_028565335.1. Classification (NCBI taxonomy): domain Eukaryota; kingdom Metazoa; phylum Chordata; class Aves; order Charadriiformes; family Scolopacidae; genus Limnodromus; species Limnodromus scolopaceus. The sequence goes on from JAOXNO010000001.1 coordinate 40,545,793, forward strand.
AAGAATAGATCCAACCACCAGGTTTCTTTTGGATTTTCAATGGCTGACAAACACAGGATATTCTCTGGCAGAAAATGCCTTCTGTGTTACAGGTAGAGTTGGTTGAACAGCCTTTTTAGTTTGCAGTCATTGATCACTCATATCCTCAGGCAGAACTCAGAGTAAACCTAGCTGAATCTCTCTCACTGCGGTGGTAGAGCTTTGCCAGTGTGTTAGAATCCACAATCCTGATATCAAAGTTACAAATCCCGGACAATCTGAACAAACAGGGAAATACAAATTCAATTCTGGTAGGGGCACATAAATACATAAAATACAGTTAAATAACCTGGAGACAGCCCTCATAGAGGATTGTTGAGGACATAAAAAACATTTACTGCCTGATGTTCAATTCATTCATCACAGTCAAGCACTGAAGGAAACAGAATGTCCAGGACAGGATCTCAAAAAAATTAACACTCAGCCAAAGAACTGGAAGGGATAATAAACTTTCTTATACTCAGTAAAACATGCCAGGTGAAAAGGTGTTTTGAGGGTAGTTGCTCCTTTGCTACAACAGTTAACTTCTTTTAAGTGACAACACATTATCACCATGTTAGCACCCCAACAGCAACAGCATGGTACATGAATAGAAATGCCTCCCTGAGCTAGGGTTTATAATATGTTATCAATGCATTTGCTATTCTGGATTTTCAGCTGAATAGACATTTCATAGCCAGTATTAACCTGGAAAAAACTCTCTGAAGACCTTAAAATTTTTGAAGATGCGAGAGTCCCAACGAGACAAAAAGATGCCTACAGAGGTTTTTGAAAATATCTACTGCTTCCTTACATATCTAGCAGCTTTAAATTGTACCATTGCGTGATATCAAAAAAAGAAACATATTTCTTTCAAAATGGCAGCAAATTACTAACTCTTTTGGCTTTTGATTTTTAGGATTTTAAACCATCACTTACTAGTAAAACAAAAATATCTGATAGGGATCTCAGAGCTTGAGGCATGCTCTTCATCCCTTTTAATAGTATTTATTTTAGTATATAAACTTAATTTACTTTATGTTTCCCTTAATACTACTTACAAATCACTCAGGGAATCACTCTTTTTACGTTAATCCCCAACCTGAAACTGAATACCTTAAAGAAGCCCAGCAAGAAGAAAAAAATATCATATCCTCTACAACCAGCCTAATGAAAAAGGCAGCTTACAGTCCAGGTCCCAGCGGTAGAGGCAAGAGAAAATGTGGCAGCAGGATGCTGGCATATTGCCACACCAAAATCTTGAATCTCATTGAAAAAATCCAGTTACATGGGAGACAGATCAGCAGCCAGAAGAAAGAATGCCTCCCTTCTATCACTTTAATCCAGGCTGCAACATTGCAGCGAAACTGGTGGACTTCTGGTGTCAACCACTGAACTTAGTATAAGCAGACTGATTTAGCATTATGTCCACTGGAGTTCACTTGGGCTGGTGCAATACTGAATGGTTGCATCTACCTAAGAGAGAATACTAGTTAGACAACAAAATGTTGTCTCTACGACCAGTAGAGAGAATTGCTTTTTTTTTTTTTTTTTGAGAAGTTTAAATTTGCAATGTAGACCTGGCAAATTTATTATATTCAGATTCACAAGATATATCTATCTATCAAAAAAACCCATATATCTACCTATATCAGAGATTTGCACATGGTTTATGGCTTCCTCTCCTCAATCAATGGAACAAAGTTATTACACCAAGCGCCTCAATTACAAACTCTCTAAATCTGTTATCTTTCAGAAAGTACTGACTCAGGGACTAAACTGAACACTTATCATCCAGTCTGAACTTCTAGTCATGAGCTAAGCAAACAATCTTACATCATCTGGCTGATTTTTACCCAACAGGCATTTCTCCCTTTGCCTTAACTACAAAATTGCTATACGTTCATAGCTCATTTCTTCCTGGCACCTGACACCAACATACACCAAAAAGCCTTAATCTTGTGTGAGACCACTGAATTCAGCAAATCCAACCAGATTCATATTACCTAAGTGAATTAATCTCAGCAGATCTTTGCAAAACCCCTCTATAACATGGACAGAACATTTATCAGACTCTAAGCCACCAGTGGGTTAAGAATGACGCTTTGGATGCTCCTAGAGCACCCTCCAGCACCTTTCTACACAGTCAAGGAGGGGAAAAGCAAAAAAATCTGTGGAGGTTGAGGATCACTGAAGCTAAGTCAACACCGCAGTTTGCAATCTGGGTGAGAATTTCTAATAGATAAAATATTGGGCAACCTCTTTAACAGCAACACTTTGGTGATTTCAGGCAACTGTGAACATTTTCTTCGTCTGGAAAGAACAGAAAATTACACCAACCTAGCCAAACTAAGATTTACCAACAATTCAGATATAATAAAGATTAAATGTGCATTCAAAAGTGCACTGAATCTAATAGTACGTAAATAATTAGCACCTGTTTCTGAGGTGTATTTCAGAAAGAGAGTCCATTCTTGTTCATATCCTTTCTAAAGAAATGCCAAACACCAAGGGATTAACTAGAGGTGGAACTACCTGACAAGCTATTTATTACTGTGTTGTTCAACATTGACACTGTGAAAGGCCACAGTGCACTTGGCAGGCAGCAATTGGCAAAGCAGATCTAAATTTTTAACCGTGCACCTACAGTCAACAGCACTTTATTATCCCTAAAGAAAAAAGACATTCAGTCATTTCCAAAATACCCTGAGTATCCTATTCTGTTATCCTAAAGGAAATCATCTTTCAGAGCTTAGAACAAACAATGGCAAGAAAAAAACCTTAATCTGGTGACAGTTTTCTTGATAATTCGCAATTTCAATTCATAGCAATACAAAACAATGAGATATACGCATTTCTCCATACACACAATGGCATATACATCACTGATTTTGAGCAGACCCTCATTCCTTTTATCTCTTGTTTCAGTTTTGTTTTAAACTTTAAATCAGGACATTCTGGACAGACTTTGCACAGCTCTAGCATGCTTTTCACATGATAGAAATGAAATTAATTCATGTGCTATCCTCATTTTATGCTATCCTAATTCCATCTTCTCTCATTTTGAAGGTAATGAACACCTAAAACCATATCCACTTTTGTGGGCAAGCACCAGATTTCAAACAAAGTCAGTACAGATCCAAACTCTCAGATTCTCTGGTGGATGGGACCAATCAAGTTCTCTTCTTCAGTTCTGCTAATGCCCACAGAAGTTCTGGTACCACAGAAAACTTTGGTGGGATTTTTCTTGAAGCACACCAGTCTAAAAGGAATTAGCCTTACCATCATTTTAGACAGGTCACATGAAGAGACATTTTTTTTGTTTGAATCATTAGCAACCTTTCACTGTGAGAAGTTCTGAAAACTTAAGTTTTGACTAGTTGCAAGACAAATTCAGCCTTGGTATACAGCTAAACAACTTCATCCATCCCCTTTTTTAAACCAAAGATCATGGCCCAAGCACATGGCTTGAACCTCTCTGGAAAAATATTGAAGAAAAATTTTCAAGTAAGACCAAAATAATCAGGATCCTTTTCTCATTTCTTAAAAGTTAAAAAAAAAATAATATAGTTGTTTCTTGTTTGTTTCAATGGATCAGATAAAACTACCTTTCTTCATTTAGGTTTTCCTTCTTCCCCCTGAGGGACACCACTTTTCTAAGTGAGAGAATGGTTGTACAGACGCTCCAGGGCCACCAAACCAGCATATTTCAAAATTAAAATTCATACAAGTTGAATTAATAAAAAGTTCAGTCCGTTTTTGCCAGAAGAGAGCAGTTAAAAGTTACCAAAATGTTCAGTATGTAATACACAGCATGCGGAATGTTCCTCATGAAGTAGCTAAAGCTCTCAGTAGGCTACTGATTCCCTCTGCTCACATTTTGAAGGCAGTGTGCACCCTATTTTGTTCATGTGTGTCGGCATCACATTTCAGACAACGTTGGTACAGATTCCAGCTCCCAGCTTTTCAAGCTGATGGGATCATCTGTTGCTGAGTCCTACTAATGTTCGTGGTAAGTGGATTAATCATCTACAATTTGATTTTTAATGAAGCACATAAATCTAAAGCGAGTGTCAGACGCCTGCAGAAAACTTGTTGGAACTAGAAAACTTTATGATTCCTATTTTGAATTCAGTGTCCCATGGGGAACCGAGTTGCTCAGAGTTCTAGGACTGCAAATTGAGCAGCCTGTGGATTATCAGAACTTGTGTCCATCTAATGCCATGTTTTACCTTGCACATAGCTCCTAAAGCACCTTGAAGAAATTAAGGTCACTTTAAAAACCCACAAATTACTTGACAACAGTCTCATATGCCGTGTCTGGAATTCACAGTAGGAAAAGGCACTTGGTCAGAGGACACTGACGAAGGCTAGCCTGCCTGCCCAAGTTTCCTCTCCAACCCAAACCCAGACATTGGACAGATTGCACAACTTGATGTTGTCCTTGATGTAATGGAGCCAGGGCCTGACTTCAGTCATTCTAAGGTTTATCAGCTTAGATACAGCCCAAATAAAGTAGCAACAGAGATAGAAGCCGATCCTCACATTCAGATGTGTTATTCATATTCATAAAATCAGACTCATACTACTCCATATTCAAGATACACTTTGTCTGTCCATCCTGCACCCTTAAAACAGGCTATTTCTACACATCATTTAGTATTCCAAGATGGACAGATCATAGTCAGTGAAGAGGTTAATCCACAGTTAATTGTGGGTAGTCATCCTTACTTCTTGTTTCATAGTTAAGTTTTGAATAAAACCTCTCACACCATTTTAGCATTTTTTCAGAAAGAGTTTGTATCCTGTCTAGACACAACTTGTTCTGTGGTTGGATCTCAACACCTCCTCCTTCAACTCCCCTTACTGCGTAATGTATATTTTCTAACGTGAGTATTCAATAGCAGCTTTTAAGGTTCGGTTAGTTCATTAGAGTTTTATTCCAGGACTTAGAAGGCTTGCCCTTGACACAAAAAGAAAACTAATGAATATTTAATAAGCCCTTGGAAATACAACATTTAATATTCTCTGATGCAGGTACAGAATTGCCTTTAAAGAAAAAAGATGACAATGTTGCTTTAAACAAATATCTTCACAGGCACTTTATGAAACTTGATACATGTATGTTGCTGGAATTTCAGGCAATTTGAAAAAAAACCAATAATCCTTCCCATCACACTTAGACTAAAAATACAACTGTAGGGAGATGGACACAGAAAAGAGATTGTGTTTTATTTCTTAAACCAGCTTTGACAGCTTGTCTGCTACTGAAACCAAAATCCTGCTTTCATTATAAAAGGTAAGAGTTTACTGAATGACTTAACTTTTCCTGACAAAAACAAAAGTGGGAGAGTTTCCAGAGTCAGGAGTTCTTTGCTTTCCCACCAGTGCATTTGTGCTAAACAGAAGCCTCAAAACAGAATAACTTTTCTGTTGGATAACAAAATACTTAAAAGGGAAGCAGTATTTTTTTTTCTTAGTATCGTACTCACTTTGAAAAATCAAAAATAGATTTCCATACTTTGGAGATTTAAAAATTATTTCCAGTGACGTCTGTTTACATCCGTCAGTTTAAGCTTCACCTTCTCATGGCACAGAATATGATACAAATTATTTGAAAAAATAACTGATTCAGCTCCTTTCTCCTACTTTCTCTGACCACGTAAGTAAGCTAATTTATGCATTAAAGGCATCCAGTCTCATTGACTGCAAAAATTTAGTCAGATATATTAATTACAAAATTGTATTTTACAATTTTTCTTATGTACACTAAGACTCACTGACCAACACAGTTTCATAGAATAAGATAGTTATAAGTAACTATAACAACATGAAATATTCCCATCATAAACAGTAGAATCTGATATTGATGTTTTTTTTCTCTCAAGGTTCAGGAAAGAAAAGTTTTGTTCCTGTAAATCTTCCATGTATTTGTCCTGTAATATCCTCCACAAGGCTTTTTTACTCTTCCAGGAATTCAAACATCCAGTTACTTTGTGGAATCCTCTAGTTCTGCAGGAGACTCAACAGGGAATAAAGCCAATGTCATGTACTGTTTCCAGTCAGTCACAACTAACTTGCGATGCTGATTTTTTTATATACTTTTATAGCTGCTTAGTCATATAAAACTGAAGTCTTAAAAAAGAAATCCCATAAAAATTCCAATAAATTTGAGGGACTTGGGTGCTCAATGAAACTATGATTTCACTTAAGCAGAAAAGAAACTGCATTTGTAAAGTACATGGCATGCTTCACTCTAATGAGTAGCAACTGACATCAGAATAAAATCACAAAATGAGATACCACTTCCAGCTTCAAAGTGAGTTGACTCTGGATTTAGATTTGACAGATTGTCCTCATTTCTTGTTTTAACACAAAAGATTTTTTTTTCCCTCTTTAATTTCATCTGGCTATCAGGAGACTGCTAAAATCATAATGTGATTTCAGAATGAGCTCTTGTGACAACCTCACCTCTTTGTATGGTTTAATGTTCTCTGGGGTGAAATTTAATATTAACATTCATTTTACACAAACACAAATATCTCACCAAACATATCATCAGTATCTTCACAACTCTATTCCTCAAAGTTGGTATTCTTCCTTAGCTATAAGCTCCCTTGCAACATTACCATTTCATGGAAAAAAAAAAATAAAATAAAAGTCACATATGTTTTTATGGTGTGATGCATTTTCAGTGCATTGCATCTGGGTATACTGAGTGAGAAACCAAATACCATCAGAAGCTACTAACAAAACTACTGGCATTTGAAATACAAACTCAAGGCAAATATACTAGCAGTTTGCTCCAACCCTCATAAATCATAATCTCTCACACTATCACTCTCCAAAGATTAAGGAACAGATACAGACATATCATTTTAAATAAATCTTCAAGGGAAAATCAAAAACTTGATACATTAAGTATCAGGCACTAAAAAAGACTGATATAATGTCTCTAAAAATCTGTAACTCATCCTCTTTGGTGTGGATAAGGTGGAATGTCAGCATTAAACTCTTTTTTAAATGTCTACATAAAGATTTAACAGCCCAGTCTTAGCATCCTAATTATGAAACTCTATCAATTATAATTTCTCAAACATTAAGCCGCAGTTGGTAGAGTTCTGGCCAATATTATAGTTTTCATCCTGTGAAAGATAAGTCTTCTGTTTTCAAAGCACAGTCCCTCCTCATTTGTAGACTCTCCTGTTAACATTGTTTCACATTCAGTTTCACGGTTAACATTCTGCTGCTATAATTCTATGCATAGTCATATTTGAATGAAAAAATCTATATATCAATCCACTTTTATTGATATACTGTTTAAGAACAGCCTATAACTAACATGCAATGCCTAGATTTATAGTGCAGGAGTATTCACAGTTCAGACTGGCTACCATCTGTACGTAGTAGTGGGAACACAAATGTTCTCTTGCTTGCTCATTCTTTTCCCATTTGTTATAGTTTTACAAAGCAGTTGTCTTTCAGTACCAGCTGGAGCACAAATAAAAAGATTATGAATGCCTCTTTCATACTCAGAAATCCAGATTCACAATTAAGTCACTTTAACTCAGCTGTCAGATAAATCAGCAGTCTGACACCAGTTTAACCCAGATACATATCTGACTCAACAAATCTTAGGCACATCTACATTTTAAAGTAGATCACAAAGAAAACCAGAGTTACAAATTTTGCTGTATTTTAATTGCATTTAAGTGACATATATCTTCCTAAAGGATTCAAAACTGATTTACAAACCTACCCTGATATAGACACATTCTGCTGCTCAGCACGGAAAATTTTGCCTCTGCTGAGCAACTGGAAAGATCCTAGAATCATAGAATCATTTAGGTTGGAAAAGATCTTCAAGACCATCAAGTCTAACTGTTAACCTACTGATGAGAAGTCCACCACTAAACCATGTCCCTAAGTGCCACATCTACATGTCTTTTAAATACCCCCAGTGATGGTGACTCAACCACTCCCCTGGGCAGCCTGTTCCAGCGTTTGATAACCCTTTCCATGAAGAAAGTTTTCCTAATATCCAATCTAAATGTTCCTTGGTGCAAATTGAGGCCGTTTCTTCTCATCCTATCACCTTTTGCTTGGGAGACCCCCACCTCACTACAAGCTCCTTTCAGGTAGTTGTAGAGAGTGATAAGGTCTCCCCTCAGCCTCCTTTTCTCCAGACTGAACAACCCCTGTTCCCTCAGGCACTCTTCGTAAGACTTGTGCTTCAGAACCCTACACATTGGCTTCATTGTCCTTCTCTGAACATGCTTCAGCACCTCAATGTCTTTCTAGTAGTGAGGGGCCCAAAACTGAACACAGTATTCAAGGTGGGGTCACACCAGTGCCGAGTACAGGGGGCCTAGTCTTGCTGGCCACACTATTTCTGATACAAGCCAGATGTGACAGTGTTTTTCGGTGGCAGGGCCACACTTTACACAGTGGGGATTCCCAGAAGGGTTCCCTTCTACTCCTTCCCTGGTTGCCTGATGTCCAAGAAAAATATTAATTTCCTAAATGACCAGCATGGTTTCCCAATAGGGAAATCAGCATCATCTGACTTTGTTGTCCCATTGAGCATCTAAGTCAAACATATCACACCAACACACCACCACCTGTTTTTCACTCTTGAAGACTCAGCAGAACTTCCTGAAAAGCAATTACGCTGCCTCCAGAAACTTCCTTTTCCCATCCACTTGAATTTATCAAGCTTGTTCTACTTGTGATCTTTCTGAGCTGTGACTATCCCAGCAATGTCTTAGGTTTTACAGCCAGCTGTGCTGATTTTTTTTTACTAGACTAGGCATTTATATTCTAGCAATCAGTTTTTAAAAAGGCATCAGCAAGGTTCACTTTGGGCTGGCTTTACTGAAAAGGTCTGCTTGGTTACACGGTGTGATAAGCAAACCACTGCCACTCATTCATTAAACATTGCTATAAATCTATGCACTGAAACAGGAAAAATATTCCTAGAGGCTGCAAGAATGCAATGGATGTTCTTCCTTGGGTCAAGGCAAAGGTGAGAAAAACGGGAATTGTCAATCCATATTCTGGGTCTGGTATCAGACATTTGGAGACTTCTTATCACTAAGAGAGCATCTTCCAAAAAGAACCTAAAATTCTTTGGACGGCTGAAGAAGGCAGATTTTGAAGCATCCATTTTAGTCAATCCCAAATTTACATACTGAGTTGAATTAGCCTCTCTGTATGATTTGTTTCTCTCCCCTAGACTACCTGCTGTTCACACCATTACAGCAGAGATAAGGCTCTGGGACCTGGCAAGTACAATGCAGGTGGTATCTTTCTTTCTGCATTTGATTTATCGTTAAAATGTTTCATTTGGCTCAATGGGTCAAAACTGGAAAAAAAATCTTCAGTATAATATTATTTATTATTAATAGTCTTTCATATCCAGAGAGACAAATGGAGAAAAGAGAGAAATTCTTAAGAAGATAAATTCATGAAAATTCTATTATACTGTAGTTTGCCTAGTACATAAATCTCATGTCCATTAAAATTACAGAAACATTTTCAGCCCTATCATCTCTGTCTCACTTAAGCACTCAGGCTCATTTATGTCTACTTTTTCTCTCACTCAAAACAAGTCTGATGGCCTAATTTAGAATTACACTTGGGCGAATTTAGAAAACTTTAATACTTTGAAGCTTGACATCCATTAAGATTTGTAATAGAGCCCATCTTCACTTTCACCAGAGAAGCCTTGTAACCAAACCATCTAACCTTTTTTCGCCATCCCAAATCTAATAAAAATATACTGGAATTATTTACAAGTTTTCTGTGCCTGTGTCTTTCCTGTGCAATATAAGACGACTTCTACTGCAAGAACTAGAATAGAAATTACCAAACTACTTCTTAAAAATTGAAGGGACAGAGCCACCTCCAAGATACTCGAAAGTTTATGCAGAGCCTTCAAACAGCTGATTACCAGGTCTCTTTTGACTGGAAGCTCTTTCTTCCTTATACTTACAGATTTTTTTCCTCATATGTCCATAGCTTGCTCCTTTCTGCATTTCAGACTCATGTGCCCCTGCCCTGCTATTATCTCTTCCCTGTCCTTCACTCCTTTTCTCAACCCTAGAACTACTCCTCAGGTTTACACTTGGATCCCAGATTGTCCTCCTCTCTTCTTCCGTGCAACTCGGTCTTACCTGATTTGTATATCCATGTCCTGTATCTCCAACCACTCTTTATTTTCATACGCAGCTCTCTCTCTCCAGAGCTGATGTGCCTCCCCTCTTCCAGGGTCCTCCTCCAGACCCAGCCTTCACTTCACAGGCTGCCCCTGGCTCTTTGTCCCAGGCCATTTGCTCAGTCAGGCCTGTTTTCCTTCCAGGATCAAGCTCTGTATCTTTTGACCTCCCTCTCTGACATAAACCACAACCACCTCCCTGTTTCCCATCTCCAAAAGCATCTGTGTCTTCCTTCTGCTCCAATTCTGATACGACCCAGTAGTCCCCTGGTCCAGTCACTATATTTTCTGCTTCCACTCACAACCTCATCAGAATTTTTATGCCAGTATACTCTCCCTGTGTGGTTTCTGTGACTTTTATAGTTGAATCTGAAGAGCACGTGTGCCTGCAAGCTCATCTGCTTTTTTGAACCGAATTACTGGTCCAATTAAAGTTATTATTTCTTCCTCCAAACCTGGCCTCATTTTGAGGCTGAAGGCCTCTTCCCCCTAGCATCAGCTAGGTGCCAGGAAAGCAGAAGAGAGCATAGGATAAACGCTGACCTTAATTAAACAAATCTACCACCTAATAAAATTAAAACTGTTCCTCTTCAGAGAAAGGTTTATGCCTTTCCATAGTCAAATCACTGGATAGTCTATAAAATAAAACCAGTATCTCAGCTTTAATCTTTTCCTAGGTCAAACAAGACATTGTCCTTGGAATTCCTCCATTATCTCACAGGAGCCTCTGAAAAGTCTTTCAAGGCTTTAAAAAAATCTTTGAGGTGCCTAAATTGATGAACTCTGCACCCTAACACTCTGGCACAGCTGAAAGAGTGATGCACTTGGAGAACAGTTTGAGGTCAGAAGGGTGTTTTTATGAGAGGGAGAAGGGGAATGCTGTTAAAGCTCCTGTGCATGATGTATGTGAGTATGTTTCAAGCTCACAACACAATCACATAGATCAAAGCTAAATTTAGAGACAGTGAATTATTCATTGCAACAGTAGTCAGCCAGGCTTATCCAGACTCTCAGGAACTGAGCGCATCACCCCAGAAGACTCTAGTTCATACATACACATTGTTTTATCAGATCTACCTTTTGATTCCATGGTACAAAAAAATTGCATTGGTCAACCGGTTGTCCAGAATCTTGTTGAAGGTTTTCCTAAAGATAGGTAAAAACGTATATGTAGCTTACTTGTAGTTTTTAATAGATTAAAATTCCCTGTCTCCAGGGTTGCAGAAATGACAGTCCAATTGAACTAAGAAAAGGAACATGAGAAAGAGAAAAGCCACCAGTACGACAGTTATTAGGATACTCAAACAACTGTGACATTCAGATTTCATTCCTGCCCTGTTCAAAGCAGACACTTGAACTGAGATGAAAGATAGTTCAAGTCCCTCCTCTAGATCCTAAGAGAAGCATGTTTAAGCATATGAAAAAGATTACACAAGTTTATGAGAGGGATTATATGACATAGGGCCTGAGATAACAGAGAATTGGACTGAAAGACCCAAGAGGCTCCTCCAGCCCTCTGTCCCCATGAATATTTCCAAATCCAATTTACACATTTATTTAATACATAGATTATGTTCTAAGCTATTGCCATTGCAAGCATTAGCATTGAAGCCGCATACAGCACCATTTCAAACGTATTCCTATTATTTAAAAGCATCTGCATTGCCAGCATTATTTAGCTTAAACATTTTCTTAGAGCTTTATCACCAGTTTTCCCTAGGGACTGACACTAATCCTTATACTCAGGATAGGACTAATTAGCACAATGACAAATACCAGGTTGTGCACAGACCATCATCCTGCTGAAGATTTATTTATCCAAGACCTTGTTGCTGATGAGAGGGAAGTTGCAGAGTGGAACCATATTGGACTTGCCTTGTGACCTCGGGAGAACTGAGGAATTAAATCCTGTGTTAAACCTGTCAGTCCACCATAGCGCATACATCTTCAGAACCAGGTGCTGAGATGGACAAGAGCGCTCATCCCAAACCTGCAGGTTTCAGAAGGAGCCTTCCCAACTTGTCAGGGAGAGCTACTGTCTGTCTGCTGCACTGTTTCTTTGTAGAACAACTACATCTCTTTCAGAGGTAGTCAGAACAGTCAGAAAATAAATATCTTTATCCTTTCCCATGTGATTCTAAACCCCATTTATTTATTTTTTAACTTACATTAATAGCTTACTTATAAAAAAAATAATAATAGAATATATCATTCCAGGATCTTTTTGATTACCTTCTCCACACAAAGGGATGTGAGCAGAAATATAAACTTAGTATAAACATTTGGATGTCTTGGATGACTAAAGTTCATCTTCAGTAAAGCAGCCAGCAATACCAATACTTATATTATCACTTATGTGTCAAAGTACCACTGAGCTGGCTGAGGCAGTTACTGCTCTGTGCAACTAGGATTTTAGGCTACCTGAAGGAAGATAACTCTGGATTGCTTACAGTTTGGGCTGGTATCTTTATAATGATCCTCAATGCAATGAAAAGCAATGTTTGTAGCATGCAGAGGAAACTTTGCATCAAGGGAACACAACTCTCTAGAATGAGTTTCTGTGGCGAAGACAAGAGGCAGGAAAACACACAGTAAAGGGGTTCTTTGATGTGACTTGAGTGAGATCTTGCTGGTGATTATGCACAGAGTGGGAACTCCAGGGGAACGAATTGCTACTGCTGCCACTACCAGGCAGACTATGCTCATTAGAGACTGTGAATGTAATCTGCAAGACTGCAGCACACAATGCTGCATCGAGGCACATTTTACAGTTTCCATTTCCAGTTTAAGGTCTACATGAGATATTTGCTGCTAGCCCGTTCCTTTCAAGACTGGTTATGTCTGTCTGCATACTTCTCTTAAATAAGGAGCTTGTACAAGGATTTACAAGTGTTGTCACTGCTGAAATATGGATGTGACACATCAACAGAGGTCGGTCACTGGTGGGGTTTATGAAGCAGCAAACTGGGGTTTGGGGAACTGTTTTTGTATTTAAGGGCTTTGCAGTCCTGATTTGAAGCGTAATAAATTCTCTTTGTTTACATATCACTGACAGTCATACAACATCTTGACAAAATGATGCATGCCAAGAAAAACAACTTTATTTAACAGAATACAAGCAGAGGAGTCTAGTGGCAGGCTCAGCCTTCATTTTCACCTTGTTTCTTCAGCTCTTTTTCATCAGTTCACCTGCTTACTCTTCTCTTACCATTCTGCAGCTCAAGATGTAGAATATGAAGATAAGCCATTTCATCATTAATTTTCCACATGGTTTGCTTCTTCAGGATTTAAATGAAAACCCATTTCCCTGGTGTCTAATGAAATTTGCCCTGGTAACTCTTGGGGAAACTGAAAACAAACCCAAAAAATTACCAGGATGCTAGCGGTGACTGTGTTCTTTCAGCCTCCTAACTCCTAACAAAAACACTGTTACTCGCAAACAATTCTTAACCATTAAGACTCTTTGTCCCTTAAGATGTTCAGAGTTATAACTGCATTAAAACATCAAATAGGGTTTAGTGGTTTGGGAGTTTTTTGAGGGGGAATGTTGTTGGACTGAAGCTACTAGGAGAGATGATGCTCACTAAAATAGTCACTAATATAAAGTTATCACTTGCAGTGTGCAGGTTTAGTTTGCCAAGCAAGACCAGAGACAAATTAAGAGACTGCATTTGACAAACCTGGAAGGCTAGGGGAAACAGAAGCAAACTTAAATGCACCAGAGAGTTCTTACTGGTTTGCAGCACATGGCAGAGAAAGGTTTTCTTTCTTCCCCATTTTAGGAATAAAAGGATGCTGCTACCTTTAGTAAAGGATACGCACCACCACAATGCTATGTTTATAATATATGCTATTTTCAGTTCAAATACAGATTGCTTATACTTCATAGAATACCAGGTTGGAAGGGACCTCAAGGATCTGGTCTAACTTTTCTTGGCAAAAACATGGTCTAGACAAGATAGCCCAGCACCCTGTCCAGCTGAATCTTAAAATTTGTGTCCAACAATAATGGGGAATCTACCACTTCCCTGGGGAAATTATTCAACTGTTCTCACGGTAAAAAAATTTCCTCTTGTGTCCAATCAGAATCATCCCAGGAGTAGCTTGTACCCACTACCCCTTGTCTTTTCTATGTGACTCCTTATAAAAAGAGAGTCTCTTTCTTCTTTGTAGCCAAACTTTAAGTACTGGAACACAGTGAGATAAGGTGTCCCTTAAGTCTTCTTTTCTCAAGGCTGAACAAACCCAATTCTCTCAGCCTTTTCTTATATGGCAGGCTTCCCAGACCTCTCATTGCAGTTATGAGTTTGGTCCCTAGGGAGAGACAGGGAGTGTCAGATGAGTGTGCTGCAGGACTCAAACGAGGTACCAAGGTTGGGAGCAGCATGTCCACTCAACAAGTGGGAGAATCTTGCTACACAGGGGATTTTTAGCATTGCAAGAAACTTCAGTCGTTTTATTTCACAACAGCAGTAGCGACTACTGTCTGCAAATCCAGTTCACCTTTTCTCTAGAGGAAAACAATGAAAAGAAATACTACTCTCTAAATTTAAATTAATAACTAAATTAAAATTAATAATAAAGAAACTCACCTGTATAGAATAATTGTCATCCACCCACCACAAGTACTCCAGAATGATCCATTATACCATCTATGTTGTGTGAGCTGGGATTTTGGATTCAAGGTGCCCCTAGTGCTTCCTGATCCTGAGCTCAATTCCATCTCACCATGGCAAGAGTGAGCACCTCCCAGGTCACAACACTATCCCAGATATCCCAGTGCCAAAAAAAAGACTATTTCTAGCTTGTCATATACAGCAGAGATGAAAATCACTGAAGTTCAGTTAGAAATAACACGTCTCCCACATGTCGCAGGGAGTCTGGTTGCTTCCCAGACCTTCAGAACTCTCATTTCTCTGTCATTGCTGGATGAAATGCAAAATTCCTATACAATAATTGACATCCAGCTATAAGTTACAGTGTTTGGGTAAGTCTACTGTGCTGCGGTTTGTTTTTTTTTTTCTTGGTCCAAATATGCCCCCACTCACTTGCTTCATTCATGTGAAGCTGAACCCTCGATGCCAGGGCATGCTTTCTGCACTGGTAATACGGCAGTACACAAAAGCAGCAACCAGTAACAGCCATTAGCAACTCCGGAACATTTGCACATTACTGAGAGCATTTGGAAGGATTGCATAGTGCATGGCACTTTCATTGGCCAATTCCTGTGTGGAGGCAAAGCTCATGTCTCAGGCCATATGACAGATGCCCTCCAAACCTACACACTTGCATATGAACAACACATTTCTAATAATATCTTCTTTCATGCAGAATGAGGACATTGATATGTTACTCTGTTTATCCAAGATAGTCTTGATACATGAATATGGCACATATCTTTTAAAAATTTCTGTGGCAGTGGCTCTTCCAAGAACACTGAAAACTGTTAAACTTCTTCATCCCGTAAGTCTCAATATATTTCTGGGTGGGAGGACATAAAGAGGTGTTATACAACCTCTGGAAATGTTCCAGTTTGAAAAATCATAATGTCTGGTCAACTCCCTTAGTTCTAGCACATCATTTGCATGCTGCTACTTTAATTTCTAAAAGAATGCAATCCAAGAGGTGAAAAGCCACAGTTATTCACAGAAAAATTGTTCATGAAATTTTAATTAGAAATCCCAGTCTCTCCAGGAGGTAATTTAATTTCTGCTCTCCCCTGTTTCCCTCCCACAAAAGAGGCCTCCCACCAAAACAGCCACTAGCTGGGGGTTAGGATGCTCACAGAGGAGGTGAAAGACCATGTCAAAGTCTCTAGGAAGTCAACGCGTGCCCAAAACTACAGCCTTGGTCTGATGTGGAGTCCACCTTTCCTCGCCTTCCAAAGGGCTACGCAACAGATTTCCAACACCCAGAATTTCACAAAACAAAATTTTTGTTTTCCAGTCAGCCATAACCATGATTTTATGCCAGTTCCTAGCGGGTAAAATTTTCTAACTGTAACACCACAACATACTCTCTGTTTCTTTTCCTCTCCATCTCTTCTTTCTGCACCAAGCACCATCTGAAGCGACAGACAGGCAGACAATACACCAGCCTCTTCAAACCCTACTGGGAAACGCACTTGAAAGAAAAGTATCAAAACCATCCAAAACCACACACAAAATATAATGGCATGCAATTAATTAACCTGTCAAGAGAGAAACAGGCATTATTGTTCTGATGAGCTTTTTAGATTGTGGGTTGCTTCCTCTTGCCAGGTGCAGCTGCAGTGATAGCAGGGGGTGAAGCTTACAAAAATACTACACTGCCAACCCAGAACAAAAACTGGCCTTCAGACAAATGGCTTGGCCACACATTCGCTGAATACAAGAGCTTCTCTCCAGAAGAAATCACACACAGAACGAGACAAAGCAAGGGTGGTGGGTTTTTTCCCATTTTGCACAGCTGGCACCAATACTATTTCTATCAAAAAAAAAAAAACAAAAAGTAATAAAGAGAGTGGCTGTAGATCAACCAGAGCCAAATAAATAGAGCTTTTCAGGCTCAGTCCTGTGAAATACTGAGCACCTCCTGCAGTGGGAACTGAGGATGCTCAATAAAGGGAGAGCTAAGCAGAACACAGGACTGGTCCAGTGCGGGCTGTTTGCCCAGGCTCCCAGTAGGAAACATCGGAATGTGGGAATCTGACAAAGCTCTTTAGCTTTATGGAAAATAAAAGCAGTATAAATCTCAGTTTGTATGCACTGTTTCATCTTACACTCTTGGGCTTTTATCTCCATTTCTGTATGGGATTTAGAGCAAACTTTATATTAGTGCTTCCAGAGCTCACGCCTTGCTGTCACAGCTTTCTGGAAATTTTTTAACTTGATTAACGTTTCACCTACTGTTTCTTTGATTCTATAATGTCCTGGTGCAGTTCTTACAGTTACCCACATTGCCAGTTATATCTTTCTTTTTTGGCCTAATCTTTAAAAATTTTCTGGTATTCAGAGAATTCTCTATGTTACAAGGGGTTAAATCAATACCAAGAGGGCTCGTTGAACAGCTGCCATTATGTAAGTCTCCTTATCCTGTGGCCTTTCTTTTTCATAAATTCACTGTAGGTTACTCATAAGGTAAATGAGTAGGAAACACATAATCCTGCAGCACAGATAATTGCAATACTGAGATGAGAGGATCTCTGAAATATAATAATTTATCTATTCAGTTTTTTCAGGTTCCAGTCATAAAATTTCAGTAGAATCTCAACAGGCATTCTGGGCTACAGAAACACATTGTAGCCTAGGAACATATTCTAAAAGGTACATTCTGAGCGAGTGGCTGCATGATGCATACTTGCCAGCTGGGGTTAAACAACAACAGGACACTTACGTCCCCAACTGAAGTATGTGTCAGGCCAGCTGAGAGGGAGTTTTGCTCACTGGCTAGAGGCCTACATTTAAAAGATAAAAATGTTTTATTCCTCATGTCTCTTGTAGGGATTTCATTAAACATTTTGACTACTAGCAGGCTATCAAGTGATATAATGCTTCAGATACAAAGTGATGAGCAACAGTGTGAAAATCTAAGTTTCATAGTTTCATATTCATTAACAGTTTATTTCAAATATATGAAAAATTATGTTGGATATGAGCAGAAAATGTACTCAAATGTCTATTATTAAAGCCCTTTTTATCCACTACTGACTAATGATCTGAATACTCAGATGTTAGAAACTGAGGATGAAAAAAGCTGGCCTGGAAAGAATTTTGTACGTTTGTAGATAGACCTGTGCCCACCCTAGAAGGACAGATTGCTGGTATATTACATTACTCATTGTCACAAATCCATGACCACATCGGATAACCAGAACAGGAAAATAGAAAGTCAATACCTGTACTGGTTGAGTTAAAGTATTTTTCACATTTTATTTTACTTATCTGATAGTAGTACTATGTGAAAACATGACCATATTTGCTTTCTGTGGCTCTGTGCTACGGAAATATGCACATTTCAAGAGGCTAAAAAGGCCACAATGTGACATTGCCATAACTGGTTTGGCACACGAGGTTCTTATACTTTCCAAGGAAAGATTACAGGGTAGGTAAAAAACTTCCCTTATGAAAGCAAAATAAGCCACAATTATGTGTAAATAGAGCCAGATATTAAATCATTTTGGTCGGTTTCTTTTTGGCTGCAGAAATGAAATTCATAAAATTGGCTCATGCAAAATACAGTCATGTAAGATTTACATACATCAACAGATGCACAGCCCATTGAAGATAATAGAAGGCAATAAGGGAAGCAACGTGCAAAAGCGGAAGAGGAACATTTATCAGCCGAATGCACGTTTACAAGATGCACTAGGGAGGCAGTAGGCCATTAGATAAGACACAGTGTGGCACACATACACCCATCTTTGTGACAGAGCAGCAACAGCCTGCATCCCTCTCCACATCATTGCGACCCAGGCTGCCTGCAATGGTTTGCCTGGCTGGTTTTATCAACACTCTTCCAAAAATATAAGCTGATTCAGGCTTGAAGTCCTTCAGTGGCTGATCATCGCCATACAAGACCTGATTATGAATGCAGCTGCACGGGTATAATAATAGAATAATTCCATACGACTGTATGGAGTTTCATGCTATTGGAATTCAGACCAGAAACAAAGCCAATGTCACAGAACTGGGGAAATGGGAGAGCAAGACAAGAAAAGTAACCTAGACACAGCCTGGCAATGTCAGAGCGCCTAAGACAGTGACTGTGCGATTCTTTTGAAGTCAATGTGACAACACAGGGGTTTCAATGGGGCACGTGTTCAAGAATCTTGCTGACCCAGGAATAAACACATCGATTTTGGTAATCTAATGCTGACTCTGCGTGTGTGTAAGCTCACTCGATGCGCACAGACTGCTGGTGTATTGTTCTGCAGCTACTAGGTGTGGTAAATTTACAGTGAAGCAATAAAGCAAACTCTGAAATCCATTGTTACACGATCGAAGATTTGGCTCGTGACAGGAACCTTAAGATCTTTCTTTTATTCAAAGTAAATCTGGAAAGGGTCGTGTAATTTAGAAGTGCCCAACAAATGTACTCAGTGCAGGCTTGTAAGATCTGCAGACATACAGCAAGATGCTGGTCTGGAATTATTAATTAAAATTCTCTCACATGCTTACCTCAGAAGTAAGCTTCAAATGAGGTTCAAAACATCGACAGTATATGTGAGAGTGTACATTTCTTTGATGTCCCTGCTAAATGGCACGTGTGGACAGGTTGGTGTAACAAAGACTATGACACTGCCATTTTTAAGACTACCAGCTGGAATGACTTACAGGACACTGAAAACAGTTGTTGCTATTTCCAACCTTTAGTTCCATAAAGGGATTCCTAAGAATAATACTAATAATTACACCAAATAATGTAGCTGAGTACAAGAGGAAAAGTAAACACAGCCTTATTCAACCTCAGATAATATTCTTATCCTAGATGCAACCCAAGTCAATGAAATGCCAGCAGAAATGTTTTGAATTAATGGCATTCATCAGATTAGAAGCTTCATTTTGATCTTCAGCATGAATTTATTCTAAACCTCAGGCTAGATTTGAGAGCTGCTTATCCTATGTGTGCTAACTAGCTCACAGAGGAGACAGGAGGAATTCCCAGGTTAGAAGGCAGGGAAAGGAAGGCTCACATACTCGATACAGAAAAACAAATCACTTTTTCAATTCAGCTTTGTATTAATTTTTTTTTTAAATTAAGTTACCTGCAAACAGGGCAGTTTGATTTAGTTCAGAGGCTTTCTGCCACCATGCAGCACTGAAGGAGCACTTCAGATTTCCTGTTTCTCCAAGACATGTAATTTGGACAAGACTAGATATTGGAATGAAAGAGAAAAATAGGATTCAGTCTACCTGAGGGAACATGTCTACCAGTGGGAGCTGCAGTGCACCTTTAAATGGACTAGCCTGGGTGTCATCAGCAGTCCACAAGCTCTGGGCCTCAAGTCAAACTGAGCTGTTCTTAGCATACACTACAAATAACAGTAATTCTTAGAGCTGACCTTCAGTCAGATGATTATTTATGGTGTTTCCCCTAGGAGAAGCATCCTGATTCCTCAAGTAGACAGCCTGGCTGGGGAAAAATGAGGCACAGGCATAACATTTGCTCTGATCATCAGTACTGATTTAATTTAATAGCCATTCACACATTTTGGCAGCCACTTGTGCCACAGTCAAAACCAAGTTTTCCATAACATCTGCCACTTCCCACAGAAAGACTAGGATGGGATGTGTGGTTTAGACTCAGACCACTAACTGTATATACATCAGATCAGAAGCTTATTCCATTGCACAGGCACATCCATGGGTGGTGAGTTAATGCTGAAAATTTGAGAAAGGAGCTTATCACAATTACCATAGCCTGGAAAATACAAAATGAAACAAGCGTTTCCTTCTGTCAGTGCAACAGCTTTGGGAATTGTTCTTGTACACTTGGCAACAAAGGACAGAGAGAAAGAGCTACTGTTCAGAAGACAGGATCCCTCCCTGGCAAATATACATAGCTGAAAATATGCTACTGGCTCCTCCGCAACTTTCAAAGCATGCTAGTTCCTCTATTTAGGATGTTTTAAGAGTACATCTGAAGAGAGACCATATTTTCACTAGGAACAATAAAAAAATACATCATCATATATTTAACTTGACCATGCCATAGGCAATTAATTTGTTTGCTTTCCTAATGAAAAGGTAAATAAACATGACATAAATATTTAATCTGCAATCTTTCCCTCTTGCCAATATGTGGTTGGTTTCTCATAGCAACAACAGACATGCCATTGCCAACAACAGGCCACTTGAGTTGCTGCAAGCCTGGACTAATTCCACTGAACATAACAGTCCTACATCTGTCCTTCATCGTAGCTGTTCCCCTGGTGCCAGCTGGAAGGCTTGCTCATGGTGGTTCTGCAAGCCAAGGGTCAGCAAACCGTCCTCGTCACAATCCCTCCCACCTCCCCTGGCTCATCTCCCTTGGATGCTTCTCCTACAGGGATGCAGAAACAAGTGGCAATAATCACACAGATAGCTATGTGCCCTCCAGAAAGCATTAGAGCAGAAGTAGCTTGGTGACAGTGAAAAACATGGGGAACAGAAACCCAAGCTGGTTCAGCAATTTCAGAAGTTAGCCCAGATTCAAAGTGGTGGGTGAGGAGTGGCATTTGACCCACCATCATCTCACTATGATGACATTAAATCTTTTATCTTGTAGCCCCTACTGCATTCTCCCTTTTGGCAATCAGTCATGCAAAATCCCTGATTTCATTCTGCAGATGATGATGCCATTTGTCAGTGAACCAATTTTCTGCCATGACCTTCTCCTTAATATCTAGTTGGCCTTGGTCAAACTCCCAATTAAAGATTCTTCCTTCATCAGCAAACTGTTTATATATCACTTTTTTAGCATAATAGCACATCAGTCAAGACGCCAGCAGTCACTAAAAGTAGGTTTCACACTCCGTGCTAGGTAGCTGTTTGTTTCTCAAGCTGCCTATAAATTTCTCAGCTCAACTAATAATGCATGAGAGCAGCTAAATGTGAGTAAAATTATAACAAACTGAACTATAATAGCTTTTTATTGCAGTTTATGTTGCCAGTGTCTGATAGCCTGGAAATATTACTGATCAAATCACTATTATTGCAAATAATTGTGCGTAACAGTGAATTATTCTCTCTTAATATTTGACTGCAAAAGAAACTGTCTATATAAATCATCTGGAGCATTCCAAAAGACAAGGACTTAATCAGAAATCAATCAGCATATATGCGCTTTGAATTTAATAAGAAGAAACTGTCAGTGCAGGTAGAAAATTTCCCAAGTTAGATTACACCACAGTTACGAGTCTGTTAGAAGAATATGAAATATGATCTTAAAAATCTCTGTGACCAATTGACTACATGCATCAACTTGCCTTGAAGGATTAACTTAATTATGTAGAAAGAGGGAAACAGAGCTGGTAGGATTGGTAGGATTTAAAACACTTTGATGTATATTTCGTAAGTGCTGAGCTAGGGCAGTTGAAACCAATGCTACAAAAATGTGCTGTTTAATGTAAATGTTATGCACACATCATCTTTGAATGGAAGTGTTACAAAATCCTTGACCAAGCTGGAAGTTATCTTAAAGAGGTCTTATTAAAAGATGTTTTCTTACATCTTGTTATTGTAGGACTAAAAAAAAAATCTCATCAAGGTTAGTAGGAAATAAGCTTGTCATGAAAATTGCTCATTTTTCTGAATTGGAACTTTTGTGTTTTCTACTTCTTCTTAGCTAATAAACTCCACTTATTTTGGTTTCCAGATTCATAAGGCCAAATTCAGAGGTCTTAGACACCACATGGGACAGTCCCCAATAACACCAAAACTATGATCTAAAAAAGCCTCCTCATCTGTCACTAGAGCTTGGAGGTGCCCAAAATTACCAGATGATGCTCTCGTGTGTCGTTATAATTTTCTGGGCATTAAGAGATGTGCAGACTCTCCTTACCCAGAACAGCCCCATTTGGGGAATTATAAAGGCTCCATTCTGTTTAAGTTGACTGGGGCTTCAGAAAATAGACACTCTTACATTTATAGCGTGTCCTCACGTAATTCCTACCTTCTAGACTCTTTTTATTGCCAACAGAGAGAGTCAGGCAATTTTAAGGTACCACTTATGTGACCCATAAAGATGTCTCCTTTAGACTGAACCACGGGACATAAAAGTGGGAATTTGCCTCCACTGATTATGAAAGGAGACCAGCGTGACTGAACTTTTGTGTGGAGACCAACATTTGAGCTGATGCGTCCCACCCTCATGCCTAATGTACTCAGGACACCAATACCATTGAAACAACTTGCAGATACTTCATATACAGAGAGTAAATTTCCTAAGGCAGTAGATTTGATAGTGACAGCAATTCTGGTTAGATCTGTTAGGCTTAATTTTTACACTAATTTTGAGGAGAGGAGGAGGGGAAGTACAGATATAAAATTTACATCATGTGAAGAAAGTCTGAAATGTTGAATATTAAATTTTACATGAGAGAAAATTCTGAATTTTTGAATGTTTATGGCATACTAAAATACCGCTCAAAATAAAAAAAGAGATTATTTCCCCCCTGAAATATTTCACTGAATTTCACTGAATTTTTAGAGTTGGAAGGGACCATAGAGATCATCTAGTCCAACTCCCCTGCCAAAG
>JAOXNO010000001.1:40576679-40638766 GCA_028565335.1 Limnodromus scolopaceus
GGAACAGCCTGCCCAGGGAGGTGGTGGAGTCACCATCCCTGGAGGTATTTAAGAAACGTGTAGACATGGCTCTTCAGAGCATGCTCTAGTGCCCAAGATTATTGGTTTGTGGGTGGGTGTGATGTGGTGGGGTGCTGTGTTTTTTGTGGTGTGTGCTTTTTTTTTTTGTGGTTGGACTCGATGATCTCAGAGGTCCCTTCCAACCATGGTGATACTATGATTCTGTAATACAGCAAGCCTCAGGGCCAACAGGAGTCACTGCATTAGGAGCCCACCCCTTTCTCACTGCAGCCAACCTGTACAATCCCTGTACTTTCCACAGCAACACACATCCTAAAACACCCACTGAACAACAGAAAAACTGAGCGGCCATATTTCAATAATGTTTACTGGAATAATCTATCTGCCACAGAATGATTAGTACTCCCTTTGCAAAATATTGAGCATGTTATGTGCCCTGTACTGACAGGGATGCTAAACACTGTTTGCCTCTACAACAAGCACCTACAGCCAGTGAGAAATAATAATTGTCAAAAGGGATATGATGGAGGAGGGTGCATGAACAAACAAACATAACCAGACTCTTTTTCCCTCCAGGACGAACCAGATATGATTGTGATCAGGACTCACAGAGGTCTCAGTACAGTGAAAGCATCACCATCATCATGCTGCCAGGCTCTAAACAGAAGAGATGGAAGGACGGAAATCCACAAAGAAAACCTCTCTGAAAATCACACAGGGCATCACGTGATGATTTATAAAAGACAATTATCTTTCCCATTGCTTCATGCAAGGCATCTTTCCTTAGGTCTAGGTGTGGGGAGAGAATGAACACTCACACCGCTCCTTTGGGTTTCAGTGCCAACTGACAACACTTAACACATTCAAATTGGAAACCTTCAAATTGGAAATGGACAGCTAAAGCTGCACTTTTTTCACATTACTTTCAGTATCTACAATATCACCTTAGAGGCTGTTGCCTCCCTTTAGCTGTACAACTGGAAATGGGACAGAAGAAAGAAAGACTATGTTTTTCCTTGCTAATAAAATTCAATAAGGCCTTAATTTGCATCAAAACAACTTTTCGTTGATGAATAAAGAGGGAAGATTTAAACACAGAAACAATCCAGCTCAAACAGCTTATTCCAGCAATGGAAAGTGACAGCATATGCACGCATATAATCACATGGGAAATAATAATAGTACGTCCCAGTGCACTGCATAGCATAAGAAATCCAACTGCCCAAGGGATATGTCAAGAATGATTTATTTGTATACAGGGCTCCCTTTCCATGTGTCACTGCCTGATTTCTTCAATAGAATTACCAAAACCTCAGTGGGAAAATAGCTATAGCTTCTTTCCCCTACCCTATCTCTTGTCATTTGAAAATAATATAAATAGTCCTTTAAAAGAAATATAGGATCTTTCTCAGTAGCTGAAAAATTGGAAGAAGCTGTTTAAAAATACTTTGCTTCTGACTTGCATTCACAGAAAAGTAAGCAGATGAAATGTTTAGCTTCTAATGAAAATAACTATTTTGTTCTGAAAAATACATTGCTAATTCAGAAACTGATTGATAACATCTACAGGAAGAAACAAGAAAAGCTATCTCATATAACCTTCTGTCTCAATACTGTCCAGCTTTTGCAGTGTGATTGTTTTGCTTCTGTATACCCATTATGTTATTTCAAAACAGTCAGACGTATAGATAATGTATTCATAGATAGTAGTCACAAAGCTACTATTTTCTTCTCCTCACAAAACTACTCTCTTCTTACTATCTCCTTTTATCTCGTTTTCCTATATCCTCCACTGCAATTTCCCTGGAAAGTTCAAAAGAATCAGTATCCAGCAGGTAAGGAACCGAAAAACAGATAACATACCGACTAGTGGTATAATGGGCCTTTCCCTATAAAAACTGCTTCTGGAAGAGGATGTTAGTCAGAACTTTTCCAAAGATTCAGCAACACTATCTGCAGTATGAGCTTTATCCAGTGCACAGGAGCACGTTGACTATGAAACAACACTGCCTCATCCAGTGGCCTGACAGTTGATATTGTGTTCTCAAATATCCAGAAGTATTAATATTTAAGAAATCAGAATCCCTCCAGAGGCAAAGGCAGTGCTCCTGAAAAGGATCCTAACTGTTCTTATTACCATTGGACTTCAGCAGTTAGTCCAACCTCCCCTTCATCTTCTTGTGTTGTGCTTGCCACCAACGCCCTTAATGACACAATCTCGTTTCTCGTGTTATTTCTAGACTTGCTGAAAATTTGAAAAAGAGCAAGTTCTTAAAAGATTTTGAAGATCCGAGAGCTTCAACTATGTCCCGGTGAGGTTTTGGAAAAATTAACATGAACATGATGAAGCAAGACCACCTATTACATAAAAATGAGGAGATGGGCCACCATCATGGTGAAACAGGTCAGTTTGCAAGAAGATGATCTCAGTACACATCGATCAGTAGCATTGAATGGCATAGATGACAAGTACATTAAACAGCTTTGTTTTCACTTATTTTCTTGTTACTGTCAAGGGAAGTAAAAATTATACACGGACTCATAAAGTGACATAACATTGACCACCTTTTGACCTAGTCCTTAACCTAGATGGATAGAAACAGTCAACACTTGATAAAGCACAGCATTTTTAAACAGAATGCATTTGGTAGTTCTGTTGATGGTCTGCCAACATCGTGTCAGAGATACAAGCAAACTATTGCTATTGTTTGCTTGACAGCATCAAAAATTGTCACCAAAGAAGGCTTCGATCAACAGGCAACAGCAAATCTGGTGAAAGAGGCTGCAGGTGTTAAGCACGTGTGCAAGTCAAAGGGAAGGAGCAATGGTGCCACGCTGCGAAGTGAGACAGGCAGGCACACAAGAAGTTACAGCGAGTGCAGGAGGTATACGCCACAGCACATAGCATAGCTTCGCCACGTGGGAGCTGAAGAGCTTCCTGATTACCAGCATGGAATTTAAAGCCTTGTTCAGCAAGACAGGAGGTGGGATGTACCAGAAAATATAAAGGCAGAAGAAACCCAGCAAACAGAGGAAGACACTGCCATGGCATTATTCAGAGAGTCAGTGCAGAGACAGAGCTCCTTGGATGTGAGATGTACTGAAAGGTAGAGGTGGGAATTTCTACATAAGCACCCACATCCACAGTACTTCTAACATAACTTTGACAGTATATTTGACACAGTATGATTAGGTAGTGACAGATTTATTTCAGCAGTAACAATTACTGCCATTCTCCATGCTAAACTGCAGAAAAGAAACCAAAGATACAAACATTCAGTCAGGTTTACTGATGAGCTAGAGTTATGCAGGGTAGAGGATTTCATGTCTTATATGTTTCCAGTTTGCTTACAGAAAAAATACTGCATTCATTTATCATCAGCCAATTTGCATAAAGGAGAACAAAAGCATAAACAATCATCAAGCATTTTTATTTTCAAAATGTTGCGGTCACAAGCCTCTCTTGCAAATTTCATACCCTGAGTTATTTTCCACCGGTATTAGATAAGCAAGACAGGGATGATTATGCGTTATACAAATTGCATTAGACAAACCTCTAGAACAAACTATACGTTTTGAGCTAATGCCTTTTAATCACAGGCCTGCATCAGCAACTGGGAAAAGTCATCCAGCTGGAGAGAATGACTGGGGTATGTGTCAGGAGACTCAGTCCCCAAAAGTCACCTTGCCTCCTGGACCGTAGAGGCTGAGCTGAAGAGGGTGGGAAAACCTTCCCTGAGTCACTTAAAAACCTGTGAGTTGCTGAGGCCAGCCACAATTCATTTCTGCAAAGTTCCTGATGCTCTGCAGCCCCACAACAACCAGTCTAGAATCAGTTTTTACTCCCCTTTCTGTATCCCCAAATAATCTGAAAAGGTTACCTGGAAGCCTGAAAATAAAACAGATGCACACAGCTCTCCAAAACACGCACACACCACAGAGGTTGTGCCAAGGGCTAGCACTATAAATGCACCACAGCCAGCAGGCAATCAGGAACAGGTTTGCTTTATTAGTAACAAAAACCACACCACCTCACCATGCAAATGTGAATCTACGCAGAAGAGAGAAGTAGTTTGTGCAGCATTAGTTACGCTTAATAAATTTCCCTCTCTTCTTGATCTCTTTTTAAGAAGCTGGGAATAGACATCTGTTCGTTTCGTTATTTGACTGCTGCTAAGCAGCCAATAAGGTTAATATATATAAGTATATATATATATTATATATATTATTATATATATAAAATAAAATAACATAAATACACATAATACAGCAGTTATCAGTTCCTCTAAATACAGTTATGAATTCCCACCAATTCCGTATGGAAGGCTTCAGAATCTACTATTCAACTATCTAAACATCAAGTTCTTTCTCTCCTTAACTACCAGGACTCATTCAAATACAAAAAACATGTAAACCTAGATCATTACCTAAACGATTTCTAGGCTGTAAGTAATTTCTTGTTTGTTTTTTAATATATACTGTCTTTGCATTTAAAAGGGCTTTTTATTTCCCTAATAAATATGAAATATTTCACATAAGGGAGAAAAAGAAGCTTTTATGAAAGTGACATTTCTTCAGAAACAAGCAAATTTATGAATCTTACAGTTTTACAACCCCTTCTATTACACAAGAAGATGCAAATTAACGTCACGGTAGTGAAGTACCTGTGGAAGTAAAAAGAGGAAATTGCCAATTTTTAAGAAAGTGCTGATAACATTTGTCATATACAGGAGAAACAAAGTAGAACCCTCCATAAATTACTTTATGCACATCCTAAATATGTGAAATTAAAAGATTCCCGTCTTCTGCTATTAACTCAATTGTAGTAGTATCAAAACCTTCAATTGCAATGAGAGCAGAATTTTGCAAACATTGAAGCGACAAGTCCCTGCCCCAGAGAGTCTCTAACATAATTCAAATCCATGAAATTAGTAATGGCTTAATTGCCTCAAAATTTTAGATGAATAACGTAACTACCTTTTTGATGAAAGCATGGAAGAAATTTCTGAATAAGCCTAATGAAAAGGCTATTTAATTAATTCATTATTAGAATATAGCTTTGTGTATAGTTATTTCTACTTGCATCAACTTGGATAGCCAATAAGCCTTAATTAGTTGCAATTTTGACAGAGCATGATTTTCAGGGACAGTGGAGTCATTTTACATTACAGCAATTAATCTGTTAAGCCCCGTAGCTGTACGCTTAAAAGGTACACAATATTAATTGCTCATGCAGAATGGAAGTAGATTGCATGGATTATGTGAAAATAAAAGTTACACAGTAGCTGATTCTCTCTAAAATAGATACATACATTAAAAGTACGTATGTAAGTATACGCACTTTATAATTTATGTGTTCTAAATATATGCAATATAGAGAATTTGTATGTACGTGTACACACACACAACCATTCACTCATTGCTAAGGACAATGTTCCTTGCAGTTTCCATCAGCTAACAGACACAGAAACGAGAACTTGGGTTCTCCATGCTCATTCTGAAAACGGATTCCTAGAACTTGTTTACACAAACACTGGCACTATTACCGCTCGCCTTCCTACCAGCTGCATAGAAGTCAGCTTTCTCTGCAGTCACATCCAAGGAGCTGTCTCTGCGCTGCCTCTCTGAATACTGCCATGGCAGTGTCTTCCTCTGTTTGCTGGGTTTACCTCTGCAGTCAGGCAAAGCAAGACTTTGCACATTGCTCTAACACAGCATTTAACCAACAGGTCCTGCCAACCAGCTGCTTCCTTTTCATCCTTAGACCTCACCAAACAAATGCTACTATAATAGTAAATCTGGAAAAAATACTCTACCCTTTATCCTTGTGGCCAATGCCCCAGTTTCTTTGGACCATTAGGCTACTTTATATTGAATCCAAAAAGACAACAACTACCATATGCAGCATTATGCAGGCACTAATGATCAAACGTAGAGCCCTGCACACTGCAAACATCTAAAACCAGGTTCCCTTCATAGACAATGGAGAAAAATAAGCATTCTTAAGAGGCAGGGCATCTCAGCCCAAAGCAAAGATTTTCTTCTGCTATTGCAGCCCATTTGGGCATGAGATAACGGTCCTGGAATACACAAACTGCTTGATGTACAAAGTTCTTCAGAGAAAAGCTGGAAGAAGCGGGAAGCTTTGCCAGAGATGTCATCTTCTGTGTGTGAAAGGGACATGAAGGCAAGTGCAAAAAGAAGCAGACATGAAACTGAAGTGGCTTCAGGGGAAAAACTCACAGATAAACTCACACCCACAGAAACACTGGAAAGGGCAAAGCACGATCTAGGTCCAGAGTGATTTAACTTCATCAGATGCAGAGATTATTCTCTGTCTCCTCAAAGGAAAAAGCAATAAAAATACCAGTAACCACCAGGCAATGTACCTACTACAAGGAATTGAGGATTCTATGGATGATAAAGAAAATGGAAGCATTAGCATTTCCTTTCATTTTCTAGTAGATGGACCTTCTGGGGCTTGCTGTGTTCCAGAGAGGACCAGAAGAACGCAACAATAAGGGCAATTCCACAAGTCTCCTGCCACCAAGTAATAAAGACAGTAACTATTTTGCCTTTTAATTCACCCTCAGGACTACTCTATACAGCCATGATGTCTGAGTGATAGGCACTTTGGGTGCTGATATTAACATTAGCTTCCTTACTTTTATGGATTGCGTTGCTAAGAGACGTTCACGTGAAACTTTTATTCTAAAGTTATAACTTTTTTTCGTTTGCTTTTCTGTGAATTTTCTGAGAGTCCTCACTTGCTGTGGGAGCCAAGCCATAAACTACAGTGCTGATCCTGAACTCCAAAGCCCATGGAGTAACCAGCTTTTGTCTAGAAGCTTCTCTACTTCACATGACTTTAAAGAAAAAGAATAAACAGACATTTTAATGAAGACCAGGTTTTAGAATTAATTTACTGAAACTTTTAACTTTAGTATTTAGCATGAGCAATGCAGACAAGAACATATGCAGACATTGTGCATTACGGTTCAGGGTGAAATGCTCAAAATCAATAAGTAAGCATGGAATGGTTTCCACATTCATTTATTAGTCTGCAAATAAATGACTGAAGGTCAGTTATTGTTTTCTTATGCCATAGTGAAGAGGGGAAGTATATGCGGGAGGTCAGAGACCCAATTTTGTTTCTTGTTGGATACACTGCATGGCTCTGTCAAAAAGAAACAGAGAATACTTGTTGTTAACACACGGAAGTTTTCATGGTCCTGTCTTTTTCCACAGCACATGTTCTAGACTGGAGCAAGGGGAGGAAATTATTTGCTAATTCCTGCAGTATTTTGCCTAGGGAGTAGAAACATTGTCACTCAACTCAACTAAGATTACTTAGACCCCGTGCATTTTCTTAGTGACTTTTCAACTCCCTGGCCAACGAACAGTTGGACCCATGGAAACCTCATATTGCTAATGCCTTCTACCAGGAACATCAACACAGTCAAAGATGACATTTTCATGGGCTGTGAGTAAAACTATCATTGAAGTATTTTCCCAAATTAATTACATGTATTTCTGCTGCGTCTATTTCTACATCTTTTCAGGCTGCCTGACTGGTACTTGTTTTTGCACAAGCACTTCACTCCAAAACGCTGATTATCTTTCAAAAGGCATGAGACTGGATGAGCTTGCAGAGACAAGGACATAGATGCTAGTAAATCCTCAATGAAATAATTCCTAGAATTTTGTCTCTTAAGTGTTTTCTTAGGAACAAAAGCAGCTGAAATGCAAATTATAAGGCTGCATTCATACATTTTTAACAGGTCTTCTCAATTCAGTATCAATGTTTAGATATTTAGATACGATAAATCTGTGTCGCGGAATTTACACAGTCTATAACCTTATCTGAGGGTGAACTAGGTATTTGGCATGGCAGACAGTCTCAGCAACATTAAAATGGTTATTCATACATAATATTTACAGCTCAATAAAATAAAATCTACAGAAGAGAGTGAAAGTCACAGCTTTCATGTATAGCCCAAGTCCGAGCCCTGGAGCAGAATTCCTGCTAAAAGTAGCACTATCCTGCCAGTCCTTGTTTTCTTATTAGAAAGATTTTCTAGCTAGCAGAAATCTGCAGCCATTGTGTGTTTTTGCTTTAAGCTCAGATTTTCAGAGGCAACAGCTCACTTTGAGTCTAACATTAGCCAAGGGTTACCTTCCTTGTGTTCCAGTCAATCTTAGGTTTGTTACCACAAGGGTTGCAGACAGCATCTCCCCTCCAGCACTTATTGTCCTTATCAAGTGTAGACAATTAACATTTGCTTAAGGGACTTCAAGAGAGCACTCAGTTGTCCCCTTTCTCAGTAGACTGCAGTTCAGCTAAATATCAGCCCTCAGAAAAGTTTTGCAAAAGTAAATCTTAATTAAACCTTTTTTCAGAAGAAAAAAATTATCTAGTCTGGTTTATAAGCTTAATGGTGTATTAAAGAATTCTTCTCCATCCAATTAAGAGGCTCCTGCATATTAAAGCTGTGGCTCAACTTGGAGCTGGGAGGTTTTCTGAGCTCACGGGTCCAGGAATTTGTTTTGACTTGCCCTGAAACTGCGCTGCGGTCATGACCCAGATATGCAACAGTTCCCTCTCTTCCCTCCTCCAGAAGGCTTCCACAAGAAGGAAAGCCAGGCATGTAAACCTGTGAGTCCTGGGAGGATACGGCAGATCCAGGATCTCTTCAGGCAGAAATTTGTCAGCTTCGACATAGCCTGAGGCATCCACCCAGCTTGCCAGGAAGAATTATTTAAATCTTACCCACAATGTAACGATCATACTCCCAGAATGCAACCCCCCCTTTTTCCTCTGCAACAGTAACTTAAGCTTCTCCAGGATCCTAATGTTCATATATTTTAAGAGTTTCTCCTTCTCATCAAGGTAGAAAAAAAAAAAAAATTAAACCTGCTGAAAGGCTCTCACTACAAGAAAAGGCACCAAAACCCAAATAAAATCAAGGATTTTGGTAGGTTTTTTGCAGTACCCAGAAGTGCAGTAGCACTACAGTTACCTTAGGAGCATCCACGATCAGTAAAATGTTTGTAATGTTGTAAATTACATGAACAATGCAGTTATACAAGAGGAGAAGAGACAACAAATAAATAGTATTAAACAAAGATGAAGGGGGTTAGAAGAGGCTGGAATGACTAGCAGACAACTAAGGATCTAGCAGACAACTAGTGTGGAGAACAGGCAGCTGAGAAGCAACTGGAAAAAACCTACTTGCTGCAGACAGGCTTCCTTTTGACAGAACAGGGTCTAGACCTCGGGTGGAAAACATGTTGAGTTCTTCCAGCTGAGGAGTCATGCACACACCTGAGTGACTGACCTTCTAGCCTGGGCAGGTCTTCAGGCAGGGGTACACAGGAAGACAGGATGGGTCTGGGTCAAAGTGCCTGAAGTACCGCAATAACCGAGCTCAAATCAGAACAAAAGTAGGAAAGCAGATACTCTAGGTTTACATTTTTCACAGTATAAATCCAGGTAGGGCTAACATATCCCCTTTGCTGTTTGAATATAAATCTGATTGCACATAATAAAGGAAAAATGTTGCGAAAAACATAAATATTTTTGCCAAACATCACTCTTAACCAGGGATGCCTTCAGGAAAGTAATATGCTAGATGAGAAACCAAGAGTAGAATTACTCTTCTGTAGTCTATGGAGAGAGATGAGTATCCTAGGAGAGTGATCAGTCTTACTGTATCGTAACTCTTTTCACTGATTATGGTAAGAGTGCAGACACTAGCTAAATGCAGACAAATAATGTTTAAATGGATTAGACTAGGCAAAAAAGTATGGTATACTCATTGACCATTGCCACCAGCAGTTATTCTAAATCTGTACTGCCCTCTCACTCACACATTGCTGGCTGGGATTAGCACTGCAACAGGCCAAGTACAAAGACGAACAGATATCAGTGACCTGAAAGGTTTCATGGGTTTCAGAGGTACCATATACAATTCAGTATGTATTTCAGTTTATTTCCTAAGATGAATCTTCACTATGGAGAATCCAGGAGAGCTGGCAAGCCTCACTAGAAGCCAGGTTGCTGGAACTTAAAAAGCAAAACAAATCCTGTTTCCTCATGAAGTTAATATAAACACACTGAAATCACTGGTTCTCCAGCATAGGCAATTACCCTGTTTATGGAGCTACAGTCATGGTGTTGCTCAACCCATTAGGAACAAAAAGTAAGAAAGATATTTGAAAGTCCAGTTGTCTTTCAAGCTCAGTGTGGATCTGCTATTACAGTTCTGGATGAGTAGGCAAAAAATGTTTTACAAGCCTGACATAAATTGCTAAGAATAATCCCACTCCCATTCATAAGAAATCGTTGCATTCTATTACCAACAGCTGTCACCCAGATATCTGCCTCCCTTAATTTTTGTGTTTCAACAGTAGGGGGAAAATAGGAAAAAAAAAGCCTTATGAGAAGGCTCAAAATCTTCCCCTGACGGATTTCTTCTGAATTTCTCTAGAGATATAGCAAAAAATGTGGCTATAGGCAACTGCCTATGAGTTTACATTATCATTCAGCTAACTTTCCGTGCATACTCATACTAGATGGTGCGTATGGCATTTTAAATCTTTCTGCCTGGACAGTCTGCTCAATGCAGCACAACATAAAATCAGTCTGGTTTCATGTACACTTCAGAATTACCATTTTTAAGGACAGGGTCTCTACAAAGCATTTTAATTTGCATATTTTCCCCCTTAAACAATTGTTTTCAAAAGAAATCTGGTATAAGGTACCATGTATTACTAGCTAATAGAAACTGTTCTGGTCAGACAAAGATCTTTATGTGCAAAGAATATCTACGCTTCTTTCAGGAACTACAGCTTTTTTAATTCCCATTTTGAAAAGCCCACTTGAAGTTCAATTGTTTTGATTCTTCTCCAAATTAAATATCCATTATTTTCCATTATTTTTCTACTAAACAGGACAGAAATAAACATTTATAAAGCTAGGGCTTAGGTAATTAAAATTCTTCTAGTATAAACTTTCAAGACAGTTCCCTCTTTTGCAGTTAGCTTTAGACATGCAAGAGGAAAGTAAATCATTTAGTCCAACTATTTTTTACATAAATGAAACAAATGTCCACAGTTCTAAGAGTTGAAGGAACACAGACAATGAAATACTGCACATTTATCAAGCCAGAGAGCTACACAAACCACCATCTTTAGCCTATAACTTACACTGTGAATCATTATTTGATTGTGTCTTAGTTGCAGTGAGCAACTTAGCTCTGATAAAACAGCCTTCTGCATCTATTAATCAATTGCTTTATCTGGCCAGTATACTGAAGTATCTTTTGAAGTTGTAATGGAAAAAACAGTAAGAATCAACAAGCAAAGCATGTAAGATGTTAATAAAATAAGTGGCCAGAGAAAAGACTCACATAACTCTTAAAGGAAAAAAATTATCAAGCGTGACAATGTTGAGACATAGGAAACTATAGACAAATAGGAATGCTTTGTGAAGGACTGATATTACTGGCTCAAACCACTAGATCTGACATTCAAAATTACATCTTCTTTTGTCATATAAAAATAAAAAGATTGGTGCAAATCACCCTGCTTATCACCATGAGGCTGGGCCAATTCACTGTACTCATTCATTCCTATTCTATATATTGTGAGGGGTTTGTATCATATAGCTTAAAACTCATTCAGAGGTACTGCCAGGAATGGAGAAGGCTTCCTCTTCTGTATAAAAGCAGATTATCAAAAGGCGTAACCAATTCGGTTACTACCTCTTCTTGAAATCTGCACAGGGATTTTGTATTTGGACAGCCTGCACTCTGAAAGGCTGCTCATTCCTCTCTCATATATTACCTTGCAGTCAGCTGCCTTGGGTTCTGGAGGAATTTCATTTCTGTAAAAACGTTAATAACTATAATAAACCATGTGTTAGGGATAAAATTTTCAAATATACAGTATTTAAGCTTATCACTTTATTAGAAGAAAGTTAATCCTGATACTTTCGGTATTTTTTCCTAGATGAAGAATCGATTTGGCACCAGGTTTTTTCTCCTTTATATTTGTTTTCTGGGAGTTTACTTGTGGCAAAGACAGCATCTTCCTACTGGCTGATTTTCCGTATCATCACCAGGAAAACACACACAGCATTTCATTTTGTCTTTACTAAGGCAATAAACCCTTAAAGACACTTTAGCAATTAACATGCATCTCATTAATTAATTATTCACTTATTTTTAGCTGTTAGTTTCATTTGCACAGACTGGCTCCTATTTCACCATGGGAGAATAAATGTTCTAATCCAGAGTAAATAAAAAACAATAGTATGCTCATTCTTAATGGGGTGGATATTTTAAAACATAAAGCTGTTTTTCAGTAAAAAAGTTACGTACTTGAAGACAGTTCTATTGAAGGATATTTACTTTCCACCTCACACTCTAATATGAAATTAAAACAGATTCAAATTTCAAAGCCAAACATTTCATTTCAACTATCTCAACAAAAGTACCTCCAAAGGATTTCAGGCGTTTCCAAAATCAAAAAGGCAGGATGGCCAGGAAGGGACAGGCTATCCATCAAAAACCTGTGCAATTCAGTTGAACTCAGGGGTTTCCCAATACGCTTTTTGAGTTCAAGTAATCAAGATTTCCAGATTTTAGTTAATTTGAAAATCTATGATTATTTCTTTTCTTCAGATAACACCTGACAATTATTGTCATTGCATATTCCTAGTAGAAGTTCAAAATTATTTCAGACTTGGAAAAAATGAAACAGAGATTATCAAATTGGTCTCTCTTGTATGACATGAAAATGAGATCAATTTCTCTCTCTTCCTCCATTTATTAATAAGTTATTCTGATACACACGAGCTATTCAACAGTGTGCCTTATGCTCTAGATAGAAAATTAATTAGCATAGTAATCGAGTAATTTAAATAAGGTAAATTTTCATACTGAAAACAGTTGTTTCCATCTGAAAACTGCACAAGTCTCTAAACACTTTGCTGCCCTGAATTAGCTTAGCTTTCCTGTACACCTTTATCATGTCGTTTTACAGATGTGGAAACAAAGACATCCAAAAAGGTTAAGCAATTTATGAAAGCTTCTGCCAGAGCTGGAAATAAAGACCATGCCTGACTCTTATTTTTTTGCTTTAATTATAAGCCAATTCCTCTAAAATACTTTTTCAAAAATATAATTTCCAGCATTTTCAAAATGTTCTGCCTTATCTCTCATTCACTGTTATACATTCTAGTTCACCGCTAGCTTTAGCATTTCTCTGTTTTGGGAGACAGGGGAAAACCAACACTGAACTATTTGATGAAAAAATATGAGCCTGAAAGTGCAGTAGTCTCATCAAAACCTGACAATTCCACGATAAAGGCATTGGAAGCAAAGTGGCTCAGTGTGCAGGGGAAAAGAATAGTTCATGAACATAAATTCAAGTATTTTAATATAGCTCGTATTTGCAGATTTGACATTACTGTATGTCTTTACTAATTGGTTAGTCAGCAATAGCTAGTGCTGGAGGCAATTAGTACATGTCAAATCTATCAAATTTCACCTGCCACTTATGCCTAAAATTTATTCAGTCACTATGAATTTATTTAGACTATTTCACCCTTTCATAAAAATCCTCTACAGTAATATTTTTAACCAGTTCATTGCCTATCACTTTACATAAAGCACTCAGCAAGAAATGTAAGTGTTCAACAACCAAAAGCACATACTTGAAGCTGTTACATTGGAACTACATGATTCTACATGGATAAAGACAGTGCAGTATATTCCCTATTTTTTGAGGTCACATTTAATAATGGATTATTTTTATTTTGTTAGAGAAAAGAGACCTCAGCCTTCAAATCCAGAACACTTCTACATATGGATTCACAGCAGTGAAACCAAAGGCAAAGGTTGGTCTGTGTATTAAATGAGGCTGGGTAGTCTCACTGAAAACACAGAAATGGATTATTATTATTTAATAATAACAATAACACAAGGGCTTAATCGCAGCCTTGCTAGAGCCTAACTGAGCAAGGTAAGGGGCGCATTATGTCAGCCATTGCAGGACACTGCTGCTCTAACTGCTACATGCACCTCAGCCTCCACAACACATGAGGTATCACAAAAGCTGACACTCATGAACTTAAAACTATAATAGTCCTGATTTGTCACCTCATTTCTATTGTCACCTCATCTCCTACACTCCAGAGAGGGCTTAAACTATGCTGGGTGTAAACCCGTATGTGTCTGCACCACACCAGAGTCATTTTGTTGGACTGGAGGACCATGACATAGAGTTAAGACTCCATCCTCACCACTTAGCTCTATATTTTTGAAGGAATATCTTTATTTTCTGTTTTATACCAAATCTTTTTAATAGATTCTATTTAAATATTGGCAGACACGGTGCTGTTCATGTGTTATTTTTCTTTCTGCTATGACAGCATGTACAAACATTAGCCATAGACCAAAACACCAGTACATTATGTGTCATATAGGCATTTGAGAACAGAGGCTTGCTTTGATAGACAAGAGAAATCTTTAATAGTCAAGGTCAAAAGACACGGATTGTAAAGGCAAAGCAGCAGCAACAGACCAAAAAGCTTGCATTTCTATCTGCCTAAAAAGCCCAATACCAATAAACAGTATTTAAGAACTTAATTCATACTTACATCATCAAATCTCTTAACTGCTAAAGGAAACATCCTGAAGAAATGAAACTGGTTAAGCAATTATATGCACTGTAACGAACAAGCAGAAGGGACAGGGGGAGGTGAATTTGCATGGGCTGCTTGAACTTCTGCATGCCCTGACTTTTGAAGTGTGCAAGCCTCACGACTTTCTTCTGCAATCACACAGCGGTAAGTCTGAGCATCCCCCTAGGCTTTGTGCATCCCTTTGAAGCATGACAGACCTTCTTTGTGCATATTGCTATTTATAGTTATCTCAGAATGATCTTAAAAATCTCAGTGCATCTCCAACACTAAGAACTGAAAATAAGTAATGTGCTGCTATGCATAGGCTTTTTTAGAACAACCTGTTGAGCTCCAACAAATTTCATTGTACAGATCATAATGATGACAAGAGGTCACTCTTTGGCTAATCTGAGCTTTTTAAGCATTGCCAGTCAGGTATGTGGTCAGCTTTCCCCCTCCAGATCAACACCTGTACTGGGGAAACTCTCCTTGAAAAGCACCTGTGGAAATATTCTTGCAAGAGGGGTGTAAATCTGAAGCAGAGAGCAGATTTGTTAGGAAAGTGTTCCTCAGAGTTGGTATCTTTAGCTGTGTAGTATTTCACAGTAGTTCTTTTGCCTTTTTTCCTTCTGCTAACAAAAATACATTTAAAAAAAATGTTTACCACAGGAAAAAAAAGGTCATTCCCCTATTTTACTTATAGTACTTGACAATATTCCACAAATTTTCACAGTCAAAAACTCAGAATTAAACTCTCTGTATGGATTCAGAAGACAGGGTTGAAAATCACCCTTCTCCTCACCTGAAAGGATTTTTGTTCAGCCTACATGGCTTGTATCAAAGGTTTTCAAACTTAATATGAGATATCACTTATCTGCTCAGGCAGCTTTCCCAAGCCACTTTGAAGAGGGTTTCATAACCTGTAGTTACATGCTTTCCACAGTTTGGAACCCTGGCCTGACACTAACAAAGGACAATGAAAATAATATTTGTCACTTTTCATATGTAAAAATAACAATCTCTTACTTACCATCACAAAATCCACACTTCTTTAAAAAAAAAAAAAGCCATTTTCTTCAAAGATTTAAAGTTGTATTTTTGCAACTATTGTGTCTAGACAAAATTTGTTATATTTCATGCATAAAACTTTTTTCTCATCTAAGCATAAACCTTTTAAAAATACAGTTCCCCTTTTCTAGGGAAAGAGATCTGCTTGATAAACTTCCCTTTCTGTGCACTGTAAATTAAATCAGTACGTACTGGTATGAAGTGATTTTGACAAACATATAAGCAACTAGAGAAAAGGATTTGTAATGAAAAATAACAGGTGATATAACTGCAGGTTACAACTATCGGTTTCTGTGTTCAGACAAGCTGAACTGATTTGCTGTGTTCAGAGAAACTATCATTTTTGCTAAATGAAAAGAAGGTTTTACAAAAGGCAATGAGAAAAGACTAAAATAATTTGAGGCATTGTTGGCCAGAATAAGGGGAAGAGCTAATTACAGAACATATCCGGGTGAATCTTCTATATTTTGGGTGAATTATGGAACATGTTTGGGTGAATCTTTGATATTTTGTTTGTCTATTCTGTTTTTTCCAATTGAAAAATACAGTGTTATTTCTAAAAGAGGGACGGAGAAGCTATGAAAATAAGAATTGATTTACTAGAACTGACTTGCAAAGGAAAGAAAGAAGACAACAACTCTTCTTTCCAAGTATTCCCATGCTGGCAAACTAAAAAATGTCTGATCTTATGACTTTGCCAGCCCAATAGTATGAATCAGTCTGGCTGAGACAGGAAGAAATGAGAGCAAGTATGCTCATATTTACTCGTATTCTCCTTTTTCCTTCCTTTCTCAGCTCCCCCCCTCCAAACTCCCCATCTGGAAGGTCTCCAGATGGTAGAGTCGGAGGTGCAATGCAAGAACTTGAAACCTAGTAAATTGTATCTTTTTTTTTTCCTTTCTGTTTATTCCCTTTTACCATGTCTTCTCTTGCAAAAAGAAATCCTTAATCATTACAGAATATGATATGCATTAATGTCAAAATCCAAACTCCAACTTTCTGGCTCTGAAGAGGAAAAGACAGAATTCCACAATATAGAAACATCCATGGATGGACTCTGACAAAAAATAGAGGTTTAAAGCCAGTTTCCAAGTTACTTTGTTCAAAAGTTTGCAGAAGTCTGAATATATGAAGCAGAAATACTCTATTTTCTCTCTCAGAATTAAGTACAAATTCTCTCCATAAACTGTCCATTAAAGAGTTTAAATATGATAAATTATCGCAACATTATTTTCAATATGCTATGCACAGCTGAAGAGAAGGGATTTGAATAAAATGTCTGTCTCAGCTTTAATTACAGTGTCATTTCCTCAAAGCTGTAATAAGGTTCATTTCCGCAAAGCAGTCTTCCATTTTTTCCCCTTGCTTATTTTATCTCAGCAGCAAATGCACAATTAAAAAAAAATATCTTAGAATCAGACCAAATGTGCCATGTTACAGAAAGATTTAACAAATCCTATGAATCTGTTCACAGGTGAAAATTAAGAGGGAAAAGAATAAGAAGAAAAGAAATAAATTTAGCACAAAAGAAGCTGCTCAACTGTAAGTGCTGGAACAGAATAACCAGTATTGGTTCATTTTAAATGCTGGGTACTGGAAATACAATTTTTTCCTAACTATAAATGTGACAAAATCACTTGGACTGAAGGTACTTGCATGTTTGGCACACAAGGACAGATAACTACATTAGCAGATCACAAATGGTTCACACATCTATTTCAGCTGCTTCTTCCACCTTTTTATCCTAAATCCCTTGTGAAGAGCAAGTGATAAAGGCTTTGAACAGGCTAGAAATACTCTGGACACCTTATGGGGATTTTACAAAGTCTGAAAAACTGTGCTCATGTTTTCGTTGAGGGTTCTCCATGAAGCAGACAAACATGGTGCCAACCAGGGAAAACCACTCCGAGTTTGGCTCTTTTCTCATTTCAGGATAAGAGGACTACATCCCTTGAAACAAACCAAGTAAGCAAAAGTAATACAGAATTTGAGACTGAGCGTGAATTTATGCCCTAAGGCAGTATGACTAGAGACTGCAAAGCATAGGCATCACAGTATAAACACAATAGCCACAGATTACTTAAAAATGCATCACACTCAATATGATGGTGTAGATCAGTCAGTGCTGGAATCGAGACACCAAGAGACAAAAATACAGGTGGTCTTTATGCCTGAAGTTGACTTCTTTAGTTTGGAAAGGAGTAAAAGAGTTTTCCAGAAGGTATAGTGAAAGAAAACACAGCTGACTTTTAGCCTTTTGCCTCCTAGTGAAGGCAAAATACGAAAAAAGTAGATATTCTAGGTGGATTAAGAAGAAGAAAGGCTTGTCAACAAAATATAAATAATGCAGTAGTGAACAAGGAAGACTTTGTGCCACTGTTAAAAACAAAGAGAAGGTTAAGGAGGCATCCAGGGTTAGGGAAAAAACCCAGAACTGTTTGCTGGCGCATGGTACAGAACTGAGCACGGTACACAGATTGGAAGTGCTGTGCCTTGATACTGGGAATTACCCGACTGTGTGCACCATAATGAAATTTTCGTTCCGTCCTGCTCCAGAGGACTAACTCTATGGGCCCCGCGCTGCTCTCCTCATACTTCCAAACTCCTTAACACAAAAGCTGCAATCTCAGGTAACCGAGACCAAGAGTAAACTGCAATGAAAAACATTTTTCATTCTGACATGTGGAGTATTTGATGAAGCAAGGCTAAAAGCACATTAAAAATTAAAATTACTGTTTTCTGCATCTGTCACATCTGGCCACAAACCATCCAAATAAAGGTTCTTCTACTGCTTCATAAAATTGAAAAGAGTTTGTTGTTTTTTTCTCTAAAGTACAGTGTGGCACAGTAGCTAATGAACGTCACAAACCTGCCTGAAACCTCTTAGTGGCTAATTTATTACTCCAGGGGAAAAATGTCACACAATGAATACTTTTATATGGATGGTTATTTTCTATTTATATTTAAGTTTTGACTAAATGCACTAATCACATTTTAAATGGCCTGTGATCAAGAACAGGATGTATCATATTGCGTCACTGTCCACACAGAGAGGTAAACCTCCAGAGTATGCAAAATTTAGTCCTCGCTTGTCTCCTGCCCTCTTCACGCACTGCGGCACTGTTGAGGCAGACATCATCACTCTGCACTGACTCTGATTTGCAGGACACGAGGAAATAAATTTTTAAAAATGGAATTTTGAGTAAATTTTTTCTTTTTAATCAAGACTTACATTCTGTCAATAATTCTGCCTGAAAATTTTGAACATTACAGCAACCTAAAACCTGTGGAAAAAAAAGAAATCCCTGCTGGTGTAGGAGCTGTCTCAGCTGGAATCACTACAGTATTAGTGTATACTGCCCAGTGTGGAATATTACCCTCCTGGGTTCAAACTAGTGCAAACTTAGCTGTAACAGAAAAATAAGGAAATAAACTTGCAAAAAAGCAAGTCAACAGCAAAGAGGTTGTACAGGAATTTGTAACTTTCATTAGTTTTTTTCAATATATATAACTGGAATTTTCTCAAACACAATCTCTTACTAACTGGACAAAAATACTATATCTTCAGAGAATTGTTTCCAAACAATGCTATATTGCAAAGCAGGAAATAGTTCTGTTGTCCTATTTCAGATTAGTCATTATTCTTTTCCTCCAATTCTGGTCACAGTCTTTCATTACTTATTTCCGAGCCTGTTGGCTGCAGAATTTTAGAGCTGTACCGTTGGACAAGCAATAACCAGGTAATCCAACTTTTCTCCCAAATATAGCACATCCGGTTCACAGCGAACACAATATAGAAGCCACGGGCAGTGGCAACTTTTGAAACAATTTACACCATTAGCTTAGTTCTTTGCTGCTGAATGCTTACTCGGGAGCACAGTGCCAGAAGCGAGGCACGCACATCACCCAGCCACGGCACGCCAATCGCGGCTGCAACAAACCCAAAAGACAGAAGTTGAGTCTACAACCAGACAATCCTTCCAGCCCCACCATAGCTCAGCCCAGCCCCAGTGGTCGGTATTCGGCAGAGTTCTTCTGCTTTTTATTCGGACGGTGCCCGTTTCTGACAGACGGCAGTTTACATAATGGTGAGAAATGTGAGTGAGCAACCGTCATCAGCACTCATCATTAATGCATCATGCAGTATTGGCAGTCAAACGCTCCCCTTTTGAATGCAGGGGGGGAAGGAAAATAAATGTGTTCAAACTACCAAAATCAACGACTGAAAAAACCACTCTCCCTGGCATAAAAATAGCGAGAGGAAACAGTAATCACCACTAAGCAATGGCACAAGAGTTAGGGAAGAGATATCCTTGACTATTTTGGAAGCTCGTGGCTCACCGAGTGGCTCAGTGTTACCACTCTTCCCCAAGCTGCGTGTTACTTGTCCTCCCCTACAGCTTCCCAGTCCCAAAGGGAATAAAAAAACCACATAAGAGTCCTTGTTTCATGTCAAAGCAAAGCTTTTCATCTTAGCTCTAAATACCTTCCTAAAGCATTTTGGAAGACCTGAATGACAAGTGGATAAATAATTCTTCCTTACAGCTGGTATCCTTTGGTCATAATAACCTCATCCTGGTGATAACACACAGGTGGCTGGAACATCATCTTTGATGGCTGCTGGAACGAGGATCTGCCTTTGCCCTTAGCAGAGAAGGAAACTGTTTGTCGTTCAGGCTTCCTCCTAACAGCCACATTTCAGCATTTTTTACAGCCCTGCAATCCCACTGAGGTCAGTGCACTGGCACTAGTGTATACAAGGCATACGTTGGCTCATTTTTTTAGTTTTTGACTCTCCCACACCAAGAAGAGAAGCTATAAAATTAATTAACAGCTGAACATTAATTTACTAATACATACTATTCCTATTTCTCTCTACACATTGGTTCTTTTTAGTAAGTCACCTACATGGCCACAAACTCTTCATACTCACAAGAAAACTTTAAGTAATTTAAAAGATTCATTTTCCCAACTTAATTATTGCTTTTTTCTACACTACCAGATACCCTGCAACATAGCTTCTTGTGGTTTTGGGCTAGTATTACAAAATCAGAAATTTGATTTTTTTAAAGAATCTTCCATCAAACTTTCTCCAGCTATAAAAGGAAGAAGAGAAGCCCATCTCCAGTCTGTGTATAGTGTAAATAAAGTTAGGCAGCGGCCAAATAACACACCTGTCATCTGCTGCTTCCTATCTTTTCCAGTACATTCCCTTGAAATCAAAAAAGAATCATTAGAGCTTTATATTCTGTCTCTCAGAACATAAAAAATGGAATTTTAACAAACAGCCATTTCAAGCCAGATCAGGTTCTAATTAAATGTAATCTGCAAAATTTAAAGTGGTGCCAATACGGTTCACACATT
Source organism: Limnodromus scolopaceus (assembly GCA_028565335.1). NCBI lineage: Eukaryota > Metazoa > Chordata > Aves > Charadriiformes > Scolopacidae > Limnodromus > Limnodromus scolopaceus. Next base: position 40,597,822 of record JAOXNO010000001.1, read on the forward strand.
TCTCTCATTTTCAGCTTTCATCACCATTAGCATGCAATATGAAACTCTACTTTCTAATTATCCTTGTAGTTCTCAGCAAATAGTTGTTTCTTTTATTGAGTACCATGAAAAAGTACATTCTTTTAGCTAGAAAAGAACCCCCAGTGTTTTAACCTAGATTTATAGCCATTCATTTTTTTTTGTTCAAAACCTGATCCTATTCCAGATGGCAGATTTTCCAGCTGAAAACCACAATGGAGAACAGGTGTACTTGAAAGCATAGTTAGCAAACTGAAGCAATTGTAGTCCATCTACGCAGCTACACACTGTGTAGCACCCAGCCCACCCACATTGCCATTAGCTCATTTGCCCATTAAGATGCAGGAACTTAATAAACTATAATTTTGCATAATTCATAAGCAAACAAATTCCATCTGTTTTACCTTCAGAGTCAGTGTTGATTAGGGGCATGAATGTAATGAAGTAACGAATACTCAGCGGTACTCTACTGGTATAAACATATGCTGAAAGGAAAGCCTAAAGGCTTCAAAGATTTGTAACAGTTTCAAGCTTAAGTGCAAAATGAAAAGCCATCAGGACTTGAAGAACTGGAGGAGGACTCAGGGAGTTCCAGCACATCTTGTGATGCTATGCCACAGCATTTAATCCTCGTGACCACCCTTTCAAGAAAGGTATGCACACAAAAAGAAAAGTGCAAATGGGAATATGTAGTAACGTTACATCTCTGCAAGGGCAGCGCTCACCTTTACTGATGGATCTGCGAAGCAAAAGTCCCTTCAAGGGAGGCAAGCCCAGACCCATTTGTACAGCCTTCTTTTTAGACCATGTGAATTGGAAGAAAGGCAGGAGGCTCCCTGCTCCCAATACAGTTCAACAATATGTTATCCCTTCAATAGGTTGTGACAGGATCTTCCCTCCTGCAACTGCTGTATGTGTAGACATACACATTTTATTACACAAACTCTTCTGATTTTTTTCTTAAGTATACAGTAAATAGTGTTTCCAATCCTCAGATTCAAATGAGGAGCTATGGATATCGTACACGTTTTCTATGTGTTTTTCGCTTATCCCTTCTGTTTCCCAGGGGGTAACACACTTACTGTACATTTTAGGATTTACAGAAATAAAACACAGACTTAGGACAAATCATCAGCTGGCGTAAACTGCCTCTTTTCCATTTGTTTCTGTCCCCTCCCACCAGCCATGAATTGCTCAGGTGCTCTTGGCTGTCCTACTGCATCTCTCTCCTGCTCCAAGGAACTATTTTGGAACTTGATTACCAGTTACCAGCACTACCATTTAAAAAAAAAAAAAAAAAAAAAAAAAAAAGACAGTTATTCAGTTGTTGGCCTTTTACAGAAGATCTCCTGGCCACCTCAGAACTACAGCTGCAGAATGATTGCCTGGTTTCAGCATCTGTACTAAATAAATGTTGGCAGCTGCTGAAGGCTTTCCTTTCCGCTGCCTCCAACTACAACACACACAGATCACTTCTTTACTTCTGTTCCAGATACCATGCATGTGATATGACATCTGGGGAACTTGTACTGGCATGTTCAGTTAACTTTCCTGACATCTTGCCATGGAAAAGAGAACTCTCTGATTAAGATAGAAAAATGAGAGCGAGATCTAAGCTAAGCAGATTTAGGAAGGAAGGAAGAAAGGAGGGAGGGAAGGAAAAAACCACTTAAAAAACACTTTAAAGAAAAAGGTTCTGCCCTCCCCCCTCCAACCAAGGGCAAAGGGCAAAAGAAGCACTCAAGAGTCCTTGGGGGAAGGGGAGGCGGGGAAGCCATAAACAAATATTTTAAAAGTGCATTATAATAATTTGAACAGATGCCTGTCAACAAGCAGTAAAGAAATTCCAGCACTGTGACAAAATAATTGCCCAGGCAAAAATTATCACGCATTCCCCCTAACATACCTGTAGACTTGAAGGAAAACCTATACGTTAGCAAATTTTACCAGCTTAGGCAGCCAAAGCCTTGCCCATTTCTTCCATCTATACCTTCTGATCTAAGGCAAAATATTATTTCTACCCATAAATCATATTTTTCTTACACCTTTAACTCTAGCAGAACTACAACAGCCTGGCTACCAGAACTAGGATAAACACCTCATAGAGGATGGCTGGTTGCTCTCCAGTTAGTTGCTCTGTCAAAAACCCATTTTGCCAACATCCCAGGTTTCTGCTTTTGTCTTCAGTTTAGAAGGTTAGAGAACATTTACAGTTCCTAGCAGCAGAAAGGGTTCAAGCTCTATTCTAATTTTGACATTCTGCAATATCATTTCAGAACACCACCACCTCCCCCCTTTTTCTTTTCCCCATAAACTGACCCAAGACTACAAAAACAGTCATGATCTGCTGCTTAGCTCAGTTCTTCACTAAGGGAACCTCCAGCTGACGAGGTCTGCCCTCAGCAATGAGCATTGCTAAGTTGATGGGAATAATGTTAGAAGGTTTGCAGCAGAGGAAAGGCTGATTCATCCATATGAAAACCAAACCAAAAAAAAAAAGGAAATAAACAATATAAAAAAATGTAGGTCTTGTATGTTTGCTACATGGTTACTTTTCATCTCACAGAATAAAATATTCATGAACTTTCCAACACTAGCTGCCTACTGCTCAGGAAAAACTGTTAAATATGTAGTAGGATGATATGCTGTGTGAGCTTTATACATTCAGACAGTCAATTTTTTATATGATGCTTTTAGGATTTTCATGTATTTCACAGTTTTATGCACCCAAGTTCCTTGCCAATGCATCTCACAAAAGGCATTATATCACATGGAAAACAGGCCAAAAAGTTTGGAGAATTTTCTCATTCTTTCAATTCAGGCAGAAACACTGCTAAAAAAAGCAAAATTTGTGTCAGACAGCAGAGCGAAATGCAACTAAAGAAAGCATTTCTTTAAATAAGAGTAAAAATTGTAAAGTAAAAAAAAATGGGAGGAAATTTAAGCTGAGAAGAAAAGTTTAGCAACGTTTTAGATTGCAGAACTTACAAAGTTAAATTTCTTCATCTTACTTCTAATGAGAATTTCAATTGTATAAGGAATACAGGAGAAAACTGGACTTCTCATTTTACCATCTATATATAATACCATATATTACCATCCATATATAATATATCAATATATGGTAAGTATTTTCAATAAACTGGTCATCCTATCAATGCCCAGCCTGTTCTCTGCCCCAAGGAAGGATCAGCCTTGAGACCCTTCCCAAGACATTTGCATGCACAACCCATGCGAATTCAGGTCAGATCACAGCACGCTATTTTTTCAGCCCAAGAGCCTGACATCCTTCACGAGGCCTCCTGTATCTCTGGGACTGTGAAAGATGTCAGTTTCCAGGAGTTTTACAGTTGGAAGTTAGATAGTATGCTAGGTAATAAGATAATGTTCCAAACTTTCTGAAGGCAGCAGCTTTGTTTCCTGTGACAAACAGAGCCTGGACCAGTGCTCCATTCAGAAAGATTTTGAAGCAGTTTTTCATGTCTTTTGAAAAGAGAAAATGTGTTTATGTGATAAACACTCCTATAGCTCACACGCAATTGATAAATACCATTTGAGTATTTATCCTTCAGTGATGTGCATGAAAAAGCAATCTAAGCCAACTCTTCATAACAGAGGCAGCCTATGTAATAGCAACAGAAATTCAAAATTTCTCATTAAACACAGAAATCTTTTAATGTATTTGAATAGACTTCTTGAGTGAGAAGGTGCAATATTTGTGCATCACCTCAACACAAAGTAAATTTGCAAATGTTTAAAAAGGACTGAATATTAAATCAATTTAATTTAGAGAGACTTACCTTTCTTGAAAGAGATCCACCTCAGGACTAAAAATGTTTTTTGAGGGATATGTTTCATGAGTGGCTGGAATGTGGCTAATGAAAAAAACTGTTGAAGCAAACGGCTGTTGCTTTTACATTTTGTTTTGCTTAAATACAAGACCTAAGGTAAATACTTCATCTTTCAAAAATTATTACTGCCTGATAAATACATTGATATAAAAAGGTAAAGCTACAAGAGGAAAAATACAAATATTCCACAGTGATGGAAAAAAGTACCTTTCATATCATCTTTGTAGGCATTTCCTACATGTGAAAGTTGCTTTTTTGTAACTGAAAAGAATGAGACATTTTTCTATTCAGTGTTTTTCAAAAAACAATTTGCATAAAGCAATATTCTGTATTACATACTCCGCTCATAAGTAAGTACATTAAAAATGTTAATTAGGTCATAAAAATCAAAACTCAGAAGCCAGAAATAGCCAGGGTCACTTGCTGAGCCTCCATTCACAGGAACAGAACATGTTAGCAATGTCATCAAGCCAAATCTCTCATAGGCTAAGTAGGCAACAGATTTTAATTTTGTTTTTTAAAGAGGTGAGACCCCCCCACCGCCTCCAATCAAAAAACTTACATTTCTGTCATAGAAGAGACCTGAAGCTCTAACAAAGTGGCCCAGACCCCACTCTGCAATGGAATTAAAATGGTAACCAACCAATCCACTGCTGACTTCCAAAACCAGGTGAGAATCCTCTCCCAGATGTAAATCTGGTGACAGGTCCGAGCATGTGAACGTGCCAAACCATCCAAAGATCAATGACACATTGGTACATCTCATAGCTTTAGCAGATCCCACCAGTGTCTCCTATCTACCTACATGCAGCCACTCTTGTATGCTTCAAAAAGAAAAAAAAATAAAAACTGAAAACTCACGAGAAGACAGGATATACAACAGAAGGTCAGAGGACAAACCCAGTGTGCTATGGGTTGTGATTCATACCAAAAAAATGGTACAAATGGATGCTGTCAACATCAATTACATCTCCTTTGGGAATACCACCAAGCTGGACACCCACAGGCTCATACTAGTTGGCTCAATTTCTAACAACCTTGTCACCCAGTTCCACCCGCAAATTTACCAAGCTCTACCTTAAATGAGTTTTTCGTCTTTGTCGTTGGATAGCATGAGTCCTACTAGCTCCAGCAAAGCCTGCCTGTATCAGTATTGATTTGCCATTAGAGCCCATGAAAGAGCTGAAATACATCAAAACAGTGGTCAAAGGAAGACAACGATATGCATTTTCTCCTTGCACCCATGCTTCCTGAGAATAATGCCCTTGGGCACTCCCACTCATGCCTGTCGTCTTCGTGAAAGATCCCCATCTGCTTCCAGATGAGCAGATACTCAAGGATTGCCTAGGTTTTGGGTTTTTTTTATTTCTTTGTAAGCAGAAAATTTTCATTCTCCCCACAACACATGCACACAGGCATATATAGTCCTGACCGGCCATAGGGACGCACATCTTGGAAGTCTAAGGACAACTTTCAATCTTCTTCTGGTACCTCTTCCTTAGAAGCTGTTTGCTGCAGTCCAAAATCCTGAGGGAGAGGCACAATCGAACGCCAGACAGTTTAAAGGAGTAGATTTTCAGGCTCAGCAATCAGACTGGTTATAAATCAAGGCAATGCTCCACAATATCTAGTCATATATTCTGTGGCTGCTAAAGAGAGGGGATTTTTACTTCTCAAAAGAACCATAATTATCCTCCACAGGCAAAGCCTGCAGACTTCTTGCAGAACAACCACCACAGCAGCTAATGTCCTATTGCCTTAAATCTTGGACAGTTCAAGTGTACGTGCTCTTTTCAAGAGGTGATCACCTCAAAGCACATATGTCCTACTAGGGGAGCAAAAAATTATTTATACAAAGTGTCATACCCCTACACAAATCTACAGGCTTAAAACGAGCAGACCATGATACTGGCAACCGATCTACCTATCTTCCTTTTTCCTCTTTAACTAATCGTCAAGCCATGATTTCTACTTATCTGGGGAAAAAAAAAAAAAAAAACCAAAACCAAAAACCAGTATAGGAATTTTATTCATAATGCTGTTGGAGCAACAGAAGACCAATTTCATGAATAAATATTTTTCTTTTAGCAGAGAACATGAACTGGCCAAGTCAGCAAACCTTGTGTTTAAACGTCTTAATGACAGAACTGTTTATTTTCCACAATACTGGATTCAAATTTGACATTTAGTACTGATCAAACTAAGGCTGTTCCTCTTAATCTAAGCACTCAGTGGAGAAAAGCCCTCATAGCAGCCTCTTAGCCTTTCACCGTAATGCAAAGCCTTTGATGCTGGGAAGGCTGGGACTGCCGGACGGGGTGAGGCAACACAGCAATCCGTGGGAAGCTCACAGGCTTTGAAGCCAAGCCAAAGCCAATCTCTCTCACTTTCAAGAGCTTTCCATTAAAACAAATGAATTAAAATCAAATCTTGTTGCTTACATACCTTGTTGATCGTATTTCAGAGCAGAAAGAACGCATTTAGCATGGTTACATCCTGAAAACCATGACTTACAATGGAAGCGCTGACACATCCTGAATTGTTTGAGGCCACAAGTAGCACTGTGACAGCTAAACGCGCTACCAAGCACTGTTTTAGTATTTTAGGAACAATAGTGAAGAGTAGTAGCAGAGTTAATAAAGCCATACAAAAAATACCTGCCCGGACAATACAATTTTCCGAAGGTCACAGAGGACACCAAACACAATACGTCAAGAGACATGAGCTTTGGCAACAGCCACTTGCAGCCTCCGAGTTCACCCTGCTTCAAATTGTTGTTAAAATTTTTCCACATAATGGGGAAGTGCCTCAGCACTGAAGAAACTATAAACACAAACACTTCTTATTAATCCAAGCCGGGCTTCTATCGCTTGTGTGCTGTGCTCATAGTTCACGGAGATTTATTGAAATGTTTGCCGCTGTGAAACAGGAGATTTCACATGCATTGCTTGGAGAGTAGGCAATTATGAACCCATGAAGGCTACACAAATTTTAAGAGAGAAAAATGGTCTCACCCTTTGGCACAGCAGGCAAAGTTATTCAGATTCTTCCCCATGTTGTGAGGTAAACACCTGGACTTTTTCTTTTCTGTGCTGTAATTCTTCTTTGCTGAAAAGTGAAATACCCCTCTCTCCCCTTGGCTGAAAAGTAAAGCCAGCTGCTTGTCTTACACGTTTTTAACAGTAAATTCACCTGTAAATGCAATCATTTAGACCCTCATTATTAAGGGGCTATTCTGTGCTATCAATTTTTCCTGCCAAAAGTGACACTGTAGAAGTACATTGCTTTATAAATGCATATTAATTTTATTTACTGAGCTAAAGACTTCTAACAGACAGCAGAAGAGAATATGTGCAATAAGAAGGTGTTGTTTCCTCTGAAATAGAAATTCACCTTTATTCCAATGTAGTCAGTTTTTTTTCTTTTTTTTGACCAAATGATTCTAAATACTGAAAACTCATCAAAATGCAACACAAATCAACCACACCAAATGGAATACTAAGAATACTGTTTTCCGATATGGTCTCAGGAAAATCTGGAAGATCTGTATCTTAATGCTTTAAGCCTCTCCATACAAATAATTGGCTGCAGGTACATCATGATGATTCAAGCCAAGTTTAGGGGCTGACCCAGCTCAGTCATGCACCAGTGAAAATGAAAGAAGACAGAAGACAGACGCTTCTCAGATGTGCCCAGAAACAGGACATGAGGAACTGGCACAAACTGGAATAGAGGAAATGATGTTTAAATGTGACAAAAACATGTTTTACTCCAAGGACGGTCAAATACCGGCATAGGTTGCCCAGAGAGGTTGTGGAGTCTCCATCCTTGGAGATATTCAAACCCCAACTGCATGTAGTGCTGAGTCATCAGCTCTAGGTGGCCCTGCTTGAGCAGGGTGTTGGACTAGATGATCTCCACAAGCCCATTCCTACTTTTGTGATTCTACTGGAATTTCATGGAACTGCTGATGACCTAATATTTATTATATTTCGTATGTGTGTGATCACCTCAGCTCCTCTTCTAGCCTAAATAATGTAGCTTTTTGTCTTGACTCTGACATTGAAGCACGTTCATGCTCTTGACTGAGCCAGAACTGTAAATAGGGCTGTATTACAAGAGGGAAACATGAAGAAATGTGGCTTAGACTTCTAACTATAAGTTAAGAGAAAATAATAAATAAGTAGTATGGGAAAAGACTTACTGTATCATCAAATTGTACAAAAAACTATCACGATAAGAAAAAAAGACCATGAAATCAAAATTCTAGTCAGGTCTAGGAAATACTTCCACCAGTTGTGATAGTGACATTTAATAGGAAGTTGATACTAAACTTGCTTACTAAACTTCAGTTGATACTAGAATTGTTCAGTCCCACAAACAGGACTATATTTTGGCTTCCATCCCACATTAACTTAATTTCTAAAGCTTTCCAGATATGCCCAGAAGACTCTCATGCCAAACTCTTAATAAATTGTTTCTCATGCACTCTATTGTGGTGTAATATGAAAAAATAATTTCCTTTTCCCTCACAGAATTAAAATATTCTCCCGAGAGAACTTCCCACTGAATAGTCAAAAGCAGCAAGTACTTTTCAATGTCTTATCCACAAGCAGAAAACTAAAGATGGGAATATTTATTAAATGGAATTCTCACATACAATCCGAGGCTACTTAATAAAGGATAGTAATATTGAGGGGAAAAAAATCCTTTAATAAATCAAGAAATAACAGCTTTCTGATTCATCCAGTAAAGAAAAGAAGTGAGATTCTATTGTGGTATAAACAAGAGTTGCTCCACTGAACTACACCAGTATTCATTAAACCCAGTTTACAGCAATCTACAAGATGGATGATATATTTGCCTATTGACATCTGTCAGCCAGCATTCGCAAAGCAGTTTAATGAGTTGAAACATTATTGGCATGCAACACAATTTGGCACATAGTTTTTCTCCTTTGAAACCCACAGGTCTGATCAATGGAGAACTTCAGCAACAAGAAATCAGAGTACCATTTAATTCTTTTGGAATAAAGGAAATCTCACACGATAGCAATTTCATTCACTGCATGTAGGATAAAGACAATTAGTACACACTTCTCTTCACTCCGGTGCTGTGGATGCAGCTAGATCCACAATTTCACTCCTTAAATGTTTCCTTCTCAAACATTTCCGTGTTGAAAAAAGCAAATTTGTTCTCAGTATATACATCTGATCCAGAGCTAAAAAATTACAACTACCACAAATCAGAAAGTCATGCTGCATTCAGAACCCAAAGAAATAAAGCATGTAAATTATAATGTGACCCCTCCTGCAATTTCACTGGGGGTGGCATTCTTTTGGCATGTTTTGCAAGCCCAAGACTAATTTTAAAACATGTATCAGGAAGACCACATCATTCACCTCTACATCAACAGGAGGCCTCCAGTGCTCCTGTGTTTGGACCTAATTGCACTACTTGCCTGCTAATGGAAACTTATCAGGCTCTGGGCTTGAACACAGTGATTAATATTGCAAATTTACAAAAACACGTTTCTCCTACTCTTCTACGCATTCCAATACTCCCATCAGCTTCAATGCATCAGATATTTTTACTTTGCCCCACCAACCTCTGTGGCATCCCATCTGACCAGTGACACATTCAAATGTCGCAGTTTTCACTTGTGTCCTGAGACACTCAGTGCCCTGCATTTAACACTTCCACAAGGGAAAAAGGCTCCGTGTGATTGATCAAATATATCATGTCACAGCAACTTGCGTTTCTGTCTCTCTCTGTTCCAGTGGCACTTCATCTACTATTTTAAAAAAATAATAATTTGGAAATCCCCAAATGCCTGATCTGTTATGGTGGAAGTTTAATTAGACCTAAAACTAATTTGAAAGTGTCAGCAATATCTTTTCTGAAGAGCATTTAGGTATACTCCATTTAATAATAACATGACATGAAGTAAGTAATGAAATTATCACCGTAGGAGTGAAAATTGTTCTAAAAGAAAGACTATTATTCATACTGAATACCACATGTTTAAGTGACTGGCATTGCATTAATAATTATAGTAGTTATCACTCTCCATTGAAGAGAAAATATATTCAGATTACTAGCTCTGTTATATTACAGAAAAAAGAAAAAGACGACAGATTTAACAAATGTTATTGTGGAATTGGGGTAGTCATTTGCCAAATTCTATTCCCATTATTAGTAGCCAATTTGAAGTCACTAAAAATCTGGGTAAGAAAACTGTTATTCATAAATATATTTTATTGACAGAAAGCCAAATAGATATAAACACAGAATGAATTTTTTTTAAAAAAAAGCATTTTTGCATCTCTTTTTTCTTAATGTCTATTATATTTCAGACAGATAGAATAAGATGAAAAAAACAATTATTAAAAGCTTATTCTAGTTTATATTGTTTCATGACAAGTAATTTCTATGTATGAGAGATGGGCATAAAAAAAAGTCCTGTTAGAAGTTGTTTTCTATCACAAATAGTTAGATAAGCTAGAAGTGCCTTTACCTTGGTTAAATTCTTCAAATAACTATTTCCCATGATGACCACCCTGGTTTCACTGGAATTGGAAGATCTCTCTAGCGCTTTTACCTTTTGCCCATTAGACTGCTTAGTGGTATTCTTTAAATAGTTTTAATGCCGATAGGTCACAATCAAAAGAATGGCCACCTTGAATAAATGCTGAAATTACATATAGAGCAAAACATCATTTCTACTACCAAAAAATAATAAAAAAAATAATCTGTTGTCTAAAAGCTATTGGTTGCACCCATAGCAGTTATTCATCGATGCAATATCCAATTCTTCTAAAAATAGAGCTAATTCACCATCGTACTAGAAATGCCGTGAAGCAGATTCAGTCTGTGGGAAATGAGCTAAGTTTTGCTTCAGCTAATTGATATATTCTTGTTAATGTATCTGTCCTAACAAAGGAGTCTTAGTAATAGTAGAATCTAATAAATTGTATCCAATTAATCCCCAGAAATACCCTTGGTCTGTCAAGGGATCCTTGTTCACAGAGCGTTATCTAGGTAAAGAGAAACAAACTGGAACATGGCCTTCAACACAGGAACCCAGGGGATAGTGGAGTATCAATAAGGCCAAAGAAACCAGTCTTGGACAGTAAATCTGCCAAGTAGATGACAGCAAAGACTGTGAAATAACGTGTAGTGTAACCAACTAATCGAAGGCGTGTTTAGGATAATGATTTCGTAGGGTAGGCGTGTGTATGCCTCATACGGTAAAAAGGTGTAGACTAAACCTGCGATAGGTCAGGCGGTCGGGAAGAACGTGAGCTCCAACTTCTCAGCCAATGAGAAGAGAGACAGGAGCTCAGGTGGCCGGGATAAGGTATAAATATACAAAAGTTGAAAGATTGTACGTGCATCTATTTTTGGTGCACCCAATTCAGCACTGTTTCGTATAATAAATTTTTAATCTTTGCTTCGGTGACTTTGTCCTCTTTAAATTCTAAAATGTGAGCCGGTGTTTCTCACAAGTCTATCACACCTAAAAAAAACAGTCTGAAACTGCTTGTTACTCCTGGGATGGACAGAAGGGAAAACAGAAGTGCCTCATTTTGCCCTTTTAACCACATATATGCATCTTCTAACTACCCTTTGTGCCCCTTTCCTCACCGCAGGTACTATGGCTCTTCCTGCACTGAAGAAATAAGTCTCCTTAACATAGAGCACAATCAAGAGGTTCTTGTTGCCCTTAAAAGCCCCTCATAATGCATATTCTGAAGAGTCAGTTCAAAAAGTGCTTGTGTGGGTCACTCCTCACCTCCTCACTATCGAACGTTCAAATGGAGTCAGTGTCTAGGGTTACCTGGGCAATTATTACTTTCTAAGGCAAGGGAATCAGTGAAGAAAAGAGGACATAAAGACCATGCTTCAAAGCCCCAGGCAGAAGACCATGAGCTAAATGATCACACTGAAGCCAAGGTGCCATTTCTGCATAGCTGCCAAAATAATCCCAGCGCTGCTCAAACTCTGGGCTGATTTGAGAAATCAGCATATCATATTGCATAGTTTCCAGGGTGGGTTTGGTATTTTCAAGGGTTCCCCCCCCACATGCTTTCTGGATTTAATTATTTGCTGCTTTGATCATTCAAAGAACTTTTAACCCCCGATACTCAAGCTACATGCTTTCATTATTTTAACATTTCTTTCTCCCTTTAGCAACACTGATCTGAAAGGAAATTGTTCTACAACCTTACGAGTACCAGAGAAACACACTGCTGCACCTCTCAGATGAAAACCTTCCAGCAGCATCAGAAACATAGCACTCCTGGTAAAACATCTGCTGGAGAGAGTTAACCTTGACAGTCCTGTGAGCAAAAATACTAATAACAAAACAGCCTATATGCTGTGGGCATATGTGTCTGCTGACGTTCCTGTACAAAAGGCCTTCACCTCAGACTCTGTCCATCTTCATTACCACATCAAACAGATCGCTGAACTGAGTTAGCACATATTTCAACTTCCACTACAGCCACTGGGAAACAGCACTGAGCACAGTGCACATAAGGACTGTAAAAAAAAAAAAAAAAGTCTGTTAATACTAGAAAAAAAAAAAATTCATATAATTAGGGAATATTTTTGGTGGCAATTCCTTCACACAACACACCCTTTGTGTCATAATTGTGCCAACGGGCTCCTCGTACATCTGCAGGGAACGCACAGCAGCAGGACACTCCTCTAGTATAAGGCAGCCAGCAAGTTGTACAAACTCTTTTTCTCCTCCAAAACTTCTTTTCCTGCAATCAGTAACTAATCTTGCAAAAAACAGCCCTGGTCTAGATTTCTGACTAGTTTATAACTTTTTCATCTTGGTGAGCAATTACCATTTAATTGAAACAGCATTTCTCATGCTTTGAGTTTTCAAAGTGAAACAGTCATTTAAACCTTGCAAGTGGGATTGGGACCCATTAGCTCCATCAACAGAGCCAAGTCAAAACTAAGTGCTGTGCAAAAGCCTTCTTACTATGTGCAGAGAGAGAGAGCATGTAGGACATAATTCCCAATTCTGCCATGTATTGGAAAGTCCCTCTCAACACACAAGTAGGTCTACAACGTTCTCTAGAAGAGGAAAAATAATTATACAGGTCTGCAAGTTGACATCACACCAGCCAGGTAGGACATGATGGAGTCTCTTACCACTGGCACGAGAGAGTTCAGCCCCCACAGGACAGGTGATATTCACGGGGCCAGGGACAAGCCTATGCACTTGTACAACAGTTCAGCATCACCTGGACAACATTTACACGCCCATCTTACTACCATTGCAAAAATGATGCATCACAGCACAAATTATAAAAGAAGCATAAATTATAAAAGAAGAAATTTAGAGTAGGTATTCCAAACAGCAGAGCAAAAGCAACTGGTTTCCCATGCAGAGATGCCTTTTAAAGTGTTTTTTGTTTTTTTTCAAGGGTGCATCTAATGGATGATACTTCTTTCTTCCTTTAAGAAAAAAGTCCTTCCTTCGCCTGCATGCAGTCATACTGCATTAGAGTTGAGAACAGCTGCTGTTATGAAGCTAACCGTTGTGATTTCTCACATTTAAACTTCTATCATTCTTCTTCACTCGCTTTTTTTGTTTCAATAAAATTTAAAAGTAATCTAAATTGGTAATATTTATTTATACCTCATCTGTAAAGAAATTCTGTTCTGTTTCTGCTGGTAATTGGGCCATTTCTGTTACAATTCACTTATTAATTCAGCAGAACAAAGCTCACCTTAGTAAGTTATGCACATTAATAACAGCCTATTACCCGTGTCGCCTTCTTATGAATCAATTAAGTCTAATGTTCAAACTTTAAAATGAGCAAAAGAGACATATTTCTGCATAATGAACTCTGTTAAAAAGCCAACAAATGTTCATAAAGACTCACTATCTCTATCTACACAGGCTTTTAATAGAAGATATTCATGTTTATATTAGAAAACTCATCTAATACATTTTTCTAAAATTTGCCTCTACTTGAGCCTGGGGTTTAATGAACTCATCAAGACCATTAAGCATAACAGGTATTGGTTGCTTTTTTTTAACTCTTTGCACATCTCCTACTTCTGCTGAAACACTGAGCCATGACTTCCAGTTTTCCTTTCACAGGACAACTATTATCCCAAAATTAATGAACCTTCCCCAGATAACTGCTGTCAGAGCGCACGTGGCTTGGACATACAGGTACATGTCTCAGGCAGCCTGAGCCCGTGACACCAACTTCTCCGGACCTGAGTGGTCTGTCAGTTTTGCTCTGGGTGTTTGACATTCAGGGTGTTTTGCCCTTTAATGCTGCTATTATAAGACTGCTCCAGAGAACTTTAAATCCTGCCTGTTTTCTTGCTTTCCCAAAATGCCTTAAATGTCTACGCAGGGACAGTCACTTGAGCGATAAAAATAATGGACTTCTCAGTTTGAGTAACACACTGAATCCCTAAATGTTAATATAGATCAGTCCATGATGGACATTTTTGTTTTTTTCAGGGGAAAGGTTTGTGGTTTTTTTGCTCAACATCAAAATATTTAAGCCTACCTTATTCTTTTTTTTTCTAATTTTTAATAAGATTTCTACTGAAAATGACATTTCAGAATTAACAGCTAATAAAAAAAAAAAAAAATCAGCACCTTAAATATGTTGCCCCTTCCCACTATTTCTCCTTCCCACATCTAAATTATCCAACAGCAACAACAAAATTTATTTATAGTTTCTATACCTCCTCTAAGCTGCAGTTTGAACAAATTCAGTAGTGGCCAAGTAATAAATATTGCCCAGCTTTTCAGCTGCTTTTCATGTATTCGAATGGACTTCCACATATGAAACACATATACTACATGAAAATATTACAGCCCTGACTCAAAAAAGCATGTAAGCACATTAAATGAGCAATTATATGCATAAGCACAAACATGAAAAGGCACAACATCAGAAGGTATGACAAATTCAGAAGGAGAAACAGTTGAATGAGTCTAAATTATATGGAACATAAAATCTGGTTGAGTTCAAGGTTTTGGAGGGGTTTCCAGAAGTTTTTTATTATTATTTTCAAGTTTTTGAAAAACTATTTTCAGATCTTGTTTCAGGTAAAAATCTTGCTATGGTTTTCCATGAGAAAAAGATAGAGTATTTATGAATGAAGCACACACTATAAACATTTCTATTCTCCCTGTGCTTATTTAGATAAACTAGTTTATAAATAATCCAATGATGTAAGTCTTTCATGTGCAGTATAGATGCAGAAGTACAAATTGGTTGGCATCTTCTCTTATGTAGAGGAGTCTTGGAAATCTTGATTTGTGTGGCAGAAATCATAAATGAAGACTTCTGATTTGATGTGGCCAAAACAATAGGATCTGGCACCTCCTTAATCACCTTTCAGAGTCTACTTGTAAAAAATGCCGAAAGCTTGCTTCATAACCAGAAACTGTGGAGCAGAAATTCATGACTGCAAAGAGAGGCTGTAGAGCAAGAATATTCCAATTCCCAGCCAACTCTTCCTGGTAGAGTACTGCTCTCTTATCATCACTAACATAGTTACTTAAATATGATTGCGAAGTAGCTTCAGTCTACATTGGCTGACTTAACAATTGTCTTGGTTCCCAACACTCCTGTCATAGGGAACTACTTTTGTCACCTGGTGCTTTTAGCAGCTACATGAAATTACAGGCAAATGTAATGCCTGCAAAAATAAATTAAGCAGCACTACATAAAACCTTAACCTGTAATGTGAGACAGGTCTCTTGTTCTACAAGTCTATGTTCACAATCTACTGGCAAATACACGTTTCCCAAATTTCCGTGACTGGAAATATATAACCTCCTAAATATTATCATTTTCTACCACTTTTAAAAACTGTTACAAAGTAGTATTTCAATTAAACATAAAACAAGCGTTTTATGGGAATAAAGTATGGATGATCTCATCCAATTGCTTGTTAATCTATAACTCTCCAGCTACTGCAACTCCATAGAATTTGGAAAGATGGAAGGAAACAGCAGGAAAATAAGGCTTGATGTTTTATACTTACAGCTTTAGCTCAGCCTCATCAGAATCTGTTCTGGCCAAACTCAAGCACTGAACTGAACTAAAACTAAACCAAAACTATAATAATTCTTTCCACCTCTAATTTAATCCTACTAAGTTTCAGTCTCTTTGGAATGGACACTGGAAAAGCTTACTCTTTTCTTTGTCACAGCCTATTTGAAATCCCCTATGTTTTTCTACGTTATCCTGTTCCTGAACACAAACAACTTGAGGTCCTGTACTCTTTCCCATAGGCCATAGTTTCTAAATTTCTGACTGCTTTGGTGATCTGGACTGTTTCCATTAGTTCACATCTTTCTATCTTTGTTCCATAATAAAAACAAATGCACGCTTACAAGAACAGAGGTTATAAGGAAAAAGCTACACCCACATACCCAGAAGACTTGATCACATAAGTCATTACTTTCTTCCCTATTTTTCCATCTTTCCCCAAATATGTTTCTATCAGTCATCAATTCAGAGCAATATAGGGACACCTGAGAATTTGATCAAGACAACCAGTGAAAAGCCAATACTCAGCAAATGGCACAGCAAATGGAAGATGCAATGAGCCTGGCCCACCCATTCACACAAACGCCCCGCAAAGAAAAGCAGCATCACTTATTCCTGTTCCCGGATGACAGCCACTACCTCACGCTGAGGTGGGACTTTGCTGCTGGCCCCACTGGAGAGCCTCTCAGAAGGGGTGCACCAGGAGGAGGAGGGCAGAAGTGCACTGGTAAAGCTCAAGGGGCAGAGCTTCAGGTAAGATGAGGAGGGAGGAACACTGTGGTGTGTTTAGGGCCCGGGCTAATACGAACAGGTATTTTTTTTATTTTCTATTTTTTTCTGTGTTTGTGTCAGTTACTGTTCAAAGGGAGTCATTCGGAAATATTTATACAACTGTTCAACTGCAGTTGAACATACAGTTTTGTCCCCAACACCATGTTTTACAGAAAAAAACCACAAAACCTTACAAACTACAACACAAGTCATACAAGCTCTACGGTATTGCCTTCATAATATTAGATTTTCACATTTCTAATTCATGAAAACATTATCTTTTATATCAGCCTATTTGAATATTTAGTTTTAGTCTCAGTCCTTAAGCTACAATCTTCAAAGTACTGCACTTTTTTTTTTTTTTAAATATTACATAAGTCACCAGAAAAATAAGGAAAAAAATTTTTAATGTGTTCATCATTTAAAGGGTTAATGATGTTGGCACTCATATGGTCAGAACCTGGCTTCATCAGCCACTGAGGTAAATGAGAAAGTTCACACTTCTTCACGTAAACAAAACATTACTTTGGATCAGGAATTAAACCTAAGGTCTGCAATAGCCAAACCCTGGAACTGTGTATGTCCTCAGAGGTCAAAAATCATGGAACATTAATTTCTCTGCTAAGTCAGATCCTACAGTGGTTACAAACATTCGAAAATGTAATAAATCCTACTACATTCAGGAACAAACTTAATTAAAGAAATCCATCAGTATGGGGTAACGTACCACATAAGCATCCACCAGCCAATAAAGTGGTAAAACTTGATGTTCCCACAACCTTTCTCATTTGCTGCAAACCAGAATACAAGCATAAAAAAAAAATATGTTGAAGTGATACTCAGCAACCACACATTGCATGACTGGGTTAGAGTCCTGCTAGCAAGACCTGCTGCTTTGAAACTTAAATCAAGGTTGGTTGTTTTTTTTCATATTTGTGACATTTCCAATGACATTTAGTCAAAAAAAAAGAAAAAATCAATTTCTAGTGCACTAGAAGACAGTTTCCTCTAACTGCAGTTGAGCAAATGGAGCTGGCTTCCAGCTTCTGGAAAAATGAAATAGCAATGGGCAGCTGTCCTTCAGGAGCAGTTTTTCTGACTGCTTTGTTTATTCTGGTAATATTGGGAGGGCAATTCTTGGCCTTTGGCAGAAAGTCTGTATTTGTTCTCTAGCCTCTTTTCCACTGCTGAACACCACATTGCACTAAACTGTCCATTCAGACCAGTGTATACTTTAGTCATCCTGAACAAAAAGCTTGGGTGAATACAAACCACCGTGATGCCCACAGCAGTGCTGAGAAGGTAGCTCAGCATGCAATGAAGAAGCCAAGGTGGTCTTTACAGCATCACCATGTTATCCTTCATTTAATCTCCGAATCAGTTTTCTTTCATACACACCCTATAAAAATAACATCCTTCTCAATGACTTTCAAAGTTACAAGAATATTTTCACTTCCCACAGAGGTAGAATAGACATAATCCAAAGAAAGGGAAACCCTCTTAGCACAAAAGAAAACACAGTAGTCCCAAATGAAAGCAATTCACAGTCCGCTTGACTACACCAGACTGCCTGATCTATAGTTACTGAATTCATTACAAAGTTTTCAAGGAAATATAAGGACATGACAAACTAATAGCTACCTAGCAGCATGTCTATGCCATGCAATGGAGTTTGGTGAACAAACTCTGAGAGCAGCAACAGCCGTCATTGACTAGGTGAACAGTAGCACCCAAGCACTACAATCTTGCATCTTAAATATACACATAAGGATGATGGTACTGCTAAATGCTGAATTTTAGTATTCCCTAATTCAGGGTGCTAACTTTACAATTTTAGTAGATGCTTTTTTCTGCGATTTCTGCATTTAAAGGCTATATATCATGTATGAAAGTATTTCTTGTCCAAGAAAGCATGAATGTATTATATACAGTGACTAAAAGATCTTGAGAAGTTTTGGGGCTTCTGTTCCCCAGGCAGACAACAGACCGAGTAAATTACATAAAATCTGCAACTGTATCACTTCCTATCCCACCCAACACAGAGGGATGCATTCATTTCCTTAAAATGAATAGGGGCGTATAGCAGCAGAAAGGAGACCTTTAAAGAAGACAAGGAGGACAACAGGCAAAATTCACTCCCAACAGTTTCTTCTCCTATCAAAAATTAAAACAGCAACACTAGAATTTAGTTATGGAATCCGTCCAGCTTCACCAAGTGAAAAGAAACTAAGCAGAGCTACTGTGATGCCGCATAGACACATAGTGCTTCCCACTTGAACATCACTTCAGCGCCGCTGAGCAGGTGAGTGCCTGCTGCAGCCCAGCCTGAGCCTGCCTGCTGAGCCCTGCTTTGCTTTCCCTTTGAACGGAGACTATTTACATACCTTTTAAAATGAAAACGTGCTGGCCTCCACTTTGATCAGGATTGCTGTCTACTGTTTCACATAGAGAAACAGCTTTTAAGGCTGCTGATGCTCTGGTGTGTCTCTTACTCTATCACCAAAGAAAAGGCCTGAAAGATAAAAACAAAGCTGCACCTGCATGAGTCTCCACGGGTCCATCCAGGCAGCTGTCCATGCCAGCTCCTTCAGTGCCTCACGTGGCAGAGGACAGAGACCTCACCTTCTGATCCTCCTGCATGCCACCCACCGCAAAAACACAAGCCTGCTATTTACTACAAGAATTTCCCTGCTGATTCTGAAGATGTCCCAGCCTCACGTCAATCCTCCCCTGCAGCACAGCCATCCCAGCATCTGCTCCCCAGCTTGGAAGGGGCGAAGCTGGGGTGTGCAGGGGGGAACAGAAATCACTAATGCTGAAGTAACAGATTGAGAGGTTTACCTCACCAGGGTTCATGCAGCCACAGCACGTCCTAAGAGCAAGCAATAGTTCTGTTCTGTGTTTGAGGGGCAAAAACCCATCACTTGGTAGTTACGTGATGCTATAAATTGCAATAAGGTACGCTGGCAACTGTCACAGTTCTTCCCCATTAACATTAATAAGACACGCTAGGATGGAATTAAGATGATTTTACTGACTTCCTAAAAAGAAAAAAAAACAAACCAAAAAACCACAACATTCAAGCTCTCTAAAACGATGCTTGACTTTGATGAGGTCGCAAACTTGACAGCAAATTGCATTGGGAGCTCATTACTATCTCTACTCCAATAACGAGGGGCCCCCCTAACTGATACCAGGGCTCCTTCCGTGCAATCAAAAACGTGCACAAATCAAATACGTGTGTGCAGATAGAAACAGCAGTCTGTGATTATACGGGATTTACAGCTGAAAGAGACCAAGGCAAGGAGCAGGAGCAGAAAGTAACTAAACGCAGGCAGTGAGTGGCTTGGAAGCAAGTATCTGAGCAGCTGAGGCTCAGTTCAATCTGATTTTACTCAAATACTTTAATTTCAAGAAAAGCACTGCACACTGAAAGCAAGCGTATTTCAGACATATCAAGCATTCAGGAGCAAAACCAATAGCTCTAGGTGTACAACAGTGGTTTCCTAGAATGTCTCATGAGAGCCTGAACACCTTAATACCACAAGTGGCCTGTACAGAAATCACATACAAATTGCACCAATTTAACTAAACTGGTTTGCAAATTGACGTATTTACATCAGAGCTAGCCTCTAGCGCATTTTGTTAAGTGTGAGAAAATTGTTTTGGAAGCCAAACTACGCTAAATGAGTACTGGGCACCCTTAACCTAATTGAACCATGGTCATACAAGCTTGCTATACTGATTTAGGTAAATCAGCTTTAGCAAACAATTCAGTTACATCAGTGACAATTCTGTATTTAGGCCACAAACACGATTCACTCTTTTTCCACTGTTCACATTGCTTATTTCTCAGTAGTACAGCTTATGTGAAAACAAATGTATCACAATGAAATAGAGAGCACAAAGGCCTATTTCAGTCACACATATAGCAGAGTTATATTTAAAATACTCAAAAGGGGATTTATGCTGTACAAATGCATGCATATCTATCTCTCAGCTACTTGTATCATCTAGGCCTATATCTCTAACTATTAAGAAGATGGGAAACTTAGATTCCTAATTTTAGGTGCTCTGAATTGCACCTCCTGACCACTTAGCTGAAAAATTATATACCTCAACATTTGAGAATTTTTCAAGCAGAAATTGTGCAGAGGATTCTGTAATAGGGATATAATGGATCTGCAGACAGGATAAAAAAGTAGAGGCAGTTCTCCCTGCAGTTTTAAGTTTGTAAGTCTAACCATATTTGAAAAGAGAATAATATTGCACATTAAATTTAACAGTGCTGAGATGTGATTCTATGGAGATTTTTTTTTTTTTTTAACATTATCCACTAAAAGGGAAAAACAGAAAGGGTATGGACTCTGCCCACATATTGCTTTGCAGGATCTAAGCTTATAAGATATACCACTAGCTATACGGATATAAAGACCCATGCTTATGGAATGGTGCCTTGCTGATGAATCTTTCCACACAGTAGCAATGGGTTACTTAAATTCAGGAAGTCCTCAAGTGATAAGAAAAAATAAAGAAGAAAAAAATAAGGAGGAAAGACAAGTGAATTATAAAAATAGGAAATAGAAGAAAATTAGTTTGCTCCAAATATTAACAAATTTATGAACTAAGAATAATAATGACTCATATACTTGAATTAAAAAAAAGTTAAGAAAAATCTAAATTCATTGCTGAACTAGAACTGTCTCTTGTGGTGCATATCTGGGCATAGTTTTCCTTTCTACACAATTATCAATAAGACATTCTGATGAAGGGTGATAAAATCAGCATTCACGCATCAATTTTGATATGTTTGGTTGTTCCATTTCTTCCTGTTTGTTCCAAAATAATTCCAATTTTCATAAAGTGGTCCTGATTATGAACAGAAAGCAGTTTATCAAGACTGTCTGACACTTTAATTTCCATCATTTATAATTCAGGAAAAGGGGTACCACAAATCTCCAAGCTTCATTTTCAATTTTTACTGCTCTTCTTCTGCCTTTCTGAGTCTTCATCTTAATTGAACGGACACAAAATAAGTTTCCTAAACGCAGTAATGAAAATGTATCCTAGAGGTCAAGCAGCACAACATTTTATGTTATTTCAAGTCACTTGTTCTTTTGCTCATTTTTGTCTCTCATCCTTCATATCAAACTAACATTCACTAATAGCATTAACAGTGCTATCTTTAAAGACAAAAAAATTGATGACACAGTCAAGGACAATGATTCCACTTTTTTATGTATTAATCCATAACAGAAACAGTTCACTGTGAAATTCCCCTTGAAAATAATGTAAGATTCCTACAGCAAAGCAAAGGATTTCCAGTTCTAGATGGCTTACAAGCACAACTTCTTTAACCAGTATCAGAATTACAGAGGCATGTGAATGATGAAGCAAACCACATATTCTTCATTGCTGTAAGCATAAAAATACATTATAAATTATAAACACTACGTCACAAAAAAAAATTTAGTGCCATAATATACTCCACATAGTATAAGTTTACCACACACACACACAAAAAAAAAAAAAATCTAATGAAAAGGACACTACTACAAAGCTTTGGGTAGCTTTTAAGACATTAAAAATCAGGAATTAGCTCAAGCCTAGGACTCCAGAGGTCATCACATTCCTGTATTCTAGACCATGAGTAAGAGATTAATTCTTTTCCATTCTACAGAGAAAAATTTTTTAAAAAGGAGTTTGTTGAACAGTTTCATTTAGACTTTTTTCATTTAGACTTTTCTTTTGACCAAAGAAAAGCATAAGATCAAAGGAGGCATAAGGCCTAAGGAAACATGTTTATTAATTTTCTAATTCATTCATATTTTCCTTTATTAAAGTAAGGGGAATCCCTGCACCAGAAAATTGAGAAAAAATTGACATTGTCTTCTAAAAGTTCTGCCTCACCATTTACAGTTGTCTTCACCCGTTCTCTGCAGAGCAAGACATTAGCCATCCTTGACATTATATTCCATGGTTCTCTCCCAAAAGAACAGAAATCACTACAAGCTGATATCACATAAATGTAACTTTTGCAGAAGAGTACCCCGCAATGGACTACAGCTCACCTATTTTTCCTAGCCTCCAATAACTTTAACATGTTCTCTTCGTTTAAAAAAAAGTTGAAGAATCATTTGGTATTTGAGGTTCCTCAAAGCGTTATTAGGATGCTTTCTTACTGTCACAGTACCAGTGTTCTTCCAACAACAGCCCTAAAGAAGGTTTTGAGATGGAGAAAAAGCCTTGATTTGAGTATGTCAGTTCAGAATGTATAGTACAGCCTCCCTTAGGATAATTTTCTTTAAGGCTATTTTGTAAAAAATCAATGAGCTAGAAACAAAAGGAAAAAAAGATTCTCTATGCTACTTAGTGGTTTTCCTGAATTTCAAATATTAAACACTTACCTTTGTAGCCTCTTCTCTTTAGCATGACCTATTTTTCACTTTCTTATGAACTGAAAAAAACTGTTTAGTTTCTTGAAAATCACCGTATTATAATAATCATAATATTAGTACATATGGGTATATACTTAAGTCTGTTTTGTCTAACACAGTTACACCTCAATGCCATGTATGTTACATATTTCCAGGCATTTAACTTCAAAACCTCCTATCTAAAAACCTATAAGTACTGCAGAGCAAGCACCACTTTTGATAGAGAGGTTACGCATAAGCACAGTGTCAAGATTGTGAGCTACTGACTCTAGGAAATTAAAAAGCAAATTCATGTACAGGATCAAACTCTGAAGCTTGCAAAGGTACACTGAATTTTTGCCATCCAGACACAGCTTCAGAGAGATTCATGGTAAACTGAGATATTTTATATATGGCTTTTCAAAATTAAAGAACTAAGTGTATAATTATGCCTAAAAAAACTTTGTAGCTTTGCACAAATGGGCATTGAGGCTTTTCCCTGTCCTCCTTTCCCTTCCCCCCACCAATACTTTATTCTAATGAGCTGAAGAATTCCCAAGGACTGTGATAAATGCAAATATTTTCACCCTACAAAACCGTTAACATGTATTTTTTCTTCCCTAGGCAGCAGAATAAAATAAATCCAGAAGCAACTGTAATCAACACAATCTACATCATAGAATGGTTAGAGTTGGAAGGGACCTTAAAGATCATTGAGTTCCAACCCCCCAGACATGGGCAGGGACACCTCCCACCAGACTGGGTTGCTCAAAGCCCCATCCAGCCTGGCCTTGAACCCCTCCAGGGATGGGGCACCCACAGCTTCCTTGGGCAACCTGTTCCAGTGTCTCACCACCCTCATAGTTAAGAATTTCTTCCCAGTATCTAATCTAGGTATCTCCTCTTTCAGTTTAAAACCATTACCCCTCATCCTATCGCTACACTCCCTGATAAAGAGTCCCTCCCCATCTTTCCTGTAGGCCCCCTTCAGGTACTGGAAGCATGCTATAAGTCCTCCCCAGAGCCTTCTCTTTTCCAGGCTGAACAACCCCAAATCTCTCAGCTTGTCTTCACAGGAGTGGTGCTCCAGTCCCTCTGATCATTTTTGTGGCCTTCTTCTGGACCCGTTCCAACAGGTCCATGTCCTTCCTGTGCTGAGGACTCCAGAGCTGGATGCAGTACTCCAGGTGGGGGCACCTGGAGAACTGTGTCCAGCTCTGAAGTCCTCAGGGCAACACCAGCCCCTAATTTCCTGAGCCTTACTTACTTTGTGGTCTTCAAACAAAAAAAATCCCTCTCCAACAGGCCTTTCTCTTTTCCCTCCTCTGGCCTTTCCTTTTATTT
The DNA here is from genome assembly GCA_028565335.1 of Limnodromus scolopaceus. NCBI lineage: Eukaryota > Metazoa > Chordata > Aves > Charadriiformes > Scolopacidae > Limnodromus > Limnodromus scolopaceus. The sequence continues at coordinate 40,622,275 of JAOXNO010000001.1, forward strand.
AATTGCCATTTCAAATGTATCATTTTTCTTCAGCGTCTCCTGATTAGATTTTTCCTTTAAGATCATCTCTCCTCAATGTCTTAATGTATTTTTTTCAGATTGGTCTCCTATTATAGGAGTACTCAAATCCTCTAGCACATTTACCTTATCAATTTGACAATGCTCAGTTTTTCCGGGATTCCCTGCATATTCTAGGAAATCCTTTCCTGATCCAAAGATTGCCAGACCAATGCGGGAAGCACGGTGTCCTTCTTTTAAACACAAACACCCTTGATTTGAAAGAACAGTACTACAAACTCCAACCTTTACAAAAACCAGGGTATTTAGCTTGATAAGTCTTGAAAATATATCAAGATATTCGGGGTTTCACTCTAATAAATATCACAGCAGTGAAGGACCACCTTCTTAACATCTAGTGCTTAATTCACTTTAAAAAGCACCGCAGCTCATTATCGTGGCTACCAGCTCATAGCTTTGTCAGGGCCAAAGCAGTCACCAATGCCAACAATTTGCAATTACCACTAGGAATACATGGAACTATTTTTTCATGTTGAATACCTGTAATGGAAGGTTTGTTTTTTCAAGTTACGTGGTGAATGTGGAATATGATCTGTCCTACACTCCTGGGTCAGAACTAGCTTTGCCAAATTCAGAACCTTGCACAACATCAGCATGGTGTGTAGAACAGAAAGCATATGCAGCAGACTAATAAAGCTATAATTCTATAAATTTTCTCTTGCTAAACACTTCACAGATGGTTTATTGCTTGGGAACGTGCATTCAATTCTAAATAAAATCTTTCATACTGTTTCAAGATCGGACATTACTCTGGGTAAGGAAACACGCTGGAATCCAGCCCTGCCTTATGCAGTTATTAACACACCAGAGAATTTTTCAAACCTCAAAAGCCTCAGAAGAAATCCCCCAAAAAGCAGCTTTCTCCTGTCAAGGCTATAGGCAATGCTCCCTTCAAGTAGAAAAAGAAACTGAGCTCACTTGTTTATCCTGCACCTTGTTTGAAAGCAATTAAATGAATGAAGAAATTGCTTGCCTGTCCACGATCACAGCAGACTTAACAGTTGTCAACTGCCGTCTTTTGGAATTAATTCAGCCAGCACCGTCATGTGCTTCAAGCACATCCTCAAATCTTGGCCAGACATAGCTAGATATTTGGGTTTTTTCCAGCACAGCACCACAGCAGTTAAACTATTAATGAATTTCCTGTAGTAATTCAGCATAACTTCCCCGGTATGTAGAAGTAATGTAATGCTGAACTGGGAAAGGCTGTTTGTGGGGGGAGAGGGGAAAATCAAACTAACATCATTGGTGCCCCAGGCATCTATAAAGGCAGATCTTCAAAACACTTCAAAGATTCTGATGGCAATGCTCTTTCTCTCCATGGCTCCCACCTTACAGAACAATTCAGATTTCTGATCAAGTTAGGAAAATGTTTGGCTTCATTTCACAATAAGCTGTTAAATAACAACTTACTCACTTCACCTATATAGGAAGAATTCACTCATATCTATAGGGAGAACACACAGCTGCAGTTCTTGTACATGAGAAGCAGGATGCAAAGATGTGTGTTGTTTCAGAATTAAGGAACAGGTATTACCTATTCCTTTCGAAAAATCTCTTACCAAAATTTACAGTAAGTCAATTACAACACTGCTGTGTGCTTAGCCATAGATCATCTATATAGTTGAGCACAATTAATTAACGTATTAAAAAGCAGCAAGAAAGAGCACCTAGCTTTCACTAACAACTAACCAATGAAAATGCTCCTAAAACACAAAAGTAAGTGCTACCATAAGGATTGCTCACACTGGGATCCTGCCCTTTTTTTGGTTTTTTTTGAAAGCTAAAATGTATCCCCTAGAAGTACAGCCTGCAAGATCAACCATTCCATTAGCCACCGTATCTGCTGGCTAAGGCTCCCCATCAATCCACACTTCAAAAGCAGCCCCAGAACACAACCAAGAATCAACATGAGATCATTGAAAACATTTAGCAATCTTTCTAATACATTGCAGATCAAATCAGCAGCAGAGCCAACTGTAAAGATTGGCCAATATTTCTCATTTTAAGACTCTCTATTGTGCCAGAATTTAACTGCACAGGCCGAACGCCAAATGTCTTTGCAAACATTCAGCAATCTTTAAGAAAGATGGAGAATTACATTGTTCCAGGTGTATTAAATTCTAGAAACCTTTTATTTGAAAAACGCTAACATAAGTTTTGGAGGAAAAACTTTGACAAACTCTATCTGTGCCAAACCCAACCTTAATTCAATCTCCCTCTCTTCACATCTTTCAAAGTCTTCTCCCATGCAGACCCCACCTCAGTCAGTTCATAAAATGAACAATATTTTATTACTGAATTCAAAATTGTCTTTTTTCCATATTGTTCAGGTGTGGGATATACGCCTCCTTCTCTGAATACACTCTTCCAACTCTGCTCTGCAAACAAAATTACCAATATTATGAGGACTTCCTCACATACTCATTACTGCATACTACCAAATGACTACAGTCCCGGTTTACTCCCACTGAAATTTAAAAAAAAAAAAAAAATAATAATCTTGAATCTTCAGGCACAGAAGCCAGCAAACAATCCCCAACCTCTTTTAAAAAGTACCTAAACTCTCTTATGCACTATATTTGAAAGTAACAGACTAAAATACAAATCCCCTTCTTTTTACTGCATTAGTTGAGTATTGAATAATTAAGTTATTTTTTTATTTTCTAAGGTAAGAGAACATTTATACCTTCCCAGTTTGCAGACAGGGTGAACCACAGTGGTGTGGTGAACCACAGGACATGCTGCAGCCTAGCAAAGACATTAACCTTCATAGCACTTGAGTCACTAAGCCCTCTTCACTCTTCATGTCCCTCGTAGCCTGACCAAATGAGTTCATCATAACACAATCCCTACACCGTCCACAGCGTTTACTGTAGGATGACTTCTTGCATCTTCCACTTAAATGTTGGGTTTGTGCTTCTCTTTATTTGGTATTCCTATTCCTCACAAGGAGCAGAGATGTACGAACTTGACTTGAACTGATCATCTCTTCCTTCTAAAAAAATAACGAAATGAAACAATACAGATAAATTAATAATAAAACAGGTTGCAACATTTCAAAGATGAAAACTGAGAACTCTGAACCAGCTGGCCATTTATAAAAAAAGTTAGCCCAAAGGACAGAGATTTTTAAAACAATTAAATCTCTACAAGACTGTGAAAATAAGGGGCCCGTTTAGGCAGAGAGATCCAAAACCTTCAGTGAGAAAAAGCTGTAAAGTGAGTTCAACCTTAGAACCTTCTGACAGCAACAAATCTGCACTCAAAGAAGGCTTTACAGTATGCCAAGTGCAGGAAAACGTTTAATTAGCCCTGAGAGTCACCCGTAAGACAAACATTCACAGAAGGCAAGATTTCTTTAGTTACATAACTGCTTCAGGTTTTTCCCATTTTTAGTGAGAAAAAAATTTATAAAGAATGGAACGCTACTTCTGTCATCAAACACAACAAAAAAAACATTGTAAGCCAATATAGTAATATATATGTATATCCAGTAAGATAGGGCTATCATAACCTAGTAAAGCAAGATATTCAGATAGTCCATAAAATTCTACTTGAACTTATATCTGGAAGCTGAATTAAACAAGCAAAAGCAAGAACACTGAATTAAGTTATGAGATCCAGGATGCAGCAGCTTCATTAAAATCTTCGAGGACAAACAGGAAAAACAATATCTTCTCGACCATCATAAACACAGGTTGGGAACACCAATATTTGTTTAGAAACGTATATGTGTGTGTGTGCGCATATACATATACAGATATATATACACACCAAAAAATTTGCATCCATATTTATATATCTATGGATAAAAGCTCCACCTGAAGTTTGAAAGCACTAGGACCACAAACATTGTCCTCCCTTGTCTCAGACTCACATTTCACCCCTGATTCTGCAGCACAGGCAGTCGTCACACTGTACTTGTCTGAAGAGTAGAATTGCAATGAAAAATTTAGGTCTTATATTTTCCTTTAGCCTCCCTTATTGCCAAGACTTTCCCACCCAGAAACAAGGCTTAGGGTTCTGAAAGCAGGATTTTACACACAGTATGACAAGGAAACTGTAACAATTACCTTGTTATTTGAAAACTGCATTGCCAGTAAACAAACAAAGTAAGATTTGCAAAGTTTGTTCGTTATAATTACTAACACACGTCTCCTGATCTCCATTTTCAAGGAGTACACAAACAGCAGCAGCACAAGACAGGAGTTTAATAATTTTCCTCATGCTATTTTAGAAAGTTAGCTATTGATATTTGAATAAAAGCAGGCATTATTTCAAAGAGGATTGCCTTCATCTCATGAATCTGTCAGGATTGCAGTGCAACGGAGGTTGCTCTAATGAAATACAAACCCAACATAACTACATCTGCACTTCTCTAGAGACTAATGGGTACATTTCTGCTACCGCATTTAAATGTCTTGAAATTGTTGAGAATATAAAACCATTGAAATTTTGCTGGGATTTCATTTCAATGAGTGATGCAGGCCATCATGTTTTCAAAGCAAAGCTGCTGACACGGCTACTAAAGGTAGTATTAACAGCAGAGAGGTATATACAGCTACCATTGTACTTCAAACCATAGCAGAATGGTTAATTTTATTACAAAAGCATTGGAAACGGCATTTATTCAGAAGTATTAGAATAGTCAGTCATTGGCCCAGTGGCAGTGCAAGATACTGAATGCAAATGCGTTGGGGCTGAAGAGTGAAGGAACAGATAACTAAAAACTAACTCCATGGACCTCTGGAGATAGTTTTGCGGGACACTTGCAGCTGCCACAGCTCCTGGATTGAGACGGAGACCAGCTGCAAGACTGTACCTACCTACAGAAGCTGTTTCCAAAATGTGCTAAATCTAGTCATTAGAAAAGGCATTTTGAAAAGATCAAAGCTCCTTTCTCACTTTTAGACTGAGGAAGTGGAAACTGCAACAAGTATAAGTTGCAGGTTTATCTAAAGAAAACCAACATCTTCCACCCTTAAAGCAATCAACATGACTCAAAAAAAAAAAAAACCACACATGCATTTGCCAGTTTTAAGGTTTGGCTGGCTATGTTGTGATAAACCAAAATAATGAAAATACATTATTTCCTTCAGTCCACAATGGCTCATTTTTCACTAAGACGTAATTTTCCCTTTTATCAAATATTTTCTCCTTTTTAATTCCCCCAGCTCATTTGCTCTGCTATCGAGGCACCAACTTAAAACATGCAATGACTAATCAAGGAGACCCTGTAGCTGCAATGCATCAAACCAATTCTGTTGATCATTCACGGGTCACTGCAACACCAGCTTCACATGCCTGTTTCGGAGACAAATGACAAACATGATCATTTATTTCTCCAAGCTGCACAGGTATATCACCTAGGCAAGCAGAAAAATAACTGCAGCCTGCAGTCAAAAGTCTCAATCCTCAAATTCAAGAATGTATTCAAATAGTCTCAACTATAGCCAGTAATAAAATTTACTTGCCATGGGGTGAAGATGGCTAAGGTGTTTAAATCAATTTGTTTAACATAAAGTATTACCAGATAATTAATAGACAGTGAGTTACACAGCAGAGCTGATGTTCAATACCTGCACCGAAATCCAACCCTCTTGATTTCTACCCATAAAAGAGCTGTTGAGTTATTTATTATATGCAATTTACTATATACATTTCATTTTTTAAACCATGAAAATATGAAATATCATAATTATTAAGTAAAAGGACTTCATTTTCCTTATAAGGGCAAAGAAGGTTGGAAGACCAGAACTTATTCATTTAGAATAGAACAGACTATTTCAGTTGGAAGTGACCTACAACAATCATCTAGTCTAACTGCTGGACCACCTCACGGCCAACCAAGCTAAAGCAGGTTATTCAGGGCATTGTCCAAACGCCCCTTAAACACTGACAGGCTTGGGGCATCAACCACCTCTCTAGGAAGACCGTTCCAGTGTTTGACCACCCTCTCAGTAAAGAAATGCTTCCTAATCTCCAGTCTAAATAAACCTTCCCTGGTGTAGCTTTTGTGCCATTCCCAAGCGTCCTATCACTGGATCCCAGGGAGAAGAGCTCAGCACCTCCCTCTCCACTTCCCCTCCTCAGGAAGCTGTAGAGAAACAGAACTCACACACACAAATCAGTTCCCACTGATTTTTTTCTAAGTTGTTTAAATAATTTCCCAGACTAATGCAAGAATGTTCAACAGGAAATCCAGATGTGCTTGCACAGCAATTATATCCTAAAATTCAAATGGAAAATTGAAGGTAGACATCAAACCTAGAATTGAAAATGTAAGAAAACTCCTTTCCCAAATAGGATCAGAAACCAGGAAGACAAATAAGGTTCTTCTCCAAACAATATCTGGATCAGACTTACAAAATTGTAAAATTCCTGTCAGAAAAAAAAAGCTGCATAGCACTTGGGATGATATAAAAAAAAAAAAAAGGTCTAAGTCAACTCTTTCAGCTCCTAAGAATCATTATACTGTGAAAATTAAGATACTCCTGCAACCAATTATTAAAAATAATTGCCATTCGTATGAGTAAAGGATTACAAAGTGCCAATGAAGAAGATAAATTAGACAGCTCACTTGAAAAGTACAGAGAATTTTTGAACACCTATATAAAAATAAGGACTCAGGAGGACGTCTCCTTTGGTATCATCTAAGAATTAAAGAAAGTTTATAGCCACACCTTTGTATACTTTAAAAACATCCTTTACATTATCCTCTAATAACTTTTACCACTACTTAAAAAAAGTTATCGCACAGACTTTATATAAAATACCAATTACTGCACACTTGATTACCCTCAATTTTATAGTAGACAGCAGATAAAAAACTAATGTATGTTGTGAACATTTATGATCTGAGAAATTAAGTAGGCCAACAGAAATATGATTAAAATACATTATTCTTCCCTCTAGTTAAGAGGGCGCGCCAGCAGGATGCCCTCGGGGCTGGTTAAGCACTGGCTCAGTGCCGCGCCAGGCACCGACACGGTCCCCTCGCAGAACCCTCAGGAGCTCAGCCTGCGCACCTCACTATCGCAGCAACGTGCACGCAGCGTTTCCCAGCACTGTCCTCCTTCTCACTCTACTGAACTTCGTCTTCTCCAGCGCAATTCACTGAAAAAGAATTTTCTCGGCCATTAACTCAGTTTCAGCATCTGATTTCTGTTGGTCTAAAATCCCACGTACTATCAGACCCCTAGTACAGGAACAGCCTTGTGTTTTTATCAAAGCAAGCATTTTAGTGTGGTGGAAGTCATTCCTAAAAAAGAATTATTTCTCTTAGGATAAGCATTATACAGTTAAAAAGAAGATTACTGCTACACAGCTAGTACTCTACAAATCGTCAAAACCAAACACACAAACCTTAAGGGATACTTCCCCTTTTTCAAAGTCGAGGCACATTGAAAAAAAAAGAAAAATATTTTGTATGCTATAAACTAATGAAAATGTAAACACTTAAGAAACTATACTTATTTCCGAAATAAGACTAGATGACATTGTGTGGTATATTTAATGCATATTAATGAACTTTATCACACAATTCAGCACTAGGATAAGAGACTGTTCTCTGTTTATAGCATTTTGCAGGACCATATCAAAGACATGATATCTAAGGTTCAACTAGAAACACTAAGAAACTACAGAAGGCTGTCATAAGAAAGGACTGAATTATTACACCCCTGTAATAATCAACCTACTGGTAAGAAGACCAAAACCACAGAAACATCTCAGCATTTTCAACTTAAAGGCATGAAGGTGGGGGTTGGAGGGGGAGGTGGAGAAAAACAACACATGGTTATAATCTATAATTGGATAATTTGGTCTTTAAGCTTCAAGTGACCACTTCAGTCAAAAATTCTGTAAAGCAAATCACAAGAAATTGTATTTCATGTGATTAGATAGCATTCTATTTTTAACACTACTGATTAACAGATGGAAGTGGAGTTTTTCCCTTCAAAAGTGCTTTAGTCATCATAAAGTACCAAAAAAGATGTTAATTAAACACATTTGTAGAATTAAAAAGAAAAAAAAAAGTGTGATTTCATGTTCGCTCTCTACAGCTATTTCTACATCTCTGTCTGACAACATTACCATTTAATTATATCAACATATACATGTGTATGTCAGGATGAGGAAGAAAACGTACAAGGTCATTGCTACATGTGTATCCCTTTTAACATGTTGATAAATATTACCACTGATAAGTTTATATTACTATGTCTGTACACATTTCCACAACTGTATATTGTGTTCATCACTTTAAATTATTTCCCATCTGTGAAACAGTCTCATGTTTCAGCCCTTGCACCAGGACAAATAACAGCACACGTAATTAAGAGTGGACAAAGCTCCCCTATTTCGTCCTCACATAAAATTCTTGAATAGACTTGTTTATCATTGCTTTAAAAACAAATTTTTATTCCTATGCTGTTACTAATTTATACTGAAAGGGTGTGTGCTTGTGACAGAATGAGTGTATGTAAAGGAACTGTATCACTATGAGCAGAATGATAACCAATAGTTTGATATTCCAAATATTACCGTATCTATATTTTATTTGCGTAACTACTCTACTCCCAGTAAAATAAACACCCACCAAAACTGCAGAAATCCCCACAAGTTTCTACACTGAATCAATAAGCTTATGTAAATCACATTGCCAGAAGTGAGGTCTAAAGAAAAGTTTACTAAAGAGAATTAAAAAAGAACATACTATCCCCATCGGATGCTAGATACAGAGAGCTTAAACCCTTTCTTTCCAGTTGTGGCTGAAGGAAACCGTGTTTCCCCAAGATGAGCCAAGAGTCTGAAGCACAAGACAAGCATGGAGGAGCCTCTGGAGAAAAGAACAGCACTGAAACAGCACTTGATAATGAGATGAACTTGTCTCTTCCATCTTAAAACTACTGGACAGCACTTCATAGGAGATTACTAAAATATTAAAAATTTATATAGGGATGTCTTTCCTCTTCTCTGATCCTTCTACCCCAATTGCAAGGTAACGCCTTAGGAAGAGAACAGTCACTTTCTGCCAGCGATCACCGAGGCAGAAAAGGACAAGCAAGTTTTACACAAACTTCCTTTAAAATATCTTAAAAGTTCCCACAGCAAAGGAAACTAATCAAGGATTTTGGTTTAGTCTGAGTTCTGAACTTCTTTGATTATGACTGAACAAAAATTCTCCAAAACAAGCAAAAATGCTGACTTCTTTGCAAGGTACTGATTAAAACATTTACCTTAGACTAAGTATCAGACACTTACAGAATATAGGGACCTCGAATATACGAGTTTTCATATGTCACTTTTTTCGTGTCCTGACTGCATCATGTGGCAGTGGCACAATAATGTGATACCTCACCTGACAGTAGCATTGAAACCTACACAGTATTCACCAGAAGCTCTGAGATATTCCTCTCACCAACATCCAAATCAGTTTGAGGATAAGTTCTCATCCCCAAAGTAAACCATTTTAGAATTTTACCACTGTAAACAAACGTGACAGATAGCACATTGTGTATTAACTACATAAAGGAAGGGAACATGGCCTGCCAGATTTCTCAACCAAAAATACTTCTCACACCATTACTATCTTGGGCTGTGTATGGTGGGCTCATTTCCACTTCCAGTTACACCAAAGCGAATTCAGTCTAAGTCCATTAACCGAATTATTTGAGAGTCATTGGAAGACTAATTTGGCTGTACGCACGTGCACATACATAGCAGCATCTATTTCTGAATTGTTAAGACAGATCATCTCTGCAGCATTTATGTCAGAGCCATGACAAAATGCTTTTCCCAGATGAATAAGTGACAGCGAGAAGGCTGTTTTCAATGGGAAGAGGAAGCCAAGAGCTGGCTTGTTTCCATGGAAACGCTAGCAGCATCAGGCAGAACAGCTGTAGAGGAAAAGGCAGAAGTTCGGGAGGCAGAAATTTTGCTGATTTTACCTCATCAATATGTCAGTACCATCAGACACCATCTATATTTAAGGTAGATCAAGCTAGTTATGTTGAATATGTCATGCATTAAGCTACAATTTCCAATTAAGACTTTTAAAAGCCAGCATACAAGAAGGAAATTACTTCAATACCATTTAGTCAGTCCATGTATAGGTGAACTAGAGAGTGTATGCATATGTGTAACAGTCATACATTAGGATTTCTGTCATTAGGAACAAATCTTGCTGTTTCTTTAAAAATGACAGCTCCCATAGGCTAAATGCTTCAAGCAGAATGACTGGTTTTTACCAATTTAATCTAATAGACTTTTTTCCCCACTAAAAATAAATTCAGTGCTTTGATTACTAACATGGCAAAAGGAATACCTTCTTTGCAGTTTCTTTATCAACATTTACTATTTTTTTGGTATCATATTCAGATAAAATGTATCTGCATAACTCAAAAATTATTAAATGGTAAAGTCTAAAGTATACTTGCTTTCCTTTTTGGAATAAAAGACAGAGAGTAAAGATATCCACTTATAAGTCAAAGGGCCTTTCTATTTGTTAAGAAAGCAAATAAACTTTGCTAGTCACTATTAACCTACACCCCTGTATTCTGAGATTAACATATCTTCACCACTCCATTCATGGTAGCTCAGACTTATCCCAGCAGCAGTGCTTCCACCAAAAATAAAACCTGTCTTGCATCATGAACAGCCAAAGCCCTAAAAATACAACCCACTCTAGTCATTCACCACGGCACACAATGGGTACCTGGACAAAATGTAAGCAAGACACCAAATAAAGACATAAGTTATCTGTAATAAGAACGCTCTCCGATATGACTTCTATAGCTTTAGCCTTTCAAGGGGATCTATGAAATCCTGTTTTCTCCCTCTCCCATCTCTCGTTTCAGCCAATTCTTCCCACAACCAACACCACCAAACGTTCAAAGCTGGTGTAGATGTTACAGGACACTGCAGGGATTCTCTGACAATGTCACTTCACGTAAAGCAGTAGATGAGAACTTGGCATTTCCATCCAACAATAGTGCTCACTGCTCAAGGCCAGCTCCTCACGCCACGATGAAGTAGCATAAGATTAGCATTTCTAAGAACACTTGCAAGGTGTAAGTATCTTGATGCCTAGACTGCAAGGCTTTTGGTGGTTTTATTTGCACTTCAGTGAATACTTAGTTACAGTGAACTTTACAAAGGAAAGTTTTACTTGCTAATTAGTTTTTATTCCTCCCTTGTAAACCATGTAGTTATGATCTTTCCTATAGATACAGGTGGTACAGCAAAGGGATTGTGTCGTTTGGCTTCAGCCACTGAGAATGACAAGGGTGTTGCAGGCAGCTGGCTCGAGTGCCCTGGACCACAGTGACTCCCGCGCTGCTGAGTGAGGGACTCCAACTTCTCAGGCAGGAACAGATCTACAGTCTTCTCAGAAAGTAAAGGATATATAGATACGAACTTTATGAATCCCAGGGCCATTTCTGAGTTCCTGCACTAAGTACATGAGTAATCCATAATCCTTTGGAAAAATCAATGACGAATACTAATTACTTCTTTAAGCAGCATCATGTTTCAACTATTATTCAAAAGTAAAAGGTCTTAAAAGCTTAATTAATTTGAAATATGGTATCTGAGACTAGTGCTGACATTCTAGGTCCTGCTGGGCATCTGCAGACTTTTAAACTCAGTGCTTAATTATGCCTTTTGCACTTTCTTACAAACTATTCAGGCATATCTTTGCTCTTTACCAAAGCATAATGAGTATTTTGCACTTATGAGCCGCCAAAAGATATAGAAATAATTTACAGGTATTAACTAGCAAAACTCACAATACATATTTGATTCAGGTAAGAATCAGGTGTCTGTTTCAGAGATGCTTAAACGAACACACAGAAAGATTTAGTCGCCCAATGCTTCTTCTTTTATGACAGTATCTTATGCCAGTAGCTTTCCATACCTACACAACAGCATTCTGTCAAATAGCATTTTTTGAATGATTGCTCTATTAAGCCTGGAGTGAAAGGAATATCGCTGTACTCTTTAATTTCATTTCACAGTCTATGAAATCCAAAACGATAAAATGAAAACAGAAATAATGTTCAGACATAACTCCTGAACTTGAGAAACAAAGAAAAGTGTTGCAGGTTTCAAAGCAATTGTACGTACACGGACTACATTTTGTATTTACAAAAAACATGTTTAGTAAATGTTGCTATCTGAATATCAAACTGCATACACTAAAAGTTGAATATAGTTTTTTTTAGAATTTCAAATAAAGTGTCAACAAACTAGTTCCACTATTTATATAACATCACTGGATGGTCTTGCTAGAATAATCTTGTGCGTGCACTATCCCCCAATAGGTTACCATGGCAACTTATATTTGAATTTCTATAAATTTCTATTTTTAGAGATCACAGTTTAGGATAAAGAAAATCACAAATATTAAGTACCATTTCATTAATAAAAAATATCCTATTTTTATCATCATCATACTTCCCAGAAAAGACCTTCCTGAAGTTAAATCAGGCAGCAATGCTAAAAAAATAATTACCACAGTGATTAAGAAAGTTTACCACTAAGCAGCTTCACCATAATCTAAGTGGTGTATGAGTCAGTAGCTAACACTATACGGCAAAGATTGATGTTCACAGAGTTTTGTCTTGATTTCAGTAAGGCCAGGATTTCACTCACATGTTTTTAGAGTTAGTCATCATTTCAGCTGACACAAAACAAAAGTGTATTTGCCAGAATACTCAGAAAATAACGTCTTTGTTTCAGGTGTGGGAAAATTTTGAATTGACAGTTAACGTTTCAGTTTCAAACCAAGATTACCATCACCTTAAATCACTGTGTTCAATACTAAGTGCATGCTAGTCCTTAAATACAAATTTACTTAATGCTTTAAAACTTGCCAGCAATTCTCAAAGTTGTCTCCGTAAATGAAAGCAGCAGCCTTGAACAAAATGAAAACACCTATTTAGACCCTGTTGTTACAGCTCTGACACTGCCTTATTCTTGCTGCCGGGGGTTTAAATCAGGATATAAAGTTTAAAACCTCTTTTGAAGTTATAAAAAGGTAAATACCATATCTTTGAAGAGACTAATATTGTCATTTTGCAATTTTCTATGGTACTGTTAATTACGGTATTCATTTTGCAAACTTGAAATATCTTTACCTGAGCCACTGATGGTTCAGGATGGTCTAGTACAGATGGAAAATTTGGACAGCTAGCGCCTATAGGCTCTGTCAAAGAGCGGACCAAAGTGGACTGAAAACTCAAGCGACAGTTACAATTCCAGGGCACAACTGCCATCAGCACACCTACCTTCCTATTTCTCCTGGTACCTTCCATGTAACATTTACCCCGTACTCCTCAGTTCTCCAGCAAAGTTGAGTGGAAAGATTCCCTACTGTAAAAAGCCGCAGATTCGACACTACTGGCAACTTTCCACGAAACAGTAGGTAAAAGACAACCTGCAGGGCAACCACCGCACGCACACTTCTGTTTTGTCGGGTAACTGACAGCCGAGTTTCCCTTCGGATTCAGACAGCTAAGACACCAGCAATGTGGGTATGTCATTGATGAGCAGAGATAGATGCTCCTGATAGTTTTTCTTCAGAACTGGTTCTTTATTAAAACCGTATTTCAAGTATCAGCTGGAGCCAGCTGGCAAGGGAAAACGTATTGGTTGGGGAACCTTCAAAAACATAAGCAACGCTGGCACTCAGCAAGTGACAGTAATAACTACGAGGACTTACGCTTTCTGTTTAACTTACCTCACTACGCTCACAGCAGTTGGTAACTTTCACAGAAACCACATCAGGCCACCGGGTACAACTCAGGAAGTCACTTAACCGCACGCTTACTGTCACATCTGTGAGACTGCCAGCGAAATCAGTGGAACTGATCAGGAGATGACACCCACCATAACTGCACTTTCTGCTGGATGAGGCTTAGCTCTAAATACTTCATGGGAATCCTGGTAAATATGCTGCAAAACACCTACTACTATTTTATAATCAAACATTTCCAATGTCCGAATTCTTTTCCTTTTATTGCAGGGAGGATTTGCTGGTAGCTGCTTTTCTCATTGTTAAATACGAGGCACCACTAGATATTTCTCTTAAAGGAATTACAACCATTTGTTTGCTTGAAAGCCCCGGACTAGAAAGCGAACCCGCATCACCACTCACAACAGCAACTAAAAGATGGAACTAAAATCCAAATCATCAAAGTAGAAAGCAGCCAGCATCAAAATACAAAGTCCTTATCTAAATAACGGAAACTCAGGATGATCATTTACTGCCTTGTGCCCATACCCTTCGTCACAGAGCCAGTGAGGGTCACCCTGAGAAATCAATGGAGGAAGAGGCAGGGTGACCCCCTGTCACACTTACTTTGTTGAACTCAGATCACCTCCCAGCACAGACAGAGCAAAGCTGGAAAAGGGCTGAGGTCACTCTCCTGCATCGCAGTCATCCCCTCAGCCCAAACCTGAGACCTCTGACAGCTAAGGGAGCGATGATGGCCTCCAAAACATACCTCCATGCAAGTGCCCAGAAAGGATGAGGACACCTGGGGTTGTTCCTGCCCACACACATAAACGGGTTCCCCAGTGAGTGCACCTCCCATCCAGGCCAGGGGGCTGAGTGTGGCTCCCTCGCAGGCTCCTCGGGGCACAGCTCCCACCTCACCCTATGTCCCCATAGGGGGACACCAGCACAGCAGGACCCCCTCACCACCCGACATTGCCTGTGGGTGCAGAGGGGACAAGCACCACCACCCCACAGGAGCCAACATCACCCCCACGCAATGGCCCACCACAACATCCGCCTCTGCATGACTACCCCAAGCAGGGCGAGCTTCCCCTTGATGCCCCACACTCCTGCCTCCCAGGTGGGGGGACCAAGGTGTTCGCACCCCAGGCAGCCCCTCGGCATCCCCAGCCGCCCTGGGCGGGAGCGCCGTTCGTCCATCGGCGCTTACCCTGGCGGCCCGTGAGGAGTAGGGGTCCTCGAAGAGCGCCCAGACACGGGGCTGCAGCCGCCGCCAGCGCCCGCCCTTGCCCTCAGCGGTCGCCCCGACGTCCTCGATGCCCAGCCTCTTGGCAGCCAGCTCGTCGTCGTCACCCTCGGGGGGCGGCTCGCCCGTCAGCAGGTCGGGCGCCTCGAAGATGTCGAGGGCCTCCTCGGCGTCGCGGTGCTGGCGGTAGGTCATCCAGCAGCAGGGCTCCACGTCGGTCTCGTCGATGCCCCAGAAGGCCAGCTCCTCCTCGAAGAGCGGCCCGCAGACGTCGGCGGGGCAGTGCAGCTTGCCGGTGCGGTAGTAGTTGAGCACATAGGCGAAGACCCCCGGGTGCCGGTCGAAGAAAAACTCGCTGGCGCCGCCGTTGCCCCGGGGGCTGCNNNCGCTGCCGGGCTCCGGGCAGCCGCCCGGCGGCGGCGGCGGCGGGTTGGGGGGCGGCGGCGGCTCCTCGCCGCCCGGGGACTCGCTCTGGGACTCGCAGGCGAGCAGGGCCAGGCGGGTCCCCGGCAGGGTCTTCAGGGTGCTGCGGTAGGTTTCGTGCCGCGTCCCCCCCACGTTGAGGATTACCCTCTCGTTGTCCTCGAGCTTCCCCATCGCTCCGGGTGGGACATGACTGGGGAGGGCGCGGGAGGCGGCAGCGGGGATGGAGATGGCGGGGGGGCGCAACCGGTCCCGGGCAGGTCCGCGGGGGACGAGCTTCTGCCTTAAACGCAAACAGAAAGAGGACATCGAGGAGAAGCCCCCCTAAGCATCACTGGTGTGGGGGAGCTATTCGCCGTCCGCCTCAGACCCCTCCATCCCCCCCCATCTCCCGCCACCCCGCACCGCCGGGGAGCCCTCCCAGTCCGCCTCGCCGCCGGCCCCCGGCTCCGCGCCCCTCCGCGGAGGGCTCTCCCGCCTGCCCCCACCTCCGCCCCAGGCAAAGCCCCCAGGCTCTCTCCCCGCTTCCCCCGAAAGCGGGCTACCGAAATGGCACTGCTGCTTCTCCCGCGTACGGATCCGCCACCGTCCCCACCCCCTTCTCCCTCGCGGGGCTGCGCGAACCGAGCTGATGGAATAGAAAGTGTGCGCTTAATTATTTAATGGGCATCTATCTTTTATTATCCTAACAGCTTAACGGGGGGGGGGGGGGGAGAAAGAGACAAACCTCTAATCCTTCTCCCCCACCCCCCGCCTCTATTTTGGGAGGGAGGGATTGCTTTTGGGGTAGAAATACGAAGCCCCCCAGCAGCCCAGGCTGCAGGCACACCCTTGGAAAAGCTGCCGGTGTGGAGCTCGGCTCGGTACTTTCTGAGGCGCATCACGAAGAGCAGCGCGTATCTCGGGGAAGAGCCGGTGGTCCCAGCGCCGGGCTGCCGTGGATTCCTCCACGCTGTCCCCCGCCCCTCCCCGCCGTGTCCCCCCGCCCCCGGCAGCCCCCT
>JAOXNO010000001.1:40638866-40671358 GCA_028565335.1 Limnodromus scolopaceus
CGTGTCCCCCCGCCCCCGGCAGCCCCCTTCCTCCCCATCGCCCCTCCGCTACCTTTGCCAGAGGAGAGAACGCGGCTCCGCTCTTCCCAGGCGGGCTCCGGTTGTGCGCGGCGGCGGGCGGCGATTCCCAGCCGCTCTCCGTGCCTCTCTGCCAGGCGAGAACTACTTGTTGTTGTGGGGTTTTTCGGTTTTTGTGGTTGGTTGGCTGGGTTTTTTTATGTTTGGTTTGGTTTGGGTTTTTTTTGTTTGTTTTTTTCCCCCCGCGTTCAGGTAGCTGTTCTGCCTCCCGCCGCGCTCCGCTCCGACAGCCGTAAAAGCGGCTCCCGCCGCCCGCTCGGAGATCCCGCTCCCTTCATCTTAGGACGGAGACGCCGCTTTTCCACACGGGGGCTGCCAGGGAGCACGGCCAGCGGGGAGCAGAGCCACGGGCGGCGGGTCGGGGCACCTGGGGGGAGCGGTGCTGCCGGAATCCCAGCGACCCTCCGGGAAGACGAACCCAAAGGTGAAAACGCACCTCATGTGGGGCTGAAGCTCCTCCCCGGGGCGGGGGCAGGGGAGCCATCCCTCCGTACTCCCCCCCGGACCCCCCGCTCCCAGCCCTGTGGGGCGGAGGGAGGCGATAGCGAAAACAAATAGCACATCTCTATCCGAAAAAGGCACCGCCACCTCCGCTCCTGATACATGTAAAATTGGTTCATTTGAGGAGTGCGCGCGGGAAGGGATCGGGGCTGAGAATAGCTATTTTTTTTTTGGGGGGGGGGGGAGGAACGCAGGAAAAGCAGCTCCGAGCTACAGGTGCCTGCGGAGAGGAGCTGCTCAGCCCCCCGGGGAGAGGGTCCTTCCCCGGGCAGGTCGGTGACTGCAGCACCCGGTTCACGCAGGGCCCGCAGCCGCGGCGGGCGCGGGGCTGGAGGGCTGAAGGAGAGAGAGAGGATCCAACTTTTGTGTCCGCTGGGAAATCCACACACGGTGCCGTGGGTGCACCTCATATTCGGTACTCTTCATGCATTGGAGGCTGGGGGCGGCGGGGGCGGGCGGAGGCTGAGAGTCCCCAACAATATATAAGGGAGCCCAACACCTGTGTGAAAGGCTCTGCCTCCAGGCCAGATGAGTTATTTGTTGTACTGATGCCTGGTTTCAGGCTGGGTTGGTCAAAGGGAAAGAAGCTTCCAGTCCCAGAGATAAGATACGCAAACTGAGAGGTGATCCCTCTTGCCACTTCCTCCAAAGAAAAGTCTTCCTCCACACCAAGGGTATTCCCTGGCATGAAGTAGGGTAAGGAGGGGAATAATGGTATCTGAAATGTCCCCTCTCCGCATCAGAGCCTTCAGCTGGGCACTTGCTGGCATTGGGAGGGCAAAGCTCTGCCGGAAGGCATGCTCAGAGGACATCGTGCTTCGACCAGATTGCTTTAACCCAAATCTGTCTGTATGTGGCATCCATGATGTAAACACAGACTCCCAAAGCCACAGCAACTTTAAGAAATGGGTTTCAAAAGCTTTCTCCAGATCTAAGTTTTGAAGTTCCTAAAAAAAAAAAAAAAAAAAAAAACCACTAAGGCAAAATTTATCCTGCCAAAGCAGATATAGTTACTGAAAACTCCCTGGAGCCAAAATTAATATTCAGTTACGTAGTTTTAAGTCCACTGGAAAGGAATCACCTGTCCTTAACGAAAGCAACACTGTTTATGCCATACTTGCTTTTCTTTGCAGAGGGGATTTTTCTATAAAGGGGACAAAGAGAAGGAGGGAGTAAGACAAAATGAATATTCATTGCCTTCTGTCTGACCTATGAGAGGTTTCTGGAGAAATGCAACGTATTAAAGCTCTGCAGCATTCATCCATTATGGAAAACCATAGGGTGGCAGTAGCTGCCAAAACGCTAGACAAATTGTATCATCGCAGAATACCGGGACTTCCCTTTGAACTGTCACTGTCTGCTCATGTCTCATGTCTGTGCTCCTTACAAGACAAGCACTCCTCCCACAAAAAAAAAAAAAAAAAAATAAAACAAACCAAAAACCAAACAACCAAACCACCACAAACAACCAACCAAACCACCACAAACAAAAAAATCCAAACCAACAACAAAAACAAACACACACACCCAAAACCTACCCCCCAAGGAAAAAAAACACAACCCACCCAAAAACCTAAGAAACATAAGAGTAACAAGGGTGGCAAGGGCGACATCTCATAAACAAAACAAAAAATAATTTACAGTCATACCCTTTAATGCCAGTGCCATGAAAAAGGCATGAGAAATCTGTTTATGCTTCAGACTTCTTGAGCACACAGGGTTTTCTATTGCATGGGGAAGAATAAGCCACAGAAATAATTTTTCCAATTAGTAAGAAAAGGAATGGTCTCTTCCAGAATATAATAATCCTTCAGTCACGTCAAAATGTCCATATTCTACAACGTGTCTGTTACTAAATATGATGCTATTAATTTCTGTGTGTCACTCTTCCTTGTATTTTCAGCATGTGGCAGACTTCTCAATGAAGGATGAAATTATATTAGACATTGAGTTTCCAGAGCCAACATTTTCTTGAATGACAATATTCTACATAGGCAACGGTAGCAACATTTATGAATTAATTTCCCCCCTACAATAGGCTGACCTGAATTTTTGCACTCTTCAGTGCTTCCAATAAAAGTGGAAGCAAGAGACATATGTAAAAGAGAGAAATGCACCTCCTGAGTGAGTCTTACCATGAAATACGTCTGCAAATGGAAAAAAAACCCAAAAATTATTTACACATACTCTTAAACATATTCATGCAAAAGTTAAGTGGAAACACTTCTGTAGCTCAGGATTTGGAACTTTTTTTGAGGAACTGGGTGACACTGAGCAATGCACAAACAATTTTCCCTGCTGAATAGCTATGACAAAAGGAAAGGTCCTATGTTACTGTTTTAACCAACAGAACAATAAAATTAGATGTGAAGGCCGCTATCAGAAACCCAAGGCAAAAGAACATTTTACTTACTAGCAGCAATCATTCTTCTTGCAAGCTTGAGTACTACAATTCAAAGTCATTGGGTTACCAGCTGTCTAACAATAAAAGAGTAAATGAAAGGAAGAGCTTGTGGAAAAGAAAACAAATCTCAGGACAGATGTAGCATCCTTCAGTTATAGTCATGCTCTTAATCGCCTTCTGGAGGAGCTCTGTTGACTAGGGGGTCCCTGGGAAGGTTAACTTGCCCAGCTGCCATCTGTTTTCCTGAGGAGGACACAAGAGGCAGAAGCCAGCAAGTTTTTCTAGTGCAGGTCACCATTTCATATTTTTTATGTGATGTAGTAATTGAGAAACAAAAAAACAAAAAAATCAATTTTAGAATGGAAAATTATAATTGAAGATAGTGTAACACAGCCAAAATACAATCAATTTATATCAACTTAGTTGATGATTAAGTAAATGAACTAATTGTTTTAAATATCCACCGTCATAAACATTTTATTAAGCTTCTACTTCTTTCTTTCATATATTTTTCTGTTTTCCCTTATTATTTATAATCATCTCTATTATTTACAATTACATCTACTAATTCATTACAGATCTTGCAGAAAATGACAACCACATTATACTGAAGTACCTTGATCAGTCAGAACATTACTCTGAAATTGACAGAAAAAAGAATTAATAGATTAAGTAAATGTCTGTGAAATATGACTGTAAGGAGCCATGATGCGGTTAAATTGGACAAGGCTGGAAACAAAGCCAGCAGAAAGTTGTCGTTATTTTTAAATTCCAAAGGATGATTGCAGTTTTAGTTAATGCAGTTGAAATAGAAGATTGTTTTGATCAATAACACAGAATTGGTGAAAAAAGTTCTTACTGCAGAAAAACATAAATAAAACCAAGATTGGACAAGACATATGTACAAAATGTGAAAGTTCTCATGAAATCAGTCTCCTGCCTTTTCCATTCATGACCCTGGGGTGCCCTTTAGCTCCCCCCATTACTAGTGCCAGAGGTATTAGCAATGCAAGATGGTGGAAAGAAAGATTACTCACCTGTTTCTGCTATAATTCAAGTAGCTTTGTCAGTGCTGATTCACATTTGCAGGATGCACGTTTTCTCAAGAGGATATTACATGCTGCTTATAAAAGGAGGCATCGCCTCAGGTTCTGTCCATACTTATTTTTTATTTTTTTTTAGTGCCCAATGCTGAAATAATGGGAGTGAATTTTTGATCTATCCTGAAAATTTGTTTCAATTCCAGTTAAAGGTCAATGATGTGTCTTTCTCATCCATAACTTGCCAGTACACGATGCTGCTTCTGAGGGACTGTCACCTGCCAGCAAGACAGTGCCTTTGTAAAGGCTGATTAAGCGGTGAGAATAGTACCAAATTCCTCAACAGGTGTTTACTCCTTAGTTCAAGTACAATGTTAATACATGGAGTGAGCTTCTTCCAGGTACTCTATGTATTTATAGACTTAAAAAAAAAAAAAAAAAAAGTAGTCTTGGAGTGACCTAGTCAAGCAAACATACAGAGTCCTAAGGGACAGGGAAATGAATGCAGTACCTCCAAACTACTTTCAGCTCTTAGGTACAAGCATCCGTCATTCAAAAGGGGTAAATATTTCTATTCGTACTCAGAAAGCACAGAGAGGTGGAAAAATGGGGACATGCCCAAGCCACATATCTTCTCTTACACATGACTATCTGAGCCAGCAGAGACGAGCTCGCCTCCGCTGACCTTGCTTCTGCTTCCCGGCACAGGAGCACAAGCCTCATGAAAATTTTGAGAAATGATATTCCTGAAATTTCTGCAGTTTTCTTTTCTTTATCCATCTCATTCATTTTGACTGCAGTTTTTGGGCAACACATCAATAATAAAACTTTGTGTCAGCATAATGAGGGCCTCATGTTGTTGCAAGTCTTAAGCACTTCCATAATATAAATAATCAACAATCGCCTAGAAGACACAGGACGAAGAGTTTTCTTCAGCTACAGAATGGCATGCTTTAAAAGAACTGTTTGTTTTAACAGAAGACGTGCTGCCTTATCTATTTTAGCAGTCTCTTCAGAAAAGAAAAAAAAAAACCAAACAAAAAAAAACCCAACCCAAAACCCACACCAAAAAAACCCAAATCTATTACATGGCTTGCTATAAAAAATCTGTCATTTTCATTAAAGATGGTGTAAAAAAGAGCTAATTTACAGGGGCACTGTACACGCACCATGAAAAAACCCTACAAAGAAACTTAAAGCAACTTTTAGTTTCTAAATCTCTGAAGTGATCGAATTGAGTTGGACATAATTTGATGCCAAGGGGAAAAAAAAAAAAAGAGACCTTTACATTTTTATTTTGGTAAATTATATTGTCTATCATCTAGCACACACACTATCTACTACGTCAATCAATATTCAAACTGTTGCTGAACAGGTAGTCCACATTTTTAAAAGAAAAGGTCCATTTACTAAAGTTATCTGGGAGTAGTTTTACGTTTCACTTAATGCTAGCTTTTGCTGATCTTCTCCTAAAATCGCTTCAAATCTGATATATAAGCCGTGTATGATGGTGATTTCTCTGATGAAGGCAGCAAACCCTCCCTCACATGCCATCAAAATCAATGAAAACACACTGAGAGGATGACAAGGTTTTTCAGATAACCGTGCCATTGTTCCACTTAGTTTCTGCACTCCACCGAAGCTTATCTGGAAACCTACCTCATCTTTCATTTTCCTCTTTTCTGTGACTAACAAACTCCATTATTTTCATTAATTGTTAGTAAGAGACCATAATATATCTACTTCAAGAAGCCAAGGGACTTGCTTTAATATGTTATCTTCTGAAGATGCTTGCACTGATGATCTTCGATGCATCCTTGAAACAACAGCTGTTTAATTGATCAGTCTGTCAGTGTATAGAAGAGGTTTTGTAACAATAGTTCATTCTCTACTATTGACTCAAAGTTTTATAATTACGTTGTGCAATGGTTTTGTCTTCCCACTGTGAATAGTCATAGATTACCTGTCAGAAGGGAAACTCCTAGAGCGCAAGTGGCAGGAGTCTCCCACAGAGTCTCGCTGACTGGGGCAGGCAGGTTTTAAATCAGATGCCTTAGCTATGCAGGAAGCAAAGAGGTTTCTTCATAGTGTCTGCAGTCTCATATAGCAGACCCAATCTCAGTGTATGCAAGCTTGATTAATTTTGACTGCCTCCATTCAGCTGCAGTCAGGTTTTTCTCTCCTAATTTTTTTCATGCTACTTTGCAGACAAGATTGCCCAAATCTGGCCTAAGCTGTCTACTGCCATGGAAACAGAACAGTATTCTCAAGAGATAAACACTGCATCTCCTCTGCCTGTGCTTCGGTCTTGCTTGCAAAAGTTAGAGGTGCTAGTGTAGATTTCTGCTATGACCTGTAAAGTGGACCATTACCCTACCTGGCAGGGGGGAGCCAGCTGGGAAATACCAGATCCATCGTGGGTAGCATCCTCAGCATTTCCTCCTCAGGGGCAAGGTGCCAGCAAGCCTTAAAGAGTTGTGCAAGGTCACGCTCAGGTAGAGAAGCCTTGGCAGGAACAGCCTAGCTAACTCTCAGTTAGCAGCCCATCTCAGTATAAGGGAAATAAAATGAGGTTGTAAAATTGCAAATTGATTTTTTGTCTCTCCACATGTCTTTGAACAAGTCAGCTTATATACTTAAGCACAGAGCAAAACCACATTGGTCATACTTAGTTGTCAAACAACATGCCAAGTTCACGCTAATCTAGTAAACATTTCAGAGCATTTCCCAATTTGTTTTGAGCTGCAGTGCTCTAGTTGCTCTGCATCTTTTTTTTTTTTTCAGTGGTGCCCAGTGACAGGAGAAGAGGTAACAGGCACAAACTTGAACATAAGAAGTTCCATCTAAACATGAGGAGGAACTTCTTTACCTTGAGGGTGGCAGAGCACTGGAACAGGCTGCCCAGGGAGGTTGGTGGAGTCTCCTTCTCTGGAGACATTCAAAAGCTGCCTGGATGAGTTCCTGTGCAACCTGCTCTAGGTGGACCTGCTTTGGCAGGGGGGTTGGACTAGATGTCCGGAGGTCCCTTCCAACCTCATATCATTCTGTGATTCTGTGGTTCTGTGATTCTACCTGTCCTGTGCATGCGGGGTACAAATGGAGCTGAGGAGAGATGTGTCTGGACTGGAGGAACTGGGGCAGTTGGGGCAAGAGCAGTCTTGTCTAAGGCCCTGTGTACCTCCTGCAGTAGGAAACCAGCACAGAGACAGTTGTTAGGTCCCGGACAGATCTGATCTTCCAAAGCACAGAAACTACAGCAGGAAGAGTGAATACCTTCCTAACTTTCACTGGTCACTTTAGCTGTGGTAATTTCCCCGAGCTTTTACATATTCAACGAGAGAAAGACAGACGTCTAGAAGTCTGGAAGACCCTGCTCTTTCTGCAGAATAATCAGACAGCCTAAAGCCTGTAGCAGCACAACAGAGGTGCCTCAAAGCAGCACGCCCCTGCCAGCCACTAACCGAGACCTCGCCACAACGACCCTGTTTCTCTGTTTCCGGGTTGCTGTAATGCCTTCCTCATCCCCTTACACCTTAAAAGAATTTAGGATAAAATGAGCTGAGAGTTTTAACCCCCTCTTAAGAAGGTGATTTCACTTCAAGATCACGGCGCACATGTCACGGTTTGGGTGCAAGCTCACTGCCGGCTGCTGGTGGGAATCCAGGGTGTCAGCTTTGTCACCGCCACCCTTCTCCTTAGCCTGCCGTTCGGCAGCGAGCAGGGCTGGCAGAGGGACAGGCGTCAGCCTGCCATTGCCGTGGCGAGGAAAGCTGTTTCAGTACGCAAGAGAGCTGCTGGCGTGAGGAAGTCCCTCACTGGCACTTTGTTCCACTCAGGTTCCCGTCTGCTTTTTCCCAAGATGGGGGTTAGCAACAACAATACACACACAAAACCGCCGCCAACGACAAAATCTTTCCTATTCTATTTTTTAGTAAATGTTGAGTGTCAAAATGGAAGAAGCACTCCCGTATCATGTAATAATTATTTTTTTAGAAACCTTCTGTAGTCAAGAAGTATCACATGGGAGACTCGAAGGACCTCTCTAAAAAAGAATGTATTCTAAAGATCTTCTATTTGGCAGTTGCCTAAACAAAGAAAATGCTTGTAATATTTTAAACCCCTACCTATGTAGAGCTCTATTTCAGCATTCCCACTAACCAATGCAGAGATGAAGATTCGCTCTGACTTTTCAATCATCTTTTCATTCTACAAATCATTATTGCTGATATTTGTTACGCAAGAGGCAACCTGAGATAGATAGTTTTTTTGTTACATTAAATGTTAACTGCTTGTATCAACATAATATTCCATCTCCTGTGATCATCTCTTCTCTTGCACCTTTTCCAACTCAGATTTTACATTTTCTGAGGCAAAGATTATACCCCAAAGTAATCGTTTGCATAGTGCCCAGCTCAGCCCGTGGCTCAGTCAGTTTTTAGGAGCTTCAAAGCGAGAAAACACATTAATGAAACAGTAACTGACATAAGTCCCCGCTCAAAAAGTTTCAGCATCAAAAGGAGAAGCACGGTGGAAATAAAAATGCAAAAAGAGATGCTCTGAGAACAGAGCTTCCATCTTAAATGTACCTTTAAGCTTCTCCAACTGCTGTGACTGAAAGATTGCTACCCCTCCTCCAGAAAAGGAAGCTCTAGTTTAAAATCTAGCAGTATCATAATTAATGTGAATATTACGCTAATCTTGGGGAAAAAAATGCCACTACTTATCAGGTTAATTTACATTTTTTAATAACTCCTTGGCTTAGGCTTTTAATATTAATTTCGAAAATTGCTTGGAGGTTCCATGTGTCAGCTCTCACCCTAAAGCCACCCAGCCCTTCCCTGGGGCGAAACGCGTTCAGGAATACAGATGGGCAAAAAGGGCTCCGGTCAATTGCCTCTCCCAAAGGAAGAGCATTGCCACATCCTGTTTTGGCAACAGGACATTCAGCTTCACAGTACAGAATTGACATCGTGCCCTTCCAGTAGCACAGAGACATGTCACCAGCCTCCACTTACCTTTTATTATATTACTAAAGTGATACCTCCGTGGCAATTTTTGTTTGATGCTTCTGAACATTTTCTATCAGGACAGATATTTGGAACTGGCAACTAAAACTCTGTCTACACTGAGCATCGCTCTGTTGTTACCATTCTGGGTTGCATTTTTAAGTGAGAGAACCATCTTTTCCCACCTTTAGACTGCTCATAGATCCAAGTGATGAATGCACAATCTACATTAACTGCTGCCATCAAAATACTCTCTACAGCCCAAGAGCACAAGTCTAACAAGTTATCAAAAAGGCTGCCTTTGAAGTTAAAGTGCAAAGGAATAGTTTGAAGTCCATGATTATTTGGAAGTAATGCTTACTGTTCTTACTGCTTCTTTCATTTTAGTGAGAGAAAAAGGCAATTAAGCCAAAAAGGTAATACTAACAAATTAGTACTCTGGATGTAATCCTGACTAGTGTTTAAAGTGACCTTGTGGTCTGTTCCTTCAGGGTGAAAGGCAGTTCACAATTTTATGTATTATTCATGGTAGTTAATTCACTGGGGAAGAGGAGGCAGGCACTGCAGGAATTAATACAGTAGTAAGTAAGTTAAAAAGGAGGCTGAAGAAAAATCTCACCTGGTAACAGTGCTCTTTCACTATGTTTACTGAACAAAACTTTTCAGTTCACCAGGTTAGAGACAGCCTAATTTAAGTTAAAGGAGAAAAAAAAGAGCAGCAGAAAATAGTAAAAGTCCTACATCTTGAACATTGTTGAAGAGAAGCAAAGTTTGGCTTGGGAATTATAGTAAAGTAACTGTAGTCTGAAGGTGAGCTACTTGCACTTCTGTGCATCAGACAGTAGCAGGGATTAGTACGTGTCAAAATCTAATAAAGATATGTTTCAGCTAATACAAAAGCTTTTCCATATGAAATAAAAAATGAGCAATGATAAAACCTATTCTAATAAATACCTGCATACATTATTATATTACATTAAATTTATTAATTGCATAAGAGAACATTTACATGCAGTGTCTGAAAACAGCTACTGTTAAACATCTTACATTTTGATTCAGCTTCCCCTTACCCTCCCACCTGCTTTAAAAAAAAAAAAAAATTAAAAAATCATTGTTTGGGTTTTATTTTCCGTTACATGGTTCTATGTTCATGCCATGGATTTCACTGATGTATATCCTACAAAGCAAAACTAGGAAGGAGAAATAATACTTCTAGTCTCAGGTAAAGCTGATGAAAGGCATGTTAGCTGCCTGAAAAGAAGCGTAAGCACAAAGCCCCCACACAACTGAGACACTCAAGGCCAGCATTTCCAGCAGGGACATCTCCCCGTATCCTATAGTGTGGCAGAACTTCACCCATGTTCAAGTGAAATGATGCAAGAAAAGGCAGTTCTTGGAAGAAAATTTGTGGGTCAAAACTCATCATAACCTCAACAAAACCTAATAACATCAGGTTGTTGCCAAAATAAAAAAATAAAAAACCAAAACAACAACAAAAAAAGCAACCAGAAACACAATGATGAATAAATTCTGTAAACAAGTACCTCACCAGCAGGACCTTACCCAGAGTATTGTGCCTTGTGTAGGGCATCACATTCAGCACAAGAAAGGCACCAACTAGCACTTAAAGGAGAATAATGAGAATGGACTAAACGTGTCCAGTTAATGCAGTTTTCCTACACAGTCATATTTAGCAGACTTCAGATCAAAGGGGATGCAGTAGCAGTTTTCAAAGCTGTTGCATAAGGGAAGGATGGGATAGCGGAAACAGTAATCAGCTTAAACCATAGCAAGAAAGAGTTGGGTTAATCAGTAGGGAGCTTCTTCTCACATGCAGTGCAGTGGAGCGATAGAACAGGTTACCTGGGAATATGGTGTAGTCTCCATCACAGACGAGAAGGCTGCACACACACTATTTTTTCCAGTTAACATAGGATAATGGAGTAGGCAACCTCATGAAATCTTTTCCAGGTTGATTTCTTTTGACTGCACGTGAAGGAAGAGTATTTACACTGACCTGTACTACTGGGGAGGCTTTTCTTCATGGCTGCAGTTCCAGAGAGAAGAGTCAAAAGATATACATCAACAAAAAATATTCATGAGTAGTGATGTCATCACAGCTACTGTTTGCTTTTAGCTGCCCAGCCTCCTATACTCTCCCCCAGGGATTTTTGTTGCTGGATGTTAGTTCATATTTTGATTAATTTCAGAAAAGTCTTTAGCTTTATGGCTGTTACTGAAGAAGCCAATTTCCAAGAAGGATGCTCCTAAAAGAAGAGAGTTTGGAGGCGTAGCAAGATAAAATTGGAAAGAGAACTTGGAAATCAGGGGTAATGAAATGGAAGAAGGGGTAAAGTATCAGAAAAGAAACACAAGGAATATGAAAAGTTAATTATCTGGCACTGACAACCTATTCCCTTGTCACCATCTTGGTTTTAATAAATAAGCAAACTAGCTAACTAACTTTTCTGACTGCTTATTTCCCTACGGTTACTTGGATCTATGCAACAATAATATCTAGAACAGATATTTCTCAAAAGCATATTAAACCCATAAAACCCAGAATATTATAACTTGGTTTAAACTGTGTTGCTACATTGGGCACTTCCAAAATGCTGGTTTTAAAGGGAAAAAAAAAGTTAAATTGTAGCATGGGTTTGACTTCTGTTGCTATTCCCTTTGGTCATGAAACACTGAGAAAGGAGAAGAGTTCAAGAACGTCTAATGGATGAAAACAACTGCAGGACTCACAATTGAAACCTGTAGTTAATCACTAGCATCTGCAAGTCAAATACTATTGTCAAAAGAAATTACTTCAGGGGAATAATTTTACCAGTGCGAGTGCAGGATTTAATTCATGCCAAGACAAATCATAGGATCCCAGAATTAGTCATAGGAGTGTGTTCACAGAGGTTGTAAGAAAAGGGAATATGGCTTTAAGCTACATCCCTCAAGCTGCTATTTTCAGCTTCCACTGATTTTAACCTGTGCTTCCCTGTAACAGCCTGGGGTTTCCCCGCATGAAGTGTAAAGTGGGTATCACCCATGGCATGCTCCTCCCACAGTGAGTTTTGTGGCCAAAACTCTCAAGATTACCACAGGATAAAAAAAGGACACCAGAATACAAGGAGGTATCCTTGGAACAGAGCCTTTTTGAACCTTAATTCATCAGTTCCTGCTGAGTTTCACTCTCAATCTATAACCAAATGTGAGACGTGGCATAGAGTAGAAACATGGGGAAAAAAATATAGAATAAGTTCCTCAAATCCCTGCTGCAAAGGAGCTCTTTGCCATCCTTTGCTTTTTCATCTCCGCCACTGCCCCCAAACGCTACCATTTTATGTCTTCTGCCTGTCCTTTCTCCATGTCTTCTCTGCAGTTTGTCCAGGTCCAGCCGCTGCCCTCTCCATTACCCTTGCCTGCAGCTTGACAGTACTAAGGGCTGACATTTTCAAAAGCTCCTAGAAAGAGCAGCTTTACCACAAGGAGGACGGTCCCTGTGTTCTCACTCGGCACATTGGCAGGTACCTAAATGTCTGCAAGAAGCCTCCTTCCCGCAAGCCTCTCCCAACCAGGGTTAGGAAAGGAGCCCACTGTTGGAATCCAGCAAGCAAAGCAGGCAGAGATCATTTCTGGGACCAAAGCAGCCACCTTCACCGCTCCCAGCCACGAGGTTAAGCCCTTCTCGCCTGTGCTTGTCCTGGGCTGGCTAAGAGGAGAAACCTCTCTGGTGGACTGCTTCCAAGTACACAAAGACCTAAGAGGTTCTTTGAGAGACGACTCAAAAGGGCAGATCAAAAGCAGTGTCAAGTTTCTGCAGGGAGAATCCTTATTAGTTAGTTACCTAGACAGCACACCTTCTAAATACTATTTTTTCCTACCTTTCCTAGAGTCTCTCAGGTTCTTCTTCTCTGTTAAAATTGGGAGGAAAAATGACAGCAAAAGGTCAGAAGACATAAGCTAAAAAAATACACAAGCCAGCAAAAGATCCTAAAATATTACACATCTTTCATGAGAATGCAGCCTCCAATTAAAAAAAAAAATCAGGCCACAAAGAAATGGCTATTACTTTCCTTATTTTGAAGCTGGTTCTCTGGGGATGCTGGACACAGAAAATTCTGCCAGTAGCAACAAGCACAGAAGCTGCCATGCACAAATCCATTTAATTCCATCCAAACTATAACAGGAGTGAGGGGGAAAAAAGGCAGCGAACAGGTACCCAGGTACCCTATAAATCCTAGGTAAACACAGCAGATATTATAATAAACATTAAGAAACCTGTGATAGACAGATATTTGTTTTTTTTCTGAAGGGTACTTTATCACCTCTAAGCCTCTAGTTCCTCACAATCAAAAGGGGGTGCAACAAAATAGGAGCCACAAAACAAAATACTGCACAGGGTCATCATGTAGATACCATCTTACCACATTTCTTCCCTAGGTACCTTCCAGTTCAGTTAATATTTTGAAATGTTCTCTGTGGAAAAAATAGCCTAAATGAGTCGGGAAGGAAGCACTACTTGCCTTTCATCACTGGAGATGACCCATGATTACAACAGAGTCCTTCTGACTCAGCTTCTCAAAGATGAGATGGATAACAACATGAAAAGCAGGTACAGAATTATCTCAGTTTCTAAATTGCTGAGCATAAAGGGGAAGAAGGATAAATTATTAGAGTAATATCCAGAAGAAAAAGCATGTGATTTTGTACCTTCCCTTTTTCTGCCACAGAAACTTACCTGCTTTGTTCTTCCATGGATTTAACAGACCAACGCATAAGAAATCAGCCCTAGGCTTTCTCATTTACTATCTATCTAGAAATAGCACACTCAAAAGAACCCAATCAACAAACCAAATAACCAAACCCAAAAAACTCCACAAGACCAAAAAAACCCAAACTCCCCCAAACCAAACGGCACCTCCATACAAACACAGTGCTTTTGGGTTTTCTGGCCCCAAAGACCCACCAAATTTGATCAGCTGGCAGTAACACTTATGAAAAAGAAATGAGTTTGTGGGTGTGAATCAGTAAGAATCCCTCCTTTTCTGATAGTCTCCATTACGGCAGGTTGCTAAAACATTTTAGCAGAAGTGTAAATCAGGATGGCATGAAGACAATTAGTTTTATTAAGCAGCGAGTTTCAGGAAAGAAGCCAGCCGGCGTCTCTGAGAACAGCCCTTCTAACTAAGAACACATCCTAATTCAGAAAACATGGGAGATTCTGGGAAACGTAGCAAATGTAGGAGAAGTTTTGTTTGAAACACATTTGAAGGTAGGAAACTCCAGTAGATTCCTCCAAAAAGTTTTAAAGCTACAAAGCATTGATCAAAGAAAAGGATTCAGTTTCATCAAACGTTTACAACTAAGAGCAAATCAGAATGTAATTAACGAGGGCATTGAGACCACCGTTAATGAAAAGAAGTCAGGCATGACAGGTCCTGGTTTGAATACAATTTTTGTGTTTTTCTACTAACTATAAGCACGGTGGGCCAGCATTGGGTAGAAGTTGCTCTAAATTCTTTGTAACCATCTAGAAGTTTAGGCAATGAAAAACAGCAGGCAGATGGGAAACTAATGGAGTTTTGTGAACTCCATTAAAAATTCACCATAGACATCATACCTGACGTTTTGAGGCAGCCACTGATGCCTAACTGACCTCATAGTTAACAGAAAGCATATACCTAGCAGGTTTTACATAATTACGAGAGTACCCACTTGTATTTTCAGGAAATTTCTAATCTTTAGAATTTATTGTAGATTATCCTGTTAAGGATCTGTCTTCAGATCAAGAAAAAAACAAAAAACAACCAAAAACATGACCACCAAAGCTACAGAAATAATGTTCTTATAACAGCACTTCATTTTAGTGATAAGAGCAAAATAAAGAATGCTTAATTTGCCATAGATGTGATCGATAGAGCCTCTGCTGACAAGGAGGCCCAGTAAGGGTACATCCACTTGTCATCATTTTTTCCATTCAGAGGGTAACATGGAATAATCTTCCTAAAAGTACCGCAAAAAGAATTAAGCACTGCAAAAAGAAATTTGTCAATACCTTATTTCACAATCACTTTCACATTTATTAAACTGAGCTACAATTTTATACGTTGGTACAACTCTCCTAAGTGAACAATTCTAAACAGAGCAGGTGATTCTTTGAAAAACTAATAAAAATGTCACTTGATACTTTTCAGTTACTCGAATGGACACATTAACAAGCAGATCACTGTGAAACCATCTGAAGTTGCCTTTCTCAGAATCACCAATTCCAAGAACATTAATCAACAAAATCGTTCCAGCAAGAGAAATTCCAGCAGGAATGGGGAGTGAGAAAATAAGAAGCCACATCAGAATTCTTGCTTAGAATAAGCATTGACAGAATTTGCCTCTCTCTGTAAACCAATACATACAGACTTTTGCAGCCCAAAAAGAATGCCTCAAAATCCCTTATTTGAGTATTTAGAGCAGAAACTGCAATTCCAGTTACAAGTGAGGACAGGGCAAAATCAATCAAAAGATAACGATACACAAGCTATTAGAACATGGAAGTGCTATATCTAGAATTAACCAGAGGGACGGACCAAAGTCCCTCATTTCAGTGTTCATTTCAGCACTGCCCTTAAATTCCTACAAAACACAAATTCTGTCTCAGAGGAAGGTTCTGTTAACCACAAACTACAAATTCAAAACCAGGCAGACAAGCACAAAGAAAACTAATATATTTTAATCACATAGGCTTAAGAAATGCAGTTCAACATACAGTTAACTTTGGTGACAGATATAGTGAAACCAGAGGTTCTCTCTCACTCTCTATACATAAAATTAATAATACATTTTTCATTTCTTAACACAAAGAATTTTACAGAATTAACAAGCTGTATTACATTGAAAAGCATATCCTGCTGAATATTTGAAGTAGCAAGGCATATTTTAATTCATGGTTTAATTTGTGTTGTGACAGAGGTGGGTTTTTTTTACACTTTTATGTTTTATACTTTCAGAGTAGATAGGAAAATGCTACATATCAGTTTGACAAAGGATATAATTGCTAAGTTTTAGTTAGAAAAATAAATCACAGCAATAGAAAAATACAGAAACCAGATATTTAAATATAAACTATTTGTTTTAAAAATCACTTTGCAAAATATAGAAAAGGAAGAAATGAATTAAAAATACACACATGTGCTTATTAAAACCTTTGCAATTCAATGCTCAGCTTCAGATGCCTGAAGAAAAAATAAGATCAGTTGAGACGGTCCACACAGTAGTTCAAAGGCTAATTGGTGTGAACATCTCTGCACTTTCAGTACTGCAGACATCCTCAAAGCTGGGAAATGATGACCTGCTCTCTTTCAGGCCAAGTACCAGCATAAGAAACAAGAAACGAGACAAAGGATGTTATGAGAATAAACATATTATTTTTATAACAAGAAAACTCTGAAGAAAAGCTACCATTATTTTTCACACAATCAAATCTAAAGCCTTTCACAATGCATCATAAAATTACATTTTCTCTTGCATATACTCCTTCATGCATTTTAGTATTCTGATTCCCTCTTATTTTAAGATAGGCTACTTTATTCTAATATCAAGTAAAGGACATATTTCGGTATGGGGAGCAGCCTTTTTTATTTCCAATGAAAAGGACTGAACTGTGTTTCTATTAAAAAAGCGGTTAGCATTGCTCAACAGACACTCGTAAGAAATTTGCCATGTATTCTGAAAGCATCTAAAATATTCAGTCCCTGAAATCAGTTTAAGACACTAATTATGAAGTAATGCACATCATGACTAAATCCTCCCTTATTTAGCTTACTCCTTGTTTGGAAAATATCTTTTCTTCGTTTTTGTTGTCTTCCGCTCTAAATTCCCCAAGGGTTCCTTAAGATATTAACAAAATCATCATCATCCATGATTCCAATACTTAATCCTTCATAGTAATCTTCGAACTCAGAATAGGACACTTCATTGGGGTTGCTGCAGGACTCTCCTAATGTTTCTAGAAATGATGATTTAATTTCTTCTTCTGTAGCTTTGCCTGCGAAAGTATATTTTTCCATTAAAGACATTTTCAAGAACAGTGAATATATAGCATTTAATATATTTCAGGCAAGAAACTTTTCCATTTTAGCTCGCAAATATTTTTTGCTTGAATAAATTCAATATTCTGATTTCAGAATGAAGTCATTGGCGCACTTAATACCAGCTGCAGAAATCATCCTACTTTAACAGCACACGATAGCATTAAATATCAACAGAGGTATGAAGCCACAGTAAATTTCAATGAACTTTGAGATCAGGAAGATTTTTTTTTCTTCAAATGACTGCAAAAACTGAATAATGCATTCATAAACTAAAATTTTGGTCATTCAGAAGTTATCTTGTAATAAAGCATATGTTTAATGTAATACAAGTTCAAAGCTCTAGGAAAAACTTAAGATACAAGTTTGCATTCGAAAAGTGTCCTGCAAGTGACGTATGTTTTAGTGACTTATAAAGATTATACTCAAGATGATTTCATAGCATTGAGAAAAAAATGGAAAAAATATAGCATTGGAAAAAACTGCATATGTAACATTCTATACCACCATGTGTCTTCCTGTGTTACCAATAAAAATGACTGGCAATAAAAAAACCATCCTCTCTTCTACAGGTAAAACAGAAAGGATCAGGACACTATGGAGAGTTCACAAGGACTAGGTTGGTACGTGGAGATGTTTAGAAACTGACATACAAATATTTAAATTTTGACTTTTTCAATAGCAAAGTCTAAGTATTTTTGAGAATCCTGAAAAAATAATGAAGACAACACCACTTCCTCTGTAAAGGATGACAATCCTGTCCCAGAAATAAATGAATAATTTATTCAGAAGGAACTTCAAGTGCTGAGTACATTCAGTGTCAGTTAGAGACCTTGCTGTCTTCCATCAAAATATGCAATATGAAAATGAGAGTACCCTTCTAAGTGAAAATTACTAATATCATATGTGTCACTGGTAACTTGCACACCAAAGCTGAGAACTACCCATGTAAATGTAGTCCAACACAGCAGGGAAAGGAACTACTCTGCATATATGCAGTATTTGCAGCTTGATAAAAAGCTACTATTAAAATTGTTTATATGTACTCATTTACTATTTATAGTCCTGTTCCAGCTACACATTTTATCAGCTCATCAGAGGAAAAAAGTGCTCCTTAACAGCTCTAGTCTAAGCCAACACGAAAACAGTTTGTTTCTGCAACTAGTTTCTGGATCTGGTATCTCTGCTAACAGGTAACTTCAGCAGTTACAGATTTTAATTTTGTTTTTGTTCGTGTGAATTACCTGCCAATACTAGAGGATGTTTCTTTGCACAGTAACATTTTCTGATATCTACCATAGGCACGCTCCCAGTTTTGTTGAAATCTAGTTTCATATAAGCCTATAAAGGGAAAAAAAAATAATCATGTAAGCATATAAGGAAAAAGAAAAAAAACCCAAACAAGTGGAAAGCTCTAAAGATCAAATACACTTAACTACCTAGCATATATTTTTAGATCTTGTGCAATGGATTATGCCAACTTACCTATTTTATGTAAGGCACCAGATAACAGAAAATTATTCCAGATATGGAATTTTGTGATTATTTTATCTCAACAGCTTTCACATCAAATGTGGTCCCCTCACCAACTCAAAAAAAAAATTGTCTTCTCTCTGAAATTTCTATCTATCTCATCCTTAGAATCAGAGGTTAAAGCTGCTTCCTTTCTGCCTCCAATTACTAAGATTCCTGTGTCATTCTGACAGGCCTCAGCACAGCCTCTTCAGCACTGCTAAAGGCAGCTCCATTTTCATTTCAGTTTAGTCAAATACACGTGCTCGATACGTAAGGCAAGGAGAGTCAGATCCTCCATGATTAAAAGTATGAAAGTGTGTGTTATTTTTTTTGATCTTGATATCCAGTCACAACTTTGTTGGCTGGTTGGTAATCAGTGTCTCATACTGCAAACAGCTCCACATTACACTACAGACGTATAAAAAATGGCATTTCAAATATAAGAAGTCTCCCAAATAGTCTCACAAATTACTCTAATTGTAGGTCTCAAAGGAGGCAAGTATTATTGCCCCCATTTCAGACACTGAGGAATAAAACTCTGCACACAGATACAGTGATCTGCCAAAATAAGGAAGAGATTGTTTCTCTTCTCTGGAAGTGAAAGTTTCAGGGTGCCAGGTACTTTATCCGCTGGACTGAACTGCAAGAATAGCACACGTATGCATAAGCTCAAAATAATACAGGAATTAACTCTAGAGTTCAAAATTAACTCAATTCAACAATGGTGCAGCATGCAGTCTTCTAATTTACGTTTAATAAACTGACCTGAAAGTTTAAAAGTCTATTATGAGACACACAAGTCAAGAAAAACAACAACAAAACCCCATCAACCAGAACATGATGAATAACCAGCTTCAAAGTCAGACTGAAAAATATCTACACCTAGAACATCTGCAACAAAACTTACTTTTCTTACAAACGCTTTTCGATATTCATTCATTTCTCCAAATACAGCACGAGTAAATTCTCCATACTCAACCTTGTCGCTCTTGCTATCATCAAGAGTAAGCCATAAGGATTCAAAGTCCTGTAATTTAAAAATAATTTGCCAAAGGTGTTCACTATGTCCTAGAATGAAACAATTGCTATAATAGGAAATTACAGTATTCTCATAAAAAAACAACTTCCAAATCAAAACTGACTCAAAGATTCATCAAAATAATGCAAGTCACCATCAGTCAGTAATGACCATAATTCACATTATTTGCAGTTTTGATAGCTGTGAACTGTTTTTAAAACATAATATATAAAACCAGAAAAAAAGATAAGTAAACAGCATCATATAAATTATTTTTAGAAGCCAAAGAAGAAAAGAATGGATTGCAATCCCACGTGCTTCTTCATGATGTAAAAAGATTGCACGTTTGTACATTTAATTTTTTATTAAAAATTTCACATAGGACTGAATGCAGAGATGCCAACATACCACAAGGGAAAAAAAAAGTAAACACTTTGAAAAAAATAGCTATTAAACTATTGATTTAAGCAAAGAAAGGAAGAGATTCTATAAATTAAGGTAAGATAATACCCATGATTACCGTCTCAGCTAGACTCACCCCTTCAGGTATTTCCAAATGGAATACTTTTAGCGCTTCTTTAAAGTCTGCCCGAGAGAGAAAACCATTTCTGTTCTTGTCTACGTTTCGGAAATGCTTTCCTAAGCCTGTTATAACCCGAACTCCTCTTTTTTTTAGTGTCTCTCTGAGTATACCTGAGGATTTAGAGAAATAAAGGACACAATGTTTACCTGAAGTTGGCCACATGCTACGGAGCTGATATAAAAGTAAACCACAACTACTTATGATACTGCTGATGAAAATGACACATACATGCATCCAGGCTCCCTTATCTTTGATGAGAGAATGTCAGTTCAAAATTAAACTCTCAGTTACTTAACATTTGAGTAGAAATCACATAAAGCATCAGCCAACATCTAAAAAAACATTTAAAGAGATCACAGAAGGAAAGGAAGAATGGATATCGCCCTTTATGTGCCCAGATTATAAAACTTCTATCTTCTGCTAAAATGGATTACATACCATGACTGAACGAACAAAGCAATTTGAGAACACTACTTTGGTAATACAAACATTCCATTATGGGACATGCAGTTGCTCCTTCATTGTTCAATACAGAAATACACGTGGAAACAAGTAATTCTGCAAAATCGTTCCAAAAGGATATAAATAGAACTATTTCTATGGTAAAAATGACAGCCTTATCAAAATCTCTAGGTAGCGGGTTTACTTTAAGGACGTGTGAGGTTTCTTAGCATACTCTGTTAACAGAAGTCATCTGATATTATCATATATTTTCAGATTACTTTTATCTACAATTATAAAGCCAAATGGGGGGAGAGGGGGAGGAGGCAGTGAAAGAAGAAAGTTTTTTCCAGTGAAGTTCAAATTCAGATGTATGTTAAAAGATGTCTTGAAGTATATACACATAACCATCTTCCAAGCCAAACCAGCAAACCTTAAACCTTAAAACAGGTCCAGCTAATGATAGTAAATAGTGGAGTTTTTACAAGCCAGTCTGTTTGATTAAAGAAAGAGAGAGGAGAAAGTATTCTTACGATTGAT
Organism: Limnodromus scolopaceus; assembly: GCA_028565335.1. Classification (NCBI taxonomy): domain Eukaryota; kingdom Metazoa; phylum Chordata; class Aves; order Charadriiformes; family Scolopacidae; genus Limnodromus; species Limnodromus scolopaceus. The sequence goes on from JAOXNO010000001.1 coordinate 40,660,074, forward strand.
TTATTCCAGTATCAGGTTCTAATAATATTCTGATAAATATCTAACTTCTGTTTAATTTAATTTATAAAGTTACGATTGTTCTTGGTGTTGAGCTGTAAAGATAGAGATACAGAAATTAAAATTAAATGGGTTCTGGTATATACAAACCTTGAATCTTCTTGAAAACTTTGCTGTTATCAACCACTTGCTTGGAACACTCCTGCTTGAATTCCACAGAAGAAGCTCTAAAATAATCAAAATTAATCTTGATTTGTGAAAGTATGTGTAATATTACTGAATTCAAAACAGCTGTAATAAACATATTGAGCTTTACATTTAATTCTTATACTACCCTTAAAAGCATAGTATCCAATTGCTTGAGTTTGAGATGGCACACACAATAATCTGCTGAACAGCTGCAGATATGCAGAAATTCTGACAATATTGCATTAGCAGCTCCTCTACTAATGCATTAATCATGGATAATTCCTCCTGTGCGTAAAATCTCCAGAAATGTATTTCAAGACAGTCCTAATCTTAGCTCAGGCCACTGGAAGAGTTTGTTAAGGCAACTACATTTAGTTGCCAATAGGAAAATAACATGATATAGCTACAAATCTCTCTTTAAAAGAGACATAGCAAGGCTGTAGACCAAAATCTGGATCATCATATCTTAGGTATGATCTAGGAATTAAAGTTACATTTTGTGTTCTGTCTGACAAGTGATTGCCTTCTGAGAAGAGCTTCCCAGAAAGAAGAAATTTCCCACATCAGAAATTATTATAGAGTTTGATAAAAAAATACTACGGAATAACCTATTTGGGGAAAAAAAAATTCAATAGTTATTTTAATCAGAATAGGAAGGCAAGTCTAAAAATACTACTGTCACCTTTCAACTGCTTGCTCACTAGTGCTCTGCCATGGAGCACTCCTGCTTTCTGAGGCCAACGACTTACCTCTCTACTGTTGATTAAGACTTTTCATATCCACTTTGGGTATCTCCCATTATGAAGTCCCTAAAAGACTTGTTCTATATCAAACCACCTAATCTTTAAAGTCAACAACCACATACAGAGGACAGCATACTCTCTCTAAAATACATGTTAAACAGAAGATTCATAGCTTGTAACAGCAGAGCATAGCTGTTCCCAAAAACCTGCAATACCAAGACCTTTTGGACTGAGCAGGATTCTCTGTGAGTAGAGTAATGGAGGTAAGAGAACTCAATTAAAAAGTTTTGCACCAGAGAACACTGAGTTCAATAACACTCCCATTCAGAAGAAAAAGACAGACTTCACAATCTGAAATTTAGTCACCAATGGGAAGAACACAGAGAGAGAGTATAAAAAAGAAACAATCTGTTCCGCCAGAGGTAGCAGAAAATCCAAAATTATAACCCAGTGAGCAGGTCTTCTTTCCAGAGCTTTCAGAGATAACATTGGATCAACTCCAAATTCCACAGGTATAAGATCAGCAACAAATGAAAGAAAAAGCTGTTTACCAGAGTGATAGGCTTCCGAGATGTAAAATGTCTCACATAAACTATTTGAAATTAAACTATATTGTTTTTTATTTCATGGAAACCTTGCAGAGAGGGAACAATTAGCACTAAACATCATAAAACTATATATTTCTATAACCAATTATATTTGAATTTACTGTTCTATGTACTTTTAGCTCACTATGGCTCCCTTGCAAAGCTTTCCCTGTAAAGCTTTAAATACCTTATAGTGAATATTACAGTAAATGAGAACATGCTTTATGTGTCTAAACACTTGCAGAAAAAAAATAAAAGTCAGTTAAGCCGTGCAAACAAAAGTAGTCTTTAGATAGTGAAAGTATTTAATTGAGATTCTGTTATTGCTGTTCCTAGTCAAGAAGGGATTGAAGCATCTGATGCATGAGGAGAGGCAGGGAGAGATAGAACTGTTTAGCCTGGAGAAGGTTCAAGGGATCTTATCAGTGTGTACAAATACCCGACACGAGGGAATAAAGAAGACTGAGACAGGCTCTGCTCGGTGGGGCCCAGTGGCAGGACAAGAGGCAATGGGCACAAACTGAAACACAGGAGGTTCCCTCTGAATAGCAGGAAGCACTTTTGTACTGTGAGGGTGATCGAACACTGGAACAGGTTGCCCAAAGAGGCTGCAGAGTCTCTGTATCCTTGGAGATATTAAAAAACCCAACTGGATGCAGCACTGAGCAACCTGCTGTAGTAAACGCTGCTCTGAGCGGTGGGGTTGGACTAGAGACTCTTGAGGTCCCTCCTCTATGATTCCATGAAATTTTTTCCTTGTGATACCAGCTATGCTATGAACACTGCTCACCAAAATTTAAGGAATCAAACTTGGACTGTACTTTCAATGCTGTTAAGTAACTTCCATGTTCAGGCAAAACAGCAATGCAATAAATTTTATACCAGGATTTTATTTGTGCTAAGAAACACTGTGCTCGCAATGAAAGCCACAAAATCCAGAGAAAAATGCTTCATTCCCTAGAAAGTTTACTTCTGTATGATACTGAGATGGGAATATTACCTTCAAAAATAACTCATACTCAAAGATTAACCATTCACCTAACCATCTGGCAATGTTTGAAAAAAATTCCCATCTTTCACACTATGGAACAATATAATTTACTAAAACTTATTTTGAAAGAATAAGTGCAGAAATCCTGTCGCAGGGCCTGAAGTCTTCAACAGGTGGCAATATCTAGAAGAATGAAGAGATAGCAAAAGGAAGGGAAAAGGAAATGAAAAAGAAAAAACAGAGAGAGAAACTTCCAATCCTTCCCCTGCCTGTGTTCAACCACTTGTGTTATCATGACTGATACCAGCTTTTAACATAAGCTTCACAAAAGACTTCATTCTAGAAAGTCACTGAATTACAGAACACCCACTAAGATCTATTACTAATTTCTCCTAACAACAGCCTAAATAGAGATATATATTTTTTAGCAGTATAAGGAATAAGATATTAGAAGCTCTTACTAAAGAGTCTTTTTTGCTTAAGGAAGGAAAAGTAATTTGAAAAACACTTATCTGCACTTACTTTAGAAAATCCATAGCTGCTTCATCAATACCTATCACACGAAGGGTGAGAACTGGGTTCTGCTTGAAACTTTCTGGAAGGTTATGATCAACACTTCGGAAAGTTAGGTTAGCTCCCTGTTGGTAAAGCATACAATGATTTACAAATAGGTGGTGTATTTGGTAAAATACATACTGCAAGACTTTCAAGAAGTATGATTGTTAAAAGCTTTTGTACAAAATTATGAAAAAGCTTAGCTAAGGTCAGACCTTCTTAACTCCTTTCTAGTACCGAATAAAAACAGCTGCAGGCTCCAGGATGACACATTATCCTCTACATAGAGGTTTGTCTAGTAAGAGAGCGTACTGTTGCCTAATCTACAGCTGAGAAACATGAGACTACAGATAGTTGTTCCTGCAGTCAGGCTCTATTTTTCAATTTTTGTTCTTCCTTCATCTTTATGGCATCCAAAACTCACTGGACCACAGAAGAGAGTCACAGAAGGTGCCACACTGGTTCCACAAGAGCAAAGTTCTCTCAGGCTAGAAGAAACCCTCCACAGTTATTTTCAATAACCTGAAAGCATACTTGAGATAAACAAACAACTAAAAAGTAGCCTTCCCAAAGTTCAAATCATTCCTGCAATGTTTAAATTTAAAGTTATTCTTTAAAATTAATAGATTTCACTAAATAAATACTGAATAAGAACATGTTATTAGTAGCATATAGCTCTATTACTCAGTATTTTTTCTTCTGAGTATTACAAATTCCCCATCCCACCAAGTTGGGGACAGAGGACAGACCTCACATATTCTGCAAAATTAAAGATGCTTTTTGGTTTGGGAGAAGAGGGAAGGGGAGAGAAAGAAAACAGTAAACTAGAAGCAAAGAATGCTGAGAAGAATCAAAAAAGTAGTAGCTCTAATTTAATATCCATGCAGGCTTGGGTTATATAGCCTCCAAAACTCATAAATTAGGAAGGAGACAGAGTCACTGTTACTGTGCCAGTGTCTCAATCATTTGGACTTTGTGAGAGATTTTTAAATCTAAATGTCAGCCCAGAAACCTAGTTTGCAGATATGGAGATTCACAGATATGACGTCATTCCTAAGAGCTATCAAACTCGGTAGCAGTACATTTTCTGGATGGCTTTAAGATGCATCTTTACTCAGAACATATTTCCATCTGCAGGTTGCAAAGATACACATGAAAATAATAAAAAAATAAAAAATAAAAAAACCACACAAAAAAACCCAAACCCCAAACCTCTAAAAAATAACTTCAGTCTCCACACCATAAAGAAATGTATTTCGTCTTGGAAATGCTTATATTGTAGCCACATGTAAACGGTTAGGATTAGGCTGGTGATTAGACAAAACACTCTAAAAACTATTGTTGTCTTTTACTTTCAATTCTTCCTGCAAACACAGCTTTTGCTCTAAACTTAAGATTTGCAGGAGGATGTGAAGAACTCAGTAGAAACACTCTGTACTTGAAAAATTGTTAAAGTATTTATAAACCAGGAACACTTAGCCCACTACAGAAGTACAGCAATACAGAAGACGCAATATGATTTGTAGTCATTTGTCAGATTAGCTGGGAGATGACATTTACCACTGTCTCAGAAGCTCGCTCTAAACATTTCAAACTTTAGGTTAAAACCAATTAACTTGCAATTTCCTCACATTAAAAAAAATATTTAATCATCGCCTCGTGTCACTTTGGTCTACATCTTCAGGACTCTCCTTCTCAAATCGTTCATTTCGCCTACAAAAAGGTCGACGCTGTCTGCAGTCTTTTGCCCTCTAGTGGGAAAATCACAAACTACAGCTTAATCTGAAACCAAAAATGGACCCTCTAAAACGTGGGACAACAAAATAATCCAGACTCCTGAAAATCTTTAATTCGAAAATGTTACTGACGGGAAAGACTTTTGGTCTTCCTTGAAAGCTAGATCACAATTATTAATTCGAATATCTAAATATTACTTCCAAATCACCAACAAGTGACTTATGTTCAACAGAAGAACACTTACAATATAGAAGTCACTAAGATCATAGGCTTTTCCCTTCTTTTGTCCACGTTGATGTTGATAAACTCCCTTCTGAATGAAAGGCAAGGCATTTGTTCTGTGAAATAATTCAGAACTGATATTAATATTAAACCAATAAAATTCATTTAACTTTCTTAGATAGTGGAATATGTTTTCTAAAACCTTTTTAAAAAGTAATTTAACCTACCTATTTTTTCCAAACTGCCGAAATTCATACACAGTAAGAGATCTGTCACACGCAAAAAAAAATCCAATCAGCTCTCTACAAGCATCACGACCATTTCTAGAAGGAAAATTGAAAAGTACCTTTACGTTTTTGCATCTATATAAACCCAATTCAACCCAAACACAAATAATATTTCTGTTTTGGAATATCCATATTATTTCCAATGTTGCATATTGTACAATCTTTTTCTTTGAAACAGCTATTGGACTATTTTCTCTAAACCACTATGGAATTAGACTTCTGGATCTGGACACATACTTTTATGCAATATTCCATTATCCATAATGTTAAAAAGGTTTCACATTTTAGTATACCAATATAATTTTCACTCATTAAAGGATTACTTATACCAGGACTACTTCATTCATTATGATATATGAAGCTACGTGGCTGAGTCTTTAGCTATGTCTAACAAGTACCCAGTTCACTGCATCAGAAAAGTGCCACTTTCAGAGCTGAAGAACATATTTTTGTCACCGGTACTCAATTCAGAACATTTTCAAAAATGCCCTAAGCCTACAAGTTTCCTACTTAATACGCAAGGAGCCATAAACATGACACAAAGCTATCTTTTCCATCCACAATGGTTGCCATATACGAAGACAAGGCTAAAATAATTTTTAATCAACTGAGATGCAACAGCCAAGACCTCTATTTTACACAGCTCCTGTGCTAACTGTCCTGCACAGAGCTATGGGTATGATGGTAACGTAACATTACTTACGCATCTTAACACTGTACAATGGGACAGTAAAGTCACTATCCAACAGCCATGTCAAAATTTATATTATACACATATGCATATATATATATGGGGTTGGACTAGATGATCTCCAGAGGTCCCTTCCAACACCTGTCATTCTATGATTTTGTGATATATACCCACACAGCACATACTTTTTTCTAAACATAGGGAATAGAAAGGTTCAGTGCAATTAATTAATTTCAAGTGGGTAAAGATCATCATCGATAAAGTCATAGAATTGAAAAGCTTTACAAAATTTGTGATTACCTTGATATAATCCTACTATCAAAGCGTAGCTTGTTAGAGAGCATGTTTTCAGTTAATCCTGATTTGGTCCTTATTCTGTGAAAATAATGCAGCACAGCATGGTAATGATACCTATATGCTTACAGAGAAATGTTACATAAAAATCAACTGTTTAAAAACAGCAAAAAATGTGAAATATGGTATCCTTGGCAACTGGCTGAGGAGATGATCTCTCATAGTTGAATTAGAAAGCACCTCCAAGTTGTAATGTGGAAGGTGTTCTGTCATTATATAATATGAGTGTACATTCACAAAAGGCACAGATATGAATGGGATATTTTGTTTACATACACTTTATATCAAGAATTAAAGCTCTACCACTCACCATACGTCCACCAATCAATGTGTTTTCTTGCAAAAATACCCAGGTTGGGGCTTCTTAACCCACCAATATTGGCCATATTACCAGTTCCAGAAATGGAGATTTGTCCACGTGACAGGTGTAAGAGATTGAGACTGCTTTTGTTGACTTTTTTTTTTTTAAGAATACAAAGATGACATTTGTTGAGAAAGACTTTAAAGCAGGATGTTAAGACACACAAAGAAGAGATGTTTGCCTGCATGTTGAGAAAGATTAAATGAACAAAACTCAGATCTGCAGATTCATTTAATTTCATGGATCACAATGTTGTCAGTTTTTCATAAACCCTTGGAGTTACTATTTCAATGCTCACAGGCCAGGAATGACACTTAAATGCCAATATGGTTAATTATTGTAGCAGAAATCAAAACACGAAAGAAAAGTATGATTATATTGTGAAGATGTACATTAGCATTTACAGATGCAGATTTATGCAATTTTATGCACCTCAGAATATGAATCTCTAAAAGGATGTGACAAGATTGCAAGCATTCAACAGCTCAGAAAAGGCTGGCAAAACTCTGTGATGAAGAATATCAATATAAGCTTAAGAATGTTCTCCCAGGTTTTATAACTTCTATGAATCAATCTATACACAGAGAACCCACATAAAAACGTCCCAGTAGGCAATTATAAGCACAGAGAGGCGACAAAAAGGCCTCACATGAAGCTGGTGGATCCAAGCCAGAAATAAAACATCTGGAAAGGCAAACAGACTTCACAGAGCCCAAAATAATAAAAGAATACAGCAGAAGATGTATTTCTTAAAAAAAAAAAATGACCACTAGAGAAAACTTACTTTGTTTCATGCAGCGTTCTTTTTCTGAAACGCATTGGTGCTGTCCCAAATCCCGGAAATCCATGAGCTTCCTTGGAAACATCAGCACGCGTGGATTGCTCCGGGTCACTTATAACAGCTCTGATCAGAAAGAGGAGAGAGAAGCTCTCTGATTATTAATAAGTTTGAATTTCAGATCTTACATATTCTTACTCAGGGAAGAGTCCCAGGGACATCATCCAACAAAACTGTTGGCACTTCCTCTCCCAAAGCACTGACTACCCAGCCCATAGGGTCTCAAAGTCCCATCAAGCAGATCAGAAACAGATGAACTGGTTTCTGAACATTTTTATTTTCTCTGTATCTTTTAACAAGTAAACAAAAAGAGAGACCCCTTCAAAATACCTTAGATTCTTTTTATGTTATTGAAATGGCTCATAATCAGAAGGAAAAAATAATTTTGCACAGCTAATATAATTTTATGAACTTGCTCTCTGATCTATACAGATTCATCTTCGCACACATCAGTTACACTGATTTAAGTGCAAGATTGGCTCCACTACAAAAAAAATAAAATCTCAAAACACCTTTGAGTTTCCTTTAACAGATTTTTTTAATGCAACAGTTTTAAACTAATCTTCCCCAATTAGCATCCTGCTCTCTCATACCAATTTGTCTGGCAGTACTGGCACGTTATATTTGGAACATAAATAGAGAGATTTTTTTAAATTAGAAGTTCATCCTGATGCAGCTGCAGTACTACTGAATATTGTTTTGACATTGTCCACACAAGGGTTCAGAGTAGGAGAAAGAAACCATAGAAAAATTAAGGCAAAGCAGCTAAAGGAGGGTAAGCACAGAATGAACATCCGTGATCCAAGATGCACAAAACAGTGCATTCAAAAGACTTTTCACTTACTGATCTTTTAATTTAAGTTAAAAAGTCTTTTCGTTTAACGAATTTTTGCAAATAATAACACTACATAAGACTACGTAAGACTTGGAACAAGATGATGAAAACATATTCTAGGCAAGAAAAGCCATGCACTCACAGATCTAAATTCTTCTGTAGGGAAAACAGAAATTTTACATTATGAATTCAGTTACCTAGATAATTGATCCACCATCACTTGTTCTACAACAGCCTGTTTTTTCCTCTCTGCAGCAACATCCTCCTGCAATGAAAAACTGACTGAGAGAAAATGAAATATATAACATCAGACACTTCAAATAATAAATTACCCTTTAGGATAGCATTCAGAGGTCACAATCTTACCAAAGTCACAATTAATCTTTTTTTTTTTTCCATCTTTTTGATAGAGTTCTCTTTGCATAACAAACAGACAAATAATATTCTCTGCTACACACTCAAATTGTCTATGCATATTAGCTGAAAATAAATATAAGAATTCTAGTATTTCTGTTGACAGACAGCATCCTTATCTCTGTATTCTTTCCAATAAATTCTGTAAGTACAATAGAGCCTGAGGAAACTCACACTCTTCCAGGTTTCATGGTTGACACATATACCAATTCAGAGAATGAAACTTTACCTCCAGCAATATTTAGTCAAAGAAATTATTTTAAGACTTAGTCTCAAGGCACAATTTTTACTTGCTGCGTGCCACAATAATTTTCTGCTGAAACAGGCCATTCTGAAAAACCTTTCAGGAAAGATCATCCTAAGGGGGGAGGGGATTTAACATGATCTTATTTTTATTTTTGTTAGAATAACACTGAACCATAACCTTGTGCCATCCACTGTGAAGCGCTCAGGCACTGATCATTGTTTGTTTCATAGAAAGAAAAACCAAAGCACAAGAGGATGCCCCAGGACAGCACGGAGGCCACTGGCAACAACCAGGCCCCAGCATCTGTCTTCGGCATATCGTCCAGATTTCTCAACTTCTTCACTGCACTTAAATTTGCCTTTTTTCCCCAAAACATAATTTTAATATATGAGAAAACAGAGATTATTATTACTGAGGGGGTTTATGGAACCTTTTTGACAATTATGTAGATATTCTGAAACTGAAGAATTAAGATATTTTTCTGATTGGTTATTTTTTCTGCACAATTCTTGTGTGCAAACCAAATTCTAGATAGATTAAGAATTCCCATGGCTGAAGAAGAACCTGAAGTTGGTTCTGTACCAGGTAGCTGTAAGGAATGATCTCTAATTCCACAGAGATGTTACAGGTATAATTCACAACCTTCAAGTAAATACTGACGGGCATTAGCCAAAAAAAAAAACAACCATCCCCCAAAAACCCCACCAACCATAAAATGCAAATAAATAATGTAACATCAGACCAGCTGGTGTTTATTCTGAACTGACTTTAAGCCTTAAAAGATTTTTGAATTATAGAGGATAGGGGGCTTTTCAGTTTTCTTTTTTGTTTCATCTTTGAACCTATCAGAACTACAAGTGCTTTATTCCGAGTTACTGAATCTTTGTCCGTTAACTGTCACAACAGATGTATTAAAAAGCATTACGTAAAGAAGGCCACAGGGATGACACAGAGCAGTGTTTGTTAAAACACAACATATTCCATGGGCCCCAGCTTATAGAGCCAAACCAGCTAGCGTGCTGAAAAAAGAAACCTTACACCTTGAATTTCAATTGAATACTAGGCCACTGAAGGTACTCCTTCATGGAACATCTTCCATTCACCTCTTAGACAAAAGCTCTACTATGAATATCCAAAGTTGCTGAGGCAAAAGCTCTGCTACGAATTTACAAAATTGCTGAGGCAAACACTGAACTTGCGGCAGCTCTCACTGTTTAAAAAGTAGTAACTCTTGTTCATGAGTTCAACCATGGTCTCCATCCGGAGGAAGGTCATGGGCTCAGCCCTAAACAGAATGGATGTGGAAACCCAGACAGAGCTCCCACAGAAACATGCAGCTGTCCAGGTCACAGGCTGCAGGGAGCGCCAGGACCTTTTACTGGTAACAGACAACAGCTGTGAGACCTGCTGTATCAGATGTGAACAGATCACTGATCTGTTCAGCATGGTGGCAGAACTGAAAGAAGAAGTGGAAAGACTGAGGAATAACAGGGAGAAAGGCAGCAAGGGTCCAGGAGCCCCTGTAGGCACCCCTGGTCAGCCTGAAGGCAAAAGCATAAATGAAAAGAGCGAGTGGAAGCAAGTTTGTGGTTGGGCCACCAGACAACCTCCCACCTTACCTACCTCATCGTGTCAAGTACCTCTGAGGAATAGATATGAGGCTCTGCTTCAGAACGGCCACTCGAGCAAGGAAGTAGGTAAGGAGCATCCTACAACACAGATGCCTCCTAGGCCAAAAATGCACATACCCCAGATCACCACCACACCCTCTAAGTAAACGCGAAGGGTTATAGTTGTTGAGGACTCCTTCCTGAGGGGGACACAGGGCTCAATATGCTGGGTGGACCCTCCTCAGAGGGAAGTCTGCTGCCTTCCTGGAGCCCAGGTGAAGGACATCACCAGGAAACTTCCTGGTTTAGTACGGTCCTCAGATTATTACCCACTACGGATATTCCATGTAGGTGCAGAGGAGACAGCAACTCGAAGCTCAAGAGCTATAGAGACTTCAGGGAGTCGGGAGGCTTAGTAAAGAAATCTGGGATGCAGGTGATTTTTTCATCACTCCCTCCAGTGGCATGCAATGATGCTGAGAGGAGCAGATGGATCAAATCAATCAATAACTTCGGGTACTTTGATAGTGGGTTGGTCAATACGGCATCGGGCTTGTTAACAGGAAATGGAAGATGCCTCTCTCAAAAGGGGAAGACTGTTCTGGCCCGAGAGATGGCGGGGTTGAT